>JANFAM010000007.1:18376250-18995714 GCA_024362665.1 Prunus padus | reverse complement strand
GGAGATACAGTAGGAATGAAATAGAGGTAGCAACAAGTTTCTTCTCTGAGGCTAATGTGATTGGCGAAGGAGGATATGGAAAAGTTTACAAATGCAGTCTTGATCACACCCCAGTAGCTGTTAAGGTTCTTCGACCTGATGCAGTCAATAAGAGAGAGGAGTTTCTGAAAGAGGTATATATGTTTTAAACATAGTTGAGAACTGGTCAGTTAATTTTTGAGGGCTGTTTCATGAACCTATTTAATTGTATTGGTCTAACGTTAGTGTCTTCCTGTAAATCATGAACAAAATATTGCTGCCAAATATCCTGAGATCAGACTTTTTCTCTGCCAATTTTTCTTCAGGTCGAAATTCTTAGTCAGCTACACCATCCGAACATAGTTTTGCTGCTTGGAGCCTGTCCTGAGATCGGTTGCCTGGTCTATGAATACTTGGAAAATGGTAACTTGGAAGATTATATCTCCCAACGGAATGGAAAACCCTCACTCCCTTGGACTGTTCGGTTCCGCATAGTTTTTGAAATAGCTTGCGGGCTTGCATTCTTACACAGCTCCAAGGTGGAGCCTATTGTGCATCGAGATCTAAAACCGGGTAATATCTTACTAGACAGAAACTACATGAGCAAAATCGGGGATGTTGGGCTGGCTAAACTCATTTCAAACGTCGTCCCTGACAGCATCACTGAGTACAGAGAATCAATTCTTGCCGGGACACTCTTTTACATGGATCCGGAGTATCAGAGAACTGGCACAGTTCGTCCCAAATCAGATTTGTATGCTTTTGGGGTTATAATCCTCCAAGTATTGACAGCTCGCCATCCAAACCGGCTTATATTTATTGCAGAAAATGCAATGGCAAATGGCTCATTTGCAGACATTTTGGATGACTCTGTCACAGATTGGCCTCTTGCTGAAGCAAAGGAGTTGGCTCGAGTTGCACTAAGATGTTCACAACTTAGATGCAGAGACAGACCAGATCTTGAAACTGAAGTTCTTCCAGTGCTCAAAAGACTGGTTGGTCTTGCAGATTCAAGTTTGAAAATTGACAGAAATCATGTCGATGCACCAAGCCACTACTTTTGTCCAATCCTTCAGGTAAAGCACTCGTTGGGCATGCAGAGTTTACTTTCTATTTGAATTTTAGCATGCATCTCATATCTTGCTTCTCTCCACCATGCAGGAAATAATGGAAGATCCATACATTGCTGCGGATGGTTTTACGTATGAGTTTAGAGCAATTAAAGCATGGCTTGAGAAGCACAATGTGTCCCCAGTGACAAGGCTTAGACTTGAGCATTCAGCGTTAACTCCAAATCATACGTTACGTTCAGCCATACAGGAATGGAGGACGTATGTAACATACCCAAGTACCTAAGTGGAAAGACCATGGACTTGTGCACCACTTCTTGCAAGCTTTTCAAACCAGAAACTACAAAATCTGGATTAAATTTGTCTTCTCTTTCTTGAAAATGTGCAGATGAAACCGAGCATTCGAAGTCCTTGTACAAAACCATCAGTCAACTATAAAACAATCAAATTTACTCCAATTTCTTATGTGTTATTTTAATCGAGACATCAAAATCAGCAACAAAAAATAACTGAAATGTGAACCCAAGAAAATAACCCTATGAATGAATTGGAAAAAAGAAGTTAGACGTTTTAAAAATTGGTTTTTAAAGAAGAAGAACAATGAAACATTCCAATTTGATTGGGATATTACCAATTTGCCAACCATCAAATTTTCCTCACTATTTATGTTTTTTTAATTAGTAAAATTTATGTTAGGAAATAAATATAGTGGAAGCCTGGAAGCATGCAAGGTAACTTTTCTTTTTTATATTTAAATTTTATATTTTCCATCTAAAAAAACTATTTTAAAAAAATTGGCTAGCCTTTTGACACAAAATTAGAGCATTTACAATCATGCTTCCCATTTTTTTTTAGTTATTTAGCTAAAAACACACAAAAACTATTTTAGGATTTCTCTAAAATTCGAACTCCAATCATACTCCCTAGTTTAAGGAGTCATACGATTACTCGTAATAGTGGATGCAATTAAAGCATCCACAATCATGTTCTCTATTTTTTAGTTAAATTTGAGCTAAAAACATATAAAAGTTATTTTAAGAGCTCTTTATAAAATTTAAACTTCAATCATGCTCTCTAGTTTAGGGAGTCATAAATGCTATAATTCTTTTTTAATTGGTCCATCTCAATTAAAAAATAATATAAAAAATAGTTAGCATTAATTAAAAATTTGAAATAATCATTACATAAAGCAACATTAAATTATAGGGAGCCATTAAGAGTCATTTCTCTCTCCTCATATTTAGGAGCTCCTAGAGGTCTCCCTATTTTAGAAGGTGGATAGAGAGCATGGTTGAAGTTGTATTTTTCTAATTCCTCCCTAAAATTTGTCTAAGAAGATGGTTATTGTGGATGCTCTTACACCAATAGCAATAATCTCTGTTTTAAATGTATAACATCTGTACAAACTCTATAATTGCTATTCGGTCCTAAACATAATGGAACCATGAAAGCATTACTGTCCCAAGGTTATGCCATGGATGTTGCAGCACTCAAGCTTCAGTTCTCAACTTGTGTAAATTCCAGAGCATTTGCATCCGGGTCTCGTGTAAAAATCGCTGGCCTCCCAGATTTGCTAAGCGTGTAGGGAATACCTGCAGTAGCAAAGCAAATAGCAATGTTAGCTGCCCAGATTCCTCTTGAAAATCAACATCTGCTTGAGATATGATCATATATGAAATAACAACATCATATGAGAAAATTAACACTTGCCAGCTTTGTCAAGGATTGCTTTCAGCTTAGCCACATCTCGGATTGCAATACAAGTATGACGATCGCGGCCTCCATGCTCAGGTCTTCCGGTTAAAGGATCAGGATTGGGAAGCTCCATAAGATGAATCATCTCAGAACCAACCCATAACCAAGCACCTCTATAGGGGAGCTTGTCATGAGGCCTAGCCTCATTTATCTCAAGACCTAATTTTATCAAAGCATTGTTTTTTAATCCCAAGTTTTATACAGTCATTTACTTTCACAATGTATAATGTATAATATATAAAAGGAGCAATACCAAGAAGATTCTGATAAAAGCTGAGAGACCTTTCCAGGTTTTCACACAGCAATCCAACATGGTGGACACTAACAACTCCAAAATCTGCATCAGTATCAGCATATAAACCAAGTAAGATTTCATGCCAGAGAGAAACAGAGAATGTATATGTACTATAAAAGAGAATCTAGTCTGACATGGCCAACAGACAACAAATCAAGCTTTTGGTTCCTTTTTTGCTCTTAATATTCCATAACATGGGGCATCTCTTCAACATCTCTCACAAACAAAAGTTCTTGAACCACAAACAACCACATTAAAAATTATGTTTAGTTCCATGAAATTTCCAGGCTTTTTGTTTTTTGGAGCTGAAATTTCCATGACCCGACTTAGCAAGCAAGTCGCGGTAATCAAATGAAGTGATAAAAGAATAAGAGAGTCACCATTTTTGTCCTGAACACTGACTGATTGTTTCTCAAGCACATCTCCTTCAACGGTCATCTTAGATTTTGTCACAAAACACCGCCCATGACCTCTAGAATTTCTCGGGCCAGTCTGGTCAATTTTGGATGATGGGTTCGTAATTACAGTGCTGACCCTCATGCGATCTTCCTGCAATTAACAAATGGACCGACCCAAAATAAGAAAAGCCAAACAAAATTATAATGTTAAGAAAATTAAATTGAAATATCGGTGCTTGGAGGCTACAAGACACAGCGGGAAATGATAAAATTACCTTGAGTTGCAGAGTAGCAGTGGGGGGTGTGATGAGAAGGGAAGCCATGAAAGAGCAGCTGCTCATCTGGGTTTTTTGTCCGTTTGTTCTTTGTGAATCTTGAATCGCAAATTCACGATGGTTGGTTGGCCTCTGACCAGTCCGTACACTTCCTGGCTCGCAATGTTTTGTAGATATAATATAATAATGATAAAGAAGTTTAAAATCCTCAGAAAAAACATGAGCCGTTGCTTCGTGTTTTGGGTGATTATGCAATATTCAAAAAGATTTGATGGAGATGTATCAAATTATTTTTCACACATTTACCCACCAAAATAAATTTTGTTCACATAACTTGTAACGAAATTGTTTTTCACACATTTACCCGCCAAAAACTATCTAATGAATTTTTATACTAATGAATAACATTGCATTGACTATTGAAAATAACAATAATAATAATAATAACAACAACGAGAGGTTGGCTTTTTCAACCACTTGATCAAATATGAAGACTAATATGTGTAGAAATGAGTTGACATGCAAGTCAAGTTAATAAAAACAATGGGAGGCTCAAAATCCTCAAAGGGGATGACCACCAAAGAGGTGGTATATAGAAAATTACTCATATTTGGTGATATATATAGTCTCCTTTTATTGAAGGATTTTTTTAAAAAAAATTATTTGAGGGACACCCTTTTAAGGTTCCCTATGTTTTTTTTTTCAACGATCTAAGAGTATCTCCAACAGCCTCTTCAATCACTTTGGGATGCTCAAATAGGTGAGCCACATCAGAAAAATTCCCTCCAACAGACTCTTCAACCTCAGTCATCAAATCTGCAACCCCATTCTCTCTCTTCAAAACTGGTAAGTTGACATTGCCTCTTCAAAACATTTATTTTGTTTTGGGAGAACCAAAATCATATCAAAAGGCTAAAAACATTTTTTTTTAATGGGTTTGATGTAAATTTCATAAATATTATCTTTAAAAAAAAGAATGTTATTAATTATTTCAAATGTTATTAATTATTATTGTTTTAAGTCAAATATTGTATTAATTGAATTGAAGAGACTGATGAGGCACAAAATATTAAAGTAGCAAATAAGGCTCTTCAAATTGCCACGTAGGTCAACAAACTTCAATTTGAAGAGTTTTTTTTGCTACCACTGTTGGAGATGCTCTAAACTATCTATTTTTTAAGTCTACATTTATAGATCATCCTTGCAAAAAAATTAGATAAATCGAACACCGTTTCAACATCCAATTGTGTCATACAAAATCAATGAACACGGTGCTTTAAGAAAGTACTAAAATTTCAATAATTCAATTGAGTGGTCAAATAATATCGGATTCAAGTGATTTTTTTGTAGAGATAATCTTTGAATGAATATCTACAAAATAGACAGTTTGGATTAGTGAAATATAATATGGAGTGGGCCCTACAAAAATATTTCTTAACTGAAGCTCTGTATATATATATATATATGATGTTTTATTTGATTTCATCATGTTATGAATTTATAGAAAATTGCACTTAATTTCATTTTTCCAAAATATTTTTAGTGGATAGTTGGGTTATTATTATGGATAAAATCACACTAAACAAATATGAGCAATTAAATTATTTGGATATTTTTTAAAAATTTTGATTTTGATTGCGTTGTTTATGTCCGTATGTAGAATGTCAAACAGTTTCTATTGCATGTGTGATTCACAGCGCTGGTCCTCAAACTTGTGCTTATACAATTAGGTGACTATCAATCAATAAATTTCAAAATGAAAACGTTGACCACTAAGTTGCGGGTCAATGGAAGCGATGGACCATTTTCAAATAAATGAAGTCAATATTACTATAAAAGCTAAGAAAGAAAAACATGTGCTACACGAGCAAATAAATTTACATGGTTAGAAACTTAGAACACAGTAATTGTTATTTTTGTGTGTGGGTATTTTAGTAATTGTAAATTTACCAAAATCTAACGGGATCATCTTAGGAAAAGGGATATAGCCCAGTGAAAATTGTCTTAACTTGTAGATCAGAGGTCTCAGATTCGAGCCCCTATAACATCAATTATGTGTGTGAGAAATCTCCTCCCCTATGATTTAGACTATCACTTGTACTAATGGGATCATCTTAAATAAAAGGAAAAGTTAGATGAGTGGTAGAGTTTCATTAAAAAGGATTGTAAATCCATTTTAGTATTTATTTGAGATATTATTTTAGATTGTTCGCACTGCACAATAATAGAACACATTATTAAAAAGAGTAATGCCACTCTTATCATATTTGTATACCACATTCTCATACCATCTTATGTGGTTGTCCATCTCATCTGCCACATAAGGTGGTATGAAAATGTATTATACAAATGTGACAACAGTAGCACTAAATGATAACACTTATGGCACATGAAAACAAAAACATAAAAAAAGTAAAAAAAGCAGCATAGTTTTATCTACAATTACGATTGTAGCAATTTCTGCCCTCTGATTTTTAATCAGGACACCGTTTTTAGAAAACAACTATGCTTGGGAGAGTTAGGTCTGTAAGTCCCACTGTTTTGGTGGATGTTAATAACTTAATATCAATAGAATCGTTATTATTTTTAGTTAGAATTAATTTGGATAATCTATATTTTTTATTTCCTTGTAAATTTTGTAGTCTCTTTCTTAATTTAGAAGATTTTGGATTTTGGATTTTCTGTGCTAATAACTTAGGGGTGATCCTGGGAGCTTATAAATAGCATCACTCTCTATCATTTCTATCATCCCACATCTCTCATCCCTTCTACAATCATCATATTCATTTTCTACTTCTGTTATATTTTTTACTTGCCAAAGAAATGTGTTTCTTTTGTGCAGACGAGTATTAGTCATACAACATTTCAGTTGGGTTATATCATGGAAGGGACAAGTCAATACAATACATAACTGATGCAACGATTTGTGGGCTTGGCCTAACTGCAGTTGGCTTGAATAACCTTGAAGAGAGTGAGATATTCGGCGCCTCCTAATTGTCTACACACTTATTGGAATAGAAAATAATTATTTGATTTTTTTAATTGTAATTTCCCACCCAAGAAACTAGAGGTGTCAAACGGGACGGGCCGGCCCAGCACGGCACTAGTCCAGCCCGTTTAAATGAGGCACGGCACGGCACGAGCACGAATATTAATGGGCCGTGCTTGGCACGGCACGAAAACTTGGGCCGGGCCGGGATCAAAAAATGAGGTCCAATGGACCGGGCCGGCCTATGGCCCGACATGGACCGGGCCGGCCTATGGCCCGACATGGACCGGGCTTGGCCCGAATTCGCTTCAAGCACGGCCCAAGCCAGGCCCACTTAACAATTTTTTCTTTCTCAAAAGTCAAAATGTAATAATTTGACATCTAATGACATTGTTTATATGGTTTCAAAAAAAATAAAAATCATAAACATATATTTGATGTCTTTCATTTTTGGGAAATTACTTTGGTCCTTAATTAATTAACAATATCAACTAAAAATTAATTAAACAACATTGGACTTGATATCTAATTAATACATATGACATATACGCTTCTCTTATAATCAAAGCAAAACATTTCTTCACATATAAAATAATAAGTTGTTTAAAGATGAAAAGTTGAAGTGGACTTTGTGGAGTTGGACACTTTTTGCCCTCCGCCCTTTCATATTGTTCGGATGTTTGATTGATTAATATTGTCAAATAGTTCATCATTTCTTGCCTCTAATTATATTTTTAATGTTTATAATTTGAATTATCTAATGGAAAAAAAATCAAGTGAAAAAAAAATTCAAATTAAATGGGTTGGTTCTTGGGTCCGAGTATGGTACGAGCACGGGCACGACACGAGCCCGGCCCAGTCCGTTTCAATATGGACATGGGCTTTGGGCCGGGCCGGGATCAATGATTTTACTAAATGGGCCAGCACGGCACGGCCCAATAAATTAAATGGGCCGGTACGGCCCGGCACGAAAACGTTAAAAGCACGAGTTTAAATGAGACGAGCTGGCCCGGCAAGGCACGGCCCGTATGACACTTCTACAAGAAACACTCCTAGAGTCATTTTCACTTCGAGGGGGGAGGAAGTTACTGTTCTTCCTCCCCTTTCCCCTATTATTTTCCTCTCTTCTTCTCTTCCTCTACTTTCAGAGACAAAAGGTTTCCCATATTTTGTCTTCATTTTGTTATGATTTTTCTCCAACCATCAGAGGCGGCTACGTCTCAGCGTTGGATCTCCACATCCGTTTTGACTTCAGATCTCTACCACAATCCATTTTGCGATTTCTTTATGTTTGAAATAAGTTATAGAGACTTGTTGGGTGCTCTGTGTGGTTTTCACCTATCATTTGTGAAAGTTTTCATCTCTTATTTGTGAGAGCTTTATTTGTATTGTTATGGTTTGATTTTTTTCAAGCTTTATATCTTTTTTTTATTATTCTAATGTTGCAATCTTAGTTGGGATGCCTATGCCAAAGTTTATTCGATCTTGCGTGATTATTAGTGGAGCCACACTAAATTATCTTAATTTTGATGTTAGATCGCTCCGTTATTCTAATGGCCATTTGTGGCTAGATTTTGTTAAGAAAAATATGACGGTTGCATGTTTAAAAAACAAACCATCTATGAAATTCTATAAATACATCAATAATTTATATAAAAAGTACTCCAACGGTTTGGTTTAAACTTTTTTTTGGCGCAAATTCGAACGATTTAGTTTCAAATAGTTTTTGGCATGAAATATTTATATTTACTTGATACCTCGTAACTTGTAAATGATTACACGTAAGGTTTCTAATGGTTTTACCGTTGAAGAAGTGAAACATGGTGCTTTCTTAGAAACGGCAATTTAAGCGTATCTAAAACAGAAAATAATGAATCTTGGGGGGGCTTTTTTGAGATATATTTACTAACAAAAGTTGATTAGCAATTGAGTACAAGCAAAGTCACTATTTCACTTATTCTCCACTTTTTTGTTTTTTTTGCTCTTTCCTTCTTCCTTCCCTCAGTCCCTAAAAACGAAGCTTCTCCCCTCCTCCCTCCCCGTCCCTTATTATTCCCAACGTTTATACACAAAACCAGCAACCCCCAAAATCCCACCGCGTAAATGCTATCAACTCTCCAAACCAATCCAAAAAAGTCAAGTCTACGTCAAAAGCCCCCACGCCGCGTTCACACCTGCGCACACGCTTCCAAAACCCCCTCCCCCTCCCACAAATATATAAATATGACCAGAGCCCAACCAACCTCTCCATCATCATCATCATCATCTCCAGTTCATATCCAAACTCGGAACTCAAGTTCACACAGACATTTCTTCAAACACGTTCACACCAATCCAAAGCCTTTGATGGAAATCACATCTTTTCCATTTCTTAGTCAAGAAGATTACTCCCATTTCTACACCCTGTTGCCCGACATGGACGATTTCGACATAAATGGAGAGGGTGGCTTGAAGAAGCGGAGAAGAAAGGAGGACGACAGCAACAACAATAACAACAATAACAATGGCGCAATGAGCGACATACTCGCCACGCTGATTTTGCTGGATGAGGAAGAGAAGCAGGAGCAAGAAGAGTTCTTTGTTCAAACCCAGCAGGAAAAATCGATCCTTGAAGCCAATCACAGGCAGAAGACTCGAGCTATGAATGAGTACTTGTCTGATCTTCAACAGAACCATGCTCAATCTGACGAATTGGACCAGTCTCGCGCGAAACGGACTCACCAATCGGCATTTGTGGCGGCTGCGGTGGCTGCCGGTACTGCGAATTCGGGTGCGGGTTCGGAGCCGGGGTCGGCTGTTCCGGCGGCGGGTCCTCACCGGAGGCTATGGGTCAAGAACAGGAACAAAGATTGGTGGGATAAGTACAACAATCCAAACGTTTCGGACGACGAGTTCCGGGAGGCGTTTCGGATGAGCAAGGCCACATTTGACATGATCTGCGAGGAGCTTGATTCAGCCGTGACGAAAAAGAACACAATGCTGCGCGACGCGATTCCCGTTCGGCAGAGGGTGGCGGTCTGCATATGGCGGTTGGCTACTGGCGAGCCGCTCCGGCTGGTTTCGAAACGTTTCGGGTTGGGCATCTCCACCTGTCACAAGCTGGTTCTTGAGGTCTGCTCTGCTATTAAGACTGTTCTAATGCCCAAGTTTCTTCAGTGGCCTGACGAGAACAGAATGAAAGCTATGAAGGAGGAGTTTGAAGCCAGCTCTGGGATACCAAATGTTGGTGGGTCGATGTACACAACCCATGTTCCAATTATAGCTCCAAAGGTGAATGTTGCAGCTTATTTCAACAAGAGGCACACAGAGCGCAACCAGAAGACCTCTTACTCCATTACAGTGCAAGGGGTTGTTGATCCAAGAGGTGTTTTTACTGATGTTTGTATTGGCTGGCCTGGTTCTATGCCTGATGACCAGGTTTTGGAGAAGTCAGCTTTGTTCCAGAGAGCCAACAGGGGCCTTCTGAAGGATGTTTGGATTGTGGGAAATTCTGGGTTCCCTCTAACAGATTGGGTTTTGGTTCCTTATACCCACCAGAACCTTACTTGGACCCAACATGCCTTCAATGAGAAAATTGGAGATGTTCATAGGGTTGCTAAAGATGCTTTTGCAAAGTTGAAAGGGAGGTGGTCTTGCTTGCAGAAGAGGACTGAGGTCAAACTCCAGGACTTGCCAGTGGTGCTTGGGGCTTGCTGTGTTTTGCACAACATCTGTGCCATGAGGAATGAAGAGCTTGATGCTAAGCTAAGTTTTGACATCTTTGACGATGAGATTGTCCCTGAGAATAGTTTGAGGTCTGCTACTTCAGTGCAGGCTAGGGATCACATTGCTCATAATTTGTTGCACCATGGCCTTGCAGGCACTGCTTTTCTATAGTGATATTTTTGAGTTTCAGTTTTTGTACTGTATTATTAGTCATTCATTTGGCGCTGCCTTTGTTGTAGCCATATGTAGAGTAAATGGTATAGAAATATAGCTTGGCTTTGATAGCTTTGTGTATAAAAAAGAGTATTTAGCCTTCTATCTAATAGCATGAATATAGTTCATTCTTGATTTCTCCTGTCTGAAACTCTCTCTCTCTCTGTCTGACTTTGAAGTTTAAGTGAGTATATAATTGGCTGAGATGTTCAATCATGATATCATTATTGTCAACCATGGAGTTTTCACTTCTTTCTTGGCCATATCAGGTTATTGAATTATGCACAAGACCCCATATACCAGGTTTGACAGAATTGTGATGGCCACATCATAATAAGTCCCATTCGGACAGAATATTATCAACTTTGCCGAACTGATTGCAACGCGGTTTCCTTTGTTTGGCACATAACAATTATGATGTGCTCTCTGCCCCACCTTACTCTGAATTTTGAATATATTGCTTCCGAGCTTAGTTAACTGGTTTCATGTGGTCATTTGACTTTAACCAACCGATCTGGGAGAGAGTTGAGAGTTATTTCAAACTCAATGAGTTTGAGTTGTTGTTTAGTGGTGATGTGACGACAAGCTTGTTATTATGAGCTGTTTGAGAAGTTATCATGTTTTCTATATGTATATTGTGATGAGAGAGAAAAATAGAGATGGGTTACATAAACCCGTTTCATATAAGTTTTTCTCGTTGAGGTAGTGCAGGTGTTTCATGTAAATTTTTCTCATTGAAGTAATGTAGTTCAAACGGATAATATCTCATCACTTGAATTTTCTGTTATGCATACACTTGGTTTTGCTAATATGCATTTTGAAGTTGATTTACAATATCTGAGAGCCTGTGACAACTGAGCATTTCTGTTTTTGGTATGCGCATATGAAACTGAGCATTTCAAAGTCCATGTGACAAAATCATCAATAAAAAAAAAATATTAGGATCGGGTTTTGAATTCGGTTAGAATGTTGTGCAAACAATCACATTCGCTCCAATTTCATATATGATTTTTTTTTCCAATTTTATATATGTTAATGTCACTGTGTATCTGGGACATCAAAATCAGAAACAAAATTAACAATTGAAAAGTGAATTAAAAAAAAAAAACCCTTTTTAATCACAATCAGTTTATTTTTCTTTTGAGAATTTTAACAGTTTTATATTCCAACCCAAGGCCTAGAGCTGTTTGTAATGGCCCAATGGGCTAAATGACTTTTTCTGTGTTTGGGCTTCCTTCCCAAACTTTACCAAAAGAAAATCGTCTCTCTTCTCGCCGCTCGCAAATCCTCTTCGCCGGTTCCAAATCGGCCGACTCGGTAATCTCCCAACCTCATCTCCTCGTTCTCCTCCACCGTCTTCTCCGGCCATGCCGACTCCGGTCGCACCTTCTAGAATCTCTACGTGGGTCTTTTCAACAAAAATTTACACCAACAACTCGTCTTCGTTACTAAATTAGGGTTAGGGTTGGTCCGCGTTTTGTTGAAAGAGGTAAGCCTCCCTTATCATTCTACTAGCACAACAGCTTGAATTGAACACTTGATTCTTGACCTCATTATAATCTCAGTATATTTTGTTTTTATGTCATTTGAATGCCCAGAATTGCCTTTAACAGTTGCAGAGTAGAAGCCATTGATTTACAGGTCTGAATAATTAAGCCCCTGCTTGACCCTCTCTCCCCTTCTATCTCTTCAGTAAGTATGCTTTCTTTTTGTTTTTGTTAATTTCTTGTTCTCGTGTTTATTTTTCCAGGCACTTTTCTTAGCATGTCAAAATTTAGTGAAGGAACTATATTCTGGCTTTGGAGTAAAAGATTTACATTTGCACAAGAGTTTCTGTCTACAAACTCCGATACCTAGCTAGAAGGTAATGACCCTAAATTTTTGGAAACAGTTCAGTTTTAGCCGAACTAAACCTAGCTGGAGAACTTCTAAAAGCTAAACATCTGTTTCCAAAAATTTAGTGTTCAAGGGCAGTGTTGTTGTGTGCAAGATAATCTGGCAGCCTCTATGGTATTAGTAATAGTGATAGATCAGGTCCTTGTCCGATTCCTTTCCCTAATTCCGTATACTATGGTAGAAGAGAGTGTGGGTTTTGATCTTCAACCCTAATGATTATCCATGGCAGCATTTAGCTTTAGTAATATGCTTAGGTAAAGTGCAAGTTGAATCTTATTTCAAACAGAGCTTTGAACATTTTCTTCAAGATGGGGAAGGAATATGTTATCTACTAATTTTCCTTTCTACTTTTATTTCCAATACAGGCAGGCTTCTGTGTTTTTTCAGGTTTTAAATGACTTTCAGTTGTTAGTGTAGGGCTAAATCTGTTGCAAGCATCATGTGCGGTATAATGTAGCGTTAGTGTGCTTAAGGTTATATGACCAAGGCTGGGCGCTTGTATTGACTCAGCTGTTTGTGCATGCGAACCATGATCACTTAGGTGCACAGACACAAAAACCATTTATCCTTTGTATAATGATTGAGGTTTTTAAAAAATCTATAGCTGTTCTTTGAGTGCACCCTTTCCTACCATGTTTGTATGACTTATATGTCATCCTCGGATAACAGAGTATTTGAAATCTTAGGGACACATGATCAGTAGCATATAGTCATATATTATGCTTCAGTAAATTTTGCGTTGATTGCTATTCCAAACTGAGCTTTTAACATGAGTGTCAAGTTACGGAAGGGAAATTTTATAGAGCAAAATTTTCCTTTCGACTTAGAAATTGGAATATCTGAATATTGACCTCACATTTCTGTATAAAACTTGTCAATGGGAAAGGAATTTTCGGTTTCTATCTAATGTTGTAGTGAATCCAATGTGGAGCATAATGGATGGCGGAAGGTGCACAGCGCATGATGCTCAGAGGTAGCTTCCCTAGGATTACATGGCATATTCCACCTCAGCTGGCTTTGGAATTTCTGAGGGACCATTTCAAATTTTCAATGAAGGATTAAGCAATGATAACATGCAAGAAGTTGCTACCATCTATGTCAGTATAAGTCTTTACAAAGGAGAGCAAGAGTACTGAATTTTTCCCATCATGTCCAGTTTGTTGGACAGATTGGGGCATTTTTCATGTATCAAGTAATAATTTGGTCGGTATTTAGTAATATTTTTCGTGTAAACTGTGTATATAAACATAATAGAATAAGGGGAGGTTTATGTTTTCTTGTTTTACGAACTTTGTTGTCCAAAATTTCTTTGTTTCGGGTGTGGTAGAAGCGTTTCAAAGTCTGCCAACTTTTAGCGGCGGTTTTTATCTTCGCTAGTAAAAGTTGTATTTCCAACGGTTAGCGACGGTTTTTTCCGTTTCTAAAGAAATTTTGCAAATTTGGGACATTATTTCGTCACTAAATGTGGCAAAACCGCTGCCAACCGCTGCATAATCCTAAAAACCGTCGATAAAAGAACACACTGCCACATATCTGTTGAAAAAGTGTTTTTAATTCTCCAGGTTAGACGTTTGTTTAATTCTCCTAAACTACTACTGGAAATTGGGTAAATCAAGTATAAGCTACAATAATCCTAATTCCACCAAAGCAATCCAACATTGTAATAATTGAGAAGCAAACTGATTATTACAAAATGAAGTAGTTGAAGAGAAAGGTCAAGTGACTATTGCCACATTGAGCATTCTGTTCCGCTTGATGGTTTTTCAGTAAGAGAAGCCTTTCAGTGAGAAAGCAGAACCTCTAAATCCTCTTGCCTTGGGCATTCTGATAGCATTTAAGGTTTATATGGTATTCTGTGAATGCGTGTTTAATATAGATATGGTAACATCAAGGTAGCTCCCTAGTTAGTCTAGAAAAATTCATTTAGGACAACTTCTGCATTCTTTCTAATCGATTCAACATTTCCCTTATTCATGAACCGAAATGTTTTGCCTTTTTAGAACGACTCTCATCAAGAAATTTCATTGCACCTGCAAGGGTTTGGTGTTAAACTCTTTTCTGTCAATATTATAGCACATTCTCATTCTGGTCAAGTCTCATTATTATTGATGACTATGATTATGTCAAGATTAATTGAAACAGGCAGATAAGACTGTACGTTTGAAGATAAAATTACTGTCAAAATATTTGCATTTGTAAACTTTGCACATCCAAGTCATTTGCTAGCAACAGCAAAGATTTGTGCAGAATTGGTTTTCACTTCCAAACATGCCTGCTAATAATAACTCTCTTTCCAACTGTGAGATTGATTTTCTGTATCTATAAACCACTTGTACACACACCTCATTTTGTACACCCTTTCTGAAACTTTCACATAAGGAATGTTTTGCCATTGCAGCATTAAGAACATGACTTTAAAATCATTCTCACTCAAAATTTCAAGTCCAGCTTTTTATTATTTCTGTTCTTTCCTTTGGTACTTATATATTATTAAAACTCATAATTTTGTTAATGAAGTAATATTTGTCTCTATGGTGTGTTTATATTATAGAATTTTCCTTTTAAAAATATGATTAATTGCAAAAGAATATAAATAATAAGTTGTATATATTTAACATGCTCTCTCCACCTGAGAAATGCCACCCAAGAGAGTGCAACTGTTCGGAACCCATGGAGCTGCCCAATAGGAGGCGCCCACATGTCAGGTAGACAAAATAGACGTTGGAGAGAGAAAAATATAAAAATTGGTTGTAGAAGCCTGTTTTTGGAGGTCTCATATATTCCCATTCGTCCCCGGGGTTTTTGCTTCGTTGTCACTTGTCACAATCATCCAAATTTCTCAAGCCACACAGAGACGCAGAGAGAGAGAGAGAGAGAGAGAGAGAGAGAGAGAGAGAGAGAGAGAGAGAGAGAGAGAGAGGGAGGGAGCATGGAGAACCATAAGCAGATGGAGAAGAACGAGGTGGGGCCCATGGCTATAGAGGCGGAGGAGGAGGCCGGACAGGTGGGGTCCAGCTTGACCCTGGAGAGGGTGGCTGCAGCCAAGCAGTTCATAGAGAGCCACTACAAGGCTCAGATGAAGCACATCCAAGATCGTAAACAAAGGTATGAAAATCATTTCCTTTTGTTTTTACTATTTCCAAGGATATCTCTCTTGCCTTGCCCAGTCTTGGTTTCAATCTCTAGCTTTCCAGTCCTTGCAATCCCAGCTGGTGTGTTTGTGATTTTCGTGATCAAATTTGGTTTTTTGTTTCTGGGTATTTAATGTTTTTTTAGTTTAGGAAAGAAAGCTTGGAATGTTGTAGGGAAATGAGGGTGCTTGGACATGCATTCCTTGAAAGAGTTGGTTTCAATCTCTAGCTTTCCAGTCCTTGCAATCCCAGCTGGTGTATTTGTGATTTTCGTGATCAAATTTGGTTTTTTGTTTCTGGGTATTTAATGTTTTTTTGGTTTAGGAAAGAAAGCTTGGAATTTTGTAGGGAAATGAGGGTGCTTGGACATGCATTCCTTGAAAGAGTTGGAATTTGTTGTGCTTGGGCATGCATTCCTTGAAAGAGTTGGAATTTATTTGGTGTATGGGAAATGGGGTTCATAAGGATATTCTAAATCAGTGTGCTCTTGGTTTTATGAGGTAAAGGGGAGTGCATTATCTTAAGGAGAAGAGACCATTATAGTTTGTTAAGGACTGGGATAGATTTTCCTTTTTTTAAAATTTCATTTTGGATTTTTGTCTTTCGGAATGCGCATGCTTGCATGAACTGAAAGTATTATTGTTTAATTTATGTTTATCACCAAGTCGAACTATGTCTAGATTTTCTAAAGTTGGCCCTGATGTCGAGAAAGTATAAACCTTCTAAGGAATATCAACCATAATAAATTTTTGAATGCTGAATGACATTTTCAAATTAGTAAAGAATTGCCTAGTGATGGTTATGAGTTATGAAGCTTCTTAGATATATTATCCGCAAATCCTTAGTTGGAAAAGTATGTGGTTATTTGTTTGTTAATATTTTAACCACCTTGGAAGTAATGAATGGAGTGCAACTATGAACAAAGTGAGAAAGTCATTAAGTGTACATATATGAGGCAGTTTTGAATTTTGAATATGTTTCTTGTTTTCTTCTATTTTTTTAGAGTTCAATAGTTGCTCATAGTTGTGATGTGCCTTCACAACTGGTAATTAAAGTAAAATTGGCAATGATTAGATCATAAAGGCTTGGTGTTTGATCTTGATATGCGCCCTCACATGTTTTTACTGTTTCCAGGCGCTCAGTGCTGGAAAAGAAGTTGGCATCTGAACATGTGCCAGAACAGGAACAGATCCATATGTTGAAGGATTTGGAGCGCACAGAGACTGAATATATGCGCCTTAAAAGGCACAAGATTTGTGTTGATGATTTTGACCTTCTGGCAATAATTGGGAGAGGGGCCTTTGGAGAGGTTAGAGATATGCATATTTTTTGTAGTTTGCATAGGTGCTTGGTTTAAAAGATTATTATTTCCCTCTTAAACATTCTAATATACAGAGAAAGTGAGTATAAGCTTATTTCAGCTGCCTGTGAGTTGTTTATTGTTACAGTATGCTGATCATTTCTAACACAAGTATGATGGTTATTTGTTTCCTTTTCTTTGTTGTAGTTTTTGTATATTCCTTGGTTTATGTTTGATACTTTCTTGATTAAGAACCTTTATATAAAACTTTATAGGTTAGACTCTGTCGGGAGAAGAAATCTGGCAACATTTATGCCATGAAAAAGTTGAAGAAGTCAGAAATGCTCAGTAGGGGGCAGGTAATATATAATAGATTTAAAGTTGATATAAATTTTGACTTCTTTTAAAGGTATTTTAAACGTGTGTGAATCTAAGCACTCACTGGTTGTCTTTCTGAAACGTAGGTTGAACATGTTAGAGCTGAAAGGAATTTGCTTGCAGAGGTTGCTAGTCACTGCATTGTGAAACTATACTATTCCTTTCAAGATGCTGACTACTTGTATCTAATCATGGAGTATCTACCTGGTGGTGACATGATGACTTTGCTTATTAGAGAAGAGACTTTGACTGAAACTGTTGCAAGATTTTACATTGCCCAAAGTGTTATGGCTATAGAATCTATTCATAAACATAACTACATTCACAGGTTGGTTTATCCAGTTGTTTACAGGCTTGCCAACATATCAGAAGCTGGATTCTCTTGAACAGCATTATATTAATAATTGTGCATCAGGATCATAATGTAACTCTTGCATTTGTTGCATCTATATTTTCAGAGACATAAAACCAGACAATCTTCTGTTAGACAAAAATGGTCACATGAAGCTCTCTGATTTTGGTCTTTGCAAGCCTCTTGACTGCTCAAATTTGTCATCCATAAATGAAAATGAAGTGCTCGATGATGAGAACCTACATGAGACAATGGATATTGATGAATCCTTCCCAGAATCCAAAAATGGGAGGCGCTGGAAAAGCCCGCTTGAGCAACTTCAACATTGGCAAATAAACAGAAGAAAACTGGTATGAAAATGATATTTTCCTTTATCTTCTAATGTGGCATTTCACATCTCTTAGATTCTTAACTAATAAAGTGCAAGCAACAGATGTTTGCTATTTGTGTATTATGATAATTACCACTGCATGGATTTGAAGATAGATTATTTAATGTCACTCGGAGTTGTATATGTAATTATGTGTCCACACTTACAAAATTTAAGTAGATCAAGATCAGAGAGGCTATATAAACCTTACAAGAAATGGTATATTTCTGAAATGACCTTCAATACAGTAATTCATTTTAAATAAGGATATATAAAGCATGGTTCAGTTGAAAAAAAAGTATGGTTCTGTTTGAGGGACATCAGAATATATAATCGTAGTTTTCACAACACAGCAGACATTTACATTGTCTTTGTTATTTGATCAGTCAATTTCCTGGTTGAAGAGTTTAATGTTATGAATGCATTAAAGTTCTTGTGGTAGTGTGTTTTGGCAATTTCAAGGATATTGGTCCTAGAGACCTTTGTTTTTCTGGTCATAGTCATATTACTTTGTTCCAATGATAGGCATTCTCAACAGTCGGAACTCCGGATTACATCGCTCCAGAAGTATTGTTGAAGAAAGGATATGGCATGGAGTGTGACTGGTAAGTCCATACAATTAATGCTTATCTGTTCGACATTGGCTTTTCTTTAAAAAACCATTAGTATTGTAATTGTGTCTTTCAGTGAAGATCTTTGCAGTGTTATTAGATTGCTATAGCAGCTAAAATATGGTATGCTAAACTTCATTGTGAATTCTATTATCTTACCGAATTCCTTCCTGGTTGTAGGTGGTCACTTGGTGCAATAATGTATGAGATGCTTGTTGGTTATCCCCCATTTTACTCTGATGATCCAGTGACAACATGCAGAAAGGTTGATTTGCAATGAGAATATGTTTTGGTTATATTTCTAATTGAAGTATGTGATATCTCATGGCTTTTGATTCATCTTCTATGTTGTGGGGTTCCCACAATCATTAGATTGTAGTGAGATAAATTTCAACATAATTCTTCAGGTTGCTTTTGTCTCACACATTTTTTTTTCTTTCTAGAAAGTTCTTTGTATAAATTATTTTTGAAGCACTAACATTTGCAAAATTGTACAATTCTTATGTGTCATGGCTACTGAAGAAGCTTTGAGTTGAATTCTTTAGGCAATTGTGATTTTATGTCTTACTAAAGTTTTTTTATTAACCGAGAACACTCATGTATAACCTGACATGTGGAACAATCTATGCTAGATTGTACATTGGAAAAATCACTTAAAATTTCCAGTGGAGGCAAGGTTGACACCTGAAGCAAAGGATCTGATCAGTAGGTTCCTTTGTGATGTTGAAAATAGGCTTGGTAGAGCAGACCAAATTAAGGTATTTTAACTCTCTTTCAGATGACTTGTACCCTCATACTGTTACGCGTTTTCTTAATCCTATAAGTTTGTTTTAAATTTGTTCAGGCTCATCCTTGGTTCAAAGATATTGCTTGGGACAAACTTTATGAGGTGGAGGCAGCATTTAAACCAGAGGTCAATGGGGAACTCGATACTCAAAATTTTATGAAGTATGATGAGGTGAGGTGTTAAGCACACTCCTGTCTTCCTTTATTTATTGGTAGTGAAGTATTAGTTTGTTGTACCTTTGTGTCATAAATTCAACTGTGCTCTAGGTGGATCCACCAGCAACAGGAAGAACAGGATCTGGACCAATGAGAAAGGTATGCTTTTCATAGCCGAAAGAGTACAAAGACTTAAAGTGGCATAATGTTAATTTATGATCTGGTGATGGCTATTCCCACTTAAAATCTTAAAAGGGTACATTTGAGATATTGGTTTAGTAAATCAAGATTTATGTCATACACATAGTATTTCATACTGTAGAAGGCATATTCATAATTCAATGGCCTATTCAAAGGTAAAATTTGGTAAAAAATTGGAAGGCAGGTTTGAACTCACTATAGATGGATTCCTATACAATAGTGGGGTCCAAGGTCATTGATGTTAATGGAACTTGGTCTTCTTAAATACTATTGATCATTTTTTTCTGATGCCATTATGCTATTCTTTTTCTTTAGATATTTTGGGTTTGTACTTTATACTAGTCCTCTAACTTTCTTTGCAGATGTTGTTGACTCCTAAAGATCTCAGTTTTGTTGGCTATACATACAAGAATTTTGAGGCTGTCAAAGGGTTACATCAATCTTCTGGTATGGGATGTGATTCTATCGAAGTACATTCTTGACTTTTCTCTTTTTCCTTTTGTTTTTCTTGATGCAACACGCTACAAAGTTTTTATGTAATGAGCAACACTGTTTGCAATCTGCTAAATTTCCTTGATTATGTTCATTATTGTTGCCAAAAAAAATCTCTTTTTAATTATTAATTCATTCAATGATTACAGATCTAAACAGGAGTGCATCACTGAACCGATCATCTATTGACTCTGCTCAAAGTAATACATCTTGAACTGAACTTGCCTCATCAACTGTCATTTTCATGTTTAATATTGAGTTACCCTATGCTAATCGATGATGTTCCTGTCCAGGTGATTCGGTACTGGACTACTCCGCTAGGTATTCATACAGCGACATGGAAGCTCAGGTGCTTGCTGCATCAGAGGATGTCATGTCAGAGTGACTCATAGCATCCAGTGTAACAGGCGGACAAGGCCCTTGTATGAACATGTTGGGTATGCCTGCTTGTTTTTCGGTCAGGTTTTGCCCCAGTCACCATGATCAACACAGTTGACTGCTACATCTTGCAGAACTTCTAAGTGTATAGAGCAATATTGAAGACACTTCAAGATGACCCGTGGATCGGTTCATTTTGTAGGAGTAGTAGTAGAGATCTTGAAAGCTTTTGTATCCAAGTAGGTGTGAGAATTTTATCATGGTCCTGGCTACCCAGGTTGGCAAGCACAATATGCCTTCGCTTGTGGCAGTTTCCGGTCTTTCGTCCTTTCTTGATTGTCTAGGAAATTATGGTGCTGTTTGTAAACAATGACCACCCTGATAGCTGGAATTGTAAGGATGGCCCTGTGTGGCTTTGGTGAGTAAAACAGGAAATTAAGTTTTGATTCCTAAAGTTTGAGGATGTTCTTGGTTTTGAAAATTATAGTTAAACATCTTTTTCAACAACTGTCTGTCATTCCATGAACATCTTGATTGCAGCTGAGCGCAGTTTGGCTTCTCCATGTCTTTAAGAGACAGATATCTCATATTTGATACCATGAGCAATGCTATGGACAGTAATGTGCCTGCACGCATGGGTGGCTGTCAGCCGTTGATACAAGTGGGTACCACAACGCATTAACGGCTAACAACCACCCCTCGGCGCTAAGACAAATCTTGATACCATTTACAAATCAAAGTGACGTTCTTTTACCGAATTAAAGCTTATGAAGACTTAGGTCACAAACTTTTGCATGTCCTTTAAAACCCTAACCATAGAATCCGAAACATGACCACAATTCAAAAACACATGCAATGCAAACGCAAGACATGGGATATTATGGATAGCGCGAGAACAATGACATTCAAAACACATCAACGCAGTTGTTTGTTTATTCTTTCTTACGTTGTATTGGTTGTCGGATTGGGAGACAGAGACAGACTTCAGTGACGGCGCTTCTTCTGTAACACACGTTTTCAAGTTTAGCGATTTCGAAGTTGAAAACTGGCCTTTGTTTACATTAATTTATGGAAAACAGTGTTCAAAAATTTGGCATGGTTAAAAGTTTTTAAATAGGCCACTTTAGGTGAGCATTTTATGATATTACTATAATTATTATTGACGTGTGGATTTTCTATTTACCTTTTTTGTGCTTTCCATTTCAAACCCTCAGTTTTTATTTTCTTTTTCATTTTCAAGAAATTCAAACCTTCATTTGAAATTTTTGTGTGGTTAGTATCTGATTAGCCTACGAGAGGTTCTGGACTCAAGAAATGTACAATGATAGTTTGTATGATTTATGTATTTAACAAATGTAGGACGATTGTTACTATAAATGATTAAGTGCAACGGTAATATCACATGGCATGTATATGCAATCACTTAAAATTATTATACATGTGCTAATACTTGAACACTAAACCGTATATTGAAAACCGGTAATAATTGTACATGTTAAACTTGAAGCGGTTTCATAACATCATGTTGACGTCTCACGTGATATTACATCCGCACACAATAATATTTCCATATCACGAAGTGTTAAAATCATCTAACTTTATAAAATAGAAGACTTCATTTCCCATGCAGCCTTAATTATGATATTTTTAATATTTATTTTCACAGAATAATATTTTTAAAAATTGTTCAATAATTGTCACTTCCCAAATTCATCCCATGTGCCTATGCACCTACCTACAAAATCATACATGCATATATAAATTCACATACATACCATTCATTGAAAACTCTCTCAGTAGCTGTTTAAGCCGGCTCGACAATGCTCTTCCCAAAGTGCCCCCACCCTCGACGCCGATTTTAATTCATTGACAAAACGAAGCATGGGCATAACAGTAACTTCACTGTATCCCATTTCATTGCCGATCAAAACACAGGGCTCTTCTTCGTCCTCCATGGCTTTGTACGAACCTTCGATTTCGAGCTCCGAACTTAAACAGAACCCTCAGAATATTCAATTCCTACCCTATCATTGAATCTCCAAATTAAAGAATCGCCCTTGCTTCACCATCAGTTAGAAATCATTGTCTCCGATTGAAGGTATAGATTTGAATTTAAACTTCAATTTGATTAGATTTTGGTTGATTTAACTTCTACGTGTTTATTTAGGGTTTTTATTTTTGGCGTGTGATTGAAGGTTCGTAATGCTTCATTTCTCTAGGTTTTTCGTGGATTCAACTTCTAGGGTTTCCGTTTAATATCTGAGATATTTTTCTTGTTTTAAGGTTTTTTGTATTATTTTTATTGATGAACTCAGATGAACAGAATAACTTTAAATTTAGGAAGCAATAAAGTAAAAAATAAATACAAATTTAAAGTTAACCAAATTTTATGTGACTATCTGTTTGATAGGTGTAGCTTTTGTTGATTAGAATGGAGAATACTGAGCAAAATAAAAATGTTGAAAAATAGGGGAAAAATACCTTGAACTTAGTGCGAAAGACCTTGAACTTAGGAGTCATACTATTACTTGGGTGAAACAGCTAGACCCACCTCCTCCCTCTAGAAAAAGAGCCAGGGAAAGAATTTTATTTCTAAAGAAGGAAAGATGATAAATGAAAAAAGTGCATTTGGTGACTGTGTGGTGTCACTTTCGCAGCCTTCGATATAGCTGTGTTCATTGAATTATCTTAAGTTCTTTGTTTTAAGTTAAAATAGAATGACAGTCAGTGTTGATTTATTCTGCTATGCTCATGGTATGTTAATTGGGCCATTGTGTAGGTGTCTGTAATAGCATGTGTTTAGTGTCATCATCCATCTTAGTTAGTTTTCATTGATCAGTGAACTGATATTGATATTTATTACTTAGGGAGAGTCAACCAGAACTCAACAATGACTTCAGTTAATTGTCAGCTTATCTGATTTTCCTAATCTAGTGTTTACTTTTTGGGTGTGTGAACGTTAGATCTGTGTGGTGTTCTTATCCTTAATGAACATTAGTAGTAAATTGTAGAAGTAGCGGGATAGACCTGGGGGAGGAGATTGTACCAAAGGAGACCTGTTTGACCGGGCGTTTGGTTACCGTAAATTGTGCATATTTGAAGTGGAAATATTTTATATTAACTGTGAGCTTATCTGATTTTCCTAGTCTAGTTTTGACTTTTGGGTGTGTAAGTGTTTGATCCCCTTCCAAAAAGTTAATGCTTAAATCCAGTTAGTCGTAATTATATTTGTTATATATGCAACATGCCATTCATTGTGCCTTGATCTTAATTTAATATCAATGTGATTATCGTAATAATGCTAACATTAATAGAGAACTATAATGCTGCTTATATTTCTGATTTCTGTGCATGATTCTCATATAGCATGCACATCATTTGCATTTATTTATGAGGGTCACATGGTTTCTGGGTTGTAGTGACATAGTTTATATATTCGGGAGTGTGTTGATAATATCTCTCGTGGAGTGCTTCACCCTTTTTTTTTATGGATATAATAAGATGCAACATCTATAGCGAAGGTTAATTTATTTCCTTCTTCTTCCTTTCGGATAGGGGAGTTCACGAGATTATTTGAATCTTAGGTTCGTAATTTTGTGAACCATTACTCTGAATCTGAATGTCTTATGCATAATTTTTATGAACCAATACCCTTACTCAAAATCTAAATTGATGTTGCCAATTTCTTTTACCTTTGAATAAGGAATCCATAATTTTTGTGCTGTATGGTTTATGCATCTCAGTATTTTCTATTTTCTTGTGCGCATTAAGGATCTCAAAAAACGGCTACCCATCTCATCATAATGGAAAACTTGATTATTAATTTTGAAAAAAAAATAAGGATTTTGCTTCTTGTCTCATGATCCTTATCTGTTTCAGGTGCACTGCCCAGTCATTGTTCTTCAGAGTTTGGGCTTTATGCGCTGTTGTGCCCATCTTTGTCATGCACCTCTGTATTTTCTGGCTTTTTGACCCGGAGAATGTGTGGAAACTGAAGCAATGGCAACTTCTAGCAAGTTTGATCTCTCGTCTGGTAGCCCGGATAGACCATTATACAACAGTGGGCAGCGAGGATCCCACATAGCTGCTTCATTTGACAGATCTGGTAGCTTTCGCGAGAGCATGGAAAATCCAATTTTATCTTCACTTCCAAACATGTCAAGAAGCACGTCTCTAATAACACAAGGAGATGTAACAAACTTCTTCCATTGCTTGCGCTTTGATCCAAAATTGGTGGCTTCAGAGTACAAGTCTAACCGACAAGGGGACTTGAGAAGACTTGTGAGTGTTGCTCTTAGCGTTTCACCTGATGAATCTCCATCTGGTTCTGTAAAAGGAAAACCATCTCCAATACCGGAGGATATAAAACGAGTCAGAGCTGGTCTGCGTGAAAGCTGTGTTAAGGCTAGGTAGTTCCCTGTATATTTTGCATTTTGGTTCATAGTTGTGAATTGTAAGTTGTAATTACTCCATAACATTGAATCATTTTACAGGGAACGTTTAAAAACATTCAATGAAGCCTTATCCGTATTCAACAAGGTTTTCCCAAGCGTACCTTCAAAGAAGAGATCAAGAACAGAAGTTTTTTCTAATGAACGGTCTAGTGTGGTGTTATCGAGTGATAGGTCGATCCTGGGGCCAAAGATGGGTAAGATTGGTATTCAGAGTCATGCTGTCACAGGTGGTTTTGAACTTGAGCAGCAAAAGTCAGAAGAAAGGACCAAGAACTCTGTCCCAAACAAACGCACTCGTACTTCTTTGGTGGATGTGAGGGTGTGTATCTTGGAAAATTTTCTACTACATTTGCTTTTTTCACTCATATTTTTTATATTGTGCTCCTTTCTTGAGTACTGTCTATGAATATCTTGTTTAAAATTAACTTATAGGAACTACTTTAGTTGTAATTGTGGTTAAACTACGTTTTGTCTAAAGCTGCTTTAGAAAATCACTATATGCTGTTATGGTTATTCTATTTTAGTACCTGTTTTATGGGCATATACAAATACTTCACTTTGATCTAATTGGATCCTTCTTCCACTTAGATATCCCTTTTCAAATGTCTTGAATGTGAACATTTTGTTTACCTGAGTGAGTGTGGGATATGGTACTCATGTAGTTTAATGTTTATGCGTATTATTAGGTTTCCAATGCACCTTTTTTTTGTTTTTAGTTGTGATGCATACGTGACTGCATATAATTATGAAAGTATGCATACTTGTGTCGTACTGTTCTATTGTTCTCGAGCTGTGGATTGGGTCGGCATTAAATTTGTCTTTTGTGCTTTAAGCCATGTGCATTCCGCCTGCTAATCCATGAAAGGTAGATTGATAATGTCTCTAGTTATCTTCAGGTTGGCACCATTGATATTTTCTGCATTATTACTCCTTTAAGGGAAGACTGACTTAACTATGATGATTGTAGATGGATGTGAGGAGTAATGCTCTTGTCAGGCCATCTGGGGCAGTAGACAGGGATAGGGAAATGCTGCGGCTTGCAAGTAGTGGTGCGGTTCAGGGAGAGGATCGGAATTTATCTATCGGTGTTGATGGTTGGGAAAAGTCAAAAATGAAGAAAAAACGTTCTGGGATAAAGCCAGATGCTTCTCCAAGTATGGTATCCGGTAAACCAATTGATGGCTTCCGTGAAACTAAACAGGGAATGCAGCAAAGGCCTGTGAGTGATACCCGTTCAAGGTTAAATAATGACTCCCATGGGTTCAGGTATGGCTTCTTAAAGTGCAACGGTACATGCATCTCTTCATATGAGGACAGTCTGAACCATGATATATAGAATCTTAACAAATGTATCCATTCACAGTTGAGGTAAATTAGATCGCCATTTTGCAGAATGTAAATTTTTATTTCTAAAAGGAACTTAGGAACACGTAGCCCTTTCAGGTCAATTTACTGGTACAGAAGTCCCGGTGAACTGTTCAATGTTAACGAATTTATGCTTATTATTTATATGCTTCTACAGAGGATCCATAGGGGATGTGGTAATGGTTTAAACTTTATGCAAGTTGTTGTTTGTCACCATTTATCTTCAGTTTTGTATTGGAATTGCACATCTTATTCTGGAATTTTAAAAGGACCAAGGTTGTATTGTATCCATCTGAGGGCATTGTTAATTTGAGGTTTAATTGCACATTTATGTTTTGATTTTTCTCTTCATGTATATGGATTTTGATGATAAGAGATAAATTGTAGAATCAACAACTTCACATACCTTCGAAAGTTTTAAAATGAGTTCAAAGAATCAGGCAAAAGAATAATACCTATTTATATGTTTTAAGTTGTTTGGTTTTTTCCCTATAGGTATACCGGCATACTATTTTTTTCTGTCTATTTCCATTTGGTGTTGTATTGTCCTATTATTTAAGGAAAACATGTTAATTATTTTGGTCAGATAAGGAAAACATGTTAGTGATTGAGAATATCATAATTCCCTGAAGCCTAAGAAGGCATATCTAGAAATTATTGAAAAATCATGCCTTTTATAATATAATTAGCAACTAAGACTTTGGTACTTGTAATTTTTTCATCTGATGATAAAAAGGCAATACGCTTGATGTAACAATTGCCCTAAAGGATATCTGTACGAGTAGTGATTGATTAAAACTTTTGCAGTTATTGAGTAGAATCAATCTCATGGATGGAATTGGAATGCATAAGACAGGACCCTCTTTTAGGCTTTCACCTCATAGTACAGATAGTGAAAGGTTTTTCACATAATATGAATACTTTCTTACGATGGGTGATCGAAGGGCCACTCTTCTTGTTTTTCTTTTTCTTTCATTAAACTATGCTTCTTGTTGACATGTTATTTCATTGAACTTTTGAAATAATCACTTAGGAAACATTTTTCAGATTTGTTTTTTGTTTGTTTGTTAATAATCGTCGTCTGTGATACCTGAGAGGTAATGTTGATGTCTTATATGTTTATAGGCCAGGAGTTACTAATGGAGCTGTTGGAGCTGGAAAGTCTGACGGAATCTCACAATTCCGTTCATCCATCCCTAAGTCTGAACCAGACAACCCTTCCCTTATCAATGATAAGAGAGATCACCCTATTGGTACAGATAAGGAAAGGGTGAACCACAGATCTGTTAATAAGTAAGCATAGCATCCATAACATTTTCTTATGTGCTTATCTTTTAGAGTGGTGTTCGACTGCTTGTTAGGGCTGCTATCTGGGTTCTATTGTTAGCCTCTTTATCTCTTGCTCCTATTTATTTACTAATTTGGTCTTTATTTATTTATGAAACTTTGTATTGATTTGTCCCTCTTTATACTGTATGTCTTTTAGGGCAAGTGTTCGTGATGATTCTAATTCAGCTAGTCCTACTTCAAGCACAAAGATAAATGCTTCTGTTCGGGCTCCACGATCAGGCTCAGGTGTGGTACCCAAGTTGTCTCCGGTTGTTCATCGAGCAACTGGTGCTAATGATTGGGACATTTCTCATTGTACAAGCAAGCCCCCTGCTGCTGTTGGAGCTAACAATCGCAAACGCATGGCATCAGCACGATCTTCATCTCCACCTGTTGCCCAATGGGCTGGCCAAAGACCACAGAAGATCTCCCGCACTGCGAGACGATCAAATTTTGTTCCTATTGTCTCAAGTAATGAGGAAACCCCTACTATGGATAGTGCATCTGATGTTACTGGTAGTGACATCGGGATGGGATTTGCCAAACGCCTACCAGGAAGTTCTCCTCAGCAGGTTAAGTTAAAATCCGAACCTTTGTCTTCAGCTGCACTATCGGAGAGTGAGGAGTCAGGAGTTGCGGAGATTAAATCCAGAGATAAAGGCAAAAAGACCGATGAGATAGATGAGAAAGCTGGACAGAATGTTCAAAAGGTGTTCCCTCTGGTCCTGCCATCAAGAAAGAATAAGCTGGTTACTGGGGAAGACCTTGGAGATGGTGTTCGGAGGCAAGGGAGGACAGGGAGAGGTTTTACTTCCACAAGGTCTCTCATGCCAATGACGGTTGAGAAGATTGGAAATGTTGGAACGGCAAAACAGCTAAGAAGTTCCAGACTTGGTTTTGACAAAAGCGAAAGGTTTAATATATTGTACCTGTGTATATTTTTCTGGCTGTCCAATAAGTGTGCTATTTATTTTGTAGCCTAAAAATATGTTTACTTGGATTGACTCATATTTTATTGTAATTTGTTACACAGCAAGGCAGGTCGACCACCAACGAGGAGACTTTCTGATCGAAAGGCCTATACACGTCAAAAGCATACAGCAATCAATGCAGCAGCAGATTTTCTCGGTACTTTTATTGAGGAATAATTTCTTGAATTGATTTTCTATTTTAGTATAGTGTTTTTTGTTCTCTATTCACTCTTGTTTTAATTTTCTAAGTTGGGTCAGATGATGGACATGAAGAGTTATTGGCTGCTGCAAATGCTGTCGTAAATTCTGGTGACTTTCTCATTAAAGATTTTTGTTTTTATCTTATTCCAATAAATATTTTGTTGTGGAATTTAAAGTTTTATTATTGCTACAGCTCGGTCCTTCTCAAGCTCATTTTGGAGGCAAATGGAGCCATTTTTTGGTTTTTTATCTGATGCGGACACAGCTTACCTAAAGCAACAGGTGACAGCTTGCTTTAATTAGGGGACGAAGGAATAGATGCTATTATTTTCTTAATAATTGATGTTGATAAATACTTTCTTGTCCCCAAAATGTTTTGCTTGGTATACATATTTAGGAGTCAGCTATTCCTCTGTCTCTCCTGTGTATAGTTATGTATTCTAATTTTCTATTGATTTGTCAGGGAAACATCGAATCTAATGTGACGACTCAAGCCCCAGTTCCTTCTAGTATAGATTGTAGCACTACTGTCACTAATGGGCTTAGGTTGATTGGATGTGAACCAAAGAGTGGAGAATTTCGTCCAGAACATTTAGTACCAGGAGCTGGGGATCATATTGCAATTCCCCTCTGTCAGAGACTCCTAGCAGCCGTAATTCCGGAGGAGGATTTCAGCAGTGGAAATGATGACCTCACATTTGATGCAGATGGGGTTGAATTTGATATAGATGCGGAGGTGGAATCAAATGGTTTGAGTTATCAATCACAAGATAACTTTCAGTTTGCTGGGCATGCTGCTTTTAATGGTTATAGGATTACTGGGAGGCTGGAATATGATGAGCCCGAAGGCACACACAAAGCAATCAGTTCGAACTTCAGTCATTCGCAAAATGGTTTTCTTTCAGAGCAAGTATCAATATCTGGATTGGCCTGTTCAGAATCTCAGTATGCTAACATGCACATAAATGAAAAACTTCTCCTGGAGGTCAATAGTATTGGAATTTTTCCAGAGCTAGAGGTAGGTTTACTTTCCACAATATCTCTCATTTCCCTTCTTTCAAGTGTTTCGTTTCATAAGAAGTTTTTTCCTTTGAAGCTTTGTCCTTTCAATATTTCAAAGTTATATATTTTATCCTTTCATAATATGGACTGCTATTAATTATATATATTTTCTGCATGATCTTTGTTAAGCCTGATATGACACAGACTGGGGATGAAGGAATCAGTGAAGAAATTAGGAAATTAGAGGAGAAGTACCATGAACAGGTATTTTTATATAGAATTACTCTGCCGTAGTTTCTACTAACTTTTATTGAATTCTTTTTCATCTTCTTACTGCTGCATCAGAACATTCTGTGGAATGGATATGCATGTTTGCCCATCTTAGGCCAGTTGACTTGGATAGGAACTTTAAATAAGTAGTCATATGGATGTACGAGAACAGTTATTAGTTACTGTGCTTTTGATTTTCTATTGAACTCTGTTCTTGAGGCTTCCATTTAATGGTTGTCTTTTTTATGTAATAGGTCGCCAACAAGAAAGGCTTGCTGGATAGACTGTTGAGGTCTGCCTCGGTAACAGAGGAATTCCGAGAAAAGTAATTGATCCTTTATCCAGTGATTATTTTGCTTAACCTTCTGTGCATCATTATGTAACTAATCAATTTTTGTTTTGTATAGGGAGCTTGAACAGCGTGCCCTTGACAAACTAGTTGGAATGGCTTATGAAAAGTATATGGTAATCTCTTTAACCTTAAATACGTCTCCATCGTGTTACTTTGCTCTTTATTCAATTATTCCATGTAAGGTTTCAGGATGCAGATATAGGTGTGATAACTAAAGGGCTAGAGCTGCAATGCATAACTGATCTAGAATAAATCGATAGAAATAAAGACCAATGATAGGCCTTGGTTCTGGTCAAAGGTCTTACTTGCTGTGTTATACTCTTGCTAAGTATTGTATGTAGCTCTAATTTATTTGGGATACTAGTGACTGGGTGAGGTATTCCAAGCATGCTGTCATCATCCTTTAATGTCACCTGGCCTTTGTTTTGGAGGGTGCCTTTCAGTAGCTTTATGAAAAGATAATCAGTCGAGCAACCCACTTCATGAGATGGTGACTGGGGGTTTGTAAATGCAATGCTTGCATCCAGAAAAGGTCTGCATCTTTTGTATGCAAAAAAAAAAACCTCAATAAAATGAAATTTTAGAACCTGATATCATCGGAATGGATTTCAGTTCCGAAGTTGTTATTAAATAGCATGCCATCTGGTTAATCTTTTTGGCTCTTGAAATGCTGTTTTTGTGTGTGTTTGTATTTTGTTATGTTATTGTTGCTCTTTTTTTTTTCTAGATTGTATTACACTCTTATGTTAATAATACATTTTTGTTTTTATAATTGTCAATTTGGATATGCAAATTATTCTAAAAAAATTGAATCCTTGGTTGCTTCTATTGGTCTAACGTTGAGGCTGTTTACTCAAAGTGTTTCAAATACTGCTGGTGTTCTGCTTTTGACAATTGACTTGCATTCATGGTGGCTGAATTTAATACAAACATTGTTTGACAGAGTTGTTGGGGTCCTAATGCCACTGGTGGGAAGAGTACCAGTAACAAAATGGCCAAGCAAGCTGCCTTAGCATTTGTTAAGCGGACATTAGAGCGATGTCGAAAATTTGAAGATACAGGGAAAAGCTGTTTCACTGAACCCTCATATAGGGATATACTTCTTTCTGGGTTTTCCAACGTTAATGGCATGCGACAATCAGAGGCTATTGCAGAGGGTGAATCCACCAAACCATACGCGTCCAAAGTTTCGGGTATTTCTTTTTATGCCTCTGAAAACAATATTGGGAATGTGCTTTCTGTTCCATATATCTTCCTATGCGTGTTCTTTTACTGATTGTGTAATCAATTTCATAAAGGCACAAAGGACTTCGCAGTCTGGATATTTTCTTCCTCTTCTTTGTGATTTTCCTTTGTTCAAATATTTTTTTCGTCTCTTCTGCAGCTTCCGTGGGTTCCCAGCAAAGCCATTCACAATTTAGTCAGAATGCTGATAATCATAATGTCATATCTTTGGATGTGCTTCTACCTTTAAATCACCTGTCTGAACAAGCTATTGGTAGAGAAGAGACGTGGTCAAACAGGGTAAAGAAGAGGGAATTGTCACTTGATGATGTAGGTAGTACTATTGGAACTTCAAATGTCCCGTCGGGTATTGGAAGTTCTCTTTCTAGCAGTGCAAAAGGAAAGAGGAGTGAGAGGGATAGAGATGGAAAAGGGCACAACAGGGAGGTGTTACCTAGAAATGGAACTCCAAAAATTGGTCGGCCAGCATTATCTAATGTTAAGGGGGAAAGGAAAACAAAAACGAAGCCTAAGCAGAAAACAACTCAACTATCTATTTCAGTAAATGGCCTCCTTGGCAAGATGTCGGAGCAACCCAAATCAGCATTGCCTTCTGTATCAAAGTCAGGTGAAATGACTACCAGCAGCAATACCAAAGAGAAGGATGAGTTTGCCTTGGATGTAATTGATGACCCAGAGTCCATTGACTTGTCTCACCTCCAATTACCGGGAATGGATGTATTAGGTGTCCCTGATGATATTGATGACCAAGGGCAGGATTTGGGTTCGTGGTTGAATATTGATGATGACAGTTTACAAGATCAAGATTTCATGGGTCTTGAAATTCCAATGGATGACCTCTCAGACTTAAATATGATGGTTTGAAGTTGCTTCTCTGTATAGTCTTGTTCATTATACTATTGACTAATGAAACAAAATTGCTGTTTCAAGAAATGACCAGTGATAAGAATAGTCATTTGACTATCCAGTTCCAGCTACATGCATAGTCATTTGGCTATTGGTCCACAGTTAGGTTATATAGATTCTTTTGTAGGCTCCTGCACAAGTTGAATTTTGAGTGAACCTTTCGGATGTTTTGGATTTTGCTCCTGTATTAAGTTGGTGACTTTGACTGTAAAGATCTTTTTGTTCAAGGCACTAGTTAGTATGGTTTAGTAATTATATCTTAGCAAAACTGTATCCTCCCTGTAGCTTTTACAAATCAGAGAACGATGTCCTCTTGTACATACATTTTATTATTCCTAATAAAATCAGCTCTTAATTCAATGTGTTATCCTCTAGCTGGCAAACTCATCATTAGAAGTTTCGCCTTCTTTGTGTCTATTGGTTTATGATTATTCTACAGAGATCTTCAGTCTACTGCTAAATATGAAGTAGTGAATGCTATTACGTTGGTACACATCCAGGCATGTGACTGCTTGAGGTTTTTGTCCTCTCAAAGTCAACTTCCGGCCGACCTTCTTTTACTTTTGGTGTGTATATTGGTAAGGCTTACTGATGGTTAAAATTTATTTCCCCATTTTTGTTCTGCTACTAGTCATACATCATTTTCTGTAGATTTCAATTGAGTGGGACGTAGTCCATTTTTTTGACAGGATATACCTTACCTCGAAAGAATGGCTTATACGTCATCTCTAAGTGCTTTTTTGTGGACCTTGATTTCAAATGGTTAAGGTATGTCGTTATTCCTAAGCCTATAGCTATTCACCAACCTTGTTCTGAATTTCTTTTGAACCTTGATTTGAGTTTGCAAGAAACCCTTGGTTCTATGCTTTTACCTGGCATTGGTGCTTATTTGAGGTTTATTGCTTTTTTATATCAAGTTTGATGCTTAGCTCACTCCTCCAGGCTTGACTTGTGTCTTGTGCCTCACTTGATGACTCTGGTTTCATTTGGTATGAAACTTGAAATTGTGTTATACCCTTTTTAGTTGGTGCCCTGTATATTTGATTATTTTCAGTGCATTTAAGACTTCAAAACCCATTTTTAACGTTTACTATTTTTCTTTTTTCTTTATTCAGAATAACGTTTACTTAAGATTAAGGATTTATCTCACAAGCTTCTATTTACTTGTCTCCCGATGTTGCTTTTTTCAATCTTCTTTTTTTCATTAGTAATAGTGTTTGAAGAGGAATACCAGAAGAACTTTCAAGGACATTGTACACTTTCTATTGTAGTCCCAGTGTTGATGGATGCTCTATTTCCTGAATTGCATTAACTAGTTGCCTTAGTTATGCAAGCTTCTCCCATATAATCATCAGGATTATCATAAATATGTAAAGTAAGGCGCATGCAGCCTAAGCTGTATTTCTTTAGCAGATGGTTTTCAAGGTTATACTGCATACTCACCACCGTACATATGTCTCTCTCGAAAAGTATCTTGTTTTTAGCAGTTTCATACGCATTCTTGTAGTTTTCTGTTGGTGGCCTTAAATTTGTATTCTGTTCAAAGTGCCGAGCTCCCTTTATTCAACTTTGAGTTGATCAACCCTATCTTTCCATCCCAAAGTTTTACTTGTATATATATATGGCCAGGTTTTCAAATATTACAAAGGTGAACTGGTGTGCACATGTAACACTAATGTTTCTTTCTAGAGTTGTTCAGGCAGAGGCTGCCTCTATATTCTAGCTTAAATTACAAAAGTTTCCCAGCTTAAATTACTTTGAACTCTGAAGAACAGGACTTTTTCTTGAAAGAACAATGAAAAGTTGGCAGCAAGTGTTCGGAGGCCAGCCATGGATGGCCTCACTTGACCAGCACTGTATGAGACTTCTGGGTTTCTATTTTTCGGTCAAACACGTCATTTTTTGCAATTATGGAAAAAGCAGATGCAAGTGTGTGAGTTGAGTTGTACGGTCGACGTCAATCATTTCTAGAAACAGCCTATCAAAAATGTGTCTTGAAATTGTTGTGCTCTTACCAGAAATAAAATAAAATTCTTAGCTCGGCGGATTCATCTTCTTGACCATAGAATGGAAGTTCCAATTTAGTGAGACAAGTTAGAGGGGATTTGCGTGTCAGCCCCAATGGACCCATCCCATGATTGACTACACGTGCCCACAGGTGAGGTTGGTTGCATGAGACTTTTTTGGCACGAAATTCATGGCAAAAGAATCCCACAAGATTGGGACTGTTTTTTTCTCTCTGTGTTTCTCAATGAATATGTGACAGTTTGAGAATGGAGTGCAATGTATCATGTATGTAATGATCCATCTGTCTCTCTAAAAGTGGAAGATGGATGGTACATCTCGCCCAACACTACACTCCACTCCAACTCCGCCACGTCACTTTTCCCCTTCAAACTTCCTTTAACCACTCACGACGTGACAAGTTTCTAGTCGCTGGCTAAATGCCTCATGGTCTTATCATAAGGGGAAAAAATGGGGGTTCTTTGCCTTATTTTTATGCATCCAAGAAGACCTGAGCTCTTCGTCGACTATTAAAAACAATAAAACAAAGTATGAGAGTTTAGCATGAAAGACTGAGTCTTATCTTTTCATTTTTTTTTAACTTGGTTCAACCAAATGTGAAGGTTCGAACTTGAAATAGTTTCTACATCGATAATTTCGAGATTGAGAAGAAAAATACCCCTTCTAATTTAAAAAGAAAAAAAATTTCAATCGTCCATCAATTTATCGATATGATATATCACAAACTCGCATATTAACCTTAGAAGACATTGAGAGCTCAAATATTTCTTCCCACCTTGAATTTAAAAAGAAAAAAGAGAGAGATTATTACTTCTCCCACATGCAAGGAAAATCTTGTGCTCATTGCTCAAATGATCCATTAAAGATAGATAGAGATGTTGATGCTCTTTTTGGGAGGTCAACTTAGATATGAAAGACTTGGGTCTTCAGCAAGGAAGAAGGCTAGGATCTTCAGTAGCTAGGTATCCTGCAGAAGACAAAGTGGAAGAAGCAGTCGTTAAGCTTCGGACACCGGTGTGGTGTCGGCCGAAGGCTCTCCGATGCTTAAGTCAGCTAAGAGTGGTAATTTTGACAGAGTAACAGTAAAAGTGAGAAAGTAGTTACCCCCTTTACCTCGGGTAATGTTCCCTATTTATAGGGAAGTGAAAGTGGGAGGTTTGCACAAAGTTTCGATGTGCGACTTTGTGCAAGTCGCTCTGGTGGTGACACGTGTCTTGGAGATTAGGTTCGGCAATCAAGAGCTTCGGCAATCGAGAGCTTCAGCAGGTGTCTGGCACCTTGGAAGAGTGTCTTCCTTCGGCAGGGGAAAAGTCATGTTTCCCTTGGTGCTAGTCGTTTTGAGGCTGGACATGCTCGGTTGATTATGGTGTAAACAAGAGATATATTATTTTCGTATACGTGTCTTATGAATATGCTAAAATAGTGGGGATGCCAAAAAAAACTATATATTATATACTTTAAAGAAATTCCATGGAATGGTCTTATATTGTTTCTTCTTTCTTTTTAAAGATATGATTCTTATATGTTGGGATATTTTAGGCCCACTTTTTTTTAAAATTTGTTATTTATTTACTTGATAACGTAGGTGCGTAGATGCCTTGCTTTGGTTAATTCCGTTCTCTGACAAATCACGAACACGTGTGTTTCTCTTATCAATTTTTTTCAAGTTATGTGTATCCAACATTGCACCTTCCTTTTACGGTTCTTCTTGGCCACTTCTCCTTATTCTGCAACACCAAATTTGCATGCACAGTTTAGAAAAACGGTGAGCAAACTCATCAAACACCTTTATTTATTTTGTATGTGTATTATTTTTGATTTGTTTCCAGAAGTTTATCAAAGTATATTTGGGAGCTCAGAATAGTTGAGGGATCGGATAAAGTAGTTGGGGACTCAGCTTTACTTTTCCTCTGCTTTTGATTTAGTTAGTTGGAGTTGGTTTGGTTGAAAAAAAATGGAAGTTACACAGGAGAGAGAAAACCCAAATTTCAAGAGGCTGAAATGAGTTGCCTCTGATCCAGGGAACTCAAGTTTTCAATGATTTTCCTTTCTGGGTTTCTGTATTTGTTCTGAGTTTCTTTATCTGGCAGCATTTGATTGTGCTGGCTGCAAATAGGACAGTGAATCTCACATTCAATTCATTTGATCAAATAAAGCACTGTTTTTTTTCTTTCCTATGATCAATGGGTTGGTAAAAAGTTAGAAAAAGAAGGCTTTGGTTCTTGTCCTATTCTTTCTTTCATGTGGTTGATGAGAAGGGTAGATAGAGAAGGGTCCAGAGAGGATTGTCCAGAGAGTTGAAGAGGTTGAAAGGGGCCTAAAGTTTTTCTATTTATAGTTTGTAGTTTCAACATATTCTTTAAAATATTACCACAAAGTGGAAACTTAAAACAATTTGGCAAATCAAATTCAATTTCCCATTTCAGTTCAGTTGTTTCTAATCCCAAAATAATTGTCATAGGCATCTAAATGTTCATGACATTTGTATTAGATTATAGAAAGATTTATTTCTCACTGAAGACAGTTCTTGATTTTTTGTTCTTTTTAACCAATACACTTGAAAAGAGAGAGAGAAAGTAATTGCAGACTAGCAAGTTTATTAGTTTAAGAGGGTTTGGAAGGTGAAGGTTGTTACTGCCAAGTGAAGGAAATCCATGGAGGAGATAGCTCAGGCAGTTGCGGTTCCATATATGCTAGGTAATTTGATCCATGAAGAGTCAGCAGTAAAAACCCAAATAGAAATGACTGGCCTCAAGCTAATAGCAAATTCACCTTGTGAGTCCTTTTCTTGTGGAAATGAAAGTTACAGAAGCAATGGTCCACATGATGAAAACAGAGTAGAAGCCACTGTGTCGAATATGCTTGCAGGATATGTGGGTGATCGGATTTCTAATGAAAATATTGATTGGGGAAGTAAGGAGTACAATAAGTTCAGGCCATCATGTGAGGTTGGCAATGGATCTAGTACTACTTCTGATGCCTCTACATCGCTTATTTCGGCAACTAGGGATAAGAAAATTTGTAGAACAAGCTGCAGTCAGAAAGTTTTCGATTTGGATCGAGTACCCCTTTGGGGTTACACATCTATCTGTGGAAGGAGACCGGAGATGGAAGATGATCTTGCCGTTGTACCTCGATTTTTGCAGATTCCTATTCAAATGCTAATGGATGACTGTGGTTTGAATGGCATGAATCAAAACCCAAGTCACTTAACTGCCCATTTCTTTGGTGTCTATGATGGCCATGGGGGTTGCCAGGTATGCCAGCTTGACCACAATTCTGATTTTTGCCCTAAAGAATTTCCATATTTACATTGATCAAGGGACTTTTCAAGTTGGATTCTTTTAATTAAGTAGATATTCTTCTGTAGGTTGCTAACTATTGTCGCGAACGCGTACATTCTGCATTGGCTGAAGAGATAGAAACTACAAAAGCAAGCTTGCATGACAGAAGTACTGGGGAAGGTTGGCAGGAGCAGTGGAAGGAGGCTTTCTCCAATTGTTTCTTGAAAGTGGATGCTGAGATTGGAGGAGCTCCCAGAGGCACGAATGTGAGCAACACTTGTGCTTCTGGGGACTATGATCTCCAACCTATTGCTCCTGAAACCGTCGGTTCTACTGCTGTAGTCACCGTTATTTGTCCAACCCATATCATAGTGGCAAATTGTGGTGACTCAAGAGCAGTATTATGCAGAGGAAAAGTGGCTGTGCCATTGTCAGTAGACCACAAGGTAAGGCCTCTAATTTATATAGTTCCATTATATCTTTTTTACTTTCAGCTCATAACTGAAGTTGACATTTCTAGATAGACTGATTAGCTTTTGTTCTGCGTTTAGCCAAATAGAGAAGATGAATGTGCAAGGATAGAGGCTGCAGGAGGCAAAGTCATCCAGTGGAATGGTTCTCGTGTATTTGGTGTTCTTGCGATGTCAAGGTCCATAGGTATGAGTTCGAAACTCATGTTACTTTATCTTCCGTAAGGAATGGAACACTAAAATTTACTATGCTTGTATACATGGTTTGAGTTTGAATACGTTAGACCATTCAGATTCAGATCTCATGCTGTTGATGATATTCAATCTTATCAGGGGACAGATACTTGAAACCGTGGATTATTCCGGATCCAGAAGTAGTGTTTGTTTCTCGAGAAAAGGAAGACGAGTGCCTAATTCTAGCCAGCGACGGGTTATGGGATTTCATGACAAACCAGGAGGCCTGCGATATTGCACGAAGGCGGATCCTTCTGTGGCACAAAAAGTATGGTGATACCACCATGTCAATGGAAAGGGGTGAGGGAGTAGATCCTGCTGCTCAAGCTGCAGCAGATTATCTCTCAAGGCTTGCCTTGCAAAAGGGGAGCAAAGACAACATCACTGTAGTGGTGGCAGACTTGAAAGCAACAAGGAAGTTTAAAAGAAAAACCTAACTGCAACTAAGATTGGAATCTGAGATATGCCAGTATATTATTAGATGATTACAATCAGTAAAGAGTGGCTCAGCCCATAAGTTTTTCACCTGGGTTGGGTGTAGTTATGAAAACTCCTCTGCATAAAGAAACGGTCAATGCTCAAGTATAGCCTCTCAAGATTTTTTTCTTCTTCTTCATTTTGTCCACCCTTCCTTAGTTCTGGTTATATTAATTTGTGCATAAACAGAAATTCCAGTAATTTACCACAATGGTGTTCTACTCTTCTTCTTTTCTTATTTTTCTGCCTCTCCTCCTTGGTTGATTGTCTAACAATTTGACACCAATAACCCCAATCCATCAGGAATGCGTATGAACTTCTGGTAGCTGTTTTCCTTAAGGAACTGTAACAGTCTTATATACCAGTTGCCCTATTGAAGAAAATACTGATTGATAATCACTAATTACAAATGAGGGGGCTAATGTTCATCTCTGAGTTGCTGCCCTATTTATATATAAAAACATTCATGACTAGGTGAATAGAATAATTACAAGATTAACCAATGATTAAACAGTGATTAACATAAGTAAGAACAAATGAAAAGAAAGTCTGATAATATTTGCATACAGTAGGTTTTATTTTGAAGGAAAGGGGTCTATATCCTTCATTGATGTGCTTCATACTACAATTAGGTCTAAGAGAGTACAAACGAATGGCAGGAAGAGGTACGTATGACTAGTTTGCAAGGAGTCATAAATCCAAAATTCCAAAAAAACTCATAAATCATTCGTCTCAATTACAAAAATACACATCCTGGGATAGAGAGCACGGAGAGCAGAAGAATCATTCCACGATTGGATCATTCCCTGGATTTGCAAGGAAATAGAATTAAGGGTCGTCATCCATGAGAGAAAATTACATTTATATGAGCTTATTATGGAAAAGTAAGGAACTTTTGTATTTGAGTTCCACTAATGAATCCAAGATTTGGACTGAACTCAAGATTTTAACATACCAGATAGGTTTTACAATGTTGCAAGGGGAGATCCTGCTTCACTGAAGTAAGAGGCAAGGTCGATATTCAAGTCGTCGTACATGTTGATGAAAGGATGTGTCTGAAATCAAACAAAAAAGGAAAAAGAAAAAGAAAACCACATCAGATTGGAAGTATCCACAAAGTCCAGCAAACTTGTAACATCAACATTGAAAGGGTTCAAAGGGTTTCATAGGTCATACTAGGAGATCCTGAGCTGACGATCTATCCTTAGGATCTTTCTGTACACTGAGACAAAGAAAAGACCCACAAGGTAGGATTAGTAACCTCACTAAATAGAAAGCAAAAAATTGAGATAAATAGAAAACAAACAAATGTCAGCAAATTTAGGAATAGCAACTTCATTAACAGACAACAAATGACTACAAAATCACGGACAAGGAAAAGTTAAATCTGGCCAAAAACAAATAGAAGTTAAATGAACCACAAATTGTGTTGAGCCATGTTCCAATCATTTTGGGAATGGACGGAAAGGACAAAGAAAAAAACAAATAGTGCATGAAAAGAAATTAATACAACCACAGAAAATTACTTGTTCCAAGAATGCTATTACGAGCCTAAAATTATTAGATAGGAATGTGAAGATTTATATGATTATCAATGTGATTACAGGAGGGAAATGTCCACCAAAATTTACAAGTTAAACAGGCTCACAAACACATAACCAAATGAATAGAAAGCATGGCCATGCTTCCTACTTCTTAAAATGGAGCACAATTATTCTAAATGATTCTTCAGATAGTTACACCAAGTAGCTTATTTTCAGAATCTGGCCAAGTTAGTAATGAATGAGCAAAAATAACCCTTACCATGCAGAAATAAATGAGCAGAACTCATGAGAAAATTGATCAGAAGGTGCACAAGGTGGTGGTTGTTCAACAACGGCACTCATAAGCTCAAAAAAGTTATCCCATACTTGAGCTTGATCTGGTGGTAAATATGGGAATTGACCTGTTGCACACTCCAGCAGTACTAAACCCAAGCTCCAGATGTCACTTTTGTAACTATAATTGTCACCAACAATTCTCTCTGGCTACAAAACAAATGTTAACAGAAATAGTTAGTTCCATGAGTTGGCATAATAGGCCGGCCTGCACCTCAATACCCCTGGATAATAGAAAAACAAGACGTTTGTTAAAGCAAAATAATTACTGTATTTTTACTCACCGACATATAGTTGTATGTGCCAACGAAAGTATTTGCCTGTTCGGAAGTGCTTGCCTTTATTGCACTCACACCAAAGTCAGTTATTTTAATTTCACCTTGATGATTGATTAACAAATTAGAAGGTTTGAAGTCCCTGTGAATGATGTGTTTTTCATGATGAAGATACAACAAACCCCGCAGCACCTGCATCAATAAGAAATGGAGAAAACATGTTTTAATTGATGTTAATCACAAAGACCAAGAGTTTCAGGACTGTACATGAATGTCAGGTAACTTGCCTGCTTACAAATGGAAGCAAGATACGGCTCTGGAATTGTTTTGACCTTTTTCAGAAGATCTGCCAAAGACCCACCATCCATGTACTCTAGGATTATTGAAATGGTACCATTATCATAGAAAGACTGGTAACATACAACAATGTAGGGACATTGTGATGATTGATTAATTTTCAATTCCTGTGCAATCTGCTTGCGAATAGACTCCTCAATATTCATTTGAATTACCTGAATGTGGGAAAATGCATCAAAAAACTACTAGAGCAAAGAGAACATGAAGTAAACAATAGGATACGCACAATATCCCATAGGCATATTGTTGGATAGCTCTACAGTCTACAAAAGCATGTAGATAAGCAAGTCCACGCAGAATCAACCATCCAAAGCAGTTGAGCCACCCGGAAATGTTACAATACTTACAAATGTAAATTTCAAAACACAATGGGTATAACAAAGCAATATGAACTCAAAGAGCTTCCCACTTTATTCATCTCAAACACAAGAATGCTACTTATGGCAAAGTTAGGGGAACAACTATACATCTTCTTATCTTATGGTACACAAGGAGTAATTTGACTAGGAAAGGAAAGGGCCTTGTGTAATACCTTTAGTGCAAAAAACTGGCCAGTCCATTTGTGTTGAACCAATTGAACCACCCCACCATTTCCTTTTCCAATGACCTTAATCACGTACAGATCTGCTAAAAGCATCTGATCGTCCGATGGCTGAATAGGCGGTGGCTGAGCATTTACATTCACATTTACAACCAAAAAGAAAAACACATCAAAAGAAAGCCTTCTTTCTTATATAAAACTTACAAGTCACAGACTCACAGAGCTTTGAATGATAAGCAAACCCCATTTGCCAAATGCTAATAATGTTGATCAGATTGGCAAAACCCAACCCAGTTCACTTCCAAGATTCAATTTTTACATTTCACAAAATTGAAAAAGAAATTTCCGGGAAAAAAAGTTAGGATCTTTGAAAAGTATCTTACAACTTCAACTTCTCTATGAGAAACGATCCGAACCCCTTCTCTATTAACCAGGAGATCGCCATCCATAAACGTGCCGCTTTTTGTCCTGCCATACCAAAAAACCCACAACTCAACTTAATTAGATACAATACAAATATAATATACAACGCAGAGAATGATAAAGAAAGGGAAGGGAAGAGAAGAGAGTTACAGGAACTTAGAGATGGAAACTTCATCAGAAGGAGGGAGAGTGAGCTTGAGGTTAGGTCCTAATATTCCCTTGTTCATGATGACTCTTTGAGCTTTGAGCCCTTGAGCTTGTTTGCTTGTTTTTCTGCTTTTGTCCAGAGTCTAGACTCAGAGTTGAAGCGAGTCTCTTGGAAATTTTCAGAATTATAATATCGATCAAGAAGTTTATTTTTAATTAAATAATAATGGTTAAGGAGGGACCACTTGGACTAGAACTAGTGTTGCTCCGGTTGGTTGGAAAAGTCTGGAAATTGTTGAACACTCGACCTTTCACACAGCAACTGGGGGAGAAGATGTGACCGTTGACTTTTCATTCTGCGCCCCCATTTTTCCACATTGTTTCCTTCTTCTTTTTTGGCATTATTTTTTATATATACAGTAATGCTAATTGGAATGATATATCATATAGTTGATCAATAAATTGAATTGAAAATTTACCAGATTACTGGTTTCGATTAATACCTCGAAATAAAACATTCTTTAACCTTTTTTAAAAATTGTTTTTTGTTTATCAGACTTTGGAAAGTGAGTGGTTAATTTCATTATTTGTTTTAGGAATAAGTGCAAAAGAAAGGTCAAACCACGTGTGAGTGTGAAATTTGTTGATATATGTGAAAATTATATGCTGGTCATGGCAAGTTCACACGCTGGACTGATATGGATGGGTATAGACTCCAGATATTATAGATGGTGATATATCTTTGTTCACACTTTCTTTGAATGGTTAGTTGGCTTTGTGAGGCCACAATGACAACAAAAATACGGGTGCACACATATTGGGTAGGTTAGTCGGTCATGATAATATGTTCGTCTTTCTAGAACAATAAAAATGTAAAACATATGAGTTGACTATGTTCGTCTCTCTAAAATAATAAAAATATAAAACATATGTGAGTTAAATCAATTAACCAACATAACATACTCGCTTTTTATACTGAATGGACAAGAGATTAGAGTAATTGAAAATATTGCATTATCAAGGATAAAAAATGGGCATACAAAAAAAGGTAGAATAAAACAACAATGGCCTAGAGGATAAAGGAAAGCTAAAGTGACCTTTAAGTGGTAAGGGCCAAGTAGGGTAATAATTGAAGCAGTGTTTTGATTTCTGTTGTTGTTGCCATTGGCGTAGAACCCCAGCAGACGACATTGTTTTAGCTGTCACTTTTTGGATAAGGATGAAGAGGACTGTCGGCGCAAGAAATATGATTGGTATCAAACAAGACAACAACATAAATATAAATATAAGGCAAAAGTTTACTTTCGGTGCTTATAGTTTCAATTTTGTTAATTTTAGTTTTGTAGTTTCAATTTTTAATAATTCAAAGACATGTTTCAATTTCTATTAAATTTCTTTAAATTTACTTAAGTTTTGACCACGTGCCCTTCACGTGGAGGTTCACTTGACCCATCTAACAATAAAATACAACCTAGATCTCTTCTCAATCACTTTAGGCTAATTTTGGGACTTAGAGTTTCAACAACAAAAAATTACATTTCTGGGTTGAAATTTGGGAGGAATTTTAGCTTGAGTTGACTGAAATACCTCCACGTTAGTGGCACATGGTCAAATTTAACTAAATTAAGAGGAATTTTGATAGAAATTGAAATGTGTGCTTAAATTGCTTTGAATTACTTTAAATTAAAAACTACAAGGACCCCAGTGGTAAAATCGGCAAACTACATATGACTTTTTGCCTAAATATAAAGGTCTCATAAAAGTATATGTGAAAGACTATGCCATATGAATAAACCTAAACTAGGGTTCTATACTATAATTGATTTCGAATGCAATGATTTAATGTGCACATAAGTGTGTGACAGTGAATTGAAAGTTAAGCTATGAATATACATAGTGCACATTTCAACGTGTGAAGGTTTTAGAGCTCTTTAGCACGATTTTAGTGTCATATGATTTAGATTTGTGTTTACAAATACAACATGAGAGCTATCAAGATAAAGAATCCTCCCACAATTATGGGATTTTTCTACAAATGATTATTTATCCATAATAACTCAAATCTCCGAGAAATAATAACAATAAAAAAGATTCAATATGATACCCCTTTTTTCTTTTTTCTTGTTCTGAGTCAAAGGCAACAATATGATATCCTAGAAGGCTAGAGACATGCGTCTTTATTTATTAAACGACGCCGTCTGAATCGTCGTTAAATCTCATTGCCTTTTCAAATAACAGTAACCATTTAACCACCGATTCCCTCCAACCATCCTAACTTCATCAAATTTCAACTGGTAGTTCTGAGCTTCACACTATAAAGAATAAAGCTAAAAAAACAATGAGCAAAGCTTGCCGTGAGGCTGAGCGGAGGGTCCTCAGCCTCCTCCACGGCCGTAAAACCCGAACCCATCTTCGCCAAATCCACGGCCACCTTCTTCGCCATGGCCTTGGCCAATTCAACCAAGTCCTCGCCCACTTTGTCTCCGTTTGTTGGTCACTCGACAAAATGAGCTACGCAAATCGCTTGTTCGACCAAACCCACAACCCCAATATCCTCCTCTTCAATTCCATGATCAAAGGCTTTTCAATCTGTGAACCCTTTGAACAGTCTCTCTACATGTTCTCTCTTATGAAAGACCGGGGCATTTGCCCCGATGAGTACACTTATGCGCCGTTGCTCAAGTCGTGCTCGAATATTTGTGACCACAGGTTAGGGCAGTGTGTTCATGGACAAATTTTGAGAGTTGGGTTTGAATGCTTTAGTTCGATTCGCATTGGGGTTATTGATTTGTATGTTACTTGTGGAAAAATGGAGGATGCTAGGAAGGTGTTTGATGCGTTGTCTCACAGAGATGTGATTGTTTGGAATTTGATGGTTCGTGGGTTTTGCAAGACGGGTGATGTGGATACGGGTTTGTATTTGTTTAGGCAGATGGGTGAAAGGAACATTGTTTCTTGGAACTCGATGATTTCATGCTTAGCGCAGTGTGGGCGGGATAGGGAAGCTTTAGAACTTTTCCGTGAGATGTTGGATCAGAGATTCGAACCAGACGAGGCGACCGTGGTTGCGGTTTTGCCTGCTTGTGCTCATTTAGGGGATGTTGAGGTTGGGAAATGGATACATTCCTATACAGATTCTAAAGGACTTCTCAAACAAGTTGTATCTGTGGGGAACTCACTTATAAACTTTTACTGTAAATGTGGAGATTTGGATGCTGCTTGTAGTATTTTTGACCAAATACCTCGCAAAAATGTTGTTTCCTGGAACACTCTGATTTCGGGGTATGCTTTTAATGGGAGAGGTGAACTTGGGATCGACTTGTTTGAGAAGATGATGAACAAAGGTGAGGGACCAAATGATGCAACTTTTGTTGGGGTTTTAACATGTTGTGCCCATGCAGGCTTGGTGGAAAAAGCAAAGCAATTGTTTGCTTCAATGGTTTTAAGTCACCAGCTTGAGCCAAAACTAGGGCATTATGGATGTATGGTTGATGTTCTTGGGCGAAGTGGACGGCTGAAGGAGGCTCATGACTTGATTAAGAGCATGCCTATGAAGCCAAATGCTGCCTTATGGGGTGCATTGCTTGGTGCTTGCTCTACTCACGGCGAGGTAGAGCTTGCGGAACTTGCAGCTAAAGAGCTTATCGATCTTGAACCACGGAATTCGGGGAATTATGTGCTGCTGTCGAATATTTATGCAGAAGAAGGCAGGTGGGATGAAGTTGAGAAAGTCAGAGATTTGTTGCGGGAAAACTGCATCAAAAAAGCACCAGGGCAAAGTGCAATTGGATAGCCATGAAATTTAAGTTACACTGAGGCTGACCGCCTCAGGCTTTGTATCTTAGGTCTCATCCAGCCTCTCTTTTGATCATATTCAGACAAAATATTTAGTTGTTCAGCAAGATCGGTGAAATACTATAAGTTTTCAGAATAATAATTTGTCGGAAAAGAACGAAAACTCAAGCCAAACATAACACGTATAATTTATATTTGCTGTCTTCAACACACGATTGTTCCCTTTAGAAATCTACACTATATATACATTATACAAGCATTTGGCAAAATTTCATGAGAAATAGATGCCCAGGGAACAACCTTTGTCCAACTTACATATTGTTACAGCTGATCCTCGTCTGCATACCATACGGTCCACTGTACAATGGCAATCGAGTTTATCTCAATCTTCAATCTTCGATGATGTTGATGGTGAACTTCGATAGCATCTCTGGAACACCTGATATAACAGGTCCATACGTCTACACAATACAACAATCAAGAACAGTTAACAGTAGAATGATTCAATCTCCATCAAACAGATCACAGATATAAACGCTCATAAATATGCATGTACCGCACCATTTTCAAGCTCATTACCTCCTGATTTTTATTGATCTGGCACAATGGAATAGCAAGCAATTTTAGGTTTTTCGGCGCAACGAACTTCCGACAGTCTGGCAGCCTCACAATAAACATTTTCGTGCACTCCTACAGAATGAGATACACATAAGAAATCGTGCTTCTTGGCCACCCAGATGAAGCCTTGTTTAAGGAGGGGGACCATATTTTCAGACCCCATTAAGTGATGACATAATATGACAGTTAATCTGTACTTATACATCAATAAGTATGATCAATTGCCACGTCATGTAGTAAGTTGATTGTTAATTAAGACATGTAAGTAGGAGACCAGAGGAGCTACCTTTGGGTTTTTAACTTCAGAGGGCAAGTCCCGACAAAGCAATGTGTCAAAATCATGCCTCCACCATACCCCAAGACATTCCCCTACCTAAACATTCAAACAATTTTTCAATGCACCAAAAAAAAAAGGAAGATATATATTCCATGTTCTATATACCTCCCAAGGAATCCCATCAGCATCTGGATTGACACAAAGTTTCCTTGATAGCTTACGTTTCAATCCATCGATCTCTGCGAATCCAAGAGTTTAGTAAAACCTAACATGAATTTCTTAGCGCTCAGTTCAAGAAAGCTGATGAATCACCTGATTCACCAGGCCTTAAGCGACCCCAGGAAGCTTAAAGATGCAATTTCTTACTTGCAACAGCAGTATATGAGGATGTTTGAACAACTCAACCTGAGCTCACAACAATCACATCTTTTTCAGCTCACTTATGGAGAAGCCAATATCAAATTCTGTGACAGAGAAGTCTAAGAAACTACTAGCAATCAAGAAGCAGAATTCATGTAAATTCTTAAAGATCAATTTGATGGTTCATAAATTTAACGATTCCCATATCAAATAAATTCAACCTCTAATTTTTTTTAAAAAAATTAATAAATAAAGAAGTAAAACTTGATGAATTAGGACAGAGAACCAACCAAAATAACTGCCTCCACACACGTCCTCAATCCATAAGCAGCATAGCTATATTTAAACAGCCACAAAAACCGAAAGACAAAAAAAAAAGTTAACAATTTGAAGCCAAAAAAGTAAAAGTTAATGAAAATAAAAGAAACCCAATTGAAAATACACACACACAAAAAAGAACCAAATAAGAAAAAAATTAGTACTTGGACTTCATTCTCTGAAGACGATCAGCCACAGACTCGTCCTTGACAGGAAGGGCTTCCTTGGATGAAAAGTAATAGGAACTGAGAGGGTATATGTCCAGTGTATGGCTCTGATCACCGTTGTCATGATCAAGACCGTTACTGTCGTTTGACACGTGTAAGGAACCCCCTTCATCCCCCATCTTCAACTGTCCAAAGCTCACTGCTGATCACAGAGGACACAGAGAGAAAAAAAAGGTGAATAAATAGAAATAAAAAAAGTGACGAGAGGAAACGTGGCTTCGCTACGCAGTGGGTGTGTGTGTTGAATTCTAAGGTCGACTCTCGAACGTGGCGTTCCAGAGAGAGAGACCTGGATATTATCATATACGGCCCCTACTTGGCTACCGACCATTGAGCAACGGTGGTGTTTTACTTGTAAGCTTTCATGGGCTTCTTCTTCTACTAGATTTACGTGAATTGGTCTGGGCTGTTTTGGGCTCTATATGTGACCCATTGTACAAGTAAAGCTAACTAATGCTATAAATGTTCAAAAACTACGAAGGAAGCAAGAGTTAATTACTCCGTAATTTTATATGGTCTGGTCGTAGTTTTATGCTTCTACATAAAACAAGTTTCTTGGTCCTTTAGATTAGACTTTTCAATTTGATCACCAACTTGCAAGTTGCAAGTTGCAAGCAACGTTCACTGAAATTCAAAAAGGATGAAGAAAAAGAAAACTAAAGAAAAGCTCAATTCATCACATCTTGCAAGCTAAGTTGCTTGGAGAATATTTAACCCCCTATCCCCTTTGCTTTGGATGATGAAAGTTAAGGAAATTGCATTTGTTGATCAATCAGAAACTAAGGGCAGCCAGGTAAAAAGTTCTGAGAAGCTAATGACTGCTTTAACAACCAAAATGTGATTGTTTGAGTTATAGTTATCCTTAAATCTGTTGATCAAGCTAACCACCACCAAGCCAAAATGGCCCTCAACTTTTCCCATTGATTCAAGTTTACTTCTCTAGTGTTCTTGCTCTATTTGGTAAGTGGTGGTTAGGCACAAAAGGATGCATATAATATCAGTTGTTGGACTGTCGATGAATTTCTTTATGCCTGAATGCAAATCTTAATTCAAGCAACTACAATCTGCTAGGCTATAAGGCCATAACATTTTTTCTCCAACATTTTTTTTTTTTTGCTGCATACATGAGTTTAGCCAAGATGGGTAGAGCGGATATGCTCCCTACTATGCACCCGAGTTCGAATCTCCCTCCCCGTCAGAAGAACAAAAAAAAGCCAGAATTAATTCTCATGTGACATGTCTTGAGTACTAGTTATGCATTTACAGATGAATCCACCAGAAGCATGAAACATCTCTGATATTAATAGGACTCTTGCGGTCCAAGAGATCGGGAATGTTGATATATAATATTGTAGGGGGGCAATTGCACCAATCATAAATACCATATCCTTAACAAGAAAATGATGATAACAATGATGTTATTTGTTTTAAATTTATAAGTATTATATTGCTTGTTTTTGTTATTGAAGAGGGAAATTTAAAATTGAGACATTTTCTATCGTTGAAAAGAAAAATATCATTAAACTAAGAGCTCGTTAATATAAAGTATATTACTATGTATTTATGAGACTCATTTGGTTATATGGATCTCATACCGGCCTCATCAGTATGAGATATACGACCAATAATAATATAGTGAGTAAATGTCTTATAAATAGTTTTACTATAAAATATATATGCATACAAAAATATGAAGGAAGGTCTATTTTTGTAAGAAATTAAAATAGTATTAAAATTTTAAAAAATTGTTTCCAATTGATATTCCTATACTTGGGCTTTAGTGGGCGTCCAACCTCACGTTTCCTTAAAAATATAAAATAAAGTTTTTTTAAAAATATAAAATAAACAAAACTCTTGTTACAAGAATAAAAATCTACACAATCATTGCCGGCGGCGATATTCAAAGCAAAAACTGGAAAAATAAAAAAGATGGAAAATGATATGTCAACGGTGGACGCTCTAAGGCCTAAGCCTCTGACCAATGATATTCCACAGTTTTGTAGAAAAATGAGAGTCAAAGAGAGGGCTTAGTTGTCTTTTAAGCTACTGGCCAATCAAATTTGATGATTCCTCTACCAAACATAACTTTTATAATTTGGAAAAGCTCGTTTTGTTTCAATCCAAAACAACTGAATTTATTGGCCTTTTCTTAAGAAAAAAAATTCTCCTTTGACATTTTTCTAAATAATTTTACTTTATTTGACTAAAACCTAATAAATACTAATTTTAACCACTACTCAAGAAATATTTATTTATACAAAGCAAAATAACAATATTTAATAAAAAAATACTTCTTGTTAAGTATGTAAATGGTTTTATCATTTTCTCAGACCCAAAAAAAAAAAATTGGTAATATCCTTTTTCTTTTTTCTTTTTCTAAAAGACAAGAGACAGAGGGGGAGTCAATTTTCTTAGCTTTCGGTTGTTTAATACTGAAGGGAAGCCTTGCTTGACATGTAGAAGACTCAAATACACAAAGACCCCTCTTTCTTTCCTCCCCTCTCAATTTGTGATCTGTGGAGGAAAATTCATTAGGATTTTGCTTCTCAGGTCCTGCAATTCATACGTAAGTTCCTCTTCCAGTTTTTTTCTGTCTGTAATTCTCTATTTCATGATTTATTTGATTGAATATCTGTTTTTATCTTCTGGGTTTTGTTGGGATGTTGATAAATTTGGTGCTTTTGCAAAACTTTTTGTTAATCCTTTCAATTTATATGATATGACTGTGTCCTGTAGTATCCGTATTTTAGATTTCTTATTTTGACGATTTATGAGCTGAAATGGGATGTGCCGCAATTTGGTACATACTTGCTGCAACTAAGCTGTAGTTTGATTTGAAATTTGTGGAAGGTTTTGCAACACATATATGGATTTGTACATACAGACCTTTAAGAATGAAATTTTTTTGAAGACCCAAGAACTACGGTGTTGTTGACCCAAGTACTTGTTCATTATAGTACCATGGAAATTTTGTGTTTTATTGCCACCTCAGCTGGATGATTAGCAAATGGTACTGGGTCCAGCCCGTGTTCTGTTCCGTTTTGAAGCTAATGATTGCTTAGTATGCTTTAATTAGTTGTGATTAATGGTTTTGGATGCTCTGAGAAAGGTGGTTTCTGAATGATTTTGAACCATAATAAGGGAGGGCTTGTTCAGCCACAGGCAATTGCAAACTGTAGTGCAAGCTTGTAACTTTTGCATTTGTTGTTTTCTGTTTGATCTGCAAGCAAGTAAAGATGAATGGTTTCTCACTGATCATGTACAAAAAATTTGTGGGATAAATTGGATCTGAAGTGAGATTGTTGTAATTTTGTGAAACAGGTTTATTGAGGTGTGGCAAGTCAGGACTTTTGACAACTCATATTCATCTTCTCTAGCATACATGGATCAGAGTACTCAAACTTCCCTTGATTTACTATGGCTTACTGTTCTTTGTATATGATAAATGATGCCTATATAATTACTTATTCAGAACTAAAACAGCTAAGTTAACATGATCAGTCTCATAGTTCCACTACTTCCTAACTCTGATACTAGATTTATTGGTGTGCAGATGCTTCGGCAGAGGGTTTGAGAAATGACCTTGAGCTAGTGAGATCCTCCTCTGAAAAGCAACTTTTGAGACCATCAGCCCGATATTATTCAGTTTTTAAAGGTAGCAATCTGTTTGGACCTTTTTTTTGCCAATCCTGTTTTGAACTTTGCAACGCATAAGTGCTTTCACATTTATCTGTGACAATTATGAATCTTCCTCGCATGGACTATGGAATGTGTTTGTTATCTAGGTAACCCTATGAATCTTCGTTTTTTTGCCAACCCTATTGTCTGTATTTCTTTAAGAAATGACATTTTAAGTTTTCTGTCTTTTTTAATGTATATCTGGTTGCATGTTAAAAGCTTAATCAGCTTGCTGACATCCTATTAGAGGGAAAGGCATTGTCTGTTGATTTGGATTTTCAATGTAATTCACGGCATTCTAGAATTGATGGTTGTGCTCTCAGACTCCGCTGATTTATCATTGGGCTTACGTGCAGTTTTTATTTAACAAAAATCATTAATCTGATCCGAAATGCATATAATTTGTACTTTCTGTGCATAAACAAGATCTTTATAGCAACTGGATCTTTTATACAAACTGTTTATCCAGACAAGTGAGAGGTATTATGGTCATGGTAGGGCAAGCAACAGATGCTGCAGATCCTGAAAAAGGCAGGTATACCCTAATTCGAGATGCAGAGGACTTTTCATCAGGGATGTACGAGAAGCAGCTTCCATGCTTTGGCTGCGGGATAGGATGGTTTTCGTGAGTATCTTTAATTCCTTCACCCTCCTTTATTTTCATTATCCCTAGTCTCATTCCTATTTCTTGCACTGCAGTTTTCTTTTAGGCTTTGTCTTCCCAGTGATGTGGTACTATGCCACAGTTCTCTATTTTGGAAATTACTATCGCAAGGATCCAAGGGAGCGAGCAGGACTGGCTGCCTCTGCAATTGCTGTATCTCTCTCATCCTATCTAACATTTTTCTTTAGAGCCTTAAATTTTATATTTTCAACTGTATTTCAGAGAGTTAATCAGCATAATTATCCAATTGTTGCAGGCACTAGCTTGTTCTGTCGTGCTGTTGGTCATAGCATTGTTTCGAATATTCTAGCCTTACTCAACCGGATGTAAAACGTGCTAACATCATCTTTGCAAGCATGAAGAAAGCGTAGTTGAATTGGAAGGGACTTTAAGGACACAGATACTAACAATTTTATTTTTGTCAAAAGAGACGTAAAAGAAAGAAGAAAGAGGTGAAGAGAACCTTCATACGTCTATACTTACTACCAGCTTGGATGATGATGAGCTACAATACCATTTTCATATTGAGTGATTGTGTTTGTATAGATTGTAATTATACACAACTTTATAGAGGTATATAGAGCTGTGATCAAGGCATTCCCAGTTCGTGAGTTTGGTTCGTGCGTCTTTGTCTTTATCTTTAAACGCAGAACTTGACCATTATGGATATTCATATTTCTGAGGTTGCCGCCACCTTAGTTCATAGTGGTTGAAAAACTGAAACCCCCCAAAAAAACCGTTAACCTCACGATAGAGGTAATTCCCTTCTCTCCTCCTCCGGCTGCTTCTCTGTTTATCTTTGATTTCGAATCCGACGTCTTTTCTTATTCTGAATGAAAAAACACTGCTTATGCTTTGGGCTTGACGAACGATGAACACTTGAGCAGGGGCCTGCCAGCCTTTTTATATACGACAGCGCCTACTTCAAACAGTTTTCCTCGGCCAACCAACTAGGATTAATAGAATCCTCAACCAAATTGGACTTTCTTTTTCCTTTTTTGGTTTGTTTGTTAACCTCAATAACAAAAAAGAATGATTAGGGAGGGACGAACCATAAAGCCAAGCTGGATTAATTAAAAACTGGAGTAACAAATATGTACAGAGATGGGTAAGTTAAGAATGGATCTTGTATTATGAGACAATCATCACAGTGTATGTCTGATTCAACTGGAATTGAAGAATTAACGACAATGATATTTCTTCTGAAAACTTTTCAAACAGAAGAAAAAAATGAGTCCTAGACTTGTAACTCCGCATACAAACCGCATAAAAAAATTTAAAAATAAAAATAAAAACTCCCCATACAAAAAAAGGTTACAGCCAACCATCAGCATTTGATTCTGAATTTGAATGAGGTTCCAGCCAACCAAGGCCGGCAAGGCTGCAAAGGAGACACTACACTGATTTCCAGTCACTCCACTTCAAACTGTATTTTAATCCTTGCCCACCAAATGAACATGCTTGTTCTCAACTTTAAATCTGGAGCTTGAATTGATCTGGGACCAAACAAGTAATATGATTAAAATTAATAATGTAAAGGTGGAGCCAATGATCAATAGATACCATTTAATTGAAAGTACTAAATAAACATTGGATAGGCAAACCTTGTGATCAAGCATATCACTCAGTTTGGCTTCATCATCTGTTATGCCCGATTCTTCAATAGCCTTCAGAACAAGTTTTTCAATTTCCTCATCTTCAGGACTCCGTCATTCTGCACCAATGCATACAAAAAGCAGATTTGAGTATAAACAAAGCTGTTTTATACTCTAATAATGGTCTCCGACTCTCCATCCTAAGGAATGGAAAGTGCGTCTTTTTTCATGCCATCGCGCGCATTTCACTAATGCATGCTATAAAGAAAGAGGATGAGTATTACTTTCTTTTTCTTTCTTTTTTCCGTTTCTAAAGTTGCATAATTCATTGCGCAATTTTACTGGAAAGCAAGAAATGATGTTATTCAGAATACATACCGATTTTAAGGTTGATGTGATCAACTTCTTCCACTTTATTTTTATATTAGCAGAGCTAGATTCCACCAACTTATCTTTCTCCAACTGACTCTCCTTTCCATTTGCTTCTGTCTTCCCACTCTGAATCACTTCATCTGATGTATTATCCCTAGTCTTCTTCCTTGATTCATCATTCTTGGATGCATCAAGTTTTCTCTTTTTCTCTGACAACAAAGTTCCATTCCCTGCTTCAGAACTGTTCTGCTCCGCATTGACTCTAGATGCATCCTGCAATTTAGGTTCCTCAATTTGTTTATTATCAGGTGTAGGTTTTGTATCCAGGGCATATTCTTCCGGCTGCTTAGGCTGCTGCTTTGCAGCGTGGATTGCTCGGGCTCTTGCCCTGTGCTTCTTTCCTTCGGCATGGAGCAGCAGGGTCTGCTCACTAGTAGCTTTAGTACTGCAAAGACTGCAAAAACACATATCCAGAAAACTACGATCAGATCCCAATCATGGAAAGAAAACTGAATGCAATCTCTGAATACCAGGCTAATAATATATCATGCATATTTTATTGTGAAGATAGTTGGTAATAGTTGGTAGTACCAATATCACTATGTCAAAGTGTATTGTCTCTTCTCCAACTCTTCCATGTTTCATATCTACAACAGATGATGCATTTATTCAAAACAAACTAATTTAGCAATTTGCACCAATGCTTTCAATGGGCAGCAGCAGCAATATGAATGCACACAAACATTTAATTAAAATATGCATGCATTTCCAAGGAAATTCATTACATTGATTAATTTTAGGTCTGAACAAGCATGTGAATAAAAGATTATCATAAAATCAGAACAAGGAAAACAATACCTACAAAACCACGGGAAGCGTTTAGACAACCCAACAGTAATATCAAAATCAGGTTGCTGCTTTGAATCCTTGTTGGGCTTGGCTCCCCCACCATTCAAAGCTTTCCCTTGTCCCTTTGGACCATATTTTTCCTGAAAGCAAAAACAAAGAAATACACTGTATACCAAACTGAAGCTTATAACCGATATATATACTATTTTTTCCCAAAATTAAGTAGTAGATATTGGTCCAATGGACATGGAAAATGAAATAATATATCCATTATATAAATTGTAGCATTGTATTTAGACTGTTAATGCATAACCCAATTCATAAAAATCTCCCTAACCAAGCCAATTCGATCAATAAGAGACTTACTGCCTCAGTAATGCATTGTGTGTGACTCTGAACGCTTTCTTGCCCAAACATCTCTCCGCAATCAATGCATGATAGCTGAAACATAAAAAATATTAACAAAGTGAGCAACCCAGAAAATAAGTTAAAGACTAGAACTTTATTAAGGCCTATATTGTCTTGGCAACCAAACAGAGAGTCCCAGGTAATGAGGATCGGGAAAAAGTAGACCTTGCGAGCAGAGCAGGACCTGAAGTGACCCGGCAACTTGGGTTTCTTGAGGTTGTCTCCACAATCCTCACACTGAAACCACACCATCTCTCTGTTTCAGGCAGAAGAAAGAGAAAGCTCTGTGATCAAATGACCGAAGAGGTGAGCTGGGGTTTTAGGCCATTTTTATAGGAATTAGAATTAGGGTTTTATATTTGTTAAGAGTTTCCTACCAAAACGACTGCGACCCGTTTCATTTACCTACGCGTTTCGAACCACAAGTGAAGGGAACAACGGAGGCCCAAGCGTTGGGCTCTCTCTTTCTCACTTTGAGGCCAAGAGAGTTTTAGGAGCAACTAAAGCAAGCCCAAGTTGTGCTGAAGTAAGCAAGAATTCTATAGCGAGGGCTTTATATATGGCATTTAGGTGAGATTTTATCTATTAACCGTTGGATCAGATCAATCAATTTGATCCAATAGTTAAGAAATAGGGTCTCATCTAAGGGTTATATATAAGGCCCTCATTATAGAATGGCTCTAAAGTAAGACATATTACTTTCTTGTTCATCTCTTAACATGATACGTCATTCGCCTAAATGCTTGCACACATGAATTCTTAATTGTCAATGCTTGTTAGGGGCGGTTATGCATTAATAGTCTAAATTCGTCGATAAATACATAGGCGATTAATTGTAGCATTCTTGTAACATTTTCTTATGTCTTACGAAAATTTACAAATTTGAATATTAAGTGAATTCGTTTTTTGTCGTACAATTTTCATTGAAGATAGAAAATGCTTCATCAAAGTTGGGTTCCAAAATCCCAAAAATAGGTAGAAATTTGTTGTTCGATGAAATTCTCTATACCAATAGCATCAAGGGTGGGTTTCTACCTAGGCCTTGTCTGAAATTGCAATTTGCTAAGTCAAGCCTCAAGGCTCAAAACAATGGGGACTTCTCTCAAAGTTTGACTTGTAGGAATATAAAGATAAAGTTAAGGGCAAACTACAAAAGACACCCCGCAGGTTTGGGGTGGTTCTCAATATGGACCACAGGGTATCAATTTTATCAATTTACACCTTTATGTAGACACTGGCAAGCGTGTCGTGTTTGTGGGTTTCGTGTCGTGTTCGTGTCAATCCGTTAAAAAAGCGAATTGACTCGACCCGACCCGTTAAGCTAACGGGTGGGAAATATTAAACCCGAACCCGACCCTTTCAAATTCGCAAAAACCAAACCCGACCTGTTAAGACTAATGAGTTATTTTTTTGTTCATTTCACGCGCTTCACCCATTTAAAAAATAGACTATATTTGTTAACAAATTGTTAAATGAAAACACAAATTAGACAATTCTTTGTGATAAAAGAATAAGATATTAAGTATTTGAGAATAATTAAAATAATAATATGGAGTGAAAGGAAGATGCTATTGGTGGGGTTAGATTGTAATTGTAATCAATAGCAAAATAATCCTAGGAATTTAAGTAATTAATCAACAATGTAGAATAATAAGAAAATAAACAAAATGATAATATGGAATGAGAGATGTATGTCATTGGTGGGTTAGATTGTATTTGTAATCAAGAGTGAAATAATCTTAGGGATTTAAGTAATTAATCAACAATATAAAATAGTAAGAACATAACTAAAATAATAATTTGGAATGATAGGAGCATGCCATTGGTGGGGTTAGATAGAGATTTTATAACTTAAATTTACAAAAATACCCTTACTCTTAACGGGTTAACGGGTCATTCGCGAAATACTGAAACGACCCGTTAAGATAACGGGTGCTTAATGGGTTCACCCGTTATCAACCCGACCCAATAAGGCCAACCCAAATACTGATAATTTCGTGCGAATTCGTGTCGTGTTAATGTGTCGTGTACAATATTGCCGGGTCTACCTTTATGTTTGCAACATCGTCCAATTTCATCCTTCCATTAAGTTGACTGTGTGGTCAATCGTTAAATGCCAACGTGTCTACTGTGGGACCCACCTACTAACCAACAATTCCTACAAAAAATTATATAAATGATAAAATAACATAGTTTTTTTAAAAAAAACTTAAAAAACCAAAAAACCTTAAGATATGCAACTCTCTTTTAAAAGCACCAGCCTTGATCAGAGCCAACCACACCTTCGCTTGATTTTGCTCTCACTAAACCAATCCCTAAACCCTTCTTCCTCTTCCAATACGATTATTCAATTTTTAGAAATTCAATTCATTGTTTGATTGATTGTGATAAAAACCCAGAATTCTCTATTCTTTTTGTTTATGTGAAAAAGGTGTATATTTGACAAAGATGGAGCCAACCTCAGGCAAGCCAGGCCTTCTCCAGCGGCGGCAAACTCGAGAAGTCGATTAAGCCGGCGGATTTCGCCACCGTGATCGTACAGACGCTGAAGCCCGAAGGGATTGAGGTGGGCCACATCGGCGCGAAAGACACCTACAACTTCCATTCGTTTATTGATTTGTTCAATTGCTGCAAGCTCGTGACTTATGTGGATGTTGGAGCTAGAGGCTATGGCTCCTACAAAGCGCTGGAAATAATGGAGGTCGCGACCAGGTTTGGTTGAGATCCTTCCCGGTGTCTCGTTGCGACACCGCTGACACCATCGAAGATGCGGACCCACGATTGGCAAAACCCATAAAGGCAGAAGAGAAAGCGGTGCTGCCGATAAACTTCCTCTGCTGCCTTCTCATATCTGCGACCTTCGTCAAGGCCTCGAGCGCATGCAAGACCAAGCTGGAGAAGCGGATCTTATTGGAGCACGTGACCGTCGACAACCTCCTGGTGCTGTCATTCACCTACGACGGCGAGAATCTCGGGACAGAAAGATGGTCGGGTTGGGGTTCGTGCGGGGCGAGAAGGGGTGAACATGGGCACTGGATTTGTTGGGTAGGGGAGGGGTTGGGTTTTTTAAAAAAATGTTATTTTTAAATTTTTTAAGGAATTGGTTGGTTAGTAGATGGGTTCCACAATAGACACGTCAGCATTTAACGATTGACCACACGGTCAACTTAACAGAAGGATGAAATTGGACAATATTGCAAACATAAATGTGTAAATTGATAAAATTGATACATGAGGTCCATATTGAGAACCACCCCAAACCTGAGGTGTGTCTTTTGTCGTTTGCCCTAAAGTTAAATTAAAGAAAAGGGACTGCTAAACGCTAGCTAGCCTAGCCCTTTGGAGAAACTTGGACGGCACTTGGCCTTGGTGACCAGTGGCTGTCCTTTCTCAATCTGTCTCTTCACTCAGATTAATTTGTCTCCAAGAAACCAGTCCCTTCCTTCGCTACTCCAAAATTTCAATCATACACAAAAGCTTTGTCATCTGTCGACAACACGCACCACAATCCCAGCTCACAGCCTCAGATCAAGGGATGAGATGCAAAGTGTTATTTAATCAGTTGGAAAATAAAAAACAACATACACTTGCTTGCTTAAAAAGTTGCTTGCAAGCCATGGGATCATGGGATGGGACCTTTCTCTCTCCCTACCCTTTGAAATGTGCAATAAGGACATGCGTGGTGGGTCATGGATATAAGCTAGAGCACTAGGATTCAAATTATAGCTTTTCCCACAATTGCTTAGTGCTCTTCAGCTCCTGCTGTGATTTTTTTAAGTACGTATACTATTAGTTGTCACGCTTGGCAGCTTTTCCAAGTCAATTTTTCCACCAAAAAATGGCGCTCCATTTACAGTCTGAAACCAACACAGTTTGAGGAAAACAAAATAGGTAAATGCAGAAAGTTGGTAGTTAAACGCTCTCATAAAAAGCAGCTTATACACATTGATGCTTTAACAGAACAGTAGATTGTAAAAAGCAGTGGGAAAAAGAACAGAGAGGAGGAGGAGGGAGGTCTTTTGACAGAGTGTCACATAAAAGGATACAATTTTCAATGATTGCAGCCACGCTCCAATCATTCAAACAAAGGGACGAAGAAGATGCTTGAGTACTACGAGTGTTCTTCTGTGTCGTATGGGCTACACGTGCATGGCTCTACCTGCACAACTTGCTTTGCGTGCCTTGGAAATACGTCAATTTCATCCTCTTCTTTCTTTTCTTTCTTTTTTTCTTTTATCAATTTGTTTATTTTAGTTTGATGGATTGGTAGGATTTTTGGACAAAAGATTCATACTTGAAGGTTTTAAAAGATTTTATATTTTGTCGGTATATTATTGGTTGTTAGCATCAACTCTTTGTTGAGTGATACACACTACCAAAACAGCTTAAAATATGTGTAATGCATGATTCCTTTTTTATAAATCATAACTTATAGCAAGGAACTTATAGTCATGATTCACATGTATAGTTTTCCTTCCTTCCCCTTGATGTATATCTTCATCGATCTCTTATCATTTACCTACATCGACACGTAATTCGTATACTCTAAAACAAGAATTCGTAATACGTCATGTCCGTATCTTCAATCTACCTAATTAGTAGTTGAGACTACTTATTCAGTTTAAAAGAACAATTGCCTCCCTAATACATATTTAATTATCTAAAAGACAATCAAAAGGTTTTTGATTAACAATAAATTGTAAAACGTGCATCATTATTTGATTTCAATTTTTCAAATGTAATAGTATTCTGTCTGCTAAAGGCTATTTGCTTCCCAAGTGTTTTTATTTTATTTTTTATACTCTTTATCTCCACAACCAAAAGCCTCAAAAAAACCCAACTCATCAAAAGCTATGCAATGCAAGTAAACAAAGCCTAAAAGACCCACCAAAACCACCACCACCCACCTACTTGATCCCCAACTCACCATCCCCGCCACCGCTCCAACCTCCATGCCTCGCCGCCATCCGTCATCGTCCCCGCTTCTCAGTCCGCCGGTGCTCATCATACTCCTGCCCATCATCACCTTCCTCTTCCTCTTCTGCACCATCCCTCCATTTCTGTCCCTCACCTCTCAAATCCTCCGACCCACAATTTCCGTCAAGAAAAGCTGGGACTCCCTCAACGTTTTCCTCGTCGTCTTTGCGATTCTCTGCGGGATCTTCGCCAAGCGAAACGACGACGGATCACCCGCCGAGGAGGATCCTATCCAAAATGCTTCTGACCCGTTAAATAATAGTATTGCCGCGAACAACACAACAAACACATCAGAAGCCGAAGTCTTGCTTCCACAACAATGGTTTGGATTTTCAGAGAGGCCACCGGAAACCGGCGGTGGCCGGTTGCGGAGGAGCAGCAGCTCTTACCCAGATCTGAGGCAGCTCGGCCAACAGTCCTCATGGGAATCTGGAGATCACAGCAAGTCTCAGTTTCGCTTCTTCGATGACTTCGAAATCAACAACACTACTTATCATCGTACTCCGCCGCCAGTTTCGCGCAAAAGCCGCTCCAGTGAGTACTCGGATGTAATCAAGGAGATTCCGGTGGACACTTACGTACTTCGCTCTTCTCCTCCTCCGCCGCCCCAGTCGCCTGCGCCGCCACCTCCACCGCCTCCTCCGCTGCGTCATCAAAATCCGAGAAGGGCGTATGAGACCGTTAGACGTAGAGATCATAAGAAGGAGAAAGTACCCAACACTAACAATGCTATTGTTAATGAGGCTCAACAATTCGAGCAGGTTCGATCTCCGCCACCAACGCCGCCGCCTCCTCCGCCGCCACGTCCGGCAGCGTCGCCATCGCCAATGCGGACTCGGCCGGAGCATAAACGTAGAAAGAGTAACGTGAAGAAGGAGATAGCTATGGTTTGGGCTTCTGTTCTGTCCAACCAGAGAAAGAGGAAGAAGAAGCAGAAGCCCACCAGTACCAGAGACATTTATGATACTGCCACCCACTCTCCGCCAGAACAAGTACGAGAAGGAGAGTATTATTACACAAGACCACCGCCGTCACAGCCTCCTCCGCCGCCACCTCCGCCCCCGCCACATTCTGTATTTCACAATCTGTTCAAAAAGGGAATAAGCAAAGCCAAAAAAGTTCACTCCGTCTCGAATCCACCAGCTCCACCGCCACCACCTCCACAATCCACATTGCGAAAACAAAAGAGTTGGAGTGCTATTTTCCCGGCGGCGCCATCAACTCCGCCTCCACAACCACCGCAAACACCTTCGCCACGGAGAGCTTCTGCTGCCAGTGGCAGGCCGCCATTGCCCACGAAGACGAACAGTTATTTATCAGAGGAGAATGTGAACAGCGGCTGCCAGAGCCCGTTAATTCCTGGGGCGCCGCCTCTACCGCCGTTTAAAATGCCGGAGCTGAAGTTTTATGTGCGAGGGGACTTTGTTAAGTTACAGAGCGCACAGAGCTCCCGTTGTGGATCTCCTGAATTGGAGGACGTTGATGCAACGCCAGGTAAGGAAGAAGAGTCGGTGTCAAAGTCACAGTCAGAGTCACAGAGTAGAGTCAACGTAGTGGACGGTAGAGATGGTGGTGGTAGTGGTGGGCCGTCAGTGTTCTGTCCCAGCCCAGATGTTAATACGAAAGCTGATAACTTCATCGCTAGGCTGAGAGATGAGTGGAGGCTTGAGAAGATGAACTCGATGAGGGAGAAAAAGAAGATGGCCTAATAATCTTCTGCTATGGTTTTCTTTACCATTTTCTACTTGTTTGATTAATTGCTTGATAATTTTGGGAAGGTAATGCACACACATTTACAGTTAATTTTTTACAGATTGATGATATAGAAGAAGGCAAATGGCTCTGACTGTGTTTTTTTGTTCATCTTTTGGAGCACCATTTGCAGAGATAGAGATAGAGAAAGAGAGATGTGAATTTGAATTTCTGGGTTTGAATTGTTTGATGATATCAGTGTGTATTATAGCAGAGCAATATAGGTAGTATCTACATATTCTAAATTTTTACACAGGCAATGGGTTCTGAGTGTGGCTTTATTTTTTCCTCACATCTTGGAGCTCCTTGTGGAAGTATGCTGCTGAGTGCTGGATTTCATGTATGGATTGGGTTGGGTTGGGCTCTAACTGTGTTTTTTTGTTCACCTCTTAGAGCCCTTACCCTTGGTTTGTATGGATGTACATACAAATATAATATGCGTATGAGTTTCCAAGATTTTACCTGATTTTGCTTTTGTATGCAATCTTCTTTAACCCTTCTTATTGCTGCCTATGCTACTACAAGTAGTAAAGATAGGACAATTATTCTCCAAACTATGAAGCTTTAGTTGACATCATTGCTTTATGTGAAATCCGGAGTTAAGCTTACTAAACCCTAAACGCTAAACTCAACCCATGAAACCGAAATTCGAAACCAATTAAGCACTTGAATTGTAAAAGATGAACTAGAGTTGGTTTACCTTCCAACCTGCCCAAATTGTATTGCTTGAAGTGGGTTATAATTTAAGATAAAAGTGAAGTTATTTGAACAAACAGAGTACAAGTAGTATGATTGCAATTTACTAAAAGCTTTGATTCAAGAAATGTATACAAAACAAAGCTTGTTGGGCAAAGTAAAAGGACTTTCCAATACGCATTTGAAGTTGAGCTTTGCTGATGAAATCATTAGATCAAGAAGCAAAAATTCAAGCAACAAAAACTTTTTCGATGTATAACTTTAGCCAAAGCGCATTGGGGACCAAAAAGTAAGACACCATTCTATCCTTTCCTAGCTACCATAAGTGAATCCTTTTTGGCAATTTAATTGATCTGGGAGGCCCCAATGTTCACCAATCAAGCAGCTTAAATACACATGAATGGACAAAACAAGTTTTGCTGTAAGGTGGTCCAAAGTAGTTGAGTATGAACCATTACATAAATTAATACGTAGGTTTAGGGGTACACTTTGGGCGGTGCACACATGAAACCTAACCTAACATTGAGAAAACAGTTTTTCAAATATGATGTGTAGTCAAAATTTGATGCACAATAATATAGATTAGTACACATCTACTTGAAAAACTTTTTCCTTTTAAAATTTGACTAAGTATGAAAAATAGACTTTTGAAATACTAATGTTTTCAATGATATTTTTGGCGGTTTATATTCCTTACATCTTAAATAAGCAAGCACAATTTTATGAGATTTTAGTATAAAGTATACATTGACTTATTGAGGTATCAATATTGGTATAAATTGTATCTTATACTAAAATTGAATTTTCATATTTTGATTTGTTGGGAATTTGATTTTTTAGTATTTTTAATTGAATCCAAATGGGGGTACTTTCTTATTTCCATTCTAAACATTTAAGTAAATGGAGTAATATAAAAATAAAAAATATTTTTATATTACTCCATTTACTTAAATGTTTAGAATGGAAATAAAATAAGGCAATATAAGGCAAAAAAAGAGAGGCAATAGGCAGTCCATGGATGGTCTAGCCCGAAAAGCCCACTTAGGCTCGCCCTTATGGGCGATCTCGGACCAATCCCTATCAAATCTCAATCCAACTCGGCCTGGCTAGATGACAAACCCTAATTTAAATAATATTGAATATGTGGAGTTGAAATAGACATGAGTTAGTTGGCCAAAACAGTGAATCGCTCTCCTAACACTCAAGTTCAAGTCCAATTTTCCTGTTACCAAATCCTCTATGCCCCCATGTTTTCTCCATATATTTTTTGACACATGTCATATGACATATTATTGTGTTGAAATATTGTTGACACTGTTAAATTTATATTTAGTCATATGACACATGTCAAAAAATATATAGAAGAAACATGGAGGCACATGAGATTTGGTAACAGGCACTCCTCAAGTTCGGATCAGTCTTCCAACTCACCCAACTTAGTGTGATGGGTGGGTGATCAACCCACCCAAAGAAACAAAATACGTATATAAACCCAACTCATTAATGGACCATGCAAGAACAAGGCCCAAGATTATCAACAATTTAAATCGCAACCCAAACCAACAAGTAAAACCCAAAACCTTCCGTAAACAGGAAGTTTTGGCCTGAGGAATGTAGAATCCTGACCAAAAAAGAGGAGTGCAGAGTTAAATTAAGCACACTAGGGCTGTTGTTTCAGCAAACCAATTTTCAATGAAGCTCGCAGGGCTCAAATCACTCGAGGACGCGCACGAGGAGTCGGTTTGGGCGGTGACATGGGTTCCGTCCACCGAGACCCGACCCGCTTTGTTGTTAACCGGATCACTGGACGAGACCGTCAGGCTGTGGCAGCCGGACGAGCTGGTGAACCGGGGCAAAATGACTGGCCACTGCCTCGGCGTCGCTTCGGTGGCGGCTCACCCCTCCGGCCACATCGCGGCCTCGGCTTCGCTCGACAGCTTCGTTAGGGTCTTCGATGTCGACTCCAACAGCACCATCGCCAGTCTCGAAGCCCCGCCATCTGAAGTCTGGCAATTACGCTTCAATCCTCAGGTACCTTTGCAATTTTCAATTTTTTTATAAAAAATTTCGATATTTATTTTTGGGTCTTTTTGAGGTTGTTAAATCAATTTCCTAGTTTGCTGCAAGCTGAATATGTGTGCTGCTTTACTTGTTTGTTTATGTCTCTATCTATGAAAACAAGTTTGCTTCTTTTCTTTTTGGCTTGATAAATTTTGCTAAAATTAGACTTGGGATTTGAATTGTAGATCTGGTTGAGATGTCACTTTCTGAGAAATATTGTATTTGCCTTGTTTGGTATTATCTTAGTAGTTCTTAATTGTTAAATTGATGTTTCAAGTGGACCAAATTTGGATAAACAGAATGCTTCAAGTGAAACATTGATGATACTTAGTATCTAAAAATTCAAGACTTGTTTTAGTGATATTTTGGTCCTTTGGGTATGTGATTCAAACAAACTAGAACCAATAGAAGTATTTAAGCCACCCCTTTGGTTATATTGAGATTGATGCTGACTTTTGGCTGCTGATCAGGGTACCATGCTAGCTGTGGCGGGTGGGGGAAGTGCATCAGTCAAAGTTTGGGACACCAACACATGGAATCTGGTTGCCACATTGTCAATTCCTCGCCCGGAAGGAACCAAGCCCACCGATAAAAGCAGCAGCAAGAAGTTTGTGCTATCAGTTGCCTGGAGTCCTGATGGTAGGCGCATAGCTTGTGGCTCCATGGATGGAACTGTTTCTGTTTTCGACGCGGATCGTGGCAAGTTCCTGCACCACCTGGAAGGGCACTCCATGCCCGTGAGATCTCTCGTGTTTTCTCCAGTTGAGCCACGGTTACTTTTCACCGGCTCAGATGACACCCATGTGCACATGTATGATGCTGAGGGGAAAACATTGGTTGGGGCTATGTCAGGACATGCGAGCTGGGTTCTGAGTGTGGATGTCAGCACAGATGGGGCGGCAGTTGCAACAGGGTCAAGTGATAGAACTGTGAGGCTTTGGGATATCAGCATGAGGGGAGCTGTGCAGACTATGAGCAACCACACAGACCAAGTCTGGGGAGTGGCCTTTCGTCCCGGAGGAATGCCCGGTAGACTGGCTAGCGTGTCGGACGACAAGAGCATATCGTTATATGACTACTCTTGAAGTGGATGGCTCGAGGAGAAACAAGAACCTTTTACAACGAACAAAGAGAATTTGGCTAATGTGTATTCTTAGGCTCCCAACTTTAACAAGTAGCTTTTGGAATATGTGTGTTATAGTCATTTGTCCAGTTGAGCCATTCAATTGATCCTTTCCTCCGAAATTGGATATAATTGTATGATGTTTATTTAAGAGTGGTTGCTTCTTGTGTCTTGGCTCGATAAATCAAAATAAACCAACAGATTTCTCTCCTTTTGGCCTTTTGATGTTGGAGCATATTTTAGTAAAAGATGTGCTGTGTCCTTGCCCAACAAACAGTAAAACCGCACAAGCTTAAAATTCATGACTTGACACCACCCACTGGAAACTTCATGACTTCAAATCATGAAATCTTGATAAAGCATCTGGAGCCGTTCTCCAAGCATGTGGGAGAAAGAAATTTCCTAAAGCAGAAATACAAGGGCAACATCATCAACATCTATTGTTCCTTACACTAATGTTACACCATATTTGTGAATGTGATCACAAACATAGGGTTACATTACAACATCTATGTCTGTCAGAGATCAGATTATTATAAACATATAGAGCACAAACAAAATTAATTCTCTTCAATAATTTAACAACCACCTGTTCAAAACCAAAGCAGCATAAACAGAAAAGGTAAAAAAAGGGGCAAGTGCTACATTCATTAATACAGAAACTTTGAGGGCAAGTCTCACTTAGACTTTGGAGGAGCCTTGTTCAACAAAAACTCCTTTAGCACATCCATGACCTCCCCGAAATCCGCCTTCACCTGTGTCGGGGAATTGGCAAACCGGCAAGCCATGTCCGGGATTGCCTTCGAGTGATAATCGATCTTAGACTGCGTAAATTTCAGCCCATGAGCAGTGCTAACCACCACCGTCCGATCACCAGCTCCAATAACCCCACTCTTCCTAAGTTTATCCAATGCCGTCAGCGCAACACCAGTGTGAGGACATATAAACATCCCAGTTGAGTCTGCTTGAGCCATGGCGTCCATCAGCTCCTCTTCAAAGGCTTCCTCCACAATCCCATCACACTGCTTCAGAGCATACACAGCTCTGTCGATAGAAACAGGGTCCCCAATCTGTATAGCCGAGGCAAAAGTGGTATTCGCCTTCACCGGCTTGAAATCCTTCCACCCTGACTTGTAATACAAGTAAAGCGGGTTCGCATTGGCAGCCTGAGCACAAACAAGGCGTGGAATTCGATCGACCAAGCCCAATTCTTGGCACATTTTGAAGCCTTTGTAAAATGCATAGATATTACCAAGATTGCCACCTGGAACAATGACCCAATCAGGAACTTCCCAATCGAATTGCTGCAGAATCTCAATTGCAGCAGTCTTCTGCCCTTCGATCCTCAAGCTGTTCAACGAATTCGCCAAGTAAATTGGCAATTCGGCTGTGATTTCTCTGATCAGCTTCATGCAACCGTCGAAATCGGTGTCGATGCTCAGCACAAACGCACCGTTTGCAATGGGCTGGACCAATTGCGCCATTGAAATTTTGTTCGCGGGTAAGAATACGATTGAGGGAATACCTGCGGAGGCGCAGTAGGCGGAGAGGGCGGCCGACGTGTCGCCGGTGGAGGCGCAGCCGACTCCAACGACAGGTCGTTTGAGCTTCCTAAGGCGGTTCACTTGGCTGATAAGCACGGTCATGCCCAGGTCCTTGAAGCTTCCGGTGTGGCTGATCCCGCAGTGCTTGACCCAGAGATCGTTCATGCCCAGAAACTGTTTGCCAAAACGCTCGGCCCAGAAGAGGTTAGAGTTGCCCTCGAAGGCCGAAACGATGTCGTCGTCGTCGATCTCGGGTAGGACCCACTCCTTCTTCGACCAGACGCCTGAGCCGTAGGGCCACGTGGTCTTGCCCACGCGCGAGTCGAACAGCCGCCGCCAGTACGCGCCGTCGAACTTGCGCAGCGCGTCGAGGTCGTGCTGGACGTCGAGGAGGCCGCCTGAGCGGCTGCGGTAGACGATTTCGTCGAGCGAGTAGGACTCGGGCGAGTCGAAGCCCGAGTTGAACGGGACGTACTTAGCTGAGAAGTTGTGAGGCTCGCGGTGGCGCCGAGCCTCATCTCGGATGTTCTCGTCGAAGGCGCGCCGAGATTTTAGAGGCGGGGAGTTGTTTGTGGTGGCGGAGGCAGGGGAGGAGGAGGGATCGACTGTGGAGGAGGTGCAGGAGACGGTAAGTGGGGAATTAGGGGGGCGTTTGGATGTGGGATTTTGGTAAAACGCGGTGTGTTTAGGGGTGAGGGAGGATAGGGAGGAGTGGAATAAGGCAGACGAAGCCATGTCCAGGAAAAGAGAGAGTGTGTGGAGAAGAGAGAGGCGGCGCTTATTTATGGTGGGACTGGGACTGGAAGAATGGTGGTGGTCTTAAGAGTGGTAGGTCCATTTGTGACACCTGTTCAAATAAGCCACGTTTTTCTTTTGGGTATGAATGTTAAAAGAGTAATCACACTTACCACATTTTTATATCCCACATTTATACCATATGATGTGGCGTACGCCCATATCATATGCCACATCAATTAAATCAATGAAATATATTTTAATTAAGAAAATTAGAAAAACAAATAATGGAATAAATCATGAAAGAAAAGAAAATGTTAAATAATTTTAATTGATGTGGTTATCCACCTCAACTGCCACATAAGATGGTGTGAGAATGTGGTATACAAATGTGGTAAGAGTAGCATTTGTTTTTTTTTAAAAACAATGAATGGCAAATAAACTCTTGGGTAAGTTCATTTGGTAAAAGTCGTTTTTTTACTTGTTGTAGTTAGCGCAAAATTCGGTCTAGGTTAATCCAAAAATATATTTGGATATCAAATAATTCTTTTTTAAACATGTGCCAACATAAAATGAAATTGAACCGTTGACCAACTAGTACTACTCTGCTAGCTTAAGTTTGAGTTACTATATTTCAAATAGCAAGAACTTCAAACCGTTATGAAAGGAAAACCCAAAATCAGTCTACATTAAAAGTAACATTAGTAGACAAAAGATGATTCGGGTAGTAGTTTTGAGCAATTGCTCCTCAAGGCAAGGTCTTAGTTTTAGCATCGAAATAGTGTGTATGAATTTAGTAAATTATCGTCTCTCTCAATATGAAATACCCTTTTCAAAAAAGTGACCTTAGTAGACATACGGGCTTAGTAAAGTTGGTTAAAACGAATATGCTCTCACTGCACCCAAATTTAAATCTCCTAGAATATCGTTTGTATAAAAAAAAAAACCTTAATATTTTGAAAAACAAAAACAAAAAGTAACCTTATTAAAAATGTCAAACAAAAAAATTATAAAGCAAAAAAAAAAACCCAACAGAGAAGAAGAAGAAAAAAAAGGGACTGAGTTTTAGATTCCCTTTATTCATATTATTTATCGTGTTTTATTAAAAATTGGACAAGAAGGACATATACAGTACATATACTCCATAAACACCCAAGAAAAAAATAACCGACAACATAGCCTAGAGCCCAGAACAAACAAACACCGTCTATTCAGAAACATGCCCTAACCCTCTATCTCTCTCCATTTCTCTAAAACCGTTTGATAACTATTTCAATTTTAGTTTTTAGTGTTATTTTTTTATGATTTATTTACACAACATTTTGATTTTTGAGCCGTTGCCTTATTTTCTCTGTGAATTCTGATATGTTGTTTTCCTGGATAAAACGAGAAATCTTGTTTCAACACCTGCATTGCGGGTCTGCCTACAAAGCTCAAGCAAGCAGCAAGCTATTTAGAGCAACTCCACCGGTTGCATGGGCGGGGCTGGGTCCCACGGGCTGAGCCCAAAAATGAGTTTCCAGCGGGCCTGGGCAACCTGGGCAATGAACGGGCCCCACATGAACTGGGCAAGCCCGCAGAGGGAAAGGGCACGAGGTCCACTGGGGAGAGGCGACGTCGACAACGTAAAAAAATTAAAAATCTGAAAAAAAAAATGAAAAATGTGACGACCACGACCCAATTTTTATATAAAATTGAATTAATTAATAAGTTAATTAATTTGGATAATTAAAATGAATTTAAAAAGAATTAAAGTAATTAAAAGGAATTAATTGGAATTAAGTAATTAAAGGGGCATTTTGGTCCACTTTATTTTCGGACTGAATTTGGCGAAACGAGTTGCGCCATTGCGTCCGAACGTCGAATCGAGTCCGTTGGCCAGGCGGAACGTTCGATACGAGCTTTGGATTGTTCGGAGGACATAATGGTCATTTCGAAAATTGTTAAATACCCTCGGCCAATCGAAACCAGATTTTCTCTCTCTCCTCGACTTTCTCTCTCCTCGCGCGATCTCTCTCCGGTTCTCTCTCTCCGATCGGTTTCTCTCACGTTGCCGGTGACACAGTCACGGCCGGAGCCGAGACCGTCGCAAAAGGACCGGCTCGACCTGCGACAAAACCCAATAGCTTTCCGTGGAAGCTCGAATCAGCCCGTGGCTGTCGGTAGTTTTTCCCCGGCCCCATTCACGGCGTTGCGCCGTCGCCTCGTGAGCTACGCCGTCGCGCAAGGTCAGTTACGAACCCTCTCTCAATCTCCTCTTGTTGTTGTTTAAAGTGCGTGAGTGTCGTTTGGCTCGTTTTTGAAACGGATCTAGAAACCTAGGGTTTAGGCGGTTTGGCGGACTTCAATCGTGATTTCCGGCCAGTTAACGGCCGGTTCTCGGCCGATTCGTGGCGGTTCTAGGCTCCTGGAGTGGTGGCGAGTCTTTTGGTATAAGGGTTGATGCCGAGTTGAAGATTGGGTGTTGGCCTGAATTACTCAAGCCACCCGCCACCCACGGTGGCGCGTGTGGCGGCGCGTGGTGGCGGTGTGGTGGCGGTTCTTAGGTCAGTAATGATCCTCGTATCGCTGTGAACGCGTGGGAGTTGACGGATCTCAATTCGGAGATTGTTTGGTTATCGAGCGGATCTCGCCTATTGCGTGATTCTCGGGTTCGATAGGATTGAACGGTTGGATCGTGTCCATTCTTGGATATGTTGATCTAGATAATTCTAGGATCGTGTAGGATTTGACGGATCATGATTCGGAGTCCCGGATACTCGGATCGATGACTTGAAGTTAGGATTAAATCAGAATCGTCCGATCGCGGCGATCGTGAGCAATCCGACCGTTCGATCGAGACCAAACTTTGAGGACACGTTGTTTAGGTCGTGTTGAACCTCTAGGAACTTTCGGATCTAAGTTTGGAGGTCATGGGACCCACGGGTCCGGTTTGACCCATTCGGTCGGTTTGACCCATTGGTCGGTTTGACCAAGTTTGACCAGGGTTGACCGAGTGTCTCCCGAGGTCTGTTTGTCATGTAGTTGACTTTGTTGGACTTCTAGGAATGTCCTGATCGTTTTGGAGGTCTTGGGCTCGCGGGCCAGGTTGACCGAAATGGGGTGTTTGACCGCGGTTGACCGTGAGTCTTAAGGCGGAGTTCCACTGGTTTTAAGAGGTAGTTTGACCTTGGAATCCTTCGTAGGACGTACGTACACGCGTTAAGTGGGGTTTTGTTAGGGTTTAAGTTTACGGTTCTCGTGACGTTCACGGTACTAATCCAATTCGTCTTTATCGCTTTAGGTGCGTTGACTCTTCTACGCCGCAAGCGGGACCCTTTGAGGGTTGTGCAGCATAGGACCAACGGTGAGTGGACTTTGTTTTCAAATGTGCATGACTTGAATGAATTGCATGATATGCATGAAATGAGATTTAATGATTTTAAATCTTGAATTGGATAAGTGTTTTAAGTCATTGACATGACTTTGGTTGTTTTATATTAAATGATTATGCATTTGAGTTTAATGCATGATTTGGGTTGCCGGTTTATTTGTGGGGCCCTGTTGGCTATATTTTGATATTATTTATACCTTTGGGTATTGAACGGGACGTAGTAACGCCCGATGATTTCTTATCGGATTTTAATTATACAAATGAGCTATATTAAGCTTGAAACCGTTTTATTATATTTTAATTGTATAGTTGAATATATGGACATTAGTATAGTCCGTTTGATTTCATATTCAGTTTTAGTGTTAAAACCCTATGATTTATAATACGTATACTTTGATTATATATATATAAACTTATATATATATATATGTATAGCTACTTTGAGTAAACACTTATAATAGTGGAAAATGGTTATATAACTATATATATATATATGTATATGTACTTTGGTTATATATATATATATATATTGATATATCTTTACCTTGATTATATATATATATTATTTATATATATATAGGTATATCTACTTTAAGAAAAGGATCACCATACTTTGGTTGTATGTACATATATATATGTACCTTGATATATATATATATATATATATACATATGTTTATCTACTTTAAGAAAAGGGTTTCCAATGCTTGATTATATATATATATATATTGATATATATATATATATATATGTTTATACCTTATATTTGACGTCTTAGAGACTGTAGATTTCATTATGATTTTGTATGCTTGGTTTTAGCATTGAATAAGATTTAATTATGGTTTTTCACTGAAAATGATGTTTGATTTAATATTAATCTGTTATGCGGTCATTTGACCCTTGTGATTATTTTGAATATATATATATATGTTTTGGACAGTGATGATGTCCTGTTTTTGAGTATATATATTGGTTATATGCTTGACGGACTTGTATGTCCTAATATTGGTGTTTTGGGTTGGGTACATTGTGGTTGTATATATATATATATATACTGTTATCGCATGATGATTGATGTGTGTGCATTTAGCACCTGTGTTGTACCTTCCCCTGTTACGTCATCGACGATACGAGTACTGCGATGCGGTTCGATCCGGTGCATACCTTAACGGGGGTGTAGCTGTAGATCCTTAATTGGATAGTCTGCGCGCATGACATATTTTGGACGTAGTGGTATTGATGGTTCCTTACCTTGCGGGCTGTGAGCTTAGTCCCGATTGGACGGCTTAACCCTGGGCACGGGGTCTTGTCGAGACCGTACCGATGTCCAGTCAAATGATCCCCTGTTGGATTGTTTTCCCCTGGTACTTGTGTGTGTTATAGTTATACTATACCTATACGCGTGTGTTAGTACATTCGTATTCATATTTCTTTTAGTGAGGATCGTTCCTTGCTTGTCGTGCTTGTAAGCACATGATTGTGGGTTTGGGGATGTTTGGGAAACTATTTACTGTTTTGGTTGTAGTACTTGACTTGATTTCATACTTTATAGGTTTAACTTGTGGGATTGTAAATCCTGTTTTATATATATATTTATATATATATATAAATGTTTTGAACTGCAATTATTATCTTTATTCTTTGTCAAGTTTGGTTTGCTTCTTTGTAAGCAAGCTATTCGACATTTTAAAGGTTTGTTTTACCTTATGTGGATTTTATTCCATCTTTATCCTTTTACGTTAATAAATCCTTTTGTTTATATTTTATAAACTTGTGTGGGATTTGTTTTGGGAGGATTATGCCTCGGGAAATGTAAAAGGGTTTTAAACTGGAAATGTTTTCACGTACTTTGAATTAGTACGGTTTTCAAATATATAAACGATTTCATATGCATGTTTGCATGGTTTTAAACGGTGGGGTTACTACTTTGATTTAAGTATGAAAAACCTTGTTTTTGTCCACTCACACTCTTTCATTTTGCGCCCCAGGACCGTAGTTGCTTCGACACCTTCTGGTGTGCGCTTCTCTTCTCGAGCTTCGTTGGAAGGGTAGGATTGTAATCCTTTAACCCTAAACTTGTAATCTGTTATTTCTATTTCATTGTTGAATTCTTGTACTCTTAGATTGCTCTGTATCACCCTTTAGGGTTGAATTAGTTAGTAGGAGGCCTGTTATATATGTTGTATGCATCTTTGGCGCTTGGTTGTTATCTGTTGCTTGTTTGACGAGGTTGAAGTTTTGGGCTAGTCCTAGTTGTAGGGGAGACTCTCTGCTTTTTTCAGGTCTTGGCCCTTATAGGTTTTCTCGGGAAGAGGGTAATTGTTTTAGGATGTGGGCCCGACATGGGTTGATGTGGGCCCATCAACGAGGTTCGGCTCGGGTTAGGGGTGGAATTCGGTCGGGTCTGTCAAAAAATCAAAAAATTCTGAAATATTTTTAATAAATACCTATCAATTTTATTATTATTAATTTCACACATACAACTAAAATTAATCACATGTAAAAAAATAAAATAAAATAAAAATAAAAGTGAATAGTAGTTGCCCTTTGCCATGTAACGGTGAAAATGCACATTACTATTTGTAAAGCGCAGCTTATTCACGTGAATAGTAGCCCCCACTCCCCCTTGCCATTGCAACCCCTAACGGGTGGAGTTGCTCTTAGAGAGGCGCAAGCCATGAGCTTCTATTTCATCATTTTTCATTTGACGATTAGAAAAAGAAAAGAAAAGAAAAATATACCATAGATTTTGACCCACCCACACGAAATACGATCCAGATTTATAAGCTACATGGATCCTGTAGTTATCATTGCTCCTAATTTATAATTTGGTTTTGATCAATGGTAACATACAGGCTCGGTGTGAGTGTTTATACGGGAAATTATCTCGATCCAAAATATATAGCTATACAAAATTCAGGCGCCAGCGAATGGTACGTGGATATCAGATTGTCATGTCGTAAAACGTAAATAATATATTTTTCATAACATTTTGGTCGGACATTACTTGAAATTGCTAGTTCAAAATTACCCTTTAGCTTGAACAGAATTACCAGCTTAACCCTTTTTATAGAATTGATGATTCAGCCCATTATTTTATGGGAAGGAAACTTTTTTCAAAGAAAGCCACACGTTATGAAAAACTTGGGTTTCCATCCATAGAATAGAAGATTAACAAGTTCCTTACGTTACGTGCCAAGAGTTGAATATAGTGGCTGAAACTGGCTTCTCCAAATTAGTTAAGCCATTAACATTGACAAAATAGTGATTATGATTTCCAGCAACACAAAATGAATTGGAACTCTTTCAGATTATCTAATTAATTTTTAGTAAGAATATACAAACAAAAAGTTCACTTTGGACCTTTGCCTTTATCAAAGAGCAAACTAGGGTCCGATCATAAGTACGTTGTCAATGGGTTAGTTATATTTTCTTACACCATGTTGCATTTGCGCTACACATCCCGGTCATAAGTATATCGTCAATGTGTTAATACACCATTTTTCATCGAAAAAAGAAAATTTTGTCTTACAGTAATTTCACCACATATAACCAAAAGTGCATATATGAAATTTATTATTTTTGAATATATTATAAAGACAACAAATAACACTTTCTTTGTTGTATATTTCTCGTTAGTAGAAGACAAGAGGTGCATATCCGAGATTCGTAATCAAGATTCACAAGTTAGAATCTCCCATATACATATATAACAGATATCGTAGTGTACACGGGTGTTTAGTGGTAGCCAAAAGAAATTTCCTCCTAAAGGAGGAAGGGTGATTCCGTAATTAAAAACAAGTATCTGCCCAAACACATCGGTTTTCATTTGTTTTGTGCTTAAATTCTTATGCTGTCGGTTATTTGAGCCGAAAGCCAATGTTTGTGGAGCTCACGAAGACATTTCATTCTCTCTCTCCCAATCCAAGGACCCCATTTGACCAGACCAGTAAAATAAAAGCAGAAAAAAATAATTTCTACTGTCCGAAACGCACAGCAGCAAGCAAGCAACAAGCTAACTCAAAAACTTAGAGAGAGACAGAGACAGAGAAGCTTTCAAAGCTTTCTGCTTTTTCGTATATAAGCTTCCATACCTCCAATTCCGTAGAGAGAGAAAAAAAATTCGAAAAAGCTTCGGAAAAGGGCCAAAAATTTCATCATCTGCTTTGTTCTCTTCCTATTATCGTCTTCTCCAGCTCGAAATTCAAATTCGTATCTCAAAATTGTCGTTGAAACTCCAAAGCTACCAGTCTGTTGCGCTCCGATCTGACTCGCCGAGTCAGTTCCTCTTTGACTCGGTCCTGTATCGGATGACATAGCGGAGGAGATCGCTCAGTACAACAATCTATATGGTAACTTGAAGAAATATATGGAAATGATTGTTTTCTTTGTTTGGTTTGTTTAGTTGATTTGTTTGACTCATTGGTTTAGCTTAGCTAAGTCCGATTATGCAAAGTTTTATTTGGATTATAAACCTGTGAAGGTACTTATTAAAAGCTTGGGATTTGGTTTTCTGGTTTAAGTTTGTACCTCAAAGTATGTTGCAATTGCAAAGGCTAAGAATGTTTAATTTTTGAGTTGCCAAATATTATAGCTTCCGATGAAAAATCAATTTGAAAATGTCGAATTGGATCAATATGAATAGGTAGTTATTACGGCCAAAAGAAAAACTTCTTATTGGATTCAGATGTTAGCGACGCATTGCGGTGTAAACAATAAACTTTTACTGGGTAGTTTGATTGTGTTCTGTGCGTATTCGGGTTATATGTGAAGTAGATATCGGATAGGGAATAATTTTCTTACCGAAAACAAAAGGTTCCATATAATTGACGTGGCATCGAAATTTTTGAAAGTAATGAGGCAATGTTGGTCATTTTAGTCAATTAATAAGGACTTGGTAGGCTTTGCTTTGCTAGAAGTAATTTTAATTCTGAATGTTAATTGGCATGGAAACTTTCATGCATAATAGTTGTTCGCGGTCTCTCAATATGTATTAGAAATCGAGCTCTTGGAAGCAGGTGTGGTTTCCGTGGGCATGGCTTCGTAGTCAACACTAAATCAAATATTGAAATGGAGGTGGAAGATGTTAGAGCGGTATCTGGGGCAATGTTGCTGTAAACTTATTGTTGGCTGTTTCTAGTTGTAGTCTTATTTCTTGTTTTAGTTTCTTTTTGGTCAGTCTTTTGTGGGTTTGAAATCTGTCAACATTTTGTTGATTTGATTTTTTTTGAACAATTATTGATTTTTTTAAAATGCTTCACAATCATGGTATGCCTGAAGCACAACCATGCTGTGTAGTTAGATTTATGTTCAGGCCCTATTACATCTCTTCATGTTTTTTCAGGCCACCAGTATAAACTTTCGCTGACATTGTCTTCTAAAGAATTGTATAGCCATTGAGTACATTGTTAGATTCAGATTTAGACCTACTCGTTTCAAGATACTTTCGAGCAATTTTCAATGAAATAATTTTGACAGCTGTGCTGTTTATAGTATAATGTATTATGTACTCACTTGTAATTCAATTCCTATCATTCCTCATTTTATGATGATAAAGATTAGTTGTTGTTACTTAAGCACTTCATTTCATTTCATAACATCCAAAATTTGAGAGATATAATTTTGTGTGATCCTGTTGATTAATATTTTCTTTTACATTTGTATGCTCTTTGTAGACGATAGTTTCTTGAGCTACAGTAACCTGTACGTTGCTTGACAGTGATAATTTCTTGTATTCATTTTATCTATGTTTGCAGGCTCCACCAGTTAACATTATAGTAGGTTCTCATGTCTGGGTTGAAGATCCAGTGGAAGCATGGATTGGTGGAGAAGTTCTCCGAATTAGTGGTGAAGAAGTTCATGTGCATACCAAAAATGGGAAAACGGTGAGCCATACTTAATGTATTTACTGTGTATGTCTCTGCTTTTTCTGATGGGAAAAATCTTTTGTTAATAGAAGCTTTTCAATGCAAATGAAATTGGTTATCTTGTTGATAAATTTCTAATTTGGAAGCGTTCATGTGCTTAAGATGTTATCTGATTGCTTTGCATTAATGTTCATTTTAAAATGGAAGTTTGATGTTTAACTAATTCTGAAATTCTTTATGCTAGTTATTATAATTTTCACTAACTGAAAATCTGGTTGCAGGTGGTTACAAATATCTCAAAAGTTTTCCCCGAGGATACTGAAGCTCCTCCTGGAGGTGTAGATGACATGACAAAGCTGTCATATTTGCATGAACCAGGAGTTCTGCATAATTTGGCAGCCAGATATGAACTCAATGAAATCTATGTAAGATAAGATGTTCTCTCTGTTTGCATGTGCTGAAGAAATTTTTGAGTCGAAAAAGAAATTTTTTGACAGTCTTATGTAATATCTTTCCAGACGTACACTGGAAATATTTTGATTGCAGTAAACCCATTTCAAAGGTTACCACATTTGTATGACATACATATGATGGAACAATATAAAGGAGCTGCATTCGGGGAGTTAAGCCCTCATGTTTTTGCAATTGCGGATGTTGCATACAGGTAACTTAAATCTATGGTGTCAGATGTGTGTGTGTGTGTGTGTGTGTGTGTGTGTGTGTGTGTGTGTATAGGCAATTCGCCCACACCCACCCCCCCTCTCTTCCTGTCATGTTCTTAATAATTCAATATTTTATATAACAGAGCAATGATCAACGAAGGAAAGAGCAATTCAATTCTTGTAAGTGGAGAGAGTGGTGCTGGTAAAACAGAGACGACAAAGATGCTTATGCGATATCTTGCATACCTTGGAGGTCGATCTGGTGTAGAAGGGCGGACAGTTGAACAGCAAGTTCTAGAAGTATGATGAAACTACACTGTCTTAAGATTGCAGTTCCTTAATAATGTCTTGAAAATTTAATATAGTTTATATGTTTAAATGGGATAAAAATTGTTTTCTGAATGGTTTTTCTGGTTGATTATTCACAGTCCAATCCAGTTCTTGAAGCATTTGGAAATGCCAAAACTGTCAGGAATAACAACTCTAGGTGAGTATTTGGTCATTCCAGGGCTTGAGAAGTTAGAATCATGGTTTCATTGAAGGCAAAGAGATTGTAGTGTAAATATGTCTGGTTCCCGTATCATCCACTTAACTGTCAAATGAATGATGCAAAACGTTCAATAAGAAATGAAAAATAATAACATAATATATATCCAATCCAGTAGTATGTAGGTGTATTCTATTGTTGATAAAGGAAACAGATTGTCTCAAGATTGGAAGAAAATTCTGACTGGATGCTTTGTTCTGGTTTGGGAAAATCTGCGTTGGTCAGCCTACACCATATTGATATATCATTATCCATAAATTATACAAAATTTAATGTCAAGGAAGTTCGGTGTACATTTTTAACTTTTCACAGAGTTTATTATACTTTCTCAATGTCTATTCTGTTTACACATTGCAGTCGTTTTGGTAAATTTGTTGAAATCCAATTCGACAAGAATGGGAGGATCTCTGGGGCAGCTATACGAACTTATTTGCTTGAAAGGTCTCGTGTTTGCCAAATCTCAGAACCTGAAAGAAACTATCATTGCTTTTACCTTCTTTGTGCCTCACCACCCGAGGTATATATTTTGTACTTTTGACATTGAATGTCTGCACACACCCAACCTCCATCATATGTTATGCTGCTCTATACCTGTGATGGTAAGTTAAAATTTATTGTCACTTCTTAAAACATTTTCAGGAGAGAGAGAAGTTTAAGTTGGGAAACCCTAAACAATTCCATTACTTGAATCAATCCAGTTGCTATGAGCTGGATGGAATAGATGATGCCCAGGAATATATTGCAACCCGAAGGGCTATGGATGTAGTTGGAATCAGTGAGGAAGAGCAGGTCGGTGTTCCTAGAAGTGCATGTTAAGATATAGTGTGTGGTGTTACATTCAGTTTGATAATAAATTTTTTTCCAGGATGCAATTTTTATGGTGGTAGCTGCAATTCTGCATCTTGGGAATGTTGAATTTGCGAAAGGAGAGGATATTGACTCTTCTGTCATAAAGGATGAGAAGTCTAGATTCCATCTTAGTACGACAGCTGAGTTGCTTAAGTATGCTTCTTTTAACGTTTCCAGAATCAGATACATTTCCAATCTCATATTAATGCTTGTTTGTTAATGCCACATTCTTCAATTATTCTTTATTGTAGGTGTGATCCTAAGAGCTTGGAAGAAGCTCTCATTAAGCGTGTAATGGTAACACCAGAAGAGATCATCACAAGGACTCTTGACCCTGTTTCTGCATTGGCTAGCAGAGATGCCCTAGCTAAAACTATTTATTCCCGTTTGTTTGACTGGTAATGTGACTTCCTTACAATGCTTCTGTTTCTACGTGTTTGTTGTGTCCATGTGTTTTCAGCCATGCTGTTGTGATATCTAGTAACAAGAACATATGTGTCTAACCACTGTTTTTTATTCTTACATTAATTTTCTTTAATGCATACAGGCTTGTGGAGAAAATTAACATCTCAATTGGTCAAGATCCAAACTCAAAGTCATTGATCGGAGTTCTTGATATTTATGGGTTTGAAAGCTTTAAGTTCAACAGGTAAACTATTTACTTTAGATACTTTTTACGATGTAAGTTCTGGTCTTGCAGCTGACAAATTTCCTTTTGAATAGTTTTGAGCAGTTCTGTATCAATTTTACTAATGAGAAGTTGCAACAACATTTCAATCAGGTTGGAGAATTTTGGCATAGTTCTCACTTTCAATTTTCATAATAATTAGGTTCAGTCTTAATCAAAATCTTTTGGTAATTGCATGTTGCAGCATGTCTTCAAGATGGAACAGGAAGAATATACAAAAGAAGAAATCAATTGGAGCTACATTGAGTTTGTTGATAACCAAGATGTGTTGGATCTGATTGAAAGGGTAACAGATTGTTGCTTGATGCATTCTTGTTTATTATCCAGAATGGCTAATATAGTTTACATGAGTACAAACTCATTATGTTGTTTTTCCTTCAACTAAAAGAAGAACAAATTGTAGGTTTTTCTTATTCTATTTGACTTGAGTTGTTTAATTTTTTTTTTTCAGAAACCTGGAGGAATAATTGCACTTTTAGATGAAGCCTGGTATGTAGATAATATTTAATCCTGCAATTTTTTTTTATAAGGTTGATGGGATCTGAATTCTTATCTTCACAAGAAGTCAACTTACTCTAGCTTTTTTGTATATGTGTTTTTTCTATCCCAAGTTACCATCTGTTGGTTTTCATGAATGATTGTAATTGTTTAAATTCGTCCTTTTGGTTGGACTCATGTTTGTTTGATTGCTTCGCAGTATGTTTCCTAAATCCACACATGAAACATTCGCGCAGAAGTTATACCAGACATTCACAAAAAACAAGCGCTTTATCAAACCTAAGCTTTCTCGTACTAGTTTTACCATATCTCACTATGCAGGGGAGGTATACTTGTTTGGGCTATGCATGTTCAGTTACTCTATAACATTATTGTAATTTGTGCTAAAATTTTAGCATCAATTTTATTTCAGGTAACTTATTTGGCTGATCAGTTCCTTGATAAAAACAAAGATTATGTGGTCGCAGAACACCAGGATCTGTTGACAGCCTCCAAATGCCCTTTTGTGGCAGGGCTATTTCCTCCACTTCCAGAGGAATCATCCAAGTCATCTAAATTTTCATCCATTGGATCACGCTTCAAGGTATTATTATGGGAACTGTTTCACAACCTGTTTAAATTGGATCAAATATACTTTTTTTTATAACTGGCTTTAGCTAACTTATTTTGCCTAATGTTTAATGCTCTATGGTTGATCCCATTGTTAGATTTACAGAAAAATAAAGTTATGGTCCATGTCAAATTGAAAGGGATAGATATTACTGCAACCCCAAGATAAAATATGCTATTTGGCACATAATGACCTAGTTGAGGTGAAGATATTCTCAGTGCATTATTTGCAGCTCAGGTTCTGTATAGAAATTAAAATAACATCATATCAACCAGAAATAGCATATTTGAACTCTTGTGCACAGTAATAGATTCATTGAATAAGTATTTCAATTGGTGACTGTGCAGTACTTGAGTAAAGGTTGACAACTTCTGGAAGTGTCATAAAGGACAAGGGATTTTTGTGATGGTGTCATTGGTCTCAATTATGCGTTTTAATTTCCAATAATAATCAATAAATAAGGGAAACATTTTTAACCCTTGTGTAAGGCCTGGACAGCACAAATGAATTCATTGTCTTGTTTCTCTTATTGCTTCATTTATGATGGTAATGTCAAAGTTTAGTCTCTTTATAGATTAGATTATTGAAAACTTTTGTTTTTGAGCAACAACTGAGATTATCTTCTTGAAAATGCAGTTACAACTTCAATCTTTGATGGAGACCTTGAATTCAACAGAACCTCACTATATCAGATGTGTGAAGCCCAACAGTGTCCTCAAGCCTGCTATATTTGAGAACTTTAACATAATACAACAATTACGCTGTGGTGTGAGTATGAGCTGCTTATATTTTCCTCTTGTGCTTCATTTCTGCTGCATAACCTCCGACAATTATCATATGAAATCCTGTGTTTCGGGGTAGTTTATACGGGTCATTATTATTTGTTTCAGGGTGTTCTTGAGGCGATTAGGATCAGCTGTGCTGGATATCCTACCCGACGTACATTTTATGAGTGTCTTCACCGCTTTGGGGTTCTTGCTCCTGAAGCTTTGGAAGGAAAGTAAGTACACATTGTTCACTTTGCTAGTTCTTATGCCAGGTGAAAGATGGATAGATGTTTTTATTTTTACTTTTAATAACGGCTAGTGTAGATTTCATATTCATCAGAAGTGTTACTGAACTGTTTTTACTTTTACCTGAACAGCTGTGAGGATAAGGTTGCATGCCAAATGATCCTAGATAAAATGGGATTGACTGGTTATCAGGTGATTTAAATTTTTATGCTTATAGCATGTTGATGATGTTACTTAGCTATAGCAGTTAGGCAGACTTGGGTTACACACGCTATCTTTTATGCTCGACTTTATCTGCAAAAGATGCTGGCTTAAGTTGAGGCGATTACTGCACCAACCCAGGTTGTGGGCCTGACATCCCTGTCCTAATAGGAGTTGACAGGGAAACCTGACTATCCATGCCCATCAGCTGTCCCTAGTAGGCTAATAGCTTCCTGAAATTCATTTAGGTTTTCTTATTACTGCTATCATCTAGATGATGCTTGTGTAACCTGTTGTTTGAACTTTCTACAAGCATGCTGTTTATGCCTGCATAATTAGCTTGGTTGTTTATATTTTTCCAAGCATTTGATCAATGTAGCTGTTGTATTCCGATAATCATTTTTCTTAACATGCCTTGGCAGATAGGCAAGACAAAGGTCTTTCTAAGAGCTGGTCAGATGGCCGAGTTGGATGCAAGAAGAGCAGAGGTACTTGGACATGCAGCCAGAACTATACAAAGGCAAATTCGAACACATATGGCACGCAAAGAGTTCATTGCATTACGCAAAGCTGCTATTCAATTGCAATCTTATTTGAGAGGTATCATCTTGTATTGCCATTTAAACAATTTCTTAATACGTTCTGCTTCTTGATTTGATTGACATGTATCTTTGGTATGAAATTTAGCCACACAACAATTAATCCATCTACTATCAAGATGCTGGACTTTTTGCATCGCAAAATTTTAAAATAAACAAACTTTGGCTCTGCGCTCTTGCATAATAATTCTCCATGATGGAGATTTCAAAGACCAATGAAATGATTGTTTTGTACTTGAACAGATCTGTGTTTGTGTGACGCTCAATATGTGTACACATAGGGGTGGTAGTTTTTCCTTTTTTCTTTTAAGGGGTAAGGGGTGGGTGGCTGGTGTTAACGAGTAAACTGGGATATAATAATATTAAAATACCATAAGCTAATTTATTTAAAACACAATTTAGCTTTCTCAAGCTTACCAAATTCATGGAAGTAGGAATGCAATATACCTTGCCACAGAACATATTTTATTGATTGGTTGTTTTAACATCAGGTACTCCATATTTAACTATATTCTTGGTTTTATATATGTAAATTAGGTATATCTGCTCGTGAAGTTTTTGAGCAGCTGCGACAAGAAGCAGCAGCTGTCAAGATACAGAAATATTTCCGGCGGTACATTGCCAGGAAATCCTACTTGACGGAACGGTTGTCTGCAATCAAAATACAGACAGGGTTGAGGGCAATGACTGCTCGAAATGAATTCAGATTCAGAAAGCAAACTAAGGCTGCAGTTATTATCCAGGTCCTATTGCCATTCATCTCCTGATTTGATTGTGTTAAAATTGACGAAGAAGAAATCAAGAAACTTCTAGATGCATGTTACTAATTTACTTTCCAGGATGAACTGCAAGAAAAATACTGCTCCTTTTGATGTAACTTGTTTCAGAGAAATGAAAATTGATGAGTGGATCTTGTTTGGCTGCTTGCAGGCTCATTTGCGTTGCCACATAGCATATTCTTATTATAGGAGTCTCCAGAAAGCTGCAATAGTTACTCAGTGTGGGTGGAGGAGCAGGGTTGCCCGAAGAGAGCTCAGAAATCTCAAAATGGTTTGAATCACACTCCTTAATGTGATTTTGTTACTGTAGGAAGTTGTAACGCATCATGGATTGTAATGACACTGGTTTAAATCCATTCAGGCTGCAAGAGAAACAGGGGCCCTAAAAGAAGCTAAAGATAAACTGGAAAAACGTGTGGAAGAACTTACATGGCGCTTACAACTTGAGAAGCGATTGAGGGTAATTTTATATTTTTATATTTAATATCTAGTATGCTTGCTCTTTTTGGTTGGTGAGGGGAAGTAAATCATTTAATAGCACTATAAATTAATTTATGCCGAGTCAAATTGCAGACTGATTTGGAAGAGGAAAAAGCCCAAGAAACTGCTAAGTTGCAAGAAGCTTTGCATGCAATGCAAATACAAGTAGAAGAAGCAAATTCCAGAGCAAATAGAGAACGAGAAGCAGCTCAGAAAGCTATTCAAGAAGCACCTCCTGTCATCAAGGAGACACCTGTTATAATCCAAGACACTGAAAAAATTGATTCATTATCAGCTGAGGTGGAGAGTTTGAAGGTAGGCACTCAAACTTTGGATGATAATTGCTAATACTCTGCGGGGGATGAAGTGTCTTCTCCTTTGAGTTTACCAGTTTGTAACAGAAAAACCCTAACAATGATAATAAAATATATTACAACTCAAACAGACAAATAATAACATATCTTATGCCGTATTCTGTAGAGGTCATGTCTCTCTAGTGCAGAGAGTTCGTTCGAAACAACTGGTTGTGCAGGTTTGGCTTTGGGACTCCCAATTGGCTGGGTTAGCTTGAAGGCTGATCTGTTTGGCCCAAACTGTTTTTCCTGGTTTTGTTTGACTTCAGTTTGGGCTGATTTCAGATAGAGTTTTTAAGCCCAAATTGAAGTTCAGGCTGATCTAGGCTAGGCTTAAATAAGTCCAAGTATAGGCCCAGCCTGATCTGTAGTAGATATTTCATTTTCCTTTGTATACATGTATATTAATGTTTTTTTGGTTTCGATGAAGGGAATCAAAGCCTTGGCCTAGCTTAGTCCTAACCTAACCCATTTTTCCACCCACCCTCACCATTGGGCTAACCCCAAGGGCGATGCGTATTGATTTTTATATAAAGATGTGTATTTTGATGGTTGATAAGCTTATCTACTCTTGCTTAAAAGCTGTTCAAGTTATATCGTGTGAAATATTTTGTTAAAAAGGTCAAACCTTGGAATTTACCTAGGCGGGCCGCTCTTGATCTAAAACTTCTGCTCTAAATAGTGGGTTGGATTGAGCTTAGGCTCTACTATTTACACTGCAAACTGAGCTTGGTCAAGGCCTGTGCGGACTCAATTGACACTCCTTGTTGTGGTTGTCTGGTTCATATTTTACCTTGGAATCGTAGTTTTTATCGTTTCATGAGCACATAATGTTGATGATTGACCTTCAAAATTGAACTCATGCAATGTGCTGACTTAATGAGGCATTACAACTGTACAGACCTTGCTGCTGTCAGAAAGGCAGGCGGCAGAAGAGGCCAAGAAAGCTTCTATTGATGCTGAGGCTAGAAATGCAGAGCTGGTCAAACAACTTGAAGATGCAAGCAGAAAAGTGGATCAGCTCCAGGAATCTGTACAGAGGTTTGTAAACATTTGTGATAATTAGGTATCTAGTATTGCAAACACTTGTGATAATGGAACCATTAGGTATCTAGTATTGCAATAAAAATGATTCTACTTTATACCCCTGATTGACTCGCGATTTTCCTTTAATATCTTTTAGTTTCAGCTTCAAGTTCACATTTTGTTGCTCATTAACCGCGTTCAGTCAATTTTACGTTTATTTTTCCTTTTTGTCACTTTATAATTACTGAATCAGACTCGTATAACCTGCCATCAATTTTCACCTTGACACGCACTATTCCCTTGCCTCTCTTGTCTTGATGTGCACTCCTCTCTCTCTCTCTCTCTCTCTCTCTTCCATGATGCCACTTTGCTGTGAAGTCATGTTTATTGGAGTTGATGCATTTTCCATATCAGGCTTGAGGAGAAACTTTCTAACACAGAGTCCGAGAATCAAGTACTTCGTCAACAAGCACTGACTATGTCACCGACTGGGAAATCTCTATCTTCAAGACCAAAGACAATGATTATTCAGGTATTCTTTGGTTTTAGGTCATTACTCATTCTGCATTTACTTGCATTGTCCTTCTCCTTTAAGCTCACTGGCTGAGTGTTTCTTGAAATTTTCAGAGGACACCAGAAAATGGGAATGTTCTAAATGGAGAATCCAAGGTCGCATCAGTAAGTGGACATCATTGCTTCTATCCTTGATATTGCAAATTTTTAGGCGACAATGATTTATTTATTCTATTTGTATTGCTTACTGTTTGCCATATGCTTCAGGATATGACTCTTGCCGTATCAAATGCACGTGAACCTGAGTCAGAAGAAAAACCACAGAAATCTCTCAATGAAAAACAGCTGGTAAGTGGCTATCGGCATTCCTAATGCCATGATGTTTCTGTTTCTCTTTCTAATTCTTCTATTGCAATCTACTGTTTTTCAGGAGAACCAGGACTTGCTGGTCAAATGTATATCACAGGATCTGGGTTTTTTTGGGGGAAGGCCAATTGCTGCTTGTGTCATATACAAATGTCTTCTTCATTGGAGGTCATTTGAAGTGGAAAGGACTGGAATTTTTGACCGTGTAATTCAAACAATAGCTTCTGCCATAGAGGTAAGTCACTTGGTGGTTTTAAGACATCCCAGTCTTTTTGTCTAAACTTAGCCATACCTTCTTAGTACATATCATTTAGAACGACGTATTGAGCATGTTACTAGTGCTGGTTTTACCTCACTGCAGGTCCCGGATAATAACGACGTATTAGCCTATTGGTTATCTAATACCTCTACTTTATTGTTGCTGCTCCAACACACACTTAAAGCAAGTGGAGCAGCTAGCTTGACACCACAACGGCGGAGAACAAGCTCAACATCTCTTTTTGGAAGGATGTCTCAGGTACAAAGCATTTATATTTGTTTGTCTTCTAATTTAAGTACCTTTGTTCAGAAGTCTGTTGTATCATATTGGACTTATGCTTATTTTGCAAATTACCCTTGTCAATTATAGGGGTTACGGGCTTCTCCTCAGAGTGCAGGACTCTCATTTCTTAATGGTCGAGGACTTGGTAGGTTGGATGACCTGCGCCAAGTTGAGGCCAAGTATCCTGCGTTATTGTTTAAGCAGCAGCTTACTGCCTTCCTTGAGAAGATATATGGAATGATGAGAGACAATTTAAAGAAGGAAATCTCACCGTTACTCGGGTTATGTATCCAGGTGACTGTTAACTTAATTTTTATTGTGTATGCTATAGTTGGTTTTATTGTAGCCAGAAAAAGAATGCATAATAGCATATAACTTGTTTCCAAGAAGGAATTTTAGGAATCTATAATCCAGGAACATTTTATATAAGTACAGTTTATCCTCTGAAATGATGCAACTTCAACTTTGTTTTTTTTTTCTTCTTCTTAATAGGTTTTAAAAAATAATAATAATGTTTCTGAGAAAATTATATTCTTCAACTGTGTTTGTTGAATCCTGTCATAAGTTAAATAAGAAATAAAAAAAAGAAAGGGATTGTGTATGCTACACTACCCTGAAAGTGCCAAAAAGTAATATAGGACCTTGTTGCCCTGACATGACTCGTAACTCTTACATGCATATCATCTGTGTGGTAGACACAGAAAAAAGGGTGGATACTCTGTGTGTCAGATTTACCAATGTTCGCCTCCTTAAATGACCGGCAAATTTGATTGCTTTCTGTTTTACATACTATGCAGGCACCTAGGACATCACGGGCAAGTTTAGTAAAAGGACGTGCCCAAGCTAATGCTGTCGCTCAGCAAGCTTTAATTGCTCATTGGCAAAGCATTGTGAAAAGCTTGGACAGTTACTTGAAGACAATGAAAGCAAATTATGTGAGTTATATAGTTTTCCTCATTGAGCGTTAAAAATTGTAATACTTGTAGTGAACAGTACTTTTAATATTGTTTGGCTTACCACAGGTACCTCCCTTCTTGGTCCGCAAGGTGTTCACTCAGATATTCTCATTCATCAATGTTCAGCTATTCAATAGGTAGATTACTCAGTCCTCTCCCTCTCTGTCGCCAAAAGAAATTTCCCCCTTCCTTTTTGTCCTTTGGTTATTTAGTCATGTTTTTCAGTAAAGAAAGCCACTTTGTCTTAGGGTTTTGTGGCATTTATTTCCATCATTTTCTGCAGTCTTCTTTTGCGGCGGGAGTGTTGTTCGTTCAGTAATGGGGAATATGTAAAAGCAGGTTTGGCTGAATTAGAACAGTGGTGCTATGGGGCAAGCGAGGAAGTAAGAACTGTGCCACACTGAACTTATTTTCTGTATTTTTTCATGTATTTACGTGAAATCTTTTTTGCCTACAGTATGCAGGCTCAGCTTGGGATGAATTGAAGCATATTAGGCAGGCTGTTGGATTCCTAGTAAAATTCGTGTCTATGATCTTTTAATTGCAACAAATAAATGGTGATTATCAGTATTGCAGAATTAGCTGACTGATTTTTTTCTTCTTATTTTCTTTTTAAAAATTTATGAACATATCAGGTTATACATCAGAAACCGAAGAAGACCTTGAATGAAATAACAAAAGAACTCTGCCCTGTTCGTGCCTCTTCCTTTGAATCACTCATTTTATATTGGACCTATTTCTTTTCCTTGCATGCTTCCTTCTGATGTTATTGCTTGTGGCTTCATCAGGTTCTTAGCATACAGCAGTTGTACAGGATTAGTACAATGTACTGGGATGACAAATATGGTACACACAGTGTGTCTTCAGATGTAAGTTGACTTCGAATGACACTGAAAAATATTAATCTCTCTGGTCCATTATACAATATTGAACTTTTGACCTCTGTCCTTGCTTTTGGTATTCTGAAAATAAGTTTGGTTTGAACTTACACAGGTTATTTCAAGCATGAGAGTTCTGATGACTGAGGACTCAAACAATGCTGTAAGCAGCTCTTTCCTATTAGACGATGACTCAAGGTACTGATTTGTGATCCCCAAACTGAAGTCGGAATTTTATATTTGATTATCCATATGGAAAGGTTATCTTTTCTTCTTATGTTCTATGAATGTTCACACAGCATACCATTCTCGGTGGACGACATCTCCAAGTCAATGCAACAAGTAGATATAACCGACATCGAACCTCCACCATTGATTCGTGAAAACTCTGGGTTTGGCTTCTTACTCCCCCGCTCCGAATGATGTTAGTGAGAGCATAGTCTCCGATCGTCAAATCGCATCTTTTATGGTTGTCTCGGACGCATAGCACATCAATTGATGCGCTGAAACCTGTGCATACAGTTTCATTGTTAGTAATCATCCATGTGTATAGTGCTTGTTTTATCTGTCCATGCCATCAATCTTGGTTTGATGGCTTGGGTCAATTCATTCTTTGCCCTCAAGTTTTGTCAACACGAGGGTATTTGTTAGGAAGCCGCATGCGTATCACAATTTATGTGACGACTTGTGGCATTGGCGCCTGGTAGTTTCTTGTTTGTTGGGTTTAAGGTCGTCTGCTGGTTTTTGAGTGAAAATGCATTTTGTAGGCCATTTGTTGTATGTGGAAGCAATTTGTAATTAAGTGGTGTTATATTCTTTTTTTTCTTCTTTTTTTTGGGAAAATACTAGATGGAAGCCCGTGTATAACAACACTATAGAATATACGTTATTCGACTTTTATTTGTTTATAACTTTTTTTTCCTCAAATATCAACTTAATTTAAATACTTTTCATTTCTTATTTTTGTTATTTTTTAGAAAAGGTTAATATCGTCTGAAAAACAAAACGAAGGCATAATACAAGAAAAAAATTTAGTAGAACCAAAAAGAGCAAAGAGTTTTGTTGTTGATGCTCAGTGGTCACAAAATGCGCCAAAGAAAGAGAGCTGAGAAGGAAATTCCAATTTTTAATAGACCACCTGTTTTGTGTTCATTTGTAATACTCTCATTTGAATTCATTTTTTGTGAATTTGTACATAAACAAATCATTGCTCACGGAAGCTGCAAAACAAATATAAACTTCTATAAGTACGCTAGTTCTAATAAAACAACAAAAGATGAGTAATTTGTCATGACTAAAATGGATAAAATATTCAACAGCTGTTAGTTAGGACTGGATGCCTCGGCAGTATCATTGGTCCCTCCATCATCGTCCGTTGATTGGTCTCGCTCAGTTTGCACTGGTTGAACTTCTAATTTCTTCTTCTCCTTGAGAATCACTTGCCGAGGCATTACCTCTAGCAAGAAACTCCCTCCATTCCATACAGATGCAGAAACCTTGAGTATTTGGAAAACTACATGCAATTCATATGACAAGAAGATAGGGACTGTGAGCGCCATGGTTGCCACAGTAAAGACGGCTTGAAGCAGAATAAACATAAGCAAGCGATTTTGATCCCCAAGCAAACCGCTTAGGCGCCACCATACATTGTTTGCTTTCTGCGCCTTCTTTGACAGTTCCCTGTTCAAAATCAAATCAGAAAAGGGGGAAAAAAAAGAATCGAACCAAAAAAAAGTAAGGGAAAAGGAGAAGAGAGAGAGATATAAAGAACCTGTAAGAAGTCATGACTTCAGGATCTCTTAAGAGCCTTTGTCGGCGTAAAACATCGACAATGAGAAAATACAAAGCCTGCCATAAGGTGTAAGCAAACAAGGGCACCCAAAACAACCACACCCAAAGGTAGGACTTGTCTTCTACATAAGGCCACGAAGCTCTGCGAGAAGTTCCTTCTGGATGCATGGCTGCAAATGTAGCTGGATCCCACCATCGAATGGTGAAGAAAACTAACCCTGAAATAAACCTATTCTGTCAGGGGCATGTTGGTGATATATACGACAACACAACAGACTATGCAACATAAACTCGCCTCTGTTTTGGGAGAAGTTCAGACATATATAATACCAAAACCTGCTTAAGACTATCGCCATCTACATTTTCCTAGGGTCCACCATAACTAAAGCATGATCCACTTATCTGGTTGGATCTACATTAAAGTTTTAAAATCTATATGAGACAACGGTCGAGGAATGATATCTCGCACAAAATCACAAGAAACCACAACGGAGGCTCTTTCTGATCTCATATATGTGCAGACATTTTGCTCCAGGCATTTTTACCTAATATCCAATTTGAAGCCATTGTATTTATTGTCCCAAAAAAAATACATAATTCAAAATTTTTTCAAAGGTACTTCAAAACAAAATGTAAGGAAGTGGACTGACTCACCAGGTAAAAGATGTATGAGGACACTAACTATTTTGTCAAGAGAACTAAACACCAAGCTACAACGCCAAACAATCAATGCCCATGCCAACGGCCCCTGCTTGTGCATTTGAAACAGTCAACAATTGTACAAGTGAATCATTACTTCATCACAAAGCAAAGTAACTGAGGATGTGTTGCTTACCTCAGCAAATGAGAAGCAAACCATGAAAAACTTTTCATTCCTTGGATAAAGAAGGAGGTCAACCAAAAAGATCGTATTGGCATAGTAGCAAAAGTCCTAGGACATAAAAACAATCATATCACTTTTTGATTTTTTATCATTAAATCATTCCATAGAGAGTACAAAATATATAAGTGAAGGATCATAAGAGTACGAGGGTTTTCTAGAAAATGCTGAGTGCTGACTGAAAGAGGTGTAACTAAAACTGACAGTGAGGATGAAGAGACCAACTTTTTGAAAAAGTTCCACCAAGCTTTCAATTGGGCATACTAGAAGTAGCAGATCAACATTCATATATCATATATTCGATATAATAGATCATGGAAATTGGCTAAACCCATGTACTTGGTCACTATTATTAACTTCAAACCAACAGTTACTTCCTCACTTATCTCTAACTTTCTATGTGGTACTCATTTTCTTTGTCAAGGTAAGACACACACAGAACAATAACGAGAAAATAACAAAATCAGTTAGGAAGCAACCAAACTTCCATCGTGCTACACTTAATGAATTACTCTATTCTGATCCAACTAACTTGAGCCAAAACAGTTTTTTCATTATCCCTGCAGCACCTATCAAAGATGTATTGCAGATGGCAAAGACATCCCATATGATCATAAATATCTTCAAATGTCTATAATTTCCTAGTTACCAAGTGTAGTAACCATTTACTAACAGATTTTACATCACTACTAGAGGTCCAGAGCTCAAACTCCCATTGCCTATTAAAACAATCTGTTAAATTTAATTAAAGAAACATGCGCATCTAAAAAACTCTATAAGAAATGAAAAGCTTACCAAAAGATAGTAGTGCCATTTCTTGAACCGATAGTATATCCAACGAAGAGGAACAAAGATTACAAAGAACAAACAATATACATATCGAGTATCTTGGGGTCCTGTTAAAAAGAAAACTTCAGAAATAAAAACACAATGGAAGTTCTTTTCCTCAACGGAGCAATTATTAATATCCATTTTATCAATTAGGGAACTTTACTTGCTCCTAAGAGGAAGCAAAAGCCACCGAACCCGAGGACCCCAACAAGATGCGTCACCTAAGCATGAGAAATATAACTTATAAATTTCAACACAAACATTAACAAACCCAATGCTTTCACGTCACACAATAACACAAAGAATCAAACACATCAAATGATTTTACATAAATTTTAAATTTAAAAAAGAACTGAAGTGCCTACCTTGTTGATGAACTTTTCGTGTTCTTCAGCTTGTTTGGCGATCTTAACAGCCTGTTTTGAGAGGATCTCTCTGGTCTGAACCGCTTGTTTCGACAAAATCTCTTTGGTTTGAGCCACTTTCTGAAAAAAAAAAAAGCATTCCCATATCAAGAAAAACCAAAAATAAACACAACCCACAATTCAAAACGAATCAAGATGACAAATTTGTGTTAACCAAAAGCAAAAAAGCAAACAAATTTGGCCATACCTTAGATCGATCTTTCAAACCCTGCTTCACTATGTGAAATGAATCCCCATTTGTTTCCTCCACAGGCTCTTCGTTATTGGACATCTTTTGTTAATCGGAAACAGAGTTACAGAGATAGATTGAGATGAAAAAGAGCGAGAGGGAGAAAAGGAAGATGGTGCTTGTGTTTCCACATAAAATCTGTTAAAAGCTTTAAAAGGAAGGCTCTCTCTGCTTCCACATATAAAAGAGGTTCGCACTTTTTTTATGTGAAACTTCTGTACGTTTTTTACTTTTTTTTTTTCAATTCTTTTCATATATGAGATGTGTTTAGAATTAAGAAAAATAATTAGGAAAATAATTCGATTGTAACTTTTTGGATGTAAAACCAACTTTTTAAGAGGAAAATAAATTTTGTTCTCGTTGATGAAGTTGGATGGTATTTACCCTAATCATGTTTTAGTAAAAATAAAATAAAATCATGACGATGACTTGGTTTAAATGAGATAGTCTTTAATTATAAAAAGAAAAGAAAAAATCAGGATATTCGGCCAATAGTTTTTTCTCATTTGTTTCTCTGTCGGTCGCCATTGACGAATTATGCATGGTAGGTTCTGCCACGTGTAGAGCCACGTGGCCTAGCACAACGACGTCAGTACCCAAAGTCAAGTCACCAGTGATCCATACGTGGCATAATCTGATGGAAACTTGACCTATAAGAAAAATACTTTGAAACCGAGGGGATTAAAATTTATTATCCCGGTCTGGGCTAGTGGGCTGAGCCCGCTCTTCAAGGAGCACTTTGTTGCAATTGAGGCATGGGCCTCCATCCGGAAAACCCAAAAAAATAAAAAATAAAAAATAAAAGGGCTCACAATTTCCAATCAATATCCACTGAAAATGTCTACAAACATGAGCTAATTAATTATTAAATGGTTTTTAATTTTGTGCACCCCCACACACAAGAATTAGATGCTACACATGAGCTAAGCTATTCAATGGTCGAGGTCGAGTGATGATAAGGTCAGTCGCACATGCATGTATATATGAGTGTGTATTAATTGTTGATATTTGAATATGAACTCGTGAGTGATTGTCAATCATTAATACATTATATGTTTTCATTTTATGACAAAATTATATTATTTTTAGATGGTCGAAGATCGTGAGCTTTAAAAAGTCAAGCATCTTTACATGGATGTGATTTGAGGGGTAGGGGGAGGGCTTGAAGTATTATTATTTGCCACACGGTTCTCTTCTCACGTATGCAATTGCACAATAATGAATGAATGTGATAAACAGATTCTCTCGTACATGTTGATGTTGGCGCGTCATTTTTAAACTTTGTGGGTTGGAGAGAGTGGGTCATTGTTGTCTCCTCTTGTTGAGCTTGGTGTGTTCTTCTCATCTCATGATTTTTAATTTGAATTCTAATAATACACAATAATAATGTGTGCATGTCTTGCTTGTAAGCTTGCTCTTTCAATTTGATTGGAGAGAGAGAGAGAGAGAGAACTAAAATATTACGACAATAAAATAATTTCAGCATCTAATGCCCTAAGTTCCAGAACTTGGTGGGAATAAAGTTGTTTTCAAAATAGAGATGCTATACGTATATATATAGCTCTTGCGATGTTATTCTCTATGGACTTTGCTGGGAATATCCGAAAGGATTGAAAAGGATTTCAAGTATAGGCAAATTTGACATTATTATAAGACTCACGCTATGTTATTTAGAGCTTGTGTAAAAGATATACATGCCTCGTTTGTTTGGGAGGATTAAATTAGACTAGACTAGACTAGTAAAGTGTTTTATATTTCATGTGCAATCAAAGCATAATATGTATATTGTTTTCTAACTTGGAGGATAAAGGAGGACTATTCATTACAGGTTGATGACTAAAACTTTCTCTCTTAATCCTGCAATTTTCAAGAAGATTAGGAGGATAAGTTAAACGACATATCCATATTATTCCTTGAATGAACATAAAATGTAGGCATTTTAGACATGCTACATATACACTTGGCTTCTTCATTTTCTTGAGGTAGTTAGCCAAACCATGTGAATGGTTATGGAAGCAAAGTATATCTTAAGGAAGAAAAAAGCTAATTAAAGCCTAGTTTCCCCTTCTTCATGCAAATGCAACCCCTTTTCTCACACACAAAGACAAATTATTTATTTTTGGCTAATTACACTAGTGCCCACAAGTTCTTTTGGGTACCCCATTCATCTTAAAGAAAACTTTATTAGGTAGTTGGGAAATTTAATCACAATTAACAAAAACTAGGCCCGGATGGGTTGAAAAATTCATAACCTTTTATATGTATATATCAATGGAATTATTATTTTTTTCAGTACAAGCAATTGGAGGAAAATGTTTATATAAATATTCATTTGATGTATAGAGTGTTTGAATCTCTGCTCACATAGGTGGAGTATCAATGAGAACTTATTCTAACTATTAACGACACTTATTACAATAATAATAATTTTTACTCATTCTAATTCCCAATTATATGACATATCAATGATGGGGTCAAGTTTTTTTTAAATTTTATATTTCTAAAAACTACTATCTATGCTCAAATTTTAACTCGTTCTCAACGTATACACCAATTATTTTTTCAATCGAACCACAAAGAAACGAAGAAAAAATGAAAAGGACTAGATTACAAGGATGCATAAAATGTAGGGCAAACAACTAAATACAATGAATTACCGGCTCTCTGGTAAATTACATACTCTTTTTGTTTTTGTTTTTGTTCTTTCCTTGTTTTCAAATTTGTTTATATTTTTTGTTTGAAAGAGGCAGCGGCAATTCAAACAGAGAAAACCAGACAGAGAGAGACAGAGAGAGAGTGACAGCGAGTTTTGGGGACATAAACGCTGCTCAGAAAACTCCGAAACTCTCTCTTTCTGTAAGATTTTGGATTTCGTTCCCTCCCCCCTCTTTAATTTAAAATCCCTTTACTTCCAAAATTTCAACTTTGAATTTCCAGCTGCGAAAGTCTATGCCTCGGATCTTGTAATTAGGGTTTTGGTTCTGATTCACCAGCAAGCTTTTTTTGCCCAGCCATCTCCATTCGGTAATTAGCGTTTCACTTCTGATTAATTTAAAAAAATTTCAATTCAGTTTTATAGGTTTTGCATTTTATGTGAGAAAAGAGCTTTAGCCAATGAATTTGAATTGTCAAGAATTGTCCTTTTGGGTGACTTTGTAGAATTGGGTTTTGCTTAATCTGATTGTTTGTTTTTCACTTTGAATTTTGTAATTTGTGTGGAAAACAGTAGAAGATGTTGTCAAACTTGGACGGTGGAAGGAAGAGGGGTGGGGATTCAGGTAATAGGAAATTGTTAAATGAGATTGAGACTATAAGCAAAGCCTTATACGTAGATAAAAACCCCTCTAGGAGTTCAATTCCTGCGGGAAGTAACCCTTCAGGATCTATAGGGAAGTCCCGCGTACCTGATCCAAAATCAAAGCCTAAATCTGTTGGTGAAAACTTGTTAGCTAAAGAGAAGAGGTCCTTTTGGAATTGGAAGCCCTTGAAGGCTTTTTCCCATATCCGAAACCGTAGGTTTAACTGCTGCTTCTCTCTTCAAGTCCATTCCATTGAAGGGTTGCCCTCCACTTTGAATGAAATTAGTCTTTGTGTACATTGGAAGAGGCGGGATGGAATTTTCGTTACTAATCCAGTGAAGGTTGTTCAAGGCACGGCCAAATTTGAAGAGAAGTTGACCCACGCATGCTCAGTATATGGTAGTAGGAGTGGACCCCACCATTCAGCAAAGTATGAGGCAAAGCATTTTTTGCTATATGCTTCTGTGTTTGGTGCACCAGAACTTGATCTGGGGAAGCATAGGATTGATCTCACCAGGTTGCTTCCTCTGACGTTGGAGGAGTTAGAGGAGGAGAAAAGCTCTGGGAACTGGACAACGAGTTTTAGATTATCAGGAAAGGCTAAAGGTGGTTCATTGAATGTTAGTTTTGGGTATACAGTGCTGGGGGATAATCCCAGTGCAACAGAAAATAGCCAGAATGTTCCTGAGGTGTTGACTTCGAGGCAGAATAACTCGAGCATGGCAACAACAGCAGGCATGAAATATGGCCAGGTTGATAGCAGGAGCAGTATAAGGCGTGCTGGAACTCTTCCTAAACAGCGGTCACGGGCCTCATCTCAATCCGTAGAGGACATAAAGGATCTTCATGAGGTTTTGCCTATATCAAGGTCGGAACTTTCCAGTTCGGTGAATACACTTTATCAGAAATTTGACGAAGAAGAGAAGTCAGATACTCCAGTTGATTACAAGCCTGAACTTGATGTGTGCACAGAGCATCTTGAAGCAATGAAAACAAATCCCTTCCCTTCACTTGATTCTGGTCAAAAAGTAGAAAACGGGTGTGAAAATGATTTTTCTGTAGTTGAACAGGGCATGGAATTACCAGCAAATGAACTGAAAGAATCAGAAGTTATTACACAGGCTGCTGATGCTTCTCCAGCCGAAACCCATTTTTCTGAAACCACCAGCAGTGTACAGGTAGCAGTTGAAGGTGAAACTAAGCTTGAATCCCAGGTTGAGGAAAAAAGTAGTTGTACAGATGACCTTGTGGTATGTGAGTTCACTTCCAGAGAAGATGACTTATGCACCAAAGAATCACTCATGAAAGAACTAGAGTCAGCTTTAGATATTGTGTCAGATCTGGAGAGAGCAGCACTAGAATCACCTGAAGACAAAAGAAGTTGTGTGGAAGGTAATCAAACGAAAATGATGGGGAGGTCGCATAGCTTGGATGAGGTTACAGAATCTGTTGCAAATGAGTTCTTGAGCATGCTAGGGATGGAGCATAGTCCATTTTCCTTGAGTTCTGAGAGTGATCCTGAGTCTCCAAGAGAGCGTCTGCTAAGACAATTTGAGAAGGAAGCCCTTGCTGGAGGTTGTTCTTTATTTGATTTTGAGGAGATAGGCAATGGTGACCAAGCAGAATGCGGCTACGCGGGTTCAACTGAGTCTGGTTGGGAGAACTTATCTGATAGTTTTGAACTTTCGTCTGTGATTCAAGCTGCAGAGGAGGAACATCAGATAGCAACTCAGGAAGTAAGGAGTAAAGAAAAGGCCAAAATGTTAGAGGACTTGGAGACGGAATCATTAATGCGTGAGTGGGGCTTGAATGAGATGGCCTTTCAACATTCTCCACCAAAAAGTTCTGCTAGTTTTGGAAGTCCAATAGATTTGCCTGCTGAAGAACCACTTGATTTGCCTCCTCTTGGAGAAGGGTTAGGTCCTTTTCTTCAGACAAAGAATGGAGGGTTTTTGCGGTCCATGAATCCCTCCCTTTTCAGCAATGCCAAAAGTGGTGGGAACTTGATCATGCAGGTTTCCAGTCCAGTTGTGGTACCAGCAGAAATGGGTTCTGGGGTAATTGAGATATTGCAGCATTTGGCATCAGTAGGAATTGAGAAGCTTTCAATGCAGGCAAACAAGTTAATGCCCTTGGAAGATATCACTGGAAAGACAATGGAACAAGTAGCATGGGAAGCTGTGCCTGCCTTGGAAGGACCTCAGAGTCAGAGGTTTGTATGTACTGTTTTAGCACTGAATTGTGAAGTCAGAAGTTCAATATTTCCTTTACATCTTTGGTGAATATTAATTCTTTTCGTATGCCATTCCTTATTGTTTGCAGGGAATGCTTGATGCAACATGAATCAGTTGGGCAAGATACATCAGATGGGGTAACAAGAGCTAAAGGAATTTTATCTGGGCCTAAGTCTAGTAAGTTTAATTCAAGTGCAGCAGGCAATGAGATGGGCTTAGAATATGTTTCTCTAGAAGATCTTGCTCCTTTAGCCATGGATAAAATTGAAGCACTTTCAATTGAAGGGTTGAGAATACAATCCGGGATGTCAGATGCTGATGCACCTTCAAATATCAATGCACAGTCTGTTGCGGAAATCGCAGCTCTCCAGGGCAAGGGTGTTAACGTTGGTGAATCTCTTGGTTTGGAGGGAGCTGCTGGATTGCAATTGCTAGACATAAAAAACAGTGGTAATGATGTTGACGGACTAATGGGCCTCTCATTAACTCTTGATGAATGGTTGAAACTTGATTCTGGCGAAATTGATGATGAAGATCATATTAGTGAGCGGACTTCTAAAATCCTTGCGGCTCATCATGCGAACTCTTTGGACATGATTCGTGGAGGGTCGAAGGGAGAGAGAAGGCGTGGAAAAGGAGCTAGCAGAAAGTGTGGTTTATTGGGGAACAATTTCACAGTAGCATTGATGGTGCAACTTCGAGATCCACTACGAAACTATGAGCCTGTTGGGGCACCAATGCTTTCTCTTGTTCAAGTAGAGAGAGTGTTCCTCCCACCGAAGCCAAAAATATACAGCACGGTTTCAAAACTAAGGAGCAGTAATGAAGAGGATGATGAGTCGGAGTCAGTTGGGAAAGAAAAAATAAAGGAGGAGAGGAAAGATGAGAAATCTTCTGAAGTGGAAGCTGTTCCTCAATTTAGAATCACTGAAGTCCATGTTGCGGGTCTGAAAACTGAACCAGACAAAAAGAAGCCATGGGGTACTGCGAGTCAGAAACAGTCTGGTTCCCGCTGGTTGCTTGCTAATGGAATGGGGAAAAACAATAAGCATCCATTTATGAAGTCAAAAGCTGCTCCTAAATCTTCTGCTCCAGCAACAACAAAGGTTCAGCCGGGTGATACCTTGTGGAGCATTTCATCTCGCATTCATGGAACTGGAGAAAAATGGAAGGAATTGGCAGCACTAAATCCACATATAAGAAACCCCAATGTTATTTTTCCGAATGAGACGATTAGATTGTGTTGAGTGGATTTTTTACATTTTTCTGTGAATGGTGAAGCTCACGGTGAATTCCGAATTGGGCAATGCTTTCAGCCTCATCATCAATCAGCTGGGTTGTCAATGGAATCCGTACAAACAGGGTGTTCTCTGGAACCATACAAGGTTGATGGTTGTGTTTGTGAGGTTATATCTTGTAGTCACTTAAACATAGTCAACCGATAGGCAGCATGAGATAAAATAGAAAGGGTGTTGCTTCCTCATCATTTCTGTGTTGTAAATCCTCATGTTATGTAAGTCTGCTTGCAAGCATTGTAATGTGAAGGGATTGTGTTTCATTCAAAGCCGCCAGAGGTGGTATTTGCGTGTGAAATAGCTGTTCTGGACCTTGTAGAAATTTTGGAAGCTTTTCAATGCTGTTTTTAGTGTGCAGTGATTGGATTTTTTAAAAAGAGGAAATGAATAATTTTTCTTAATTATCTTTGATTTTTCTGTGTCATTAGGTATTAACTTGAGTTAGTATAAACCCGCCGAAAATAAGACCATTTAAAGAAAATAAGAATTTAGAGTTAAAAAAAATTCACCCACCTGCATGCTATTGTATTGTTACTTGAAAGAGGTAAAAAGGAGGAAAAGTTGGCTGTATAATGTGAGCTTTTAAGCAGAAATCCCTAAACAGGTGTTTAAGCATGTGCTTCAACAATTAAACAGAATACAGCCAGAGAATAAGGGGCAAAAGCAGAAAACAATAAGAGCTACAAATCAAGCTGCCACTGTCTTGGGAGAAACATATCTTTTATTGATGAAAAATAGAAAAATATTACAAGGAAGAAGAAAAGGAGTTGTACATCTAAATCCTGTTGACATCCTCCATCCTAAACACAAGTTTCCTTTCCAACCAAACAGTCCATAAGATAGCCAAAACCCCAACCATCAAAAGATATATGCTTCCAAGGACAAAGTTGCAAACGCACCACACACCAACCGAGCCAATGACTATAGTTTCATTAAAGAATACCTTCACAGAATCATTAACAGAGTGGACTTTAACAGTGGCATTCTTATCATGCCAACTGAATCAATCAGAATGAAGTATATTTCCCTCAAAATTTACAAGTATGGAAGATAAAAACACATACACATAAAAGCATTGCCATCTCAGAGACGAGGACCAATGACTTTAACAGAGGAATATAGATGTACAAGAATGGTGAGTTTAACCCTCAAACCCAAACAATCAGATAAGAAAGGGCTTGACTACAATATCTTCATCCAAATGTGCTGCTAAAAAACATTCCTTCAAATGTCCAATCTCATACTTGACAAGGCTGTGGACCAAAACTTTCTAGCTTGACACTCGCATCTAGAAAATTGCAATTATAAGTTCTGTGTTGCCAAGCCATAAAAAAAGTGAGAGTTCCATTCACTTTAATCCTCAGTTCTCCTCCTCTTCAAGTTCATCATCAATGGTGGCTGATTCCTCTTTTGGCTTAATATAACCATACTTTCTGAGAACCCATAAATTCAAACGAACACAATTTCCGACAAAAACAACCACCATCAAACACAACCATGTCAAAACTGATTTCTCCGTTACCTCGCGCAACATTTTTTTCACATTTGAGGCATCAGGTGACATTTGACGGAGAGAGATGAAGTAAGTTATTACTAGTGTACTGATGGCAACCCACATTATGACCATTTGTATCCAAACCCACCTTTGACGCTTTATCGGTAGCCCGCTAACAAGCAGAAGAATTATGCTTAGGGACGTGAGGAAAGCGATTGTGTTAAAAATCATGAACAGACCATACTCTTTTGGCTGCTTATATGCCATGACAGCTGTTCCTACGGAGTGAGGTTTATCCACAGGGTTGCCTTTGTCATCTACTTTCAGGTCATCCTGCCACACACCTCCTGGCGGGGTTAGAGCAGATTGGAACGCAACAGTTGCAAGGAGAGATGCCACCACCATCAATGAACTTCTCTTCCTGCCAAGCCAATCGCTAGGCTTCTTCTGTGCAGCCGGTTTCATAGAATCACCCTCTTTCGAAGATAGTGCTGCTGAGCCTAGACGTCTTGATATCTGGTGTTCTTTTGTTGGAACACGAACCCAGTCATGCACGATGGGTTGTACATCCTTTGCACTTTTAGCCCCTACACTTCGAAGAGAATCCTCAATCTCCATATCCCTCAAATCTCTAAGACTCTGCACCAGAATGTCCAAAGCCGTAGAGCTGTTGGCATTCAAAGCATTCACATTCACTCCGGTACAGGTAAGCAAGAACTTGATGATCTGAACAAATTCAAAACACCCTTTTGTAATGAAAAAATGCAACTAAGCATACAAACTCAATCCCTTTTAAGAGATGTTTATCAAATGTTCAGCAGAAAAAAGGCGGCAGTATTAACCCATTTACATCATGAGCCAACTTCTAGAAGTTATTAGAATCAGTAGTTTCTAAGTGCTAAATGTTTAATGTTTCTGATATGGGTTCTATTTGAGGCCTTAAAGTTTGTAAAGCAAAATCAGAAATGGCAATTAACAAAAAAGAAAACAACCCAATCCCATTACATCTCCATACCCAAATTTCATAAATAGCCAAAGTCTTAAACTTCAAAACATACAGCTACATTAACTAAAAACCATTCATGAGCTTATTGGTAGAAACTATTCATGAGCTTATTGGTAGAAACTTTATATCCATCCATGGTGAACTCTAGACTAAATAAAAATCATTGAGCTCAGCTTATGATAGAAACTTAAAATCAGCATACCTCAACTTGCTTCTTGGCCACAGCAATATGCAAAATGGTGTTCCCATCGAAGTCCTTCCAATTCAGAAACTCATCATCTTTTCCAAAAGCGTCAGCCAAAGCCTTCAACCCCTCCAACTGATTGTGCCCAACGCACAAGTGCAGCACAGTCTCGCCTCGGTCCGTCAACGCCCGAGTGGAGTCAGTCCTGACTCGGGGCAACTCACTCAGCACCTTAACACGCCCCTTGACGGCTGCCACGTGGAGCGCCGTCCACCCATCTTCGTTCCTCACCATGCATGCGCAGGATCCACCAAAGCTAGCTCCTTTACAATCTCCGCGTGCCCTTTGGCTGCCGCCAGGTGGAGAGGCGTCGAGCCCCTCGAGTCCAACTCGGAGGCCAACTCGGGCCTGTGACTCAGTAGCTCCTTGACGAAACATATGTTTTTTTTATATGCCAAACAAACTAGCTCCACCTGCTCCTCCTCTTGAGCCAAAAGCAACCTCTTATTCCTTTTCCAACCAGACAGTCCATAAGAAAATGATAGCCAAAACCCCCAACACGTCCAAAAAATCATTTTCTTCTTGTTAGTCTTCACCAATGAAGGACCCTCCACTATCAAAAGATATATGCTTCGGAGGACAAAGTTGCAAACCCACCATACACCAACCAAGCCAACGACCATCCAACTACTATCGTTTCATTAAAGAATGCCTCCACATAATCATTAGCAGAGGAAAAGATATACAAGAATGGTGAGTTTAATCCTAAAACCCAAACAATCAGATAAGAAAGGGGTTGACTACAGTATCTTCATTCAAATGTGCTGCTAAAAAACAGACCTTCAAATGTACAATCTCATACTTGACAAGGTTGTGGACCAAAACTTTCTAGCTTGACACTCACATCTACATGACTGCAATGACAAGTTCTGTGTTGTCAGGCCATATAAAAGTGAGAGTTCTATTCACTTTAATCCTCAGTTCTCCCCCTCTTCAAGTTCATCATCAATGGTGGCTGATTCCTCTTTTGGCTTAATATAACCATACTTTCTGAGAACCCATAAATTCATACGAATACAATTCCCTACGAAAACAACAACCATCAAAGTCAACCATGTCAAAACTGATATCTCCGTTACCTCACGCAGCATGCCTTGCACATTTGCGTCATCAGGTGACATGTGACGGAGAGTGATGAAGAAAGTTACTACTTGTGTAGTGATGGCAACCCACATTATGACCATTTGTATCCACATCCACCTTCGATGCTTTATTGGTAGCCCGCTAACAAGCAGAAGAATTATGCTTAGGGACGTGGGAAAGCGATTGTGTTAAAAATCATGAAGAGACCATACTCTTTTGGCTGCTTATATGCCATGACAGATGTTCCTACGGACTGAGGTTTTGCCACAGGGTTGCCATTCTCATCTACTTTCAGGTCATCCTGCCAAACACCTCCTGGCGGGGTTAAAACAGCTTGGAAGGCAACGGTTGCAAGGAGAGATGCCACCATCATCAACGAACTTCTCCTCCTCCCGAGCCAATCGCTAGGCTTCTGTTGGGCAGCCGGTATCATAGAATCACCCTCTTTAGAGGATAGTACTGAGCCTAGACGTCTTGCTATCTGGCGTTCTTTTGTTGGAACTCGAACCCAGTCGTGCACAATGGGACGTACATCCTTTGCACTTTTAGCCCTTACACTTCGAAGAGAATCCTCAATCTCCATATCCCTCAAATCTCTAGGACTCTGCATCAGAATGTCCAAAGCCGTAAAGCTGTTGGCATTCAACGCATTCACATTCACTCCGGTACTGGTAAGCAAGAACTTAATGATCTGCACAAATTCAAAACACCCTTTTGAATGAAATACCCAACTAAAGCATACAAACTCAATCCCTTTTAAGAGATTTTAGTAGTATTAACCCATTGACATAATGAACCAACTTCTAGAAGTTATTAGAATCAGCAGTTTCAAAGTGGTACATGTTTAATGTTCCTGATATGGGTTCTATTTGGGGCCGCAGAGTTTGTAAAGGAAAATTAGAAATGGCAATTAACAAAACAGAAAACAACCCACTCCCATTTCATCTCCATACCCAAACATATTTTCTTTTGCCACTGAATTTAACATGCTATTTTCCCTTATCCCCAAATCCCAAAAATTTCATAAATAGCCAAAGCCTTCAACTTCAAAACATAAAGCTACAATAACTAAAAACCATTGATGAGCTTATTGATAGAAGAAACTTTATATCCATCTATGTGAAACTCTAGACTAACTAAAATCCATTGAGCTCAGCTTATTGATAGAAAGAAACTTAAAAGCTGCATACCTCAATTTGCTTCTTGGCCACAGCAATATGCAAAATGGTTTTTCCATCGAAGTCCTTCCAATTCAAAAACTCATCATCTTTTCCGAAAGCCTCAGCCAAAGCCTTCAACCCTTCCAACCGACTATGCCCAACGCACAAGTGCAGCACAGTCTCGCCTCGGTCCGTTAACGCCCGAGTCGATTAAGTCCTGACTCGGGCCAACTCACCCAGCACCTTAACACGCCCCTTGACGGCTGCCACGTGGAGTTCGTTCCTCACCATGCATGCCGCGGGATCCACCAAAGCCAGCTCCTTTACAATCTCCGCGTGCCCTTTGGCCGCCGCCAAGTGGAGAGGCGTCGAGCCCCTCGAGTCCAGCTCGGTGACCAACTCGGGCTTATGACTCAGTAGCTCCTTGACGAAACCCAGATGGCCCAACATTGAAGCTATGTGAAGTTGGGTCTCGGAGACGCAGGATACTAAACTTCTATCAAGAACAAGTGGATCTTGTTGGATTAAATCTTTAAGCATCGCTATGTTTCCTTACATGGCCACGTCCAAAAGCTTATTCTCCATCTTCTTCGCTCTGTTTTCTCCTCTCCTCTGGGTTTGCTTGAAAAGTCTCTTAGCTTGAGAGCTTGAGAGCTTGAGAGCCATGGAGATGGAGCCGTGATAAAATGTTGGATCTGGTACTGTGAAAGCCAAAAGAAGAAGAATTTGGCCAGAAGAAGTTGACCAAGCTAACCAAAGTCCAAAACCTGATTAATATTTTATTAGAGAAGAGAATGCATTGCTTCAGTCAAACGTTTTCGTTGGGACCCTTTGGGAGCTTCCATATTTGGTTTTGACTTGGATTGTGACCTTCCCGCGCGGTTTTAACTTATACGAAGGCTGTGAGCAACATTTCAAGTTATATGTATAACTTAGCAATACCTACTCTTTAATTTCTTCATGGGATTTGCATTTATGTTTCTTTTTTGATAGATTTGAATCATGTCACATGTGGGCAGCTATATGACAAAGTGCAAGAATTAGTGACTTTTTAATTACCAATTACCAAGAAAGACTTGCAGTTGTTATTAAAAACATGAGTCAAATGGCAACAATGAGTGCTTAAACACCATGTTATCATACAAATCTGTTCTTTTTATCTTTTTACTTATATTGGAAATATGGTAATATAAGTAATTGTTGCTTTACGCAAATCTTATGGAATTCCGGTATAATTTACCCAACAAATTTCAGGATTTGTTGCTTTAGTTGTAAAGCACATTCTATGCTGTCACACACATTTTCATCATTAATCTGGTCAAAATGGAACAAATAACAAACATAAGATTTCGAAATTAGGCAGAATAACTTAGGGGCTTCCACATTTGACAGAACAAATGTATGAAACAGTCAAATCATAAAGCGCAAGTTCACATTAGGAAACATTAATATCATCCAAACAGTAAGATCACCAAGAACAAAGTACTAAGTGGAAAGGCTATGTCACCATGGCTCACGAGCAGAAAACTTAACTAAATAGTTAGCTCTATCCAACTTGACATAATTACACCTTGAACTACAATCAAGGCCGCACTCTCTTGTTGCTGCACGAGGGGCACTTGTAGTGCTTGATGTGCTCAGCTCTGGCAGGAGTGATCTTCACACACTTTCCATGAAACCACTTCTCACATATGTCGCAACAAATCCAGAATTCATCCGAAGCATAGTTCTCCCCGCATGCACCACACAGTGTATCGCTGTGGTCATCCTCATCTTCCTCGTCCATTCCCTCGTCTTCATCCTTTGGCATCACTTTCGAATGTTTGCTTGAATCAGAGCCTCGCTGTTCTCGGATTAACAATTGGTAGCAGAAACATGTAGTTAAGGAAGCATACCATTAAGATAAACCTAGCACAAAATAATACTGACATGAATAATAAATGACATTTAAATGCCAGGCAATACACACCAACAAATTCAAGTTCCACTCACGCAGGTGGACACACACAAATTCCAGTTTCACTCATATTGTATTAGACTAGGATATTTTCTTATATGCTTTTATATCGTATTATCTATTGAGAGAGAGGAATAAAAGCACACTCACTCACATATCAAAAGTCACCAATTAACTCGTTTTCCTAAATGATTAAGCAAATCCATAAGACTGCAAAACACAAATTCACTTTACCCCTTTAGAGCTTGACTTAGGCCTATGGATGCTTTGATTTGTTGTAACTGATGACTTCTCCTTTGATTGTTTCTTTGCACTGCCCGTCACAACCTCAAATATTGTTGGTAGATCATTCATCATAGTGAAGAGACGTTTCCTGCATCAAATTTGCACTGAACCATTTTAGGTGATGTATTCTAAATTCTAATCGTTGGAGGGGCAATCCCCTCAGATCCAGAATCTATTCAGATGCACATGTTGATTTTTAAACAACAGGTTTGACCAGATACAGATTGATCTGGCTATCTAGATTGAAGCTCAACCCTACCCCCATCCCAGAAATGAATCCATGCCATGTTTAGGCACCCTAATACATGTCAAAAATCACTTTCTGCACCGTTGGCCATTGCTACTGAGATGACACTCAACCAAAAATTTCATCAATATTATCCTGCATCACAGGTACAACAAAGGCAAATATCCACTACTTATAATTCTTCATCTAAAATTCATTTTAGGGCATAATTATTGTTTTACGATTTCATTCAAGTTTAAAATTTAAGGTTCTGACTTGTTGCTGCAACATCTAGATAACCTTATTGTCATGCAAATATAAATGAAAGCATCACGTAGCAGCAAGAAGGGAAGTGTGCATACCTGTCAGCCTTATCAAAACCGAATCTGGCACCAAAATAGAAAGCCACTGAAAGTAGCCATGCATCACTGTGAACAGCTACCAGAGATAAAAAATCCTTTTCTTGCATCCCATCTCTGGCAAAGTTGATGCCCAAAGCAGGTTCTGGAAGTTCAGGAGGAACTTCCTCAGCAGGTAGATTAACTTCCCATTCTTCATTTGGGAATCCATACAAACAAAGGTTTTCCTTCTCTGAAGCATTGACCAATTGACCAATTAGTTAAACACAATAAGCATCAGTTCCTACCATAAGGATTCCAGAGTATACAAAATTCCAGACTTTTAATATATTACAAACCATTTACAGTATAAGTAAATAACAATGCAAAAGCATAACAGCAACTTCCAAAGGCAAAGTTACACAGGAATTATAGTTTTAGTATTACAAATACTGACCCACAAACCAGTAGTATAGTGTATAATTCCAACCACGAATTTTGATAAAAGGTCGATGATATAGCATATACTTCATAAGCCTGTTTACTGTAGCTAAATTATCACGCAGTATAACCTGAAGTACATTTTATCCAACCCACACAAGGATCTTCCAGTTCTGATGACTACAACAAGAAAAAGTGAACTGAAAGATCTGTTTAGCAGTTACATAATTCAGTAAAGGCAGGATTGCCGACCAATATAATGCATGAAAGCCTAACTACAGATCCAAGAAAAGAGTCGCATGGCCTCAGAAGGTAGGATTTTGAAAAAGGATGACGAAATTAATACTCTCATTCGAATATGGAAATCCACAGAAATTAAGTTGGTACATGCACGCAGTTGATGCAAAAAACAATGCATTCAGTTCAACACAACAAATAATAAGCATCCCATAAAAATGCGCAAGACCAAAAAAGAAACAAACATCAAAGAGAACAAGCCAATGGCAAACCAGCAGGGTGTCTATGCATTTAAAAAAGGAAGGGGGAAAATAAAGGTTCAAGCTTTAAAACTAGAAAAAGAGCTAATATTCTGCACACACGTAGTTAGAAAGCAATATTATTTTAGTGTTCAAACAACATTTGGACCCCAAGTTGCGCAGGAGGAGCTATCTCAGTTAGGGCCAAAAAAATAGAAAATAATAAATAGTAAAATCTTAAAAACGGAGGAACAGCAATTGAACACAGAAAACCCTAACCAGGATCGCATTGCTCGTAAAAATCTTCAACATCTGCACCCAAAAAAAAAAAACAGAAACAAAGTTAGCAAAATGAAAAACGTTTAAAAAAGTGCAGAAATAATAGGAAATTGGAACAAAGCCCTAAATAAAAGCCACAAAGTCAATAGAAATAACTGAAAAAATTTCAAATTTAAAAATAAAATAGAGAAGAAAAAAAGAGAGGGAGAGAGACCAGTGGAAAGAGCTTTGATCATGCCGGCTCGGCGGCCCTTGAAGTCTCTGAAAACCTCATCCACAGTGCGTGGGCTGTACGGCGCTCCTGCTCCTGCTCCTGCTCCTGCGCCTCTTCCTTCCATGTCCGTACACACAGTCCGGTCCTGAGAGCTAATTAAGCTTTAGAAAAAAGAAAAGAAGAGACTGAAGAATGAAGGAGGTGAGGGGTAGAATCGTAAATAGGTTGACTTCCAATCCAAATGGTATTTAATTACTTGTTTATGCAGAAGGGGACGGCTCAGAAAGAGGAGAAGCCTGAGATCCCAATGTTCTCAATAGCACAAGAGAGAGAAGGAAAAGATTGGGGGAAACATGTTTTTTAAAGGAGGGAAATCAAAATCCACTAAGAACACTACTTAAATAAATAAAATTAAAATTAAAATAATTAAGAGCGAACTTTTATTTTTCGTTTTGGGAAGGTGTGTTAAGTCTGAATGTTTTTATGATGATGTGGCGTAGAGGAATTGGCTCAAGTCGTAGAATGAGTTAGAGCTGAAACAAAGTCAACGATGGGTCGCTGACCGCTGATTTGCGCTGTGGACTAGACTGCAGTAGTTGTTTAAACTCGGGTGGTGTCCCACATGTATGTAGAGGACCAGAGCACTTATCGGCCATACACGTGTCATGAAGAAGAAAAATCTCTACGATTGTTGTACCCAAGGTCTTAAATATCGAAGGTTTCGGAAACATCGGTGGTTCAAAAACACGGAAATATTGATGGAAATATCGGGAAAATATCGATATCGATAAAAATTGGATAAAAACCACGAAAATTGTAAGAAAAACTTAGAAATTTTTATTGAAACTTTAGAGAATGTTTATTTAGTCAAATATCTATTAGTTTATCACAAAAAATTGGAAGGAAAAGCATTGCATGATAGATTTAATTGATTTAAGTTGATGACAAACACTGTGACTGTAGAAAATATGTTGTAATTAATGAAAGAAGATTAAACACACCATAATCATTTATATATAATGATTGACTACAATATTTTACACTTTATACATTGCATTGTAAGATGCATGAGTGATTTAATACCACATAGAGTTCCTATGAGGTTCAAATTTTTCACTATCTTCATCATCTCTATGTGTAGAGTAAGTGTATTATGAAGAGTAGTCATTAAATGATAAATCTCCAAAATAGTTTTGCATGTAATTATTAACATGACATCCATATAGATCCGAGATTGGTTGACGTTGTCTATAAAAAAAATCATTTTCAAAATTTTAGATGTTGCATGTTACAATTAAACTTTTCTCATATTTATACAGTTTCTATAATGATTATGTGTATTTTATATATATAACGGACGCATCACATGCATTTCATATACATATATATGTATATATTGTATAATTATTATATGACTAACAGACACACTGTGTGCATTTCATATATACAAATTGTATAATTATTATGTACTTGACAGACACACCATGTCTATTTTATATATGATCTCATTGAGCTGACCAACCAAAAATAGATTAATTTTTTTTCTTAATATTATAAATAGGGTACTTGAGAGTTTTCAGAAAGATTTTAGTACCCGGAAATTTGACACGAAATTACTTAGAAAATTGAAGAGATATGAAATGCCCTTGGCCACTCATCAAAAGAGTATGAACAAAAATATTGTAACAAAAAAAGAGTATGAAAAACCAGTGGATAGGATATGCACAATAGCCAATCTTAGCATGGGCACTCTCGCACCAAATTACTCAAAACTAACAGAACCCACAAGCCGACAGGTCCACCGTTCTAACTAAAATTTAAATAAAAATATTAAAAGCTAAAAATAAAATAATAATAACAAAAATCAATTAAAAAGAGTAAGAACAAGAAAGAAAGTCTGTCTTGAAAAGTGGAATGAGCTCTTCTATCGCATGAGTGTCTCTGCAAATTCTGATGAAGCCTTCAAGTTCGTATATTTTCCCATGAAATTTTTCATGAATTTCTGGCTATTCGATTTTGTTTCTCTTGAATTCACTTGAATTTCGTGGTGTTTCTTTCTGGGTTAGACAAAAGTTCGAGTTTTTGTTGTTGTTTTCTTTTTACGTTATTGTTACTTTGGTTCAGGGGTAGATGGTTTAGGAGTTTTGGTGGGTTGTTAGACTGATCGGAGTTTTGGGTTTTGATTGTTGGATACAGATTATGACTTTTGTGTTGGAATTGTTTTGAGGGTAGGATTTGTTTGTTTGCTGAGAAATATTGTGAGAAAAAGGATAGAATTAAGAGAGAACTTGAAACGAAATATCGCAAGCGATATTTCGCCGATATTCTCGAAAAAATTACGAAAATAAGCTGTACCCCCACGATAATATCGGGCTTTCAAAAACAGCAAAATATCGCCGATATTTCAGCGATATTTTCAATTTTTAAGTCATTGGTTGTCACCACCACCTTCAACGCCGATCTTGTGGCGTGTCATGTATAATCATAATTAACTATTGCTTTGTATTTATGGGCAATGGTTATCTGTAATGACACGCGTCATTAAATGGCAGAGAAGACACCTATGGTTATAATTAAAGTGGTGAAGAAAAATGCACCCATTATCAAGCAGCATAAAACTCATTGCTCTTGCAAGACTCAAAATAATGCCTTTTCTTCATAAAATAATAATAATAATAATGTATGTCTTACTGTAGTAATCACTACGCAGTAAAAGGTAAAAAATTATTTGACCCTAAACAAAAGGGAAATAAAATGGGCAACTTGGAATGTCAAACTAACTATTTTGAAAGCAAGATTGGGGTCCTAAAGCGCCATAGTTGAGCGATACAATACAAACAATCCAGGAGCACCAATTCAACATATATATATAATTGCATCTTCAGTGACTTCTTATTTCACACAATGGGGTCAGTCAGAACAAGATTAGGCATAACGCGTGTATGTCAGAAGTCATAAAGTCTATCCAAGGCATTCACATTTTTTGTCTGCATCGTCTGAAGTTCGTAAAAACCACCAAAAAATCTTCAATGGGAAAAACCTCAACGGATGCAGCTGGCCTTGGCAGAGACACTCCTCACAGAGAGCTTTCACTTGCTGCAGCTTCAAAAAAAAGGTACAAATTGTGTTGAGTCCTGAGGGGGAGCCAATCAGAATGCTTGAAGAAGTCTAAAATCCATCCAATCACTTTGCCCCCACGTCTGAGAGTGGAGAAAGAAAAATTAAGAATCAAGAAGCAGAGGAAAAAAGCAAGGAAGAGTAGTAATCAGTCTGGTGCTTGCAGCCACTCCTAGGATAACTAATATTACAATCCAAAAGCCAAAGCCTCAAAAGTTTCAACGAATACACATCACGTAGTTTGAAAAACAGTACCAAAAACTTCCATCCTTAAGGTTCAACAACATAAAGTATACAGTGTTTGGGAAGAATTAAACATATGATACACCCCGCCCTGAGGGAGGGAAAGAACAATTAGTTTGGAACTCAGCCAGAAATCATCTGGTAGGTCAGTATCCAGTCCATGTTAATGCCTAAACTACACAGTTTAGTATGTGCAAAATGATTGCAACATGATTGTACTCACTCTGTTCTTAATTCTTACATAGTTTCATTATCTTCAGTAGTTCTTTTCTTTCATTTACCTTTTGTGTGTGCCTCTGTGTGTGTAAGGTTTTGGAAGATATCATTACCCAGAATCTTACCAATATCATTGTTAGATGATTCATCATCTTTTTTCTCTTGAACATGTTGTTGAAGAAACTCCTGGATCGTTCTCCAATAATGATCACCACCAGTGAGCCAAGTATCCATATGCATGCCAGTAGGAAATTCCGCAAAAATACATCGCCTATTATGAGCAGCTGCTTTGGCATACAGCATTTGCATATGGGCCGGGGGAATCATCTCATCTTGCAAGCCAGAGAGAAAGAGGATTGGCTGCTTAACCTGCATTTAGATGGTCACATATGAGGGATCAGTGAAATCAGCAAGGTCAAGGGACAAAGCATCAGCAAAAAATTTCCCCAGAACATTAAGGTAATGGCAGAAGAGACGTGACTCATAGTCATAGCACTTTGTTGATATCGAGGCATTGCAACTGCTATTTATGAAGGGAGTTTTACATCTTTAAAAATCATGTCTTATCGGTACTAACATTTCTGAAATCAGATACTGATACATATTTCTACACTTGCTAACTTGCTTTATACATCGCATTATAGTTTTAACGAATAGATGCAAAGTTAGATTAAAATACTTTTATCATCCAGATATTCTGCACTGGATCAAGCATGGACTGGTGCATTCATATAAGAAAACTGGAAGATACTGAAAATTGAAAAGGTGACCAATACATATCTAGCATATTATTTCACTTCTTCATGTGTCTATGTGCTGGGTGAATCAAGATATTCTACACCACCAAGTAAGCTTACCTCGCCAATGACATCAATTGTACTCCAAGGAGAACGTACAAGGAAATTAAGTACTTTAGGACCTTTTGAACTACTGCCTCCAATAAACCACTTCAAGAAAGGCAGTAAAACTCCAGCCATGTCCAAAATAGATGTGAAAGTGTTTTCTACTATCAGTGCAGCAACCTGCAATCCATAAACAGAGCAAAACCACCTCAGCTTACCAACTCAAAATATACTATTCAAGGACATTTAACAGTGGAAAATTTTCCAATATTGGTAAGACTCAAAATTGGTTTTTAAAAAATTACCACACGCTGGAACTGCATGTGAAATAAGTTGCCAGAGAAGCAGAAAGAAATCAACAAGACAGCTTTAAATTTTTAAGTGGGGGAACAACTCTCTATTCACCTAAACAGCCCTTCTTTTTCGCTCTTGTAATAAGTGGGAAAACATTAAGTTACAGAAGATTATTGGAGTGATACCTTATCAGGGTTATTTTTAGTAACCACAGTTCCAACTGCACCCCCAAGTGACCTTCCAAAGACTACTATTCTCGATGTGTCAATGTCAGTCCTCTGATAAAGATGATCCAATGCAACCTAACAGAAAGAAAGAAAAGTATACTAATAGAGTTACAGAGCTGACATATAATAAGTAGTGTGGAATTTTAATACATCTGTAACCGAAAAGCATACTTGAGCATCTTTTGTAATCCCATGCTGAGAAGGATATCCTTCGCTTGCTCCATAACTGTTTATATCAATGACCATTTGCATTCAATAAATCAATATAGATAGGTTTTCCCAAATTAAGCTGCTGATAATGCTACAAAGCCACTAGATAGAAACATAGTGGGCACATACCCTCGATATGAAAGCATAAACACGTTGCATTGCAACCTTTGTATCATTATGCGGACCATTTCAAGGCGATGCGCAATATCTGAAGGTCAATAGTCAAGGCCAATAAAGCATATAGGGCTCCCCCACTAAGTTCATGATAATTACACGTAAACCAGAAATCAAAAATACATAAACAATGTAATGCTAATGTTCCAAATTATAGTAATATCAATGAAGTTCTGAAAAATAGGATACTTCCAGCATTTTCTTGGAAAAACAAAAGGGTTGGACCTGCAAAGCAAGAGAAACAACTTTCTAAGCGCGGAAAGAACATGCCAAAAATTCAAAAGCATCCCAAACCCAAAGTAACAGATTAATTTTCAAGTAAAGTTCCTAACTACTTATAATTCGAGACGAATTATATGCGAAACGAATAACAATTACTGTGCAACGCATGTATTTGTTCTAAACTATGCTAAACAAACACAATTAGCTGGCTGCGTTCAGTAATTGCAGCAATTCCAACAACCAAACAAACCCTAATTGCCTCAGGGAAACCTAAACCCACCCAATTCAGCAAAATTCAAGCTAACCCAAATCAAGCAAAACTGAGAAAAACGAATCGGGTAAAGAACCGGATCGGACCTCGGCAGTCGGGTAAGAGCTTGATGAACCAAGCGTGGAGCCGAACGCCGTCGGAGGATAGGAGCCAGACGTCCTCGTAGGTGAGCCGGAGCCGGGCCGGGGTTATCGGGTAGGACTTGGTGAGACCCGGCAAGACGGGCACGTAGACGAGCTTCTCCTGGAGGGCCACAAGCAATGCCATGCCCGCCAGGACCAGGCCTCCAACTCCGTACAGCAGCGCGCTCACGTACGTCACCATGGTTTTTGCTTTGTGTGAAGCTTTGCTCTTGCTGGGCTTGGCTTTGGGTTCTAATTTCCGTCTCCAACTTGCTGGAAAAGCAGAAAGTGGAAATGGAAATGTCGTAAGAATTTAATTCCTAAATTCTGGAATTTTATCTAAAGGAACATTGGGATTTTATTTTATTTAAGTTATTCAATTTTTTAATAAGGTTAGGGTGGGGCCCTGTCAATTGGCTATCTTTTCTGTTCTTCCTGCTTTGGACTTAGAGCATCCACAATGGACTCCCTAAATCACCTCCTTAGATAAAATTTAGGGAGGAAGTAAGAAAATCTACCTCCAACCATGCTCCCTATCTAACTCCTAAAATAGGGAGACTTCTAGGAGCTCCTAAATCTGATGAGAGAGAAATGGCTCCTAGTGACTTCCTATAATTAAATGCTGCTTTACTTTAATGCTATTTTAAGTCTTTATTTCATGCTAACTATTTTTTTAATTATTTTATATGAAGATGGAGCATTTATGCTAAACTAAAAAAAGAAATAAATCATTTATGATTCCCTAAAATAGGGAGTATGGTTGGAGTTGAAATTTTATAAGGAGCTCCTAAAATAGCTTTCTAGTATTTTTAGCTAAATTTTAACTAAAAAATAAGGAGCATGATTGTGGATGCTCTTAGTCCCACGGTCCCACCTGGAAGTCACTGGTATGGGTTTGCATCATAAGGTAAAACCATTTAGAGGGGAAAAAATTGTTTCACACTGTTACCAACCTACAGTATCATGATATGTTGTACATTGTCGATATTTTGTTAATATTTTATAGAACGTTGAGAATGTACCATGTAGTGTAGATTGGTAGTGTATAATATTTTATTTTACAATGTTTATCACATCTCTAATGAAGAACTTACTTTCTAATAGAGACGTTGACGCGTCGAGATATAAGGGAATATGAAAATATAACGATAACCCTACAAGTAACACGCCAAAATCCACCAATGTAATACGAAAATCGAACGATAACCCCACAAGTAACACGCTAAAATCCACCAACCAACTAGCCAGAAATTGTAAAACCTCAATGATATTTGATTGAGCAAAACCTCAATGATATTTGATTTGAGTAAAACCTCGATGATATTTGATTGAAAATAAGATGATTGTTTCAAGATGCTCCAACACATGCTTTTTATACAAGAGAAACCTTAAACTTGAAGAAATTATAAAACAAAAAGACAATAACAAAAGTTTCCTAAAATATTCCTAATTAAAATCATATCATGAAAATATTATCATGATTACTACTTAAAATGCGAACATGTATAGCATTACTCTTCATAAAGTATATGTGGAGATGTATAAGTTTAGTGGTAGAGAAATTATTCTCGCATCCACCACCTCCCATAATTCAAAAGAAAATAATGGAATTTACACTATGATGTAGACCTAGGCTTCCATGTATTTGATGGTTCCTTTCCCTTGGAAATTTATAACCACTGTGGAACTGTAGTGGGGACCATAACTAGTAACAAAGTTCTTGTCCCATCCCATACATCCATGGTAATATAACTATGTTTTAATGTTTATGAATAGGAAGGAGAATTCGAACTTGGGAAAATTATACTCTCTTTTGAAGTGAAAAGATGACGGGACGGGATCATAAGAAGTGCAAGTCCGCATCCATGGGCTTAAACCTCAGTTTCAACATTGAACCCTGAAAACATTGTCATTCAAACAAACATAAACTTCTGATCAGACAAACTGCAAGCATAAACTTCTGATCAGACTAGCTGCAAGCATATACATAGATATTACGGCCCAAATTTCCTTCTGTTTCATGACCCAATCTTATGCAAGGAATTTCCCACAAGAATGCAAGGGACTGCTCGTAAGAAAGAGAATATTGGAATCTAATAATAACCAAACTTTTCGTAATAAGAAGGGTATCACCGAAAAACAATCCCGTTCATCAATGTTAACAAGTAAAGGATTAGGATAATATTTAATACATACTATAGACCTTATGGCTGTAAAGTGTCTTCGAATGCCATTTCCATTAGAAGCATAAAAGGTAGAGTCTAGACTCTAGAGTGGTAAAGCCAAGGATGATTTGCCAAACCGGTGAGATGGTCTTGTTCCTGCTCGCCTCTCACCGGACAACTGAAGCACAATGCTGAGTTCCAGCACGCATAAGCCCACCACGGAATTGCATGGCTCCACCCATGCGGGAAGGGATGCCTGGGAACCTGCGATCCTGCTGCCGAAATATATCATTGGTATGGGAAACACTTGCTATGTCTGAGTGGGTTGCAACAGCAGTGACGAATTCACTGCTTCCCATGTGATGACTTTCTGTGTCCTGTGTATCTTTCTGATGTAAGTTGATGGAGTCCGGAACATCATGGGTGCTACTGGAGGGGTTCTGATCAGATTGTTGGAGCCTCTTTGTGCTGAGAAAACGTCCACCAGAGCCCCTTACCCTGTTCAGGGCATGAAGATGGCGAGACTCATGGAGATATGGCTGCATTCATTTAAAAGCCACAACAAACGTGGGTTAAGGCTCTATTCATTCTAAAGGAGAATAAATTCAGAAAGGGAGAGTTCTGGTTTTGATGGATGAAGTATCATTTCATTACGCAATCACTTTCTTTGACATGATGAAATATATTAGTAATGCATCCAAAACGAAGAAAAAATTTCTCCACATATTACCCAATGCAGGAAAAGAGTTGAAATGGATGACGACTTAACATACCTTTCGAGCTTTGAGAAGTTTGTTTTGAGCCTCTAGTTTTGCACGAGACTGTCTCCTTCTGAGGATGCCATGGTACTGTTTCGCATTGACATAGATGGGTCCATCTTCTGCCAGATCAAGAGGCAATGGAACTCGCGTAGGTGCGATCATCTGGGGCTGAATTCAGTTAATTTTCAATCAACAACCACAAAAAGAAGAAGAAGAAGAAAAATATTAATAAGTACAATCTGAACAACGTTAAAAATAAACAATTAGCCACATTCTCTTTGACACAATACTGTCGAAGAATATACCCCAACACCTTTTTGCAAATTAGAGATGTCAACTTTTATGTATTTACTTCTAGATATAACTGAGTAGGGGCAGAATTGTAACTACAGATCAATAGCAAAGAAAAACAATGTACTCAACAAAACATACCATAGCCTGTGGTCCATATGCAGCCAAGAACCCACTGAAGTAAGGATCGGCATAAGGATATGGTACATGACCCTGAAAGGAAGGAGAAGCATAATTAACAACCATCTAAAAAGTTAATCTCTGGGTATAACAGCTCCACCTACCACTAAATTTCCGTAACCAACTTGAGAGGGATTTGACATGAGGTCTAGATTATTCAGCAAGTAAACTGGCTTCATTTGCCCTTCAACACCCTTGCCGCATATTTCATCTTCACCTGGGTTCAAGGGCAAGAAGCACAAGAGAACTAAGTAAAAGAAAACAAGGGGAACGGAGAATGCTATAATGGTAAGCATATGACTACAAAGCATGTATCATATGTACCAAAAGTCTGATAACCTGAAAAAATGTGTAACGGCGTATTATGACTAAGATCATAATACCAGGAGTATATATACCAGATTCTGATGAATTGCATCGATCTTGAGATTGACTAATTGTTTGTGTTGTGGATGATGATCCCTGGTCTGGTAGCAGTTGAAGTCCTAAATGCTTTGCATCGTGATGAACTTGTGGCGTAAATTCCACTTTAAAGCTTGCATCCTTGGACGAAGACTCTGGAATTTCTCGTTCAATTGGATTCCACGACATGCAATTAGTAGTATAGAGAGGCATTGACTGGACAGAACTTTGATTGAAAAAATTCTTGTCCAAGTTTTGAGTTGGCATAGATAATTCTATCAATGAATCCTGAATTTTTATGCAAAATCCATAATAAGATCCTTAATAAGGAGTTAAGGGCAACCTTATATTAAGCATACTGACAGATTATCTAATTACACATAAAAAAATTTATGTAATGGGAGAGTATGCAACCATTCAATCACATTCTGTATTAAAGCACAAAAATAAGATTACTCAACAATAAATTATCTTCAAATACAATTACCATGAATGAATATCCCAAACAGCACAATAAAGAAATAAAAAAACTCACAAATGAACTGAAATACACAACAGATTATTGCCTTCTAACCACTCATTCAACAAATCTCAAACAACTTGGTGGTCCTGTTTCTACTTCTTAAATGAAAAATTAGACTCCACATGCTGAGAACACCAAGAAGAGGTTCTTCCCAGTTTCAACAGACTGCATTTAATATCTCATTTACCATGTGAAGGAAGAACTAGGTTTAGAAAACCAGATGAAAAGTATGGGGGATTATTGAGTTCAGTAAATATTACAGACAAGAAAGCTTTCCAGTAACATGCAGCATCAGTATGCAATATATCAAACCACAGCCTTTTATGGCAACAGAAGCAGATCAATGAGAGATTAATCGGGCAAATCAATCAATCAGTAAAAGACTTGAGATTTCGAGACCAACTCCAAGCATACCAAAAAATGAAAAGAACAAAAATATATATTTTCAGATATAGCATATCAGTTGCTGTGTCTGCTCATTTACTCACTCAAGCCCAACACAACAAGGCATTATCTACCATATCCAATAATATAAGTGGAGCAAAAATGTAAAATATAACAAATAAAAAAATAAGTGTCAAAAACACAAGAAAGCGAAGTGCCCAAAGGAGCAATAGAATCAGGAACCAATAAAAGAGACAACTTTGCTACTTTCCCATCTTCAGCAACAACTAAAGCAAAATCAAAATGATCCCAAACTCCACATGCAGTAAGTAAATAGCAAATAGAAAGCAACCCACTTGAATTCTAGAAATGAACCATCCACAAAAAGAGCAGAAAAAAATATTTTAAAAAAAGTTGATTTTTAAAAAAAGACATAAAAGTAAAAAAGAAAAAGAGCAAATGAAGCAATAGGGAAGTTGAAGAGTGGAGGAGACAAAGAAGAAAAGTAAGAAATAATCAAGAGAAGGAGAGAGAAAGAGAAACCTTTGGGATCTGGTAAGGCATGAATAAGCAAAGAATATAGCTGTTGGGAAGAACTTGGGCATGTCCCCTCTCTTCAAACTCTGTAAATAAAAACACTCTCAAAAATACTCTCTCTGTCTCTCACTCTCCATATTTTTTCCTTCTTCTTGGGCTTTGCTGCTGTGACAACACAACACATAGAAAACACAAACCTCGACACACACACAAAAGATTAAAAAATAAAAAATAAAAAATATCATAAATTCCTTAATAAAAGCACTTGCCACCCACCCCATCTCTCTGACTTGACTTTCTCTCTCTATTTTTCTTGTATTTTTTCCAGCTGTTGTCTTTTTCTTCCATGGTGGTAGCCCACACGCACGCCCCCAAACACACCCCCCTAACGCTTGGCTGCATTCACTTTTCTCTATCTCAGCCGCCGTTCACTGTTTTCATCACTTGTTCCCCACGCTCAAACATCCCACGCTCCACCCCAACTGTGTCCGTTTGCTTCCATCAACGGAACGCTTACGTTTACTCTCTCCTTTGACTAGAAAGTGTTTCCCATGCACCGCCATGGCGAGTGAGTTTCTGCGTTGAAGATTCTAGTAGACTGGGAAGGTGTTTATCCTCGTTTGTTTTTTCAAACTTGAAAATTGAAAATATTTAAATATAAATCATCACTAATGACAGATTAAAGATGACAACTTTGGTTTAATTTTCTCTCTTTATTTCAACCTTAGACATATCATCCTATGATTTAATGTAACAACAATGAAAGAATCAACTTTACTTGACCTGAAAGGGATAAGCATCAATCTTTTTCTTATTTTAATGAAGAGGAAAGCATAAGCGTTAGCTTTTTCTTAAAATGAAAGATAAATTACGTTTGTTCTTCAGCTTATATTTATTTTAGTTGCGCTATTACTATTCTTATAAGATAACAACCATGCCTAGGGGTGGGCATTCGGACCGGAAAATCGGAGCACTGAATCAGACAGGAAAAAATGGCTTGACCAAAAAAGTCAATAAATTGGACCGAAATTGGACTGAACTAGTTCCAACCGATTTTGGCTCCGGTTTCACACCGCACCTCACCGGAACAGGACCAGACCGAATAGGTTATTGTTTTTTTTAATACATATTTTTTAAATCTAATGCTATATTTTTAATTTTATAATTAATATTTTTCCAAGTTCAACTTCAAAACATTTCACATTGTATGAATTGGATCATTTGATAATTTTCAAACCCAAAAAATAACTTATTTATTATAATTTGTATTTGTAAAAAAATGTAAATTTATTTTTAAAATCGGTTTAAAACCGGACCGGCCAATTTTTCAAAAAAATTTCACTTAAATCGGATCGGATGAATAGTTCTGATTCTGGAGTGAGCTCGAAACCGGACCGGACCGTGCCCACCCCTAACCATGCTCAATTGCTAGTGAGAGCAAGTCCATTGCAGTAGTTTGGCTCGGGTAGGGAAGGGCCTTAGGCATGCGAGACGACTTCAGCGTGCACAAAGCAACCCGGGCAAGCTTAAAGGCAAATTTAGCTCGTGTTGTTGCCCGGGTTTGCTAACTTTGTGTTGACGCCAGTCTGGCATCAGCATACTTTTCAAATTTGTTTTTCACTGCTACAAGACACGTGGCATTACCTAACGCATCCGATCAAATTTTCCATTGCAATCAAATGACGCCATTTTTTATGTAATAAAAATTGGAAAAAATTAACCAAAAATTTCTGATTTTTTTTTAAAGTTTAAATAATAAAATTAATTTTAAAAGTTTAAGTATAAAAAATAGAAAATAAATTAAAGTGAATAGTAATTGCTATTACCCTTGCCCATAAGGGTGGAACACAAAATTTCAAGAGCCACTATTCACGTAAATAATGAGAGCCCTTGCCCATATGGGTGGAAGTGCTCTAATAAGACTACGTTTTTGGTCCAAGCATGTATAAAAAGGTTACTCTCAATTGGTTACCATTATTTCATCAAAGAGTAGTACGAAAGACACTAATTTTTTGCTAACGTGGTCTAATTTGGATTCTAAACCTCTACATTTAGCATCAGTGCATTTACACGCATTTAAAAAAACTTAACCATTTAATTGATCCAATGGAATTTAATTATTCACCTCATCATAATTGTATTAGATTAAAACTCCTCCTTTTGAACCATATCACTCACCCATGTCTTCCTCTCCCCTCCAGCTGCGGCCCTTCCCTCTTCTCTCCCACAATTAAATCATTTTCATAATTATCAAAACCTTGAATTTGATTCAAAAACTGATATCCAATTCTCTTTTAATGTATTAATTTTGTAAATTATAGACACTGTTGCTTCTTTTTGCATATCGCTCTCGTCACTTTGTCTTCTGAATAAGACAATACGGTGTACATCAGAATTCCTTCTCTTTATTTTGCAGATTTTTTATATATGATTTTGCAGGTTTATTTTTGCTGTTGAAACAATATAGTATTAAAGATTAGAATTTGATAAAATAAGTTCCTAGGTCTTATTGAGAGCCACTCATCCCAAATCGAAGGAATGAGGGGAGGGGAGAGAGAGAGAGGCGGGGGAGGAAAGGAAGGAGACAAAGGTGGCAACCATGGCTGGCAGTGTAGGGTAGGTGTGGCTGTGGCTTGCTGTGGACATAATAAGGTGCAAATAATTAGTTTTTAGTTTAATACAACTTTGATGACGTGTACTTATTACAATCATTAGATGAATCTAATAGTTTGCATTTTTATAAATACGTGTAAATATATTGATGCTAAATGCAGAGACTTAGGATCCGTCTAATCTAGTGAAAAAAAACATTGACTTGCAGACCAATGATCTCATATTCTAATTCTCATGATGCATTGGATGTGTGTGTGAAAAACTCCCCTCATCCGTATAGTTTATACTATCGATTGTATTAAATAAAGAAATAAAAAGACACTAACTTCTAAGAAATTAACTGATGTGAGGTTTGGTATCTCTGCCCATTGTTCAGTCACAGGCTTGCAAACAAGGCGCGCCTAAGAATCCTACATGTTTTAGGCTCGCACAAACAAGCATCTATGAGCAGCTTCAATCTTGAATGGGAAAGGTGAGAAAGTCAGTTAAATTTGTTTGGAATTATTATTATTGTTAAATAATATTGTCAATGGGTACAGAGGTGGATAAGTACTTGTTGACCTGGGTTTGAATGAAAAAGCAACATGCTTTTTTTTTTCTTCTTTGATGAAAAGGACGTGTCTTGGTGGTGCTGGTTCTTTCGCAGAGCAATTTCAAGAAATTTGAATCATGGGTGGCGTGTTTGTTTCCACTCCTTCGAGACAAGTCTGCCCCGCACTAGAGTTTCTTCGGATTAGAATCTCAGAACAAACCATATAGGAAGGAAGACTTGGTGATGAAGCCATTACAGCAGCAATAGACAAGGTGGAGCAGCAATGGTCTTCCACAAATAATTACAGATAAGAACCATTACACTGATATATTAAATAATTTATTGACAATATCCAATAAATTAATTGAATATCCAAAATCCCAGGGAGCTATATATGAACTGTAAAAGCTAGCTACACCTAAATTGGTAGGGGCCCGGCATGACGTGGGATCCCATTCTTGAAGCTGTTTTGGGGCTCCTCAGATAAATCGAGACTGCAGAGTACATATTGATGACAACATAAACCCGGAAGGGTTTGTTTCAGCAATCTGCTATTCATTTCTTAGGTTTCAAATCAAATACAAGAACTTCGCCATAATCACAATTCGCAACCACCACGGTAACCGATAATTCATCGGGTGTATCTTCAAGCACCGGATTACCTGAACCAGAGGTTGGAAGAAGCAAGTTAAAACACAAGAATAGTATTCCAGCTTCAGAAAGTAAACGTAACTATAGCACTGTGTTGTGCATGTGGCTGTATTCCTATTGTTTGTGAGAGAGAGAGAGAGTTGATGTTTTCAGCTCACCATGTAAATCAGAGATCTAAGTTGATGTTTTCAGACCATTTGAAAATATCAGAGTGCACTTTATCTCCACCCAAATCCTCTCCCTTGGCACCTGCTGCCACTCTTAAAACATCCTCAATTAATGCAAAGTTCCCCATTATGTCAACATGAGCACCACTCTGGGTGCCCCGACCCTCTAGAAGATTAGCTGGAGGGGCATGGTCGTACTCCCTTATGTAAGTAGGGATGCCTGAAGGATTGAATCGGGTCTTACCCCTCCAACCTTTAGCACACATGAAGCCTGCACTCAAAACTGGAACAGTTTCATCCCCATCAGAAGAGAAAACTCCACCTTTTAAACAAGGGTTCTCACTTCCACCTTCTGCTGAGGTATCTATCTGAAAGGGAATGTAGCATTCAGCAGTCGGAGTTAACTTGTATACATATGCTCTTTCAGTTGGGATTCCAACTCCATACAAAGAATAGATCTCCATATCCGGAGCATTTGGTAATCTGCGCAAACAGGTCAGAAGTTCAAGCAAGCGTTCCTAATAGAACATTTTCTTAAACAATGAACACAAGCTCCAAAAGAATACTTAAATAAACAATACATGGACAAACCAGCATTTATTTGTACGATAATAAGAGCTGAATCAAAAGGGACGAACCAAATCATTAACATAATCAACAAATGTATAAACTTTTCGGACCCACAATGGAAAACTGGATCAACACATGCAGGACATGTTTGGATTATGACTTTTCATGCTTTGGGTAAGCATTGGCCAGGCAGTTAAATGGTAGAAACCAGTCCCCAAAACCACCTCAGTGAATATCTTTACTACCTAGGCAAAGTGGGGCATTTCCCACTCAATGAATTTATTTCTGAGCATATACAGGCATTGGAGAATATGCATGCTGAAACAATTAAAAGCATTAATACTCGTTACACTCAATTAAGGATCACCAAAAGAGGGAAAAAACCAGATTAAGTTCAATTCATGATTCACTCGGTGGGAAAACTTAGAACAACAGAACAAGTTGAAAACTCACTTTGTTTCTAGGGGGTTCGACCAATACTTGTAGTGTTCATATTCCAGGTCATCCAAATTGTCGGCAATCCCATATGAAAAATGAGCACCCCCACGGGTCATCAACTTGGGGGCAACAAAATGAAACAGATCCAAAACTGATTCAGTTGTGTACACTTTGTAATCTGCAACAGCTTTGACACCCCCAACACCCATTTCATGGTACTCTGTCCATACATCACAATGGGTAGCATTCGCAAGGTTATTACCCTTTACAGCGTCCTGCCAATCAAGTACAAGTCAAAGTGTTACAAGTTAAGCAGTTAACAATTTATAGCGTCTGTACAAAATAGCTCATGATAGTATGCATATTGGGATTCTGACAAAAGAAAAGACAGTACACATCTTGGGAGACAAAGACAAATCAGGCAAACTTCATATTGCGATCATTTCAGAGTCTTTGAGGCATGATAAAAACCTCAGGCTTGGCTCTAATCAAAGAAATTTGAAGTAATGGTTTAAATAGTAGTCACTCTCACATGGAAAATGAGCATTTTAGCAATATACAAAAAACATGGGAAGTCATTAGTTTTCACATAAATGTAAGGAAATATGACCTAACATATCATTTTACACACAAATGTTTTGTAATTGGAATCAACATAAGCCACAATTGCAAGCCCACCCTTCACCTTTTTATGAATAATCCCATCTTGAAAATCAAATAATTAAGTTGAGATGCTAGGCAAACTACTAAACAGCGCCTGATACAGTACAGGATTGAAAGTACGTGCAATTCCATCTGTAGATTGTATTTCAGAAACAGAGAGAGAGAGAGAGAGAGAGAGAGAGAGAGAGAGAGAGAGAGAGAGAGAGAGAGAGAGAGAGAGAGAGAGAGAGAGAGAGAGAGAGAGAGAGAGAGAGAGAGAATCTATATAATTATAATCGAAGTAGAGTTACTTTATATAATAGTGATCATATTTGAAACACAGAAAATTACCCAAAAATCAATCATCTCAATCTGGGAGGAATGTGTCTCCGCTACATCTTTCCCAAATGATATAATCCTCCCATAATTTACTCTGTTTTCAGCTGCAGTATTGGTATCATTATTCTTCACCTTCTTTGCACTACAATTGCAGTATCCTTCAGGGGACCAATCAAGGCCACCCCATATAGTGTCCCCGCCTTTTGGTATCATTGACAAAGTTGAATCCCACGTACGGGTCATTCGCATCATATGTTGTAATGTTTGGAGCCCAAAAACGTCCTTATCCAGAACACCTGGTGCGAAAGCCCTGTAATGAGGATTAGAATTTCATCAACAGCCCAAAGCAGGGAACAAAAATGCAGAAATGTTTCTAGCAAACTAATCTGATGTGTAAAGTAAATGATAAAAAAAACCTGGCAACAGCAATATCTCTGGCTTCAATAGAGAAAAGTCCCGCAACGGCTTTTGGAACCCCTAGAAAGGGTCCACCGATGTTCACTACAGCTTTAATGTGCTTAGCACACCAATCTGACCCACCACCACCACCCATTGGTGCTGGTGCCTCAACCCACTTCATAAAATGCAGAAAGTACAGAACACCCATTGAATGCGGAATAACAACCACCTTGTTACCACCATTTGTAGCTACCATAAGCTCTATATTACTCTTTATCCTACTTAACGTTTGGTCCCTAACCTGACAAAGGCAATCAAGGAGATAAAATACAATAAAAGTCACTTCTCATTCTTAAATAGATCATGCTGCTATGAACTAACAAAGAAACCATATGAATTTCCATCAGAGGAAGATTAATTGGTCAGATAACAACACCTCGGTATTTTGAAACGATAATCTCCAATCATATGAAGCCATATACATGGTTTTCTCTTCATATCCAATGCGAGCCAAATTAGCAATTAAAACTGCCCAGACAAAATAACCTGGTGCAAAATAATCAGCTGCCACAAGGCCAGATACAGGCCTGACCCTTATACATGAAGGGTCTAGTCCCGTTTCATTATCCAGAGACATGTGCTCAACCCAGCATAACGGTCTGTGAAAAATGAAAGGAAACATGGTTAACACCACGGAAGATTAAAACACACGGGATGTTTACTTTGAGGAAGATTAAAGGGATGGAGGAAATTTGGAAAATCAAAACACCCCAATGATTAATAGTTAGAGCATGAAATAACTAGTCAAACGAACATATGTAACCAAGGCCAGGAACTTTCCCATAACCACCCACATTTTTTTCTGATAATAGAAAGGCAAAATGAATGAGATTTCCACATTCTAACAAGCACCCTAATAAGATTTTCTTCACATTTACAATTCAAAAGGTTTCTCAGTGTACGCTTACACATGGCATACAGTTGAACTGGCTAGCACTAATGTTCAAGACAACACGCCAATAATCAACTCATGGGTTCACTTGTTAAACTGCTTGACACTTTACAGGTTTAAGCAACCTCAGCGCAGGAAACACGTAACAAAAGCAGCATTGGTTTAAGGCAAAATCACCCTTTTTAAGTATAAAACACACTTCTTTCTAAACTACTCCATAATCCACAAAACCCAAAACACCAAAGTAACTAAACAATCAAACAAGCAGGGCAAAACCCACATCAAATTAATCCAAAATGAATACTGCTTTATAAGGAAAAGGACATAAAGCACTTACCTTTTGTACAGATCACCAAATGTGCCACCCCATAGCCTCTTCCTAAACAACCCATCAGCACACTGATGCCCTTCCCACAATTCAAGCCCGCCGGTCACAATTCCAGGCACAAAGACCACAGGGTGCTTGGCCATGAGCCCCTCCTTCCTCAATTTCACGCCCGGCGGGTCAGACAAAGGACCCGTTATCGCTTCGGTCACGAACTGAGGAAAAGAAGCGGGCATTGCGTTGTACAAGAAGAGCAAGAACCACCAGATCGAGCATATGAACCCAATGAACCAACAACAGCTATCGACGCAGGACCACTTTTGTTGCTTCCCTCCATCTTTCCTGGGAAGCTTTTGCTTTTGCTTGTGCTTCTGGTTTTCCTGTTCTTTTTCACTTTCGTCTTCAATCGGAGCCGGCTCTAAGTCCGAAGCTTTTCCCTTTCTGCGTCTGAGAAACGACATCGTTCCAATAAAAAAAGAGAGGGTCGGAGAGAGAGAACTAGAGAAAAAAGTGGAAGTCTTTAATTTAAATGCTCTCCTCTGAGTTACTGGTCTCGGCGCTCAGCGAAGCAGCTGATCGAAACCCTAAGCTCCTAGAAACACGGCTACTAATTAATACAAAGCCACCGGCGGAAGAGGTTGTTGCCGGCGAGTGGGAGGTGGAGGCTTCTGATTGACTGCTCAACCTGGTTATGTACAAGTTGTGGTCGCGTTTAGAAAACTGGAGGGAGCTGGGTAGTTCCAGAACCGGCGTAGGTCACACGGTTGATCCAGTACGACACGTGGCAAAAGGCCGTGAGAGCTGATGAATGTGATAAACGGTGGTGTAGTTGGGGATCACGTTTGTGTCTGAGTAGCATGAAAAGGAAAATAAAATTATTAAAAAATTTGACCTGTTCAGCAAAAAAATTATTTATTTATGGGGCGAAAGCTAAAAACATCAAAGACCAAGCTTTACAAGTCTCCATTATAATTATATAATTTATAATTGGTTTCTTATTTTAGTAATATTTAGGTTGTTGGCAGCTCTCGGAGATAAATTTCGAGACCAATATGGAAAATTCCAGATAAAAATATGGACCCACAGGTTTGGGCAGTGGAGGAGGCCCTGGCCCCTATTTTTTGACCTCTCTCCTATATTATATAATATAATATATACAACTTATTAATAGAAAATTTGCAATTTAAATTAATGGCTCTTTTAAAAATAGGATTTTTAAATATAATGATCCTTAAATTTTAACTTAATTTGCATTTTGATTCCTCAATTTTCAAAATCGTTTCTGTGTTCTTTCAACTTCAATTTCATGGTGGCAAATGGTCCATTCGTAAATTTTGTTAATTTTTTTGTTAAATCCAAAGGTAAAATTATATTTTTATATTATTAAAAATTAAAATTTAATAAAAACTAATAAAAAATGAATTTTCTTTAAAAAATTACTTATTTTAATTTTAATTTTTAAAATAACCTCTCCCTCTCCATTTCTTCCCCCACTGCTTTTTTTTTTCTTTGTGAACCTCGTAGCTTCTTGATCCATGGGTGACTAGAATTAAGGTCGGGTTTCACGTGCCTGGTTGATCCATAACGTGCAAATTTTGATGGTCAGTGACACCCATACCCCTCTCCCACCATCTCATATGCATACAAGTTTTTTGGTTATTTATGTATTTTGTTCTTAATGAATTGAAATCTGTGTGGTATTGTCTTGGTTTGGGGAATTGAACTTTGTGGGCAGAGATAGGAATGTCAAATTATGGGAATCAAGAAACAGTTTTTCAGTTTTTAAGCTCTCTGAAGAAGTTGGAAGAATTCAAGCCGTATATTCGTGCAATGGGTGTGTGAGAAACTTCTGGTTTATGCTTTGAAGTTTGTGGTGGGTTTGATTGGTTATATGGGTTCTGCTTTCTAAGCTTGTGTAAAAGTTTATACTTGCAAACTCACTTTGGATATGTTCTAGGAGAATCTATTTGTGGTGGCGACCATTTTCTTCTGTTGGTGGCCTTTTAGTTGAGAATGGAATCACGGAGACTGTGAATTATATATATATATAACCTTCTTTTCTGTCAAGCTTTTATTGGTACCGTAGTAAGTGGAACCCAGAACCCAGCAACTCAGAGGGGAGAGAGAAAGCGAGTGTTTTTTTTTATTTAAATAATATAAAAATACCATTTTGTCTTTGTATTTAACAGAAAATATAACAAAATTGACTGTAGGACAATTTGTTCTAATGAAACTGAAGTTGAAGGACCATGGGAACGATTTTGGAAATTGAGGGACCAAAATGCAAATCGGATCAAAATTTGGGGACCATTAGACCTAAAAACCTTAAAAATAATATATACTTGTATTTTCTATTTCGACTTCCCTAATCTTACAATTCTAACTCCGCCCCAGAGTTTGGGCAGATAGGTCTATATTTAATGGGTGCATGGACCGACACAATGCTTTAAATATTATAGCACATGCATTAATTTCAGATTAATTTGGTTTAATTTGGTGTTTAGAGAGCACTGGGAAATTTTTCCAGTCACAAACAATGTTGCAGAGGGTGAGATTCCGTGCAGCCTTTGGACTCCAAGTTTTTTTAAAAAATACTTTGAACCCCTAATATCTTATGGTTTGTGCAAGACTCAAGCATGTGGAAGAGATTGAGAGATTAAGAAAGAATTGACCTTTGTAGCATCTTTCTTGTTATGTTGTTTTATTAGGGAAAATTGTCATGTGTTTCAATACTCCACATCTCTTTCATATGAGGTGACATTTGTATGAGATTCAATCCTCTAATATAGGAAAGTGAAAAGATAGGTTTTTTAATCACAAAATCTCTATGAGGTTTACAAAACTATTAAATGACGTTGTTTTTATTTTTTTTATGTCATTCGTGATTCTCAAAATTAATATAGGATTTCATTTTTAAATAGTTATATTATTACCATTCCTGTAATCAATCGAAACTCTCGCGTAATAATACATAGATTGATAAATAAAGATGAATCCTGTTATGGCCCACTATGCTGATGTAACGCCCAAAACAATTCCACTCAAACTGTTAGGTTGTTATCTTGGTCAAAACTCAACAATGAAACATGAAAGCATTGTCCTTGTGCAGCTGTGGTGGTGATGCAATTCCCAATTAAAGCCAAAACACAACTTGGTAGCTTAGTCAAACGTCAACAATAATAGTAGCCCACAAAACAAAATCATGTTAGAAAACAAAATTTTGATTTGAGGCTTTCAGGCTCCTAGCCCGGGCTTTTCTCACTTCCTCTTTCCCACTTTGGGTCGTCCTGGACATCTTATTACACAACATCTTAAACAGGCCTTCTCTTTCGAGAAGTCCATAGCCAATGAAAAATGGGCCCCACAAAAGTAAAAGACAAGACCCAGGAAACGCTCGTTTTGTGGACCCGGACTACCCATCAACCTTACCCGAAAAACGCAACCCGGTAACCCAAAAAAAACGAAGCAAAGCATATCCCGTTGCCGTTATAGCCAATCAGCGAGCCGCGAGCCAAAAAACACACACACTCCTCTCTGTCTCTCTGTCTCTCTCTCTCTCTCTCACTACTCACTCGTCATTACGACATCACCAATTCGCCATTAACTCCGATCATACTGAGTCTCTGGTATTGGTTACTTCTTTCTTAAATTTATAAATATATTATAATCTAACTATTTATTCATTAATTTAATTCCCGTTCTTTTTATATAAAACAAATTTTGGATTTTATGATTATTATTCATGAAGTTTTTTCTTTTTTAATTTTCTCAGAGAATCTCTTTTCTGGTAGCGTAATTTAAGGTCGCATTTAAGGTGCGTGTCTGAGAGAGCTCAGAGCAGCGACAGTTGCAGCAACTCGTACCGCGCGCCTCGCTCTCTACGCATCCTTCCATTCCACCCTTCCTCTTCCTCAGTCCCGGCCCTAATCTCCGAATTGCAGCCGTACGGAACTAGAACATCGCTTCCCCATCACTCTAACCACATTCCGTTCAACTCTTTCTCCGAATTTCGCTAAACAAGAGAAGAGAGCACAATGTTGACGTGCATAGCTCGGCCTAAGAAACTCGGCGACGACTCACTGAGTCAACCCGAAGTCTCCGACTCCACTAACACCCCTGCCTCCTCCAACAACAAGCAGCAAGCCGCCATTAAATCCCTCACTTTCCAGGTTCTGTCTCAGCTCAAAAACTCCAGAAGCCCTAACCTATACATACATATTATACATATATATTTGCATGAATTGTCATAGCCTCAAAGGGGAATTTGAATTTTGCAGCTCAAGGACATGGCATTGAAGGCCTCGGGAGCTTACAGGCACTGCGCCCCCTGCACCGGTCCGGTGACTCAGACTCGGCTCAAGGGGACCGGCGAGTCGGATGCTGACTCGGACCGGTTCAGGTGGTCGTACCGGCGGACCGGGAGCTCGAGCTCCACTACGCCGAGGACTTGGGGGAAAGAGATGGAGGCGAGGCTCAAGGGGATCTCCAGCGGCGAAGGCACCCCCAACTCGGCAAGCGGTCGCCGAGTCGACCCGGTCGTGTTCGTCGAAGAGCGCGAACCCAAGGAGTGGGTGGCCCAGGTGGAGCCCGGAGTTCTCATCACGTTCGTCTCCCTGCCACGTGGCGGGAACGATCTCAAGCGCATTCGGTTCAGGTAAGCTGCCCTTGTTAGTCAACGGTCTGATTTAGTCTTTGCATTTTGATCCAACGATGGCTGTCGGTCCCAGTGGGATATTAAAATATTTGTTATGTTTGGGTAAGTTAGGTGATGTTTGGATGATTGGCTTTTTACTACAATTTTTTTATATTTTTTTTGTTCAAAAATACTTTTTATTGTTGAAATTTGCACACAACCTTCATTTTGAAAAATGAAAAAAATAAAATTTTCTGGGCTGAGTATTATTTTGAGAATTTCCTTTGGTGATTAATTAATATCATAATTGTAGCATCCGAACATGACCTTAGTTACCTGTCGTTGGTTTCAATATGAAGAATTTAGGTGGGGCCGGGGGAGGGGCCTACTAATCCCAGTGAAAATCACGCCTCCTGATGAAAAGCAAGCAAACAAAGTGACAATTTAAGTGGTGGTGGGCCAGGTTTGATTGTGTTAGGAAGCTTTTTCACTGAGTGTTGTCGTCGTGTCGGAGAAGGCCTTTGTATTTCTTTTTTAAAAATTCCATCACGCCTGCCTGATTCTCCGTGGCTTTGTCTTCTTATCATCTCTTTCTTTGTCTCCCTAAACCTTCTAGTAGCACCAGAAAATACTGTCAATCCAAAACTACGTACATGACAAAATGTGAACAAGGACATATGGTTTTTATACAGTCACTCACAGTAGCTTTCTTGTTTTCTACGAGACAAAAAACAAAATGAATTTATTTGAACCTAAAACTGATGTTTTGGTTGCTCTATGAATTGATTTCTTTATTATGAACCCACCACCTACTTTTGATCGGCTGATAATAAAAAAAGGCACTTAGGTTTGATGGGTTAGGCACTGCTTATTGAATGCTAATAAAGCCAATTAGGTCACCTTTTTTTCTAGACCACTTTAATTTATTCCTTGCACCGAATGCTAGTTTTGCTTTCTTTTTGCACCAGGATCCCACTTTGTCAAAAGGTGTTGCGCGCCCAATTCAAAGTGGCCTAACGTATCTAACAATATACTAAAATGTTAATTATTTCCTAAACCATGAATCATGACACATTGCAATTTCTGCACAACAAATGTTTACTACAACTGTTCTGTGTGCTTGCTACGTGCCCTGTTGTTCTCATTCCTTATGCAGTAACTTGGTGGCATCAGGGATTCTTAATTCATGTTTTTATTTTCTTTTACTAGTCGAGAGATTTTTAACAAATGGCAAGCTCAGAGGTGGTGGGCTGAAAACTATGACAGGGTCATGGAACTTTACAATGTTCAAAGGTTTAACCGGCAAGCTTTCCCGCTTCCAACCCCACCAAGATCTGAAGATGAGGTAAGCCCCAAGCTGGCTTATAGAAATTCAACTGCATTGGCGATTCTGTGTTTTTCTATTCGCATCTGATGGCAATGCACTCGTGTAGGTTGCTGATCTCAATTTTTCTGTAACTGATCGTAGTGATGCCAATTCGAATTCAGCTTTGGTAAATGATATTTCAGAAAACCTTTAATGCAATCACCATCTTGAGGCCTAATACTTACTAGAGTATTATGACTAACGTGTACAATATGTAAGTTGTGTTGTTTTCTTCATTTATTCTTTGACGTGATTGATGTCATTTTCCTCTCCTGTTACAGAGTTCCAAGATGGAATCTGCGGAAGCCAGCCCTGTAACTCCACCATTAACTAGAGAACGCCTACCTCGCAACTTGTACCGTCCAACGGGGATGGCTATGAGCTACTCGTCCTCAGATTCACTTGATCATCACCCAATGCAGTCCCGCCATTACTATGATTCAGGTGGTATCAATTCCACGCCAAAACTCTCCAGCATAAGTGGGACCAAGACTGAGACATCATCCATGGATGCTTCTATCAGAAGTAGTTCATCAAGGGAGGCAGATCGCTCAGGAGAGCTATCTATCAGCAACGCTAGCGATCTGGAGACTGAATGGGTTGAACAGGATGAGCCAGGGGTTTACATCACAATTAGAGCACTACCAGGGGGCAAACGGGAACTTAGACGAGTCAGATTCAGGTAATGTTCTTAACAAGAAGTGCTGCATATATGTGTCTTGGCTACCGTTCTTTTTATTTTTTGGTCTGGCTTGGCTAAGGTTCTTTAATCTTTCAGACAAACATGATTTTAATAGATCTACTCTCACATGGCTTACTTAAATTCACAACTTGGAGAATGTGCTTTAACCATTTACGAGTGAGAAATTGAGTCGTATTATTGTTAGATTATATTGCAGCTACCTAAAAGAGTCAGAATGGTTAGAGAGGGCCTAGCAACTTTGTTTGTCTAGACAGTGATTCTTCCATAGGACTGTTTGATCAGTTTTTTTTACCCCAATAATGACCATAATCCCACCAATGGATCCTTGTAGTTTCATCAAAATTGGATTGTTTATTTGATTTGAACTGGGCGGCTGGGCCTCTCAAAATTTGGGCACCATTATTGTGGGCTATCAAGTGAACATCCTGCTGCTGATTGTTGACCTCATGCTAATTCTTCATAACAGGAGTCTTTATGAAAACGCTAGGCCATATTAATGATTGATTTTCGTTTGTCAAGTCGACTGACTATTGCAGTGGGTCCTACATGGAATAATAGCACACTTGTGGTTCGTTCAGCTTGTTGAAAATTATGACTTCAACTGCCAGTAATATAATCAACTATGTGACATCAATACTACTGCAATTATTTTGCTTCCACTAATTCTTTTGATGTTTGGTGGTATATGTCTAATCTTTTTGACTCTGGAAATGAAATTTTCTCTCTCGTTTGCTCATTGTCATGATTTGCAATTATATTGACTTGGCTTATTTCCAAATGCATTTGGTGCAGCCGAGAAAAATTTGGGGAGATGCATGCCAGATTGTGGTGGGAAGAGAATCGGGCCAGGATACATGAACAGTACTTGTGATCGAAAAAAATCGGGTGGCGACTGCTGCTTTCCAGAGTCTGGAGGTGTTGCTTTCTTGGATTGTTTTCCTTTCTGGTTTTTCCATACTGGTAAAGCCCTTGTCTATAGATATCTGAATGGGTGTGCCACCGCGGGCACCTCGTGATGTTCAGAGGGATGAATGAGCACAAAGTTTCCTATGTTCATGATCCAAAAGAATTCGCATGGGATTGGTTGGGGGGGTGGGGGTTATAGTCTTAATTTTTGTTATTTACTATGTTTATTGGTGGATGAAGAGCATCAGTTGTATCTGAATTTCAGTTCAAGCGAAATCGAAATTAAAAGACGTGTATGTCAATACCAGATCAAGGATATGTTCTCTTCTATCCTTTGCCGTGCCTGCCACTCTCCAAAGGCAAAGCATTGCAAGTAAATGAAGCGATTTTTTGTAACCGAAAGGATTTTGCAAAGCTTTTTCTGACCGGTTCATTTTTCTTATATACTGTGAAAATGTTGGTGTTCAAAGTAAATTGGTTAAAGCAGCAATGTGCCAAATTTCTAACACTAAAATGAACAAGCAAATTTCATACGGATAGTATTGTGGGTCCAGTGTCACTCAAAGAAGCTGTGTCATATCATGTTAATTATATGAGGATGTAGCATATATAAAATGGAGACTAGTTGACAAGTTTTTCATAGGTTTACTGCAAGTAACTTCTTTCTTGAATTGCTTATTAAATATTAGTGTGATTATTTGGGAAAGAGTGAGATTTTGAGATATTGGTGAGAACTAAATAGATTCAAAAGGTACTAATGAGATTTCATTTTTCAATGTTATTTTGTTCAATCTTGGTTAATATTTAACGAGCCCATATGAGGCTATTCCTTTTGACTGAAAATAATAGAGGGTTTGGTTGTATCTGATTTTCTCACTTGAATCCAACCAAAGAAAGTTTTGAAATCAATGATGAAATTATTATATTCCAATTATCAGCTGACATTTTTGCTATATTAAGAATGTAACATTTCTATTATGTTATTAGGAACTTTAATGACGTTATCAAGTATTATTAAAGCCTATTAAGATTTATTCACATCTTCTTCGTCTGTGTTTTCATTATAAATTTTAAAAATAACTTTAAAATATTTTAATTACACTTAAATCACATTTTAAATTGACCGTGAGTCTACTGTTAGAGCAACTCCAGCGTTGCGCCCGGGCTGGGGGGAAAGGTGGGTCCCACGAGCCCAAGTCCAATTTTGTTGTTCCAGCGGGCCTTTGCAGCCTAGGCAACGAGCGGGCCCCACGCTAACTGGGCAAGCCCGCAGGGGGAAGGAGCCTGAGGCCCAACCCTGGCAAGATGACGTCAGCAACAAAAAAAATATGGAAAAAATATAAAAAATTCAGAAATATTTTTTAATACATACCTAGCAATTTTATTATTATTAATTTTATACATACAACTAAAATTAATCACATGTAAAAAATAAAATAAAAAGTAAAAATGAATAGTAGTTGCCCTTTGCCATGGCAATGGGTGGAAACACATGTTGCTTTTTGCAAGGGCAGCTACTATTCACGTGAATAGTAGCTGCCCTAGCTCCCTCCCTCTCCCATGAATAGTAGCTGCTCTAGCTCCCTCCCCCTCCCCCCTTACCATGGCAAATGGCAAATGGGTGGAGTTGCTCTTATAGTTTGCATAAGAAAGAGAAACCAAAATTCCACCCATTAATTTATGATATTAATGCAACAAGTTAGTAAAAATGAATACTCTACCCATGATTTTCTAACCATAAATGAATACCCCAAATTCTTATGGATATGTCTGTGTCACTCAAACAACGTGACATATCATATGAACTATGTGAGGAAGTAGCTTATATAGAAGGTAGATAATTTGGCAAGTTTTTCACACTACTACGATCTTTTCTAAAATGAACTTTCCTTCTTAAATTGTTTACTAACTAAATAATCTTGAGATGTTGACAAGAACTAAATAGCTTTGAAATAATTTTTATATATCTAAAACAGCTGCTCAACGTGATCCCTTCATATAAAAAAACTTGGTTGTGCATTGGAGCTACAACAAATACATCAAAACAAAAATCTTGAACTAAGTATTTTTCTGAGGGCACCCTAAAATCTCTCCTCACAACATATATCTTGTGTTTTTTTAGAGTGAGAACATCTTCTGTTTTGTAGAGTGAGAGAAATTAATATGATTTTTCTATTGTAGTTTCTCATTAATGAAAAATAATACTTATAAAGATTATTTACAACGGCTTACAATCTTTCTTGTGTTAATATATTAATGTGGCATTATGCTTACTTAAAATTTACAATCATTATTGGTATTATGTTGATCATTTATCAAAAGCCGAATTTGTGATCATTGTTAATATTGGTGAAAGAAGGGCGGTGTAGCTGTGTAAAGAGTGAATATTGTTAAGAGTGTCATTCCCTAAGTTAGACAGAAAACTCTAGCCACCGATGTCATCCTTTGGGAGGGGGAAGGTCACTATCCTTCCTCCCTCTCTTTCCACTTCCTTATCCCCTCCCCTTTCATTCAGTCTTTTACTCTTGCCTTCTTCTTATCGATGGTGGTTTCGGTGGTTGCTATTTTGCTTTGGTTGTATATTTTGAAGATCGGAGTTCCTATAGCATATCTACAACAACGTTTTGCATGGATCAACTCTCTTTTGGTACTCTTGTTTGTCCTAGTGATAATTAGGTGGTTGTGTGACTTTTATTTATTTTCAGTTTCTTGAGTTGTTCAAGTTACCAGATTTTATGCCAACATTTATCTGGCCTTATGTGCAGTGGCGGATCCAGGAAATTTTCATCCGGGGGTCAACGTCTAAAGGGTTAAAAAATTTCAAAGTTAAACCAAACAAATTGTTGGTATGGATGTCTTCTAATGTATGCTAAACCAAACAAACTGTAGGTAAAAGTAAAAATTCCTGAAATATGTTTCATCTCCCTTGATTTGCATCTCCATGTAGTATACGAAGCATAAAACAGTTAAGAGAGACATTTGATGTAAGTCCATTAGCATTCAAAGCTAAATAATGCCTCAAAGGCCTATTTAACTTCTCCAAGATGGACTAAGACTTATAAAAATAACTTTGAGGGAACCAGAATCAATCCCTTCGCACTCTGGTTAACTCATTTTCACTGTGATGTTAAGCATCACACTGAGATAGATATACAATGAATAAAAATCTTCTAGAGCATAAGTATGCCATTTTATCAATTAGATGGATGAATAAAGATGTAAAAAACCTCAAATTACTTCAAGAAACTTCTTTATTCAATTGTGAGTGCAAGAGGTTTTAAATAAGAGAACATGATATCTGAAGACGCATAAGTGGTTAACCATTAAATAAAACTTACCCCCATAGTCTTTATATTCGGGATCAACATATGAATCCGGAAGCACAAAAAGAACACCAAGGCAGGCATGCCTGAAAAGAATGAAAACAAAGGGATGTACACTCATATAAATAGCTTGTATAATCACTCAGAAACAAGTATCTAAAAAATCAATGCAAATTAAAAACATTGACCTTCAAGCTTATTCGAGGTCTCCTCATCAATCTCAACACCAAAACCAAAATAACTCTCGCAGGACACATTGTAAATTTTCTTCTTTGCTTCTTCCTTGCTGTCACATCACAACAAGCAACAAAACAACAAAATTTTAACACCCACAGATGCAAAACATCAATAAAATTAAAATTAAAACCCCTAACCAAGATATAATCTAACAAAAAAGTAAAACCTTAATTTATTCAAACTAACTAACCAAAACCAAAACCCCTAATTTATTCTAACTAACTAACCAAAACCAAAACCCCTAATTTATTCAAAATAACCAAGATATAATCTAACATAAAAGTAAAATCCTAATTTATTCAAACTAACTAACCAAAACAAAACCCCCTAATTTATTGAAAATAACCAAGATATAATCTCTAACATAAAAGTATAACCCTAATTTATTCAAATTAACTAACCAAAACAAAACCCCCTAATTTATTGAAAATAAACAAGATATAATCTCTAACATAAAAGTATAACCCTAATTTATTCAAACTAACTAACCAAAACAAAACCCCCTAATTTATTGAAAATAACCAAGATATAATCTCTAACATAAAAGTATAACCCTAATTTATTCAAATTAACTAACCAAAACAAAACCCCCTAATTTATTGAAAATAACCAAAATATAATCTCTAACATAAAAGTATAACCCTAATTTATTCAAACTAACCAAAATCAAAACCCCTAATTTATTCAAACTAACAAAGATATAATCTAACATATAACCCTAATATATTGAAACTAACAACTCAAAATAAAACATCAACACCAAACAACAAAAACAACTAATCAAGACAAATAAAGTCATTTAAGAAGCTTTATTAATTAATTAAAGCATAAACAAATTAGGAGAGCATACTAACAAATTTGAGGGACAAATCTTCCTTTGAATATCAACTTTAATTTGAGGGACAAATCTTCTCCGCCGCCACTTCGCCGTCGCCGGAGTTGTGGGTAAGTTGGGTGGAGGTTGGAGATTTAGGGTTGAGAAGTTGAGAAGAAGAGAGAAATGAGTTTGGGAGAGCTATTTTTGGGCAATGAAGAAAACAGAGCTTCAACTCTGTTTTGTTTTGTAAAACTGGACCAAAACGGCGTCATTTTGGTGCGGTTTTAAAAACAAAACCAAACTTTAATAAAGCGGCGTCGTTTTGGCGTCGGTGACAAAAAAAGGCATTAGTTGAACAACATCGTTTTGACGCGAGGCGGAGAAAAAAATAAAAGCTCCACGCGCGTCGCTGCAAGGAACTGCTGTATTGCACGCCTTGCGACTCAGCACTTGACCATTTGGGGCATTTCGTCGAGTACTTGGCAGGTAGCTTGCGAGGGTCAAAGGAGGAGCTCTAATGGCAGATTTCAGGGGTTGCAGGGGTCACTTGACCACCCTTGCTCCTCTGTGGATCCGCCACTGCTTATGTGGATATTAGTGGATATACATCTTGTGCACTTGTTATCGATGTCTTCTTCTTTATTTAAATTAATCATGTGGGTTATATATATGTATTTATTATGACCTTAGCGACTAATGGTCTTGGTGCGTGATTTATGAATACAATTATCGTACTTCCATAAAAAAAAGTGTCATTCCCTCAATATTTGTTAATTTTATTATGATAAAAAAAAAACTTACATGTAGTTTAATATAATTGTCCATAATTAATGTAATTTCAGATTTGGCCGTGAGACCAATCTTCCAGACCGCGATAAAAAAAGAAGAAGGAAAACCAGTATTCCACTCATTGGTCATTACCATACAAAAGAAAGAATCAATAAAGTTACCACTTGCTAGTTGCCACCAAACACACTAAAATTCTTCTAAAAAAATGATTTAAAAGTAACGTGTAAAACCAGAAAAATAAAATAAAAATAAAACGCCAACCTGGAAGACCTACAAAAACCATAATTCACCCGCACGCACGGCTCTTGTTTTAAATTATTCTCAAATCCTCCACTTTCCCTGTGTCTCTATCCTTCTTCCCACTCCCTCTCACTTTCCAATCTCATTGTTGTTCTTTGTTGTACACAAATCTTACTACAAAACCCGAAAAAAGAAAGAAAAAAAAAGAACACAGGGAAACCTGTAATCTCTCCCTGTTTTTTTTTCCTTCTTCACTTTGTTTGTTCCTTCACATGATCTACTTGCATTCTATTAATGTCTCTTTGCAGCTTTTGACATTCTCTAAGCAGACACTACAGCTCCACACCCTCTTTCCCACTCTTAAACTATATCTCACTGTCCTCTGTTCCCTCTCTTTGTTTCTCCCTATAAATACTCTGTTTTTGCTCTGTAGATTTTGTGTTTTCTGCAACCAAAAAAGAAAGATGTATATGAGGGAGAAGTCGCTCAAGGAAGACACATTTCCAAGGAGAAGAAGAAATCCATCTTTCTCTTCTTCTCTTCTCGACTCCATTTACCGCTCGATCGATGAATCGAACGGTGGAGATGGAGATCCGGGTTATGTCAGAGAATCAACCGTGATGAAGAAACATAGCAGTTCTGCTAAGGGCGGCAGCGACAGAACCAATCTTCGTCGAGCTATCATGATTGAGAATTGGGTCGAGAAGCAGACTGTTCAAAGCTCCATGCTCTCGACTTCGGCTTCGAGCTCCTCAGAGTCGAGCTCAGGAGCTGCATTTTCGTCTTCTGAAACAGATTCAAGCTACAAGCCAAGAACAAAGCCGAAGCCGGTAGCGGCCTCTGCTCACTCCGAGAAGTACATGCAATTTCAGGAGAAGCCAAAGCATGAGAATGGCGGAGGTGGTGGGTTTACAAAGACAAAGCTCAGGGCTTTGAAAATCTATGGCGAGTTGAAGAAAGTGAAGCAGCCCATTTCTCCAGGAGGTCGAATTGCCAGCTTCATCAACTCAATTTTCAATTCTGGGAACGTCAAGAAGGCCAAGATGTGTTACGTTGGAGCTGTGGAGGATGTGACGACCTCAGAACATGTTTCAAAGTCTGTTTCTTGCTCTTCTTCTTCTGCTTCCACTTTCTCAAGGTCTTGCTTAAGCAAGCCATCTTCAAGAGCCAAAAAACTAAGCAATGGCACCAAAAGGTCTGTGAGATTTTACCCAGTGAGTGTGATTCTTGGTGAGGAGGATTCCCAACCTTCAAGCCACCACAAATGTGCTTATGAAGAAGACCCAAGTTTAATGCCAAAACCCTCCTATCAAAAATTTGCAAGAGCTTCTTTGTTGAAGGAAGACTTGACCACAGTAGGTCAAAATTTTGCTGGAGGGTTTTGTGATGATGGTGATGATGAAGAAAGTGATCATGATGCTGAGAGCTATTCAAGTTCTGATCTTTTTGAGCTTGATCACCCAGTTGGGATTGGAAGGTACAGGGAAGAACTTCCAGTGTATGAAACTACTAATTTCAGAACTAATCAAGCTATTGCCCAAGGCTTGATTTTGTAATTTTCTTAAATTTTTTTTTTCAGTCAACAAAAAATTATGAGCAAAGTGTCTTCAAGAAGTGATTGTTTGTGTTATCTGTTAATCTCTAAAGTTAAGTGTTTTTTTTAGTTTTTTATCCGTAAGTAAAGAAAAGACTAGTTTGACAGCAATGGAAGAATTATTAGACAAGAAATGATATGATATCCAAATCCAAATGTGTAACCAAACTACTGTCTTGTGCACAAGACTTTGGGAGCACATTTCTCTGTTAATTGTCACATTCACACGCTTAAACTATAAGTACTTGCTAAAAAAGCAGATTAAAAAGAGAAGAGAGAGTGTGAAAAAAGTAAAACACCAATAATCTTCTCTGCTGGAGAACAGAGAAAGTGAAAGCTGGTGCTTTTCCACTGGCTTGGCACATGGCCTCAACAAACCTATGCGTGTGTGTCCACAGGTAAAATTACATCCGCTTTAAACTCAAAGGGTTAGAAATGATTAAGAACTCAGAGCTTTTTGGCCATTTAATTATTGTCTGCAACAGAAGAAATATTCATAGCTTTTGCTGGTTCCTTTTTTTTTTTTTGTAAAGCCCAAAATATAACTCATTATTGAGTTGGTCATTGAACTCATTGCCATATGCATGAACAGGAAGACAAGGCCAAATCTTAAGAATGATCTTAATGTTGCAGAAAAATGAGATGAGAGGATTGAAAATTTTGAACAGGTCTTGAGGCTTGGGAGACAAGGAGGGGGGCCACTCAGAAGGAATCTAAGAAGTCAATACATTGCAGGATCAGACATTATAGCATATATCCCAACAAACTTTTACACCATATAGGATAAAATAAAAAGTTGGAGATCAAAGCTATATATTCTTGGTATGGTATGGGGGCACCATTGGCCCCTATCATTGACTTTGAGTACAACACCTCTCAATTGCTTTTCTCAAAAGTAACAAAACCAAAATTGAAATAACTGGAAGATTTTTAGCCAAACAAGGAAAACAACTAACCAGCAAAGTTAATCGGTTATTATCTCATCTGGACATCCGGATGTCCGCATAGGAGAATTTCCGGAAAGTTAATAGCAATAATAAACTGAAAAACTGCAACCAACCAAATCATATATATATATGTGTGTGTGTTGTATTTAATTAGGGTTAATGGCTCAATGGGTACGTAATGTTTCTCAACAACCATGCATAATATACCCGGGAAACTAATGAATAACAGGGGGATTTAAACAAATGCATGTGGAGGAAATACGTACTTGGGATAGGACCACATACCAGCTATCTCTGGGTTGGATCCTCTCCACATTCGTCCTGATCTTAATTTGATGCACTGCAGCTGCTGCATGCTTACAATTTGGTTTGGTACTCTGCAAACTGCCACTGCCAGATATATTACATGTGTGCATTATTATGCATCATCCATGGTATACATGAGTCCAAAATACATTATACAATAATATTATCTTTTTATTGTATAGAATATATATAAATATGCACGTATACAAAGTTTACAAATTGCACATAATTTTTTTATTTTTTAGATAATAATTATGGATGAGGGAAATTTTAGGAACCTCCCATTTAGTTCTACTGGTTGGAATTATGTTGAGAATTGGTTAAAGAATGTTATATATCGGATTACACGAGAGAGAGAATTTCTCACACACACACACTCTATCCACATTATCAAGGTGTCATGGGGATACAAACCTGAGATCACTAGGCCATTTTCATTGGGCTAGACTCGTTGTCAACCATCTGTTGTTTAAACTTGAAACTTAAGATTTATATTGTTGGAAAATTATTAGATGTTTTTTGGGAAATTGACATAGATACTCACTAAATACAAAATTTAATCAAAAATACTCACCTTACAAATTTTAACCACAAATACTCACTTTCCAATGCAAAAGTACTAAATTGCCCTCATCATAAATACATCAATATCCACTCTTTTATCCCCTAAAAATTCATTCTCTGAATCAAACCTACCTCTCCCAATTCCTCTCCACCTTCGAACTAAGGAAAAATTGGAGGGCATCTCAGGCAAGCTATTTGACGATTGTCCGAAACTCAACTAGAAGAAGCTTTGGACCACCACCTCAATTGTTGAAACGACGCCCCCAAGAGTGTACATAGGGAAGAAACGAAAGGAAAGAAAAGAAGCGGCACAGCCTGACGGCTGCGACCCAAGTCCCTCTTTTCTAGTTCCTCCATAGCTGCGAGTAACTTTATGTCTTGAATCACTTTTCCTTTTCCTTTTTCCATTCTGCAATAGACAAATACTCACCTTACAAATTTTAACCACAAATGGATGTTTTCTACGTTTAGACAAAGCTCATTTGATGGCTTTTTCTAGCTTCAATTTTACTATTTGGACGATGAAAGCATATTGCAATTTGCATCTATATGTTGTTTGTGTGCTAGATGTTCTGTTATTGGAGTGATGGATTGGCCTTAATTAGGACAACTCACTCGTAATCAAGCACTTATCTTTTATGTTATTTCGGTTTCCGGTTAGTTAAATTCATGTCAAACTATGTTTACTCCTACAAAATTTTCAGAATAGAGTAATCTTTCTAGTTTCTTACTCCTTTGGGGTGATTTCACGGGTGGTCTTTACTTTCTATTTTTCGGCCCAGAAGTTCCCACGCCAACGTCATATAGTTTTTGAAAGTTTAGTAGAACTGAAGTTATCATTGCTTCAATCTCCATCATCTTCTTGCTTATGTTTCACCACTGGAATCCCATCTATACATTTAACCTTTATTAAAACCTCGAAGGCTGCAGAGAAGTGGATGTGGGTTAATTTGATGAGAAATAAATGCTGAAAAAATCAGTAGATTTGACACTTGCTTTAGAATTATGATATGCAGTGCACGGTAACCGAGCTGGTAAATCTAGTGAAATGCATGGCTCTTTTTCCTGGGAAAAGCAAAGGGCTTTAGGTGGGGGATTAAGGCAAAAGTTTTATTGATGCAAGGCAAGCGACTCAAACATACCCAAAATATAGAGAATAGAAGGATAAAGCAAAGAGAATCGAAGTTGAACAGAAGATAATTGAGTTCTAGGGCAAAATCCCAATAGAAACTCTATAGACTTAAGTCTGAAATTATATTCATCAACAAAACTAAATACACGAGTCTCTAAATAGCCTATTTGATGCGGGAGCATCTATGAAGCTCTCTACGATTATGTAGGCCCCCTTAGTCAATTGGGCTAGGCTTCTATTTACTTTAAATTATTAGTTACTTCTTTTGTTTTCCTGTTCTTACTAGGATTTGGTTTAATTTCCTGTTTAGGTTTTTAATTTCCTATGTCAATTAGGTTTTCTATATTCTAGTTTAAATAGGCTATTTAGAGACTCGTGTATTTAGTTTTTGTTGATGAATATAATTCAGACTTAGTCTAAAGAGTTTTCTTTGGGAATTTAGCCCCTTAACTCAAAATTCTTCGTTCCACTTCAATTCTACAGCTTTATCATTCTATTCTCTCGTATTTTGGGTATGTTTCACAGATGACAAAGAACTTATAGTCACGCCCGCATCATTTATGCAGCTTGTGTTGGTTGATTCGATCGGTGAGAAACAAAAAGGACTTCGAAACCGTGAGGGGAGGGGAGTCTGCAGAGTCTGGGGGACAAGTCAGATGTGTGATGTGATTATGCACATCGGTTTCTTTTGACTTTCGGGATATACCATTTTTTTTGTATTTTTTCGATTTGAGAGTCATTGCTTGTTAGGAGTCTAAGTGTTTTTATTCACTTTTTCTTATTTTTTGGGACAGAGGACTGTTTTACTTTCATTGATGTATTGAAGTGCACATCTTGCTCACAATCATTGTACTCTATTGGCAAGGTGAATAAAATATTTTCTCCTAAAAATATAGGTCTCTAGATCTCTTTCTGAGTATAGCTTTGATGCACTTTTCGGGTGATAGCTTTGATGCAATTTTTCTAGGGGTGGGTTTCGGGTATAGCTTTGATGCACTTTTGGGTGATACCATTAAAAATGTTTTTTTTTGGTCTCATAATTCATGGAGATATCTATCCATTGCATTTGTCTTGAATGAGGGCTGGTGTCAAGTTGGGATGGAGGAATGGGTGGATCAAGAGAGAACTTTGTTTCCTAATCCCAAAATTTACAACACATTAAAAATCATGTTCATGTACGACTTTGGTTACACAAATGCGAACCAAAAATATAATCAAGATATTTAACAATTTTATGGACTTAAAAGTGGAGCAAGATACAGGACCAAAAGATAATATTTTGAACTTTCTGTTACTTTTGATTTATTCTTATTGTGTGACTTCAATTTGCCATGCATTTGTTGGTGATGGTTTGTCTTTTCATTACTTATTGCGTTTCGATTGTCCACTAAAGGAGTTTTTCCAATGAATTAATGTTTTTGGTGTCATTAACCATGACTGCTCGCCATGAGGCAGGATTTATGCACATCCATTAATATCAAACCAGCTCATTTGGTTGAACTCATCTTCTAACAGAGATTCAAGTGCCATGGCAATGAGCTCAAGTTCCCATTTTTCTAGCTAGTTCCAAAAGAAAGTCCTTTTACAGACATATAATTAAATGTAATTGTATACTTCTGTTTTTTTAAATTCAAGAGACTAGCTTGCAATTTATAGTATTATAATATCATTTGGTAACTGAGCTTTAACCTAAAAAATAAGAATGTACTTCTTATAGTAGTCTGTGCCTTTTATTGCTCATCTATTGTATGTTTATTGCTTCGATATTGCCTATTTATTGCTTGTCTATTTTTTTTGGGGAAATATACTTGATATAATCACGTTTCACAAATTGTATTCTAAATGATCACGTTACAAATCTTGATACGATATAATCACTTGGGAGCATGAAATTACCTAAGTGCCCTCTATATAAGCCGAGATGTATCAACCGCTTAGCACCTCTTTGCTGCCTCGGGAAAACTCTTTTCAATCCATTTTCTATGCTAAGATTCTGATTAGATATGACAACAAGATTCGAGCAATCACCAATTGCACAATGTAGTTGTGAAAAACCACTCCCCAGTCTGCATCCGTCTCCAAATCTCCAATTTGGCGTGGGACAACATTTCATTCAATTACGGGAAGTGTGCTATAATTATATGGAAAAAAAACTTGTAATTGAGTTCAATTTACAGAGACATTTCAGTCTCGAATATGTTATATATATATATATATATATATATATATACATACGCAAGTGCATAACGGAAAAATATTTCTTTTTTTAGAGAACAATGGAAAAGTATTTTTGTATTGCCCTTTGTATAGCCTCCTATTGCCCTAGTATTGCCCCCTATATAGCCTCATATTGCCCCTATATAGCTTCCAATTGCCTTTGTATTGTCACTGCATTGGCCCAAATTGCCTTTGTATTGCCGCTTTATTGTCCCCGTATCACCTTCATTTTCAAGTCTCTTTGAATAAAGTTATAGGAGAAACTAAATCCTTATCTTCTTATACACCAATAGCGTAAAACTAAACACTGTGAATATACACCAACCATTTTCATTATTTCTAAATTCTTTGGCAATGGTTACGAAAAACGAGGAATGGTTGCATGGATGCTGCAAATTTGTCATGAAATGAATTATATGGACTATCTGCACAAAAGTTGGAGTGGTTTGTTAATAAACATGCTCACGGCAATACATAGGCAATACACAGTGCAATATATTGATTGGCTTCCTTTTCTCTCTTGTTCTCAATATCTGCAAATTCTCTTAAAATGGCAATAAACAAGCAATACTGAGGGCTATATAAAAGCAATATGTAAGCAATACACATGCAATACCAAGGCAACATACAAGCAATACATAATGTATATAACGTGATCTCTTTAAAAAGAACGTTTTAAAGAACAAGACGTTCTTGATGGAATCACATTCTTACACCCCTCACACCAAAAACTAAAGATTTTATAGTAATTTTTCCTCAAAAATGGGGCTAAATAATTGTGCTCAATTTCAATCAATGAGGACTAAATAATTACATGGCATGTCTGATACACAATAGTTCCTCAATTAGCTCCTTGAACACAACACCCAATCAACTCAACCCGATTAGCGAACACATCACCTAATCAACTCAAAGAGGTTTGGATGCACGACATTTGATATAGCAATAATCTCATTTAAGAATTCACGGACTCCTCTCGACCAAGCAGAAAGTGTTCACATGACAACTTGCTTTCCACTTTTCGGGTGCCCTAGCAAAATGTAGCTAAACTAAGATAATATGAAATAGCATGGACGAATACCATCTAGATATTCTGATTAACGTGAAAATCATTAACGCTTAGCGTTTGTAAGCAATATAAGACTAGCCACTAAAGCTAGGAAACTAAGATAAAGAAAGAACTATGCCTTAAAAAGTCATAGCTACAACCCATGCTTGTCCACAATAAAGAACAACTCCTATCTTCTCGGGATTGGGGCTCTATAATCTAAAGAAAAACAAACTCCACTTGATGGAAAGACCTGCTAATCAGATTTGGACCGACCCATATTGCCAAAATCCTATGTTTTATAACCAAAAAATCATAAATTTTCCTCATAATATCAAACACCTAAAAATGAAATTTATCAAGCTTGTAGAGTAAGAAAAACGAGAACCCCACCTCGTGGATTTGTAGATGGCCAATGAAGTTCGATCCTCAGATCCCTCTAAGCTTAGCATTTGTTTCTGTTAGCAACCATGGCAAGCTTGAAATTGTTAATTCATATGTGTCATAACAGCAAACCTCAATACCAAATGCAAGAATCAATTGAGGCCAGAACAAACACATTAGATTATTTCAGCAGACAAATGGTTGTAATTAATGCCTCTTTACATCTCAAATTCAATTCAATTTTCAATCAATTGGAACTCATAGGAAAGAAAACACCAATTGCATCATTGATTAGGGAATTCAACTTCATCACAAAAACCTACAAAATAACCCACAAACAACCAACTAAATAATATATTTTTGTTTGGAGAAAAAAGCTGTGTTTTTGAATCTAAAAGATTAGAGTACTCTTGGTGTAGTGTGTTTATGATCTGCAAGATCCAAACTTTATGGATGTGGGTTTACTACTTTTGCACTTGATGGATGTCAGATTATTACACATAAGAAGAGAATTATGCTATCTGATTTTTGTTTGATATCAAAATCTCTTGAACTCATTTTTTCTTCTATCAAAGCTAAATATAAAAAAATCAGTGAAATGCCACACACTATTTGGTTCGTCATCACCCCTTTTAGAACATACCAAAGATTTCTTAACGAGGCTAAGCAGAGATATCAACAAGACTCTAAAGAGTCAAATAGTCACATAGTCAATGATGGTAAAATAGTCAAGCCAATACAGATTGCAAAGCAAAAAACAAATTAATTCGTAAATTTTTCTTGATTTACAAATTATGAGGTGCAGAGGCCATAAGCAGGGATAAACTACTTTGCATGATTATTTGCACATATTGTCCGGATTATCCAATATAAATGCATTCAAACATAGGCACATAACATGATTATAAGTGAAAAATAAATGAGGCCTCATACTTTTCCAAAATAAACTCCTACAAGAAATCACGACCCATGTGAGAGTGGGGACAAAAGATTGAATAAATTATTCACACAGAATGCTTATAGTGAGACGTTGGAGTTTGTTGGTTCGACAAACCACTTTGAATGTGAAAGATAAGTAGAAGGATAATACTCGTAAAATTTCAACGAGGCCAACGCATTGCTCCCAAAATTCTCCATTTTCTAAAACACAAGCAGATCCAACAAACAATTCTGATAAAATAAAAACAAACCAATCCTATGTTTCTATATAGGTATAAGAGAATCATGAATTGAAACAAATAATCTACAAGGGCACCTTTAGAACAAGGAAATCAAATCCATAGGTCACATTTTATAGCAAGCCATATGAAGGAGGTCTACTTAATGCTCTTGCAATACTTCAAATTTTGCTCAAGCATCTCAAGAAGATACCTATTTTCAAATTTCCCATGTTCCAATACTTCAAATATTAACACCAAAATATGTGAATTTCAATGGCTGATTAGCATCACACTCACATAAAATCTATTAGCATAAGAAATAAGCACATTCCCATTCATTTCAATTAATAACTCAATTTCCTAAAATCACCAAGTGGGTTCATGAATAGTAAGCTAATCTTACAATTCAGAACAACCATGTCAACCAAGAGTGTAGGCATTGGTAATTTAGTAACACAACTTCCATTAATACTAGAAGAACTTAAGAACTGTCTACACAAAATTGCAAGCGACCACTAAAATTGTAAGGCTAAAAACCGAAATACGCAAAGATCAATTAAAAACTACAAACATACCATTATCAATGATCAATTAAAAACAATTAGTCCACTTGATAATTCATAAAGCCACTGACTCATAAATAAGGCATTGAATGAATCCCCTAATTAGATTTTGAATTTAACCCCTAAGTCCTAAATGCCCAATGAATCCCTAAAGTAGAATTTAGAAAGAAGAAAAATGAAATTGAATAACATGAAGAAGAAGAGAACCAGAGAAGTAGGTGGTTCAAGTCGGTGATATGGAGGAGTATCTGAAATTTGAAGACGGAGAAGAAGAGGCCTTACAGGTTAGAGAGCAAAGGAGAGGACTGGAGCGGCACTCTGGAGCAGAAATTTAAAACACAATTAAGCAATTAAAGCATAACACTCCATACGCATGTATACATATATATATATATATATATATATATATGTAGCAGAGGCAGAGAGACAGAGACAGAGAAGGAGAGGGGAGAGAGACCGTAGCCAAAAATGGAGCCCATGAATGCCTTGCCAGCGTGAGCCTCGGCAAACTTGAGAAAGCAACATCAGGGCCATTGGAAGAGGTGGGGACTAACGAGTTGGAAGAATTAGGGTTATGGTTAAGGTTTGGATTGGTATCGAGCTCAATGTCGATCTGAGTCAGGGCTTTGGAGAATCCACCGACATCGTCATCATGGGCATTACTCTGCTTTTCTATGAAGTCATGGCTAGGCAAGATTTGGAAGAGTGCGAGAGAGGAGAGGAGTTGGAAGAAATTGAGTTTCAGAAAATAAATTTTTTAGGGGATATAGAGTCAATATCTATGTATTTATATGAAGGGCAATTGGGTATTTTCATGTTACAAAGTAAGTATTTCTGATTGAAATTTATAAGGTGAGTATTTTTGATTAAATTTTGTATTTAGTGAGTATCTATGTCAATTTCCCATGTTTTTTTGCCATAAACTATAATATCAAGACACAAATTCCTCAAATAAAAAATATTAATTACTAGCACTTCATCTATTGCTATATATATATTGATATTAAAGGACATTCAAAATTCAAATACAAATTAAATATAAATGGGGATGATATTGATACCCTAGAAACCAAGGACGGACTTCTGCTAGCCTGCGACTGTGGGTTCCGCAGGTGCTACGAGGGCTTAGAATAGTGGGCTCTCACGTACGGCGAATTGGACGGAGACCAACCCGCACGTGACTCACTGGGGCTGTCTGTCTCTTTCGGGGCTCTTAAAAAGCAAATGCTCCCCACGTGCGCTCCTGTGCTCTGCCGCTGTCAGCTTTCACAATTGATCTGCCTCTACCTCTGCCTCTGACGGTAAAAAATAAAGTTAAAATCCCAGACGTCTTTTCTCGCGTGCGGTAAATCCGTAATTGCGAAGCCCAATTTTCTGACAAAAAGCCGACGACGCCATAGTTGGGCCTTTATCTAAAGCCCACAAATCAGTACGGACCTAAAATGTTGTTTTAGATATCATTGGGCTTTCGAGAAAAAGAAATTAAAACCGTGGGAAAAATAACGATCACGCGAGGCCCACCACTGGAGAGTTGCCGCGTGTGAGGTGGGTCGTCGTCGACGATTCTTTTGATTTGATGCCAATTCCTTAGCAACTGCACACACCGCGTAGAGGAAAAGCTTCAAAAGCCTTGGAACTCAATCTTCTGAGAAAGTCCTAATTGAACGCAAGCAGAGACGAGACGAGACGAGACGATCCGATCCGATCCGAATCAGATAAGCTCCGGTTGTTTGCTTACCGTTTGATCGAGCGCCATGAGTTTCCTATTTGGCAAGCGGAAGACGCCCGCAGGTTTGTTGTAGATTGATGCACAATTTGTTCAATATGCTTTTGTTTTCTGTTTTTGTATCTCAATGTTTTCTTAGGGTTTCAATCTGTTAAAGTTGTGTGAATTTTATGACGCTCTTGATGTAAATATTGTATATATTGTTGGCTGCTTGAGGAATAGGTTTGGTAATCGGAGAGAGTGGTTGGAGGAACACCGAGAAATTTTGATAAGTTCAATTGTACAATAAAATAAATGATTTTTTAAGTGTTCTGCGAGTGAGTTTCTCTAATTGTTGATTTTTTGTAGCTAAATTTGGGTGCAGATTAGGTTTTAATCCATTAAAATTCAATCTAGTTGGTTAAGACCTTCAATTCCATCACGATGTCCAGAGTTCAAGCCGTAGTGGTGTAATGTGTAACTTTCAATTGCGATATGTATATACACAACGAAGAAAATCTTACTACTTGAATGTTTGGTTTGGCATTATACACCATTATTTGATTACTCGTATGGTAATTGGGTTATTTGGTTCTTAAAATAAAATTGTTTACTATGTTTGTTATGTGATGGTGTGCATCTGTCAGGAGGCTTGATTTATTTCTTGTTGCGTGGGTATACAACTCGATTTTGTTATTAGCATCAGTGTTCTGTGATTATATCATATATAAGCTGAAATTTTAATGCGGGTGTAAACTTGTGATTTCAGAACTTCTGCGGGAAAACAAGAGGATGTTGGACAAATCTATTAGGGAAATAGAGAGGGAGAGGCAAGCCCTCCAAGGCCAAGAGAAGAAACTAATTATGGAGATTAAGAAGAGTGCCAAGCAAGGCCAGATGGTGAGTTATTTTATCTCTGCTTGTTGCTCTTTTTCTTTATTTTATGGAAGGCCAATTTCAGTATGTTCCTCTGTTTGTATGTCTTGTGCAGTTGATGTTGTGCATGCTTTGAACATTTTACTCATTTACCTTTTAGCATGTAGACTTTGATTTGATGGTCATATTTCCCAACCACGGTGTTTCATTTTTCAAACTCTGTTTCAGGGGGCTGTAAAAGTTATGGCAAAAGACCTTGTTCGAACACGACATCAGATTGAAAAGTTTTACAAGCTCAAATCCCAACTCCAGGGTGTATCTCTTAGAATCCAGGTATATCCTACTTCCTGTGATTTACTCCCTTTAATTCATATGAATGGTGTGTTGATATGACCTGCAACGTAATTGTCCTTAAGATGAGGAAAATAAATACATTAATTAAAAACCCAGGCTGATCAGAATAAGTTAACTTGACACAGTCATTAAGACTTTGTGGTTATTCTATTGCATGAGTTGCATTCTTAGAATAAATTTGTTTTTTCAGACATTGAAATCGACACAAGCTATGGGAGAGGCAATGAAAGGAGTGACAAAGGCAATGGGACAGATGAACAGACAGATGAACTTGCCATCACTGCAGAAAATTATGCAAGAATTTGAGAGGCAGAATGAGAAGATGGAATTGGTAACTGAAGTGATGGGTGATGCGATTGATGATGCTTTGGAAGGAGATGAGGAAGAGGAGGAAACCGACGAACTAGTGAGCCAAGTTCTTGATGAGATTGGAATAGACATTAACCAAGAGGTATTTATATCAATCTGAACTTGTACATCTTCCCTCTCCACTGTGATTGACCAAGAATTAAATTTTTATATATATCAGTGATAACAATCTTTTGTTTACTAATCATCTGCAGCTCGTTAATGCGCCATCAGCTGCTGTTGCTGCACCATCTGCAAAGAACAAGGTTCCACAAGTGGAAGCAGCTGCAACCGATGACACTGGGATAGATAGTGAGTTACAGGCGAGGCTAGACAATTTAAGAAAGATGTAGAATCCATCTATTGTATATGATTGGCATAGTGTGAAAGGTGAGATTTATTTTGGGCCTTGTAATATCTGTGAAATTTATCGAATCAGGACTCCAGACAGAGATATTAATAAAATTACATTTGATAAATTTGTACACAACAAACATGTAAGAATATAACAAACCCATTTATGTCTACTGCTCTTCTCCCAGCCAGCAAGCATTTAGCCTTTCTCTACAATGAATGGAAGTGTGGAACTAGGTTGGTTGGGAGAAGCTCTTTCTATGTTATAAGCCTAAAAAAGTACTTTAGAAAGTGCTTACGAGCAAGAAAGTGGATGTACGGCGGCTTTCGCGTGAGTTCTTAATCAGCCTATGTTTGCTTGGTAAGTGAGCTTGAGCTGCGCTAAAGGTTGCATTTTATATGCACATGTTTTGTCTTGGCGATGTCTGGTATTGTTGAGCGTTGTGAACACAATGACGGAGCTAGAATTTTATTTTGTGGAGTGACAAGTCTATGATACAGAATTGTCTCTGCATAAATCACAAGATCTTTATAAATGTGAGCATCAGACAAAAGTCATGACTTCGAACTGATCAAGTTGACAAAAAATTTAAAAGCAAAAATTTTTACACTCTGTCCACCTAATCCATGTTTTCTACCATACAAATTTCTTGTTATCCCCGTCCTACTTCACAACCCAACAAACACCAAAATCCCAAGACTAAGAAATGGAAAATATAATCTCTTTCTTCTTCTATCTGGAAATGAAAACAAAACTTCAAACCAACAAGACTTCTCTGGAATTGTCCTCCAGCGTAGTCGTCAGCTGTCGATGACACCACGAGCTCACCGGCACGGGGGCCCGGCAGAGGGGGCAATCAGAGTGAGAGTAGAGCCACATGTCTATGCAAGGAGCATGAAAGGAGTGCTTGCATGTAGGCAGCTTCGTTACCTCTTCTCCATCCTCAAACGCTGACAAGCAAACCGCACATTCAACACAGTTCTCAACCCCATCTTGTTGTGTCACCGATCCCTCTTTCTTCTTGTACTTGAAGCTGTCCAAGTTCTCAAAGCTCCTGCTCCTCCTTGTTCTGTCGGCATCCATCAAAGTGTTTGATGATCTCGACGGTGGTGATTGGCCGCCGTGGCGGTTTGAAGTCCATTTGATGAAGATAAGGTTGTACATGGCCAACACTACAGCAGCAGTTCCAACAACTATGAGGCCATAATACAATATGAGCAAGTTGGTTTTTGGTGGAGGAAGAGGCGGAGGAGGCGGTGGTGGCTGTGAGAAAGGGCTTTGAATTGTATAAGCCTTGTAACCCATGTTTGGGTTTTGTGAAGAAAGTAGAAGCAAGAGGAGTTTTACAGAGGAGGGGTTTTAAAAGTAGTAGCTAGAACTTGTATTTGCATAATCAAGAAAGATTCTCTAATCTATTTGTGTTAAGTAAACATAATTAAACTAATGACAAGTCGTTAATTGAAAAGCCGTGTTGGTTATGTAGTTGTAGACATAATACACTTGTTTATAATTCTATGGGGTAAAGAATACTTGAATGAAGACAAAGCAATGCACAATCATTAGAAAACCAGGCAAGGTTGGATGAGAGGGACTGAATTTGTAGATAAGAATTAACAACTAGTAATTAGAAAATAAAATATAATTATTCATCCCGGCGATTGTTTTATTAACTAAATCTTGTATTAATTATACTTTCAATTGGTAAACGATGGCTTATGGATTACAATTAATAAATGGTTAGGATATGAATAAATCAATCTAATTTGTTATTTTATTTACATAAAAATGCTAGTTTATGAGTCAAATAGCCATCCATTATATACTCAATAGGATAATGTAATTATATTGGACAAGTGTATTTCTAATGTAATTTATAATTTTAAAAATTAAATAAAAAATAAAAAATATCTCTCCAATTTTCCCATACTTTCCCGGTTTTCCTCCTCTCGCGGCTTACCGTATTCCTCATGGTGTTGCCTAATTTCCGCAACCAAACAAACCTAGCTAGCGTACCGTATTCTTGCTTAATTTATTTTTCTTCTCCTAAACCAAAATGGGAAACATATCATATCCTACTCTCATTAATTTCCTAAAACCAAGTTTCTAACATCAAATCAAACACTAATACAAAGTAAAACTGAAAAAGCTTGTAGTAAAAGAAATCCTTATAAGCGCATGATAAGAAGATGATCAACACCAAAAAAATCAGTAGAGAATTCGAATCCAAGTCAGTCGATCCAATGGCCTCACCACTACCATCTCTTCCTTCATAAATTTTTTTTGATCAGATTCTAACACGAACATCACTAGAAAGCCTAGGCCGGTGCAGGCTGGTTTCAAAGAACTGGAACTACATCACATATGACTCAAGGTTCTGGAAATCTTTTTGCAAGAGAAGCGACACCGTATCGGGGGTTTTAATTCAGAGCCAGAGCCAGATCGACGGGAAGCACATACAAACGTTTGTGTCTGTAGATAACAAGGCCAACAAGAATTTGTCACATGCAATTCTCGACTTCTTACCTGTCCCTGTCAAAATTGAAGCTGTGAGTCAAGGCCTAGTGTTTTGTGTGAACCAAAATGTCAGCGTGGTTCGTGATTATTTTGTGTGCAAACCTACCACTCTACAATGGGAAAAGTTACCAAATCCAAAGACTAGGTTCTTGACTTCAATGACTGCCATGGCTGTGTTGAGTTCGAAGCCTTTAAGGTACAAGATTATTCGGTTCTCGAGCCACAAGTATCCTTTCTCCAAGTTCAAGTCAAGACCGTACTATAACATGACATGTGAGGTGTTTGATTCAAACATTTGGGCATGGAAGAGGTTGAAGAATGTTAGTTTACCCTATTGTATTTTATTGTGCATCGACCAGCCTTATGTAACATCATGCGGCGCGTTCTACTGGCTTGTTCGGCTTGCGAGGAGCAACCAAGTGTTTGCTTTTTATTACGGAGATGATAAAGAGAGTTGGGAGATCTTCGATTTACCACCGCCGATGGAGGAGAGTGACCGTTTTGATTACAAAAAACTCGTGGAGTACCAAGGTAGGCTTGCATTTATCATCTGTGAAAGAGAGGTCATGGACTTGTGGGTTATGGAAAATCATGAGAAAAAGTTATGGAGCAAGAGGAAGACATGGACATTGAGCATTAAAGTGTTTAAACAAGTGGAGGGCTATATTCCTCCTCTTGCAGCTCTTTACAACAGTGATATTGCACTTATGAAAGGGCGCGACGAAAAACTCATATTTTACAATTTTGAAGATTCTAGTGCTAATGTGGTTAGTCTTGAGAATCAGCCCCATGAAATTTCGAAGCTGCAATCGGATTCTGAGAGAGTCAATCTGAGGGGTCGATGGAGATGGCAAGATTTTAGTTTCATCTTGTTCTTGTTTGCATTTGGTTTGTTTTGTTCTTTGTCTGGTTACTTCTTAGGTTTCTAAACTTTTCCGGTCAGAGTCGGTGTAATTTCCAATTTGTAAGAAAATAACCCCAAAAAAAGGGAACAAATTAAGAGAGAAGCAGTAAAGCTTTGGTTTTAGATAGTGCAGAGAGAAAAGAAATTAAAACTTTGGTTAATTCGATTTTCTTTCTTCCGTTAGAGGTGGGGAGATGAATTTCTGGGATCTTTTGGAATTTTGTTTTCGTGGAGTGATTGACACAAGGGTAAAACAGGAAAGAAAAATTTATAACAAAAATTTTGCGTTTCTGAAAAATAAAGCCACATGTATGTATGTATGTTGATAAAGAGTGAGTTTGAATTTAGCATTCCTCTTTGTGAAAAGGAATGTAATTTTCTTTGTTTCTCGATTCTCGTGTAATCCTAAACCCTACTCGGAAACAAATTCTCACTTTTACTAATTTCTATCTACCTAACCTAGGGACTTGTTCAACCAGTTTCTTTGGTCTCAAGTTTCCTACATCAAATAAAAGTTGTATAGGAAAAAGAAATCCAAAAGCTTGTAGGAAAAGAAATCCCAAAATGATTGATGATTGCTGTGCTCTATATATAGAGTTCGTCAGTCCAGCCTCTTTCTTTGTCTCCAAGCTTATATCTAGTCCATCGAACAAAAAACACCTACATAATAGATTAGCAGAGGATCCGAATCCTATAATCTAGTCTACGTCTTCCTTTACTTGCTCCAATAATGGCCTCTCCACCATCTCTTCCTTCGGAAATATGGTTTGATAATATTCTAACGCGAATTGAATCGCTCGACAGCCTAGGGCTGTGTAGAGTGGTTTCAAAGGACTGGAATCACATCACTTACGATTCAAGGTTCTGGCAAATGTTTTGCAAGAGAAGTGACACAGTGCACTCTGGGTTTTTAATTCAGACTTCGCACAATGGCAAACACTCATCAACTTTTGTGTCTGTTGATAACAAGGCCAACAAGACTTTGAATCTCCCAATACTAAACTTCTTGCCCGCCCCTGTCAAAGTTGAAGCTGTGAGTTGCCAAGGTGGCCTAGTATTTTGTATGAACCAAAACCATCGTAGAGTACCCGAATATTTTGTGTGCAAGCCTACCACTCTACAATGGGAAACGTTACCTAATCCAAAGACTAGATACATCACCCTCAGTAACGCCATAGTTTTGTTGAGTTCAAAACCTTTAAGGTACAAGATTATTCGGTTCTCGAAGCCCGTCAAGTGCAATCCTCAACTATACAAAAACCTCATCATGTGTGAGGTGTTTGATTCAGACACTTGGGCATGGAAGCAGTTGAAGCATGTTAGTTTGCCCGATTCTGTTTTCTTCAGGCTCCCCCATTGTGTAACATCATGCGGCGCGTGTTATTGGCTTTTGACGAACAACCAAGTGCTTGCTTTTTATTACGAAGACGACAAAGAGAGTTGGGAAATTTTTTATTCACCAGAGCCTGTAAGTGATAGCGACGGGTCCAAGTACAACAAACTCGTAGAGTATCAAGGTCGTCTTGCATTGATTTACTTTGAAGGAGAGTTGATGGAGCTATGGGTCATGGAAGATCATGAGAAAAAAGTATGGAGGAGACATAAAGTGATCAGTCTTAAAGGGCTTAAAGATCTGGAGGGGCATGATTATGCATATATTTTCCCTGTAGCACATTACAGCAGTGATATTGCACTAATGAAAGGGTTGAAGCAAGTAAGTTTTTACAAATTCCAAGGAAGTTCTAGTTACAAAGTGGTCAAGCTAGAGCATAAACCCAATGAAATTTTCAAGCTGCAGTCTGATTTTGAGAATGTTAATTTGAGGGGTCCATGGAGATGGCGAGATTTTAGCTTCATCTTCTTTGTGTTTGTATTTAGTTTGTTTTGTTATTTTGTGCCCTTTGTTTTAGGTTTATAATTAACTTGTACTTTCGTAAAAATTAAAAGAAATGTATGCTTTATTAGAATTAAAATTATTGTGTTTGATTTTGGGTAATTAATTAATTTCTTCTGTTTTGGTATAGCCTACTTGCAAACCCTACAGCCCACATTGACTGGAGGCTTGATGTAGGAGGGAGCCATTGCCAACTTCTGTTCAATTCATTGATTCGACAAATTAATTGATCAAACACATCGGACTTGTTTTGACCAAAAAAAACACATCTGACTTGGATAAACAAAAAATTAAAAGACAGTTGTGAGCATAAACTCATTGCAAATTTGTATGACAATTTAAAATTTTTATTTATAGAGTATCGCCTCGCAGCTTTACTGATAAAATATTCTATTTATGGCGTACGCGCCACTATTCTTGTAAAATCCGACTATACTTTTAAATTTTCTATTAAAATTTTCATTTAAAGAGTATAGCTGCTCGGCTATATGTTTAAAATTTCCATTTATAGAATATAGCTGTGCAGCTATACTGTTAAAATATTCTATTATGGAGCATAGCTGCTATACCGTTAAAATTTCTATTTAAAGCGTATAGCCGGGCCATACTTTCAAATTTTCTATTTATGGAGTATAGCCGCTCGGCTATACGTTTAAAATTTCTATTTGAATGAAAGCAAGATGGAAGATCATCTGCAATATTCATGTTAAGCAACACCTTACAGATTCGGATGAAAGCAAGATGGAAGATCATTTAGCTTTCACATAAATGGTAAATCTCATATATGTTTTGAGAAGCATCACATCCTGTCAATGTCACACATGATAACTTTCTCTACATCTTTGTGCTTTAGTGACTCTCTTGCTGTTGACCCTTCGCCACCTCCCATTATAAATATTGTGTTTGGGTTGAAACCAATTACACAGAAATAAGACACAAAAGGGACAAGAAAAAAGAAAAAAGGATTAAGCTAAGCTAAAAAAATATTGGCATACTTCTCATGTAGTAAAAGAGCAGGATGAACCAAGCATTCATGGTAAATAAAAACTCATCTCTTTCAGCTCTCTGCAACTTCCCATCGATCACCAGAGCCTAAATACCAACAACAACACAAAAGGAGGGAAAAATATCAGTGACCAATTAATTGATATGTGTGTTTGATTTAGAGTCCTTATTGTGATAGCTAGCAAACCTTTCCAAATCGCTTTGTGTCCAAAAGAACTATGTCTTGGAACTCGCTTGTTGCTGCATGCAACACACTGTGGGGGAGAGAGAGAGAGAGAGAGAGAGAGAGAGAGAGAGAGAGAGAGAGAATCAAAACCAGTACTAGTATTGTACAAAATGAACTGATGATTTAATTTGCATGTTGTGATTTCTCTCGGAATTGATTTGAATTTGATTCACCTTGCCGCAGAAATTCCAAAAGATTAATCAAAATGTAAACCAAGTTAGAAGAATTGGTATTTTCAATTTTTTTTTTCATGTTTGAATACTTGAAGGCGTACCCATTCAAAGCAAAAGACCATTTGAGATCAGCTTCCAGATGCTCCTCAAACCATTCAGCATGTTGCTGCTGATCATTTCCAATTGGGGGGTTCTGATAATTATCCTCCTCAGGGATTAATTCAAACTCAGAGAAGTGGTCCTCTGGAGGCAAGGGAACATAGAGAACCATGAGAGCAGCACACAGAAATGACAACATTGTGAACACAACACAGAGAGCATAGTAAAGCCGCACGCTATACTACTAAAATTTCTATTTATAGAGTATAGCCGCTCGGATATACTATTAAAATTTCTATTCATAGAGTATAGCCGTGCGGCTATTCCTTTAAAATTTCTATTCAATGGGGTATAGCCGCGCGGCTATACCTTTAAAATTTCTATTTATGGGATATAGCCGTGCGGCTATACCTTTAAAATTCCTGCTTTCTGGTTGTCCGTCAAGTTTCTCATCTGGCATTGCCCAAGCACCGAAGCTCCTATGTTCCTCTTCTTCAGGGTCCTTTTTTGCTAGATTGGGATGAACTTGATTCGACATCCAGACTTTACCACACCATTTCCCTGCCACTTCCTTTTCTGCTTGCCAGATCTCCTCCCATAGACATCAATTCTTGTGGGCGAGCTAGCTGGAGAACTACGACCAAATGCATTGTATATAACAGAATCGTATGCCATCTGCTTACTGTAAAGATGAGAACGGCTAAGGCTGGCACTGTAGAAGAGAATGATCCCCAACTTTACAGCCCAGTCCCCATTCCCCGCAATGGCTTCCTCACTATCCAGAGCTGGCTGAATCCTCTTCTCATCTTCCTCGGTGGCATCCCTGAACGTCGTTTCATTCCAGATATAACTTATTCCCAGTTCTTCTGCCATTAATTTTGCTTCATCCTCTATCCTCGGGTAGTCTGCAAATGTTTTTATTGGTAATCAGAGGAATAATTAGAGGATAAATGATAGGCATAAACGGTATTAGTTACTTAATATTTTGAAAGATCCAAGACAAGTAAAAAAAAAACAGCTGAAGAACTTCTTGGTGTCAAGAACACTGTAAACAACATGTATCATAAGTTTCTCCTTCATGTAATCATTTCATAAAACTAATGGCAAGTTAAAATATTCTATTTATCGAGTATAGCCGCCCGGCTATACCTTTAAAATTTCTATTTAAAGAGTATAGCCTCGCGGCTATACGTTCAAAATATTTATTTATAGTATATAGCAAAGAAACTAGTTTTATATTTATAAAATATAAAAAAAGGAAAGAAAACCTCTCCTGACGAAATTGTGTCGGCAAAGACCTTTGCCGGCAAATATTTGCCGGATTAGACCTTTCCCGACGAAATCTATCTGTGCCAACGAGGTTTTAAAAAAAAATAAATAAATACAAACTTAGTATCTTTAGGTCAATAAATTTTTATTTTAAATTTTCTTTTTAGTAATTAAATAATATATTAGCCTTCTTTAATTACTTTCATGAGTAATTATGTTTTAATTATTATTTCTTTAGTGATCAATTAGTATTAAATATTTTAATTAACTTCATAAATTATATTACTTGATAAATTGTAATTAATTTTAAAATTTTTTTCTTTAACAAAATATTTAAATACTAATTATTCACTAAGTAAATAATAATTAAAATATAACAACTAATTAAAGTAATTAAAAAAGAGAAATCTAGATTATGCTATTTAAAAGGTATAGCCGTGCAGCTATACTTTTAAAATATTCTATTTATAGTACGGCTATCTATATCTTTAAAATATTCTATTTGTAGAGTATAGCCGTGGGGATATACGTTTAAAATATTCTATTTAAGGAGTATAGCCACATGGCTATACGTTTAAAATATTCTATTTATAGAATATAGCCCCGCGGCTATACAACCACTTTTAAAATCTACCTCAAAGTGCACTCCACTATAAAGTTTGGTCCGATTATGTCGTACTAACCCTATATTGAGATTGAAACCCAAATCTCGTAAAACCATTTGATCAAATTTGACCAAAAGCACCTACATATGTGCTAGTTCAAACTTTGGACGTCATATGTGAAAACAAAAAACACCTACATAATAGATTAGCAGAGGATTCAAATCCTATAATCTAGTCTACGTCTTCCTTTACAATAATGGCCTCTCCACCATCTCTTCCTTCGGAAATATGGTTTGATCATATTCTAACGCGAATTGAATCGCTCGACAGCCTAGGGCTGTGTAGAGTGGTTTCAAAGGACTGGAATCACATCACATACGATTCAAGGTTCTGGCAATTGTTTTGCAAGAGAAGTGACACAGTGCACTCTGGGTTTTTAATTCAGAATTTCTACAATCGCAAACACTCATCAACGTTTGTCTCTGTTGATAACAAGGCCAACAAGACTTTGAATCCCTCAATACTAAACTTCTTGCCTGCCCCTGTCGAAGTTGAAGCTGTGAGTAGCCAAGGTGGCCTAGTATTTTGTGTGAACCAAAACCATCGTAAAGTACCCTAATATTTTGTGTGCAAGCCTACCACTCTACAATGGGAAACTTTACCCAATCCAAAGACTAGGTATTACACCCAAAGTAACGACATAGTTGTGTTGAGTTCGAAACCTTTAAGGTACAAGATTATCCAGTTTTCGGATCCCAAATCTCCAGTCAAGTCTCAACTATACCAAAACCTTATAAGGTGCGAAGTGTTTGATTCAAACACTTGGGCATGGAAGCAGTTGAAACATGTTAGTTTGCCCTATTCTGTGTGCTTGAAACTCCCCCGGCGGCCTTGTGTAACATCACGTGGTGTGTGTTATTGGCATCTGACGAACAACCAAGTGCTTGCTTTTTATTACGAAGACGATAAAGAGAGTTGGGAAATTTTTGATTCACCAGAGCCGATGAGTGATAAAAAGTATGGAGGAGACGCAAACTGATTAGTCTTGATGGGCTTAAACAACTGGTGGGACATTATCCTTGCCCTGGAGCACATTACAACAGTGACATTGCACTAATGGAAGCGTGGCCCAAAGTAATTTTTTACAAATTCCAAGCAAGTTCTAGTTATAAAGTAGTCAATGCCATGCTAGAGAATAAACCTGAGGAAAGTTTCAAGCTGCAGTCTGATTTTGAGATAGTTAATTTGAGGGGTCCATGGAGATGGCGAGATTTTAGCTTCATCTTCTTTCTGTTTGGATTTAGTTTGTTTTGTTATTTTGTGCGCTTTGTTTTAGGTATATAATTAAATTGTACACTTTCGTAAAAATTAAAAGAAATGCATGATTTATTAGAATTAAAAGGGTTTGATTTTGGCTAATTAATTAATTTCTTCTGTTTTGATTTACTCCTTCAAATCAAATGGTTGTGTTGTACAAAGAATTGCCACTTTACTTATAATATAGCCAACTTGCAAACCCTACAGTCCACATTGACTGGAGGCTTGATGTAGGAGGGAGCCATTGTCAACTTCTGTTCAATTTTTTTTTTTTTGGTGAATCAAAGTGTGTTACCACTCCGAGTTGGGACTGTTTACTGTAAAGCCTTCTCAGAGGGTGTTTTTCACACGCTGAGTTTCAAACTTCGTTCACCCAACTGCAGACCAAACCCCTTGGGTTTCTGTTCAATTCATTGATTCAACAAATTAATTGATCAAACACGTCTGACTTGGAAAAACAAAACAAAAAATCAAAGACAGCTGTGAGCACACACTCATTGCAAATTTCCATGACAATTTAGAATTGAAAGGGATAGTAATTTTACTCCTTCATTCCTCTTGCAATTTTTCCTTGTACTGTTTTCGTCTTTTTAAATCAATTCATAGAATACGGGGAATACGTGGAACCTACACTAGTTTTTAATTTGCACGTTTTACACACGTGAGATAATTGGTTTGCACTAAAAACATTTTTAATGTATCGTAATTGGATCGAAGACCTTAACTGCATAGGAAACAGGCTGCGCCATCCCCCACCAACCCATGCAAAATTCTATAGATATCTTACATGTCAAACGAATTTTGCAAATGATTTGAGTGGATTGCTTGTTGAGACAATTTTTTTTAAAAAATATTATATTTCAAAGGTATTAGATACACATAATAATATAATAAGGTGCAAAGATATGCTAACGTGGATCATTAACATTCATCAGATCAATCTAATAGTTAGTATTTCTTCAAATGCATGTAAATGTACCGATGCTAAATATAGAGACTCGGGATCCATAAATGATGATGAGTTCCAAACTTCATAGTAAAGTTGAAGTGAAGGAAAACGCCACATATATGCATGGGCTTTAAAATGCCATAATTAGTATCTCTAATTACAGGATATGTACTTGCACCACTGCCCACCTCCATTAGAAAGATCTGCCACAAAAGTGCCATAATTTAGTCATAATTTAAAAGTTCCAGATTTAATTTGGTCGCAACAAGTTGCAGAGCACTAACAATAACAAAAGAAATGTTAATATATTTAACAGGACAGAAATGTTAATCATTTTTTTCTTTTTGTTTCGCTTTTTCAAATATAGTTTCTTTTGTCTTGTTGGGTTGCTGTTGGATTTGTTTTCAACGTACAACTTGTTCGTAATTATCGCGGCTCTATCAGTCAGTCAACAATTTCCAGCTCCAAAAGAAGTTTATATATTAACTAACTAAGTACATTACAATTTGTGTTCAGAATTTAGCTTCCTGGTTTTCTCAGACTTTGCTCTCTCGCAAAATTCACATTATACAGCAGTTGGCTAGAAAATTGCTTCATGCTCTGTCTCTCTCCGGACAACAGAACAAAGATTCTCGAGAAAGTTCATTACTTTTCCGGAAAAGAAGAAAAAAGGTTCAAACTCAGAGGGTATCTTATTCACTATTTAAATGGGTATCTGAAGCGCTAATCTTCCGCTGCAGTAGCAGAGGAAAGCGGCCATGGACGGTGGAAAAGACATGGAGGAGAAGAAAGGAAGAAACGAAGTCGTTTTGCAGATTTCGGTGACTGAAGAACAGACTGGTTTCAATAATGAAACCCGACTCTCGAATCTTGAGCTAACGGAGCTTCAGAGCCTCAGTGTGTCAGGTTCTGCTTCTCCAGAGATTTCAGGGCAAAGTCTCACGCCCGGTAAGCCTCCGAAAATCCCAACCGAACCCGCTTTTCGACGAGCTTCGTTTTCGAGGTCTGCATTCTCAAAACCCAAGTCGAGATTTGTTGAGCCGGTTCCTCCTGCTGAAATGAAGGTGACTGATGAAAATACCCAGTTGAAGCCAACTGCTAATTCGTCTAATGTGGCATCACCAAGCTCAAAAACCACAGCCACAACTCCAAGAGACACTCTAAGATCAGCCCCTGTAACCCCACGAACACCGTTGATCGAACCGGGTGGCGAGGAAGACGATGATGATGAGGTGTATAAGACTGCCAATCTTAAGGTGCGTGAGAAGTCCGGTAAGAAGAAGTTGAAAAAGTTGGTCTTGATTGAGTTGATTGTATTTGTGTGCGTTGTTGGGTTTTTAATTGCTTGCTTGACTGTTACTAAGTTGGAGCACAAGAAGATTTGGAGTTTGGAACTATGGAAATGGTGTGTTTTGGTGGTGGTTGTCTTGTGTGGCAGATTGGTCACAGAATGGTTGATTAATGTTCTAGTTTTCTTGATTGAAATGAACTTCCTGCTTAAGAAGAAAGTTCTGTACTTTGTTTATGGGTTGAAGAGAAGTGTGCAGATTTTTATTTGGTTGGGTTTGATTCTTCTGGCATGGGCTTTCTTGTTCGACGACCACGGGGTGAAGAGGTCAAGGAAAACCTCTAGGATTCTAGGTTATGTTACAAGGGGCCTGGCTTCTTGTCTAATTGGATCAGCCATATGGCTGGCGAAGAATTTGTTTGTGAAATTAGTAGCTTCTTCTTTCCAATGCTCGAGATTCTTTGATCGGATTCAAGAATCAATCTTTCATCAGTATGTTCTCCGCACCCTTTCAGGGCCTCCATTGATGGAGATGGCAGAAAAAGTTGGAAGGACACCAAGTACTGGCCAGTTGAGTTTCAAAAATATAAAAGACGCTGCGAATAAGGGAAAGGAAGGGGCCAAACAAGAGGTGATTGATGTAGAAAAGCTCAAGAAGATGAAGCAAGACAAAGTTTCTGCTTGGACCATGAAAGGGTTGATTAATGTTGTAAGGAGTTCTGGGTTATCTACCATCTCCAACACACTTGAGAGCATTGATGAGGAGGAGGGTGAGCAGACAAATAAAGAGATTACTAGTGAGTGGGAAGCAAAGGCTGTGGCTTATGATATTTTCCTTAATGTAGCCAAGCGTGGCAGCAAGTGAGAATTTCTATCTTTTTCCAAAAAATTCCTCCAACATTTTGACAACTTGCAGTTTGTACTTTATTTTCTCACTATTTTTTCTATTAAATGGACTAGGCACATTGAGGAAGATGATCTTTTGCGCTTCATGAAAAAGGAGGAGGTCGACCTTGTACTTCCTCTGTTTGAAGGAGCAGCAGAAAGTGGAAAGATCAAGAGAAAATCTTTGAAGAACTGGCTGGTAACTTCTTTATTTGGTTTTTTATTTTATTTTTTGGTCTGAAACTTCTGTATTATACCGCCAGAACTAACATTTTATGGACTTCTTGTGATATCCAGTTGGCACACAAAATTATAAGTATTTAAAGCTACCCTTCCATAGGATCTTAATTCTATATGTCGTGGACAGTAAATTTCAATTCTTCTGTAGGTCAACAACATAGAATTTTAATTCATGACTCTTAACATTCTTCTTGTTTTCAGGTGAATGTCTACCTTGAACGCAAGTCACTGGCACATTCTTTAAATGATACTAAAACAGCAATAGAGGAGCTGAATAGGCTTGCCTCAGGACTTTTGCTTCTTGTGATCCTTATTGTGTGGTTACTTCTGATGGGATTTTTGACAACCAACATACTGGTCTTTATATCATCACAGCTTTTACTGGTGGTGTTTGTGTTTGGTAATACTGCGAAAACTGTGTTTGAAGCCATCATATTTGTCTTTGTGATGCACCCATTTGATGTAGGCGACCGTTGTGTTGTTGATGGGGTACAGGTAACTCCGCAATCCTCATTTTTCAAATAAATTTACTGCTACTAAAACAACTTCACTTGACGCATTGAAACCTGACAGATGATTGTTGAAGAGATGAACATATTGACAACGATCTTCTTGAGATATGACAATGAGAAAATATACTATCCGAATTCAGTACTGGCTTCTAAACCCATCAGCAACTATTATAGGAGCCCGGAGATGGGTGATTCTGTTGAATTTGCAGTTGATGCTTCTACGACGGTTGACACTATCAACTCTCTAAAAGGCAGAATAAAATCGTATGTTGACTCCAAATTACTCTGCTTCTCAATTATTTATTGGAATTGAATTTCACAGTCTAAAGGCTCTCTCAGCTCAGTAAAACCAACTTATTATTAAGCATGTAGCATCATTTTATAGAATTATAGATAGATTTATACTTTAGCAGCTGTCGGAATTTATTTGAAACTGGTGGTGCTATTGCTCACATTTTCATGACATACAAGATTAGAGTTTAGAATCCTTGGAAACAGATAGGTTCTTGCAATGAACTTAAAAGCTACAAACTAAGTTTTTCGCACGGAATCATCAATAAAACAGGTTATGTTTGGGTGATTCTACTATCCTACTAAAGAAGAGTTGTTTCTTTTACTGACATATTCCTAACAAGAGTTTATCAAAACAAGCACAGATGTGCAGTTTTATCAATCTATTTTGTATCTTTTGGTAGCTAGCTCCTCTTGTTACTTGTGACGTGATCATGCATTGCTGTTAGTACTTCAGTTTCCTATCTTACGTTCTCTTTATACAAAACATCCACTGGCACGTGCACACTCTAATTTGTACACATGAGTTGCTGAAAAAGAAATTGAAAATTTCAGGTACTTGGATGGCAAGACTCAGCACTGGCGTCCCACCCATAGCGTGGTGGTTAAGGATATTGAGGATGTGAACAAGATGAAAATGGCACTTTACGTTACGCACACCATAAACTTTCAGAACTATGGAGACAAGAGCAGCAGGAGATCAGAATTAGTCTTAGAGCTGAAGAAAATATTTGAAGATCTTGGTATAAAATATCACCTCCTGCCTCAAGAAGTTCAAGTCCGCTACGTTGGGCCAGCTACTTCAGAACTTCCACCGACATGGCGGTGATCTTTTCTTTGTGCAAGAATTTTCTCTGCTGCAAGTACGTTCCTTTCTTCTTTTACGCTAATGACTTATCCATGCTTCCAGTTCAATCTTCATTTTCATGACTGAGGACAAAGATTATACAATTGATGATCAAACACCTAAAATAAGAAAGCTTTCATAAATGCAAACTGCTTAACATCAATTTCATGTGAATGTGCAAAAACCTAGGACTCAAAAGGCACCAACACTAGCTGATGGCCCTGAAGCCTTTTAACCTTAGCTCAAATAATAAAGACCAATCAGAAACACACACAAAAATCCAGCAATGGCTGTTGAGGTAATATAACTCTGCATGTTTGATTAACAAAGGCAATGCGAAGCATACCTTTCTATGCTCTTGTAGTTCTTTGTCTACATGGTCGCATTGATCATCCGGCCTCTACTTCTTTGCATCTTTCTTATAAAATGATGAAGTATCATGTCATCAACTTGAAATTTTCATCACGTTTGCTAGGGCTCAGCGCGAACAAAGAACACTCTACAAATCTGATTGGAACCAAAAGGAAAATGTTTGGAAGTCATCTGGAGAAAGTTTTTTGAAATACACTCCTGACAAATTAGTTGCATGAAGAATGCCTAGTGGAAGGAGGAAAAGCCTCTCAACACTGTGATATTGAGATTTGTGAGAGAGCTGGAAACACGATGTTTCTTTTTAGAAACTGATTATACAAATTTTGAGTGAATTCATGTTCATTGCAAAATTGATTGTTTAAATACGTATACTCTTATAATTTATTTTTTCCTCCTATCACCTGTGTCTAATTTGTACATTGAGCACTTGCCTCAAAATAGAGTTTCAATTGCATGGAATGCCAGAAACGGTGACGTATCGACTAGTCTGAACTAAAAACCCCGTTAGAAATGGATCAATTAAATTGTCTAACTTAGAATATAATGGGCAAAACTTTGCGATGGCCCAATTAAACACACAAACATAATTTTCCAATGTGGAAAAAAAAAATAATAATTACAATCTATAAAAAAAAAAATTTTTTAAAAACCCCACCTTTTGTAGGCTTTGATGCACTTATTAGACTATTCGAATGCGAAGGGTGTCAACAAATTTCAGTCTGGACGGTGATTGGGCCAATAAGATAACCTTATCCACCAATCACAATTGAGAGGCTGCCACGTAGGACAAAGATAAATTACAGGGTTTCCACCACCTCCATGACTCTATCCAGCCCTCTCTCTCAAAATCTCCCACACCACCAACAACAGCAACAAGACCTCAATCTGACAAATAAAAATTCACAGAGAAAAGCAGTTGGTTTTGGAAGAGCAAAATGGCATCAACCACTGCAGTTACAATGGCTATGCCATTGCCCAATGCAAGCCAAAAGAGGATCCAATCCTCCTCAGAGACCTTCTTCAAGCCACTGCCAGTGAGGCCCTCAAGGGCTTTAACACCAGCAGCAGCATCAAGATCTAGTGGGAGACTTGAAATCAGGGCTTCCAAGGAGAAGGCGGTTACCGGCCTGACCGCAGCCGCGCTCACGGCCTCAATGGTGATCCCGGAGGTGGCCGAAGCCGCCTCCGGAGTCTCTCCTTCTCTCAAGAACTTCTTGCTCAGCATTGCTGCCGGCGGTGTTGTACTTGTCGTGATCGTCGGTGCGGTAGTTGGCGTGGCCAATTTCGACCCTGTTAAGAGAGGCTGAGAATTCTGATGCAGACTTATTGTTGATGATTTTTCATCTTATTGTATCTGTTAAGCAATGGTTTATGTTTCTTTTGCAATCGTGTAAATGGTTTATGTTTCTTTTGTAATCGTGTAAATGGTTTATGTTTCTTTTGTAATCGTGTAATATGTGACTCTTCTTCTTCTTCAACTCGTACTTTGGCCGAAAACTGTGAATTATATAAGCTTCATTTTTCATTGCAATTTCCATTTTTCATAGAAGGAAATAATAGAGGGCAAAGGAAAATAAAAACGCCATGAACTCAATTCAGAAATTTATATAGTTTCCCGTGGCTACGCCTACGTTTTACAAGGCACATATAAATGGAGTTAAATCCCGATATGCTGGCATCAATTCACAGAACAACAATTTCTGTGTGAGCTTGTCCAATACAAAGTGTAAATAATCTCCACAGAACGCAATCTGCTGTGTCTAACTAAAACCGTTAAATCGAACTTGATCATGTTCATTACCTAGAAAACTTCAAAATCATGTCAAGCATGTACTTGCTCTCTGAAGAATAGTTCACCTTATCAGCCTTAACGACCGTGACCTTCACCTTCTGCTCGTCACCGTACGTCTCCTCTTTGATTTTAAGCTTGAAAAGGAATTGGTTAAAGATACTGCTCCGAACTATGTCTCCGAATCTTGCATCATCCTGCTCTTTCAACAAGTACAAGTCCTTTGCCGAGCAACCCAAGATCTCTTCTCCGGATTCCTGGAAAGCCGTTGCCCAAGTCAAACCAGTATTGTCTTGAATTTGGGCTTGAAGCAGATATCTATAATCACACTCCTCAAATTCTTGATCGCACCTGTCACACTGCCATCCTCTGTTTCCTGACCTTGAAACTTTTTTGTTACACTGCCTATCTCCAATCATCAATGGACAAGCTGTGTAACAGAAAGAATCTGTTTTAATGAAAGATATCGTGGCCTTCACAGTGACCCAATCCGGCTTATCTGATCTTCCAAGACCTTCATCCTTGATCTGAGAAACAGTTTTGCGTATCTCATTCTTACTTCCTCCTGGAACAATGTCTTTAGAAATCGACACAGAAGCAGTATCCTTGCCCCCTCGATCAAACCACTCTCTCAAGCTATGAGAGTCAGGGATATCTGGGTTTATGAACAGCTGTGTAGAATGAATTGTTCCTACGGACTTCCCACTAAAATCATTAATCTTCCCAGCTTTGACAGCTAAAACTGGAAATAACCCAGAAGCCAACATATCTTCCAGCTTTTGACCTTCCCTGTTGCAGACATCTCCCCAAAGGGTTAGCTCAACGCTCTTGCCTGACCAATCCCTTAGATTCACAATTCTTCTCTGAGTTTCCATACCATTCTTCCTCATAATAGGAACAGAAGGGTTGACAGATATCACAATACCAATAATGTCAACGATAGAATTACTATCAACATTCTCAATTTCACTAATATGCCTGAAGGAAAACTTCTGCTCTGGTATAGAACCATCTTCGTCAGGGCAGAGCTCCACAGTTGAAATTGCATCCAAAGTTATCTCCCAGTCGTTTTTCAGATGGTTGAAGTTCTTCTGGGCAGGTTTCAAGCTACCCTTTGAAATCAAGTAAACTCTACCAACCTCAATAGTATCATAGAAGCGGTCAAGAACAGCATTGAAGCAGGTCACTCGTATTTCCCCTCCTTCAGAGTCAAGGAGATCGAAAGAGAAAACCTTACCATCTCCTCGAGCATTATTATACCGACGGGGATCCCCTTTTGCTGTGACCCTTGCCTTGATAGCCCACCTTCCCTGATAAGGATTCAGAGCATTAATAGGAATGATCCGTGCCGGTGCCTCGTTCTTTACGATTGAGCCATGATTTTTGTACTGTGGAGGTGGTTGGTAAGGAGGTTGGACAGTAGGTCGGAAATTTGGCACATTGTGAACAGAGTTTTCAGAATGAAAAGTAGGTCTGAGATTCGGCCCACGGTTAAGAGAGGTCCCAGAATGAGAAGTAGGTCTGAGACTCTGCACATTGCGTACAGATTGTTGAGAAATCATATAGTTATTGCTATCCCTGACTGAGTGCTCAAAATTGTTATTAGGCAATGCCTTTTGAGCAGTTGAACCAGATTCAACATATAGTTTTGGATCCCCAATAATCTCAGAGTCCAGTATGATAGTTTCCATGTTCAGCACTACAATAATCCTGTACAAAGAGCGGAAAGTCAAAACTCACTGATTTTAAGCTCTCTAGTTACATTAGTTTTTAAGTTCTCTTTTTTTCAATACAAATTTACCTCATCATAGCTTGTGATTCAACCCAAAAAAAAACATCCTAGCTTTATTGCACAGATAATATTCTTTGTTTCTCAAGATAGATGAACATCACGCACATAATTGCGTACCATTGCTAACTTGGACATATCCACAAGATCAATATAAAATACTGAATTAATAGAGACAAGATGCAAACCGACACCCCCAAAAAACCTGAACATATTGTTACATAGAGTGAAACTTTTACTTCTGATACTTAATGTTAGCTCATAAACTGATTTAATCAAAATTTGAAACGTCAATTCCTTGAAACGCAAATTGCCTCTGATCACTGCTCAAACAACCACAATAATATTCAACTTTAATTAAGACTATATAGCACTTGTTTCGATTCCATAACTTCAATTAAGCTAAGTACTAAAATCATCAGACACATTTCTAGCTTTTTCTAACCACAAGCAATTATCTCATATCAAAACCAAAATCAATCTTAATTAACCAAAAATGGGAAATGAGAGAGAGAGAGAGACGGACTTGCGGTTTTGGAAGTAGCTGGAAATGTACTCGGTGAGCTGGATGATGGAACCTTTCTTGACTTGGCTGGTCTTGATTCGGTCGTTGAGCTGCGTAGCGACCATGGCGTGCTGACACGAAACGGCGTCTGAGATTATGAAACGGTACCTCTCCTGCGTGCCGAGGAGCTTAATATCGATTACCTGCACCAATGGCTTCGAGTCCAAGTCGCCGGCTGAGATCGCCGAGATCGCGTTCGGCGTCAGATGCACCGGCATTCTGAGGAACCCTAGGCGTATGTCAATTTGAGGAGGACGATGGTGAGGCTAGTGACGTACTTACGCGATAGAACGAAGGGTAGATTTGGAATTAACGAGAGATTGTTGACGGAATGAGAGGGAGTGTAATTGGCGGGGTGTTGCAGGAAATGACCGACCGAGAGAGAAAAGGGATTTTGATTTTCGAATCGGTTTACGGGTTTTATATAGGACGCTCGAACTTTTGAAATTACAGTTATGTCACCGACTCACCGCCCTTCCTTATCCCTTCAAACAACTGACCCCCCCAAAAAAAAACTTCTCTCACTCTTCATACAAAGAAGATTATTTGCTCTAAAGTTTGTAATTAAATTTCACTTCTGCTTTACGATTTTAATCTGTAACAATCTTTGATTGATAAGTCGTACTAGTATGATAACTATATCACCATCTCACGCAATAATTTATGTACGTGGAACTCACAATGCATCAACGGTCAGATTTTACCCTATGCATTTAGATGACTAATGCTAGCAAAATGTGTAGGCTTTTTCTACTCTTTATGGTACAAACCAAACTAATGTATGTATCAAATGCAACTTGCAAATTGTTTGATCAAACCTAGCTTCATTTAAATTCGGTAATGTACTAATGGTCAGATTTTGCCTATATGCATATATTCAACTAACCATAGAAAAATCGAAAGCTTTTTTTCTCCTCTTTTTGTACAAACCATGCCCATCTATGTGTTGCAAATTGTTCGATCAAATCTAGCTTTACATTAAATTTGTCAAAATCTGACCTAAAATACTCAATAGTAAGTCGAAGTTAGATGATTTTGGTAGAGTTGATTTGGGGTTTGCTCTAACAAACATTTGTTTGCTTCTGGGGTACCAAAAGGTGGGGACTGAATCCAGTGACATAATGGTAAAGCAATGGTAGTTGATTATTTCTTAAAATCCGGAATTTGAGCCTATGGTTTTGTTAAAAAAACTTCAATTACTAGTTCTGAGTTTACATGCCCAGATACTTTTATTCTTTATCATTAGTTTTCCTTTCAATAGCACAGTAGACCCCCTATTCTTCTGCATTCTTTGTAAGCCCATGCCCATAGACGAACCTTACGTTTTCTCCAGTCAAGACTTGAGTTTCTTTCAGAAGCCTGCATTGCAACAACAAATTTACTTTAGTATAGGTAGGGATGATCCATTATCCATAGAGAGTTCATGCAGAAAAGATTGTCAAATTCCAGGCTATATGGACCGATATGTCACGTAATTCTTCTTAATTCGTTATGGAAATTGTAGCATTCCAACGTGCAGATCATCTTGTTTACTACAGTGGATGATACAATGGAAGCAACATCTAAATAGAGGAGATCTCCTCTAATTCTTTCCTGGATTCTGCTGTTGAGTTGTTCAACGTCCAATTTGAGTGGTTCATCTGAAGCCTGTGTGCAGATGTTAGTAGTTAGGCATCAAATGGAACAGAATCAATGTGTTTCAATAGAAAATTCCTCCTCAGTTAATTTAATTTCATGGTGGTTAATTACTTAATTAGAACTTACCAAAACCCATCCACATGAATCTGCACAAGATGGCACATGAGCTGTGTGTATGCAATCACATCTGCAGAAAAGCAACCTTTGTCGTGCAACAGAGAAACAAGGTACACGAAGTTAACCGAAAATGAAGGGAAATGCTTACATTTGAACACATGTTTTACAGTGTTGTATATTGAAGTGAAGATATCCTTATGGGAAAAAATTCCTGCCAGACCAGCGTGTTCATGATAGCGTAGAGCAAGATAAAGAAACAACTTGGAAAAGTTTCAAGAAATGAACCGAAGCTACCTGATTCATACTAGTTTACTGTATATACTTGAGTGACAAAGATGCCATTGTCTTTGAGGTGGGGTTTTATGACTTGCTCATGGAAGGGTTTGGTGTAAAGGTCATTGCAAGGCCCTCCCTCTATTGGATCTGGTAGGTCTCCCACAATCACATCAAACTTTTCTTCAGTTTTCTCTAGCTCATCCCTTCAATCACATTAATTACTCTTACATATCAGTTCATTATCAGACCAAGATTGTTTCTGGCATACATCAAGGCTTGCTTAACAACCGAAAACCAATATCTTATGCTCATAATATCTGTCCTAAAGGCTTTCACTTGAGATTGAGAGATTAAACAACAAATTGAAGCAAAGACAGACAAACTAGCTACTTATTACTTTGCATCACTGAAAACAATGTGGTGCTTATCGTCACGAAACGCCTCCTGATTTTCTGTCAGATGTGCTTGGCAAAAATCGGCAACCATCTGCAATATTCATGTTAAGGTACCTTACAGATTTGGATGAAAGCAAGATGGAAGATCATTTAATTTCACTTAAATGGTAAATCTCATATTTGTTTTGAGAAGCATCACACCCTGTCAATGTCACACATGATAACTTTCTCTACATCTTTGTGCTTTAGTGACTCTCTTGCTGTTGACCCTTCGCCACCTCCCATTATAAATATTGTTTTTGGGCTGAAACCAATTACACAGAAATAAGACACAAAAGGGAAAAAGAAAAAAGAAAAAGGGTTAAGCTAAGCTAAAAAGATATTCGCATATATACTTGTCATGTAGTAAAAGAGCAGGATGAACCAAGCATTCATGGTAAATAAACTCATCTCTTTCAGCACTCTGCAACTTCCCATCGATCACCAGAGCCTAAATACCAACAACAACACAAAAGGAAGGAAAAATATCAGTGACCAATTAATTGATATGTGTGTGTGATTTAGAGTCCTTATTGTGATTGCTAGCAAACCTTTCCAAATCGCTCTGTGTCCAAAAGAACTATGTCTTGGAACTCGCTTGTTGCTGCATGCAACACACTGTGGGAGAGAGAGAGAGAATCAAAACCAGTACTAGTATTGTACAAAATGAACTGATGATTTAATTTGCATGTTGTGATTTCTCTCGGAATTGATTTGAATTTGATTCACCTTGCAGCAGAAATTCCAAAAGATTCATCAAAATGTTTAGAAGAATTGGATTTTTTTTTTTTTTTCATGTTCGAATACTTGAAGGCGTACCCATTCAAAGCAAAAGACCATTTGAGATCAGCTTCCAGCTGCTCCTCAAACCATTCAGCATGTTGCTGCTGATCATTTCCAATTGGGGGTTCTGATAATTATCCTCCTCAGGGATTAATTCAAACTCAGAGAAGTGGTCCTCTGGAGGCAAAGGAACATAGAGAACCATGAGAGCAGCACACAGAAATGACAACATTGCTGAACCCAACACAGTAACACAGAGAGCAGAGTACAGCCGAACGGCTATAATATTAAAATTTATATTTATAGAGTATAGCCCGGCGGCTATACCTTTAAAATTTCTATTTATAAAGTATAGCCGAGCGGCTATACCTTTAAAATTTCTATTTATAAAGTATAGCCGCGCGGCTATACCTTTAAAATTTCTATTTATGGTGTATAGCCGCTCGGCTATATCTTTAAAATTTCTATTTATAGAGTATAGCCGCGCGGCTATATCTTTAAAATTTCTATTTATAGAGTATAGCCGCTACTCTATAAATACCCTCAAGCTTCTCATCTGGCATTGCCCAAGCATGGAAGCTCCTATGTTCTTCTTCTTCTGGGTCCTTTTGTGCTAGATTGGGATGAACTTGATTCGACATCCAGACTTTACCACACCATTTCCCTGCCACTTCCTTTTCTGCTTGCCAGATCTCCTCCTATAGACATCAATTCTTGTGGGCGAGCTAGCTGGAGAACTACGACCAAATGCATTGTATATAACAGAATTGTATGCCATCTGCTTACTGTAAAGATGAGAACGGCTAAGGCTGGCACTGTAGAAGAGAGTTATCCCCAACTTTACAGCCCAGTCCCCATTCTCCGCAATGGCTTCCTCACTATCCAGAGCTGACTGAATCCTCTTCTCATCTTCCTCGGTGGCATCCCTGAACGTTGTTTCATTCCCGAGATAATTTATTCCCAGTTCTTCTGCCATTAATTTTGCTTCATACTCTATCCTCGGGTAGTCTGCAAATGTTTTTATTGGTAATCAGAGGAATAATTAGAGGATAAATGATAGGCATAAACGGTATTAGTTACTTAATATTTTGAAAGATCCAAGACAAGTAAAAAAAACAGCTGAAGAACTTCTTAGTGTAAAGAACACTGTAAACAACATGCATCATAAGTTTCTCCTTCATGCAATCATTTCATAAAACTAATGGCAAGTTAAAATATTCTATTTATCGAGTATAGCCGCGCGGCTAGACCTTTAAATTTTCTATTTAAAGAGTATAGCCGGCCGGCTATACTTTCAAAATATTATATTTATAATATATGGCAAAGAAACTAGTTTTATATTAAAAAGCAAGAAAGCCTCTCCCGACAAAATTGTGCCGGCAAATATTTGCCGAATTGGACCTCTCCCGACCAAATCTATCTGTGCCGACGACATTCGTCTGCAGAGGTCTAATCCGGCGAAGCTTATACCTGTGCAGACGAAATCTCGTCTGGAGAGGTTTTTTTTAAATAAATACAAACTTGTCATGTAGTAAAAGAGTAGGATGAACCAAGCATTCATGGTAAATAAACTCATCTCTTTCAGCACTCTGCAACTTCCCATCGATCACCAGAGCCTAAATACCAACAACAACACAAAAGGACGGAAAAATATCAGTGACCAATTAATTGATATGTGTGTGTGATTTAGAGTCCTTATTGTGATAGCTAGCAAACCTTTCCAAATCGCTTTGTGTCCAAAAGAACTATGTCTTGGAACTCGCTTGTTGCTGCATGCAACACACTGTGGGAGAGAGAGAGAGAATCAAAACCAGTACTAGTATTGTACAAAATGAACTGATGATTTAATTTGCATGTTGTGATTTCTCTCGGAATTGATTTGAATTTGATTCACCTTGCAGCAGAAATTCCAAAAGATTCATCAAAATGCAAACCCAGTTAAAAGAATTGGTTTTTTCAATTTTTTTTTCATTTTTGAATACTTGAAGGCGTACCCATTCAAAGCAAAAGACCATTTGAGATCAGCTTCCAGCTGCTCCTCAAAACCATTCAGCATGTTGCTGCTGTTCATTTCCAATTGGGGGGTTCTGATAATTATCCTCCTCAGGGATTAATTCAAACTCAGAGAAGTGGTCCTCTGGAGGCAAAGGAACATCGAGAACCATGAGTGCAGCACACAGAAATGACAACATTGATGAATGAACACTACACAAGTTACAACACAGAGAGCAGAGGAGAGGACTAATTTCTTAGCGTGTGTGCTGCAAGAAGAATGTGACAGAGAGGACCAATTTCTAATGTAAGTGCTGCATTAAAGGCAGCTTTGTTGTTTTATTACTTGCAGGATAACGTTTTCTGAGTTTGGTCTTACCTTCTTTTTTGTTCTTTCCAAGATGTGCATGTGGATCCCACTTTTGCTTCACCTGAGCTTGGTCTTGCCTGCCCATTTGGTAAACGGTGATGAAGCATGACTGAGAAGTGTAAGCACCACTGCCTAGGTGGAAGCTTGCGTGGAACGCGCCAACCGCTTCAATCAAATACTTGGCTCCTTACATGCAAACAGCATTTCTTCCATACACACACTTACACATGTGTTGAAACTTTTCTTTTCCTATTTTTTGAAGATCACTTTTGTAACGTGTAAGACTTGCAATGCACGAAACCAAACACTGTCCCTAACGCTCATGAATGTTTTTTTTTTAGTACAAGCAATATTAAAAGAGTAGGAAATCAAACTTAGAACCTCAAATGGAGGAGTAATCACCATATTACACCACTCATAAGGTGCTGGACGCGACTTTTGCTTACCTATTTAACATTCATGGAAGAATGTGGATGAAGCCTAGTCTTTGATTAGAACTTGACTTTGAACTGGCAATTGCCGTCTTTCTTTTTTTTCGGAAAGAGAATTGGAAGTACCATATTTCCCATCAATAAAAATCACCAAACCCTTTGTTGTGTTTGAACGCCGCAGAGGGAGCTTTGACAAAAAGAAAGACAACGGGGGACGAAGAGGGCGAAAAGAACTAAACAATTCTGAAAATAAAGAAATATTAAACAAAATTGTCTGAGTGCGACACAATTTGGGAAACGCTCTGTCCCATCTTTTGATACGCAAAATTTTTCATAAGAAAACAATAAAATTAAAACACTCGAGATTGAAGTTACAAAAAATGGATGACTATCTCAGAACATATGTTAAGAACTTAAGCCACAACCGAGGGGGCATCAATATCGGTTGCGCCCAGCACAGGTGCTGCCACTACTGCTGCTGCTGCTACTGCCGGCCTGAAATACTCATCCTCCTTCGGTTGGTGGATTGTAACAAGGTCAGGTAAGGGGGTCATGGGCCCTTGCTTGCCCTTGGGATCCCAATCAAGCATAATCTTGACCTTAATACCAAGTACACCCTGTATGCAAATACATAAAGAGATTAGACCATTTATAACAGAACCATTTGTACAGAACAAACCGACTCATGAAGCACTACGGAAGGAAGAAACAGGTGACCTGGACAAACCTGTCTAAGGAGGACATGCCTCACAGCAGAATCGATGTATTCATTAACTGGCTGACCAGAAGAAATCATGTACCCATCTTTGAACTTCATGGACTTGGCTCTCTGTGCTCTTAGCTTTCCACTAACAATCACCTGTACCAATAACATATCACCTGTTAATAATGTAACAATAACATATAACATCAAATTCAAAACGGGATAGGAAAAACAGTATCAAAAACTGCTAATGACCAACCTCACAACCCTTGGCCCCACTTTCCATGACAAATCTCAAAACACCATAGCAGGCCCTGAAAGGAACAGTTCATGGTAGATTAGTCATTAAGCATATATTCAGTATACAAAATTGCATATAAATGGGGTCCATCCATGAATCACAATTTATCATCATCATTGACAATTGCATTACGTAGAAAAACTGGAAAAACCAATACCCAAGATTATGTATGTAACACCAGATGAGTGTCTGAAACCCAAGGCCTAAATAACAGTAACAATCCATTTAAAAGATGTACCCTCCCTAAGGTTACAACATGAAAACAAGAGCATCTCATGAGGATTATCTCACAAAGGAAGTAAATAAATTTCGTCATCTTCCGACACAAATTTGGTACGAAAACACCAACATGCTTTGTAGATGACATAAAACTACCATCTCACAAATTGGCAAAACAATACAGCTTATATTTCAAATACAAAATGAGAGTAACACTAGATGAGTGTCTGAAACCCAAGGCCTAAATAACAGTAATGATCCATTAGAAAGATGTACCCTCCCTAAGGTTACAACATGAAAACAAGAGCATCTCATGAGGATTATCTCACAGAGGATGTAAATAAATTTCGTCATCTTCCGACACAAATTTGGTACGAAAACACCAACATGCTTTGTAGATGACATAAAACTACCATCTCACAAATTGGCAAAACAATACATCTTATATTTCAAATACAAAATGCGAGTCAAACACCAGGCCAGACTAACAGTAACGGTCCAACAGAAAGATTTACCCTCCCTTAGATTGCAACATGAAAACAAAAGCATTTCATGAAGATTATCTCATGGAGGATGTCAATAAATTTTGTCAACTTCCGACACAAATTTGGTACAAAAACACCAATATGCTTTGTAGATGACAGAAAACAACTCACGAATAGGCAAAACTATACATCATATATCTCAAATAAAAAATAAATTCTACTACCAAGAAAATGTTCAAGCCCCAGCCAGAAGTTAGAACAGAAACTATTGAATTATATATAACACCTGTAGACCTAACCCAATACAAACAAAGCCCATTTGCTCTATAAATGGCTCACTGATGAACAGAGACTGGTCTATTAGAAACCCAGGCTAAAACACGGTTGTTAACAAGAAAGTATACAGGTAGCCATGTATAAAAATGTACCCTCCTCATGGTTACTGCATGAAAACAATGGCATTTCATGAGGATGATGGCATGGAGTATAAATATCAATTTCGTTATCTTCCGACACAAAGTTGGTACGAGAACACCAATATGCTTTGTAGATGACAAAAACCAAATTTGCAAAACAGCACATTATCCAGATACAGAACAAATAATAACCAACACAAACACTAAATAAGCTCATCCCCAATCTGTCTCAACAGCACATTGTAGAATTGAAAATAACACTTCTATACAAAAGAATAGATTCATAATTTTAAACCGAAACAATGTATCAGATTGACAACATAGCTCACCAACAAAATCAAAAGCTATAAAATAAAATATAAAAAAATGAGAGGCCTTTATTACCATTGGTCATCATTAGATCACTAATAGAAAATATATATATATATATAAAATCATATACCTGCGGACAGCGAGGCCTCCAAGAAGCTTGTAACGGAGAGACTCAGCTTGGGCAATAGCGCAAAGCCCTCTATTGTTAACCTTCTCAGCATAAAGCTCAACACTGTTTTCTGGAAACTTAAACCTCTTCTGTACCACTGAGGTTAGCTCCCTAATCCTCCTCCCCTTCTCTCCTATAGTTATTATAAAATGCACACGAACAATCAATAAATCATCAAAATACATGCCTCAATTAAAAAGGTCACAAAAATATATTTTTTCAATATAAAATAATAAACCGACCGAGCACGTTCTGGGTACGAGTGGCTCTGATTATGATCTCGGTACGCATCGGTGTGACCCTAACTTCAACGCCGGAGTAGCCATCTTCGGCGAGCTCTCTCGTGAGAACTTCATTCAGCTCGGCGAAGAACACTCCGTCGGCGACGAACTGTAACCAAACATAAAGACAAGAGCTTTAGTTGAACCTGAGATCGAATTTTCTTGTGTTTTCTCTGGAAACAAACAAGGTAGAAGAAGGACTGACCTTTCGCTTCTTGCTCATTTGGGTCGCCATTGTCGCGAATGTGAAAGTTGCAGATTTGAGATCTGAAATGTGGTGGCGGGAACTCTGCAAACCCTAGCTTTGTTGGCACCCGGTTTGGGGTTAAGGATATGAGGTGTTTATAAGTATAGGTGGAGATAATCGCACGGTCGATATATTGTCAGTTTGATGAACGGATGATATTTGCTCTTATATTTTCTTCTTTTTTTCCTTTTTCTTTTTTTTTTAGAGAGATTTTTTTTTCTTTTTTGTTTGGCAATTTTACAAGGCTTTAAAAAAAAGTGATGGCCCAAAGGCCCATAAATTAGCCCAAAATAGGTTTTTGGTGGATACTTGTTCGTCAATTAAACTTGGCCTGGGCTGTAAGGTTTAACTTCGGCCCAAATTGTTTCATCATGCTCTTAGATAATCTGTAAAAAGTTTAAGGCAAATATCTTGGTTCCATTCCATCTAGTGAGTCGTTCCATGATGAGGGTGTCATATATGGACTATAAATGTGGACCTTCATATTAGCCACATGATTCATCGGAATAGTAACTTCACTTAAGTTTAATGAAATGATCATGTGGCTAATATGAAGGTCCAGATGAGGAGTCCATATATAGTACCCTCACTATAAAATTTCGCTTAATTAATTTGTTTTTTGGATCAATAGGAGGGGAGATTGATCAAATTTGAAACCGATTATAACATTGAGAAGAAAAATACCACTAAACAAATACCTAATTAGTAAGTTCAATTACTTTATTTGTTCAGTAATAAAATTACTTTTTTTTGTTCGGTAATAAAATTACTTAGATGCCACAAAAAAAGAAATGATACTTAAAGTTAATCCATAAAATTACTCTCAACACATATTGAGATTTTGTGAGGTCTCGATGTGTTTGGGGTTATATTATGTGTACTGATGTGAAACTTCTCTTTTTCCATGACAATGTGCAAAGTGGAACCACATGTTTCTCTCAATCACTACTTAATAACTTGCTTAAGTAGTTGGCTCAACCAACTTATTGCAAATGATTGCTTACGACTATAATTCAAAAATGGCATTGGATGAAATATTGTGTCACGAAAGTGTGAAAATGTGACTCTTACATAAAAATGTCGAATCTTATTATACACAGTGAGTCTCACGTATTTTATGTTACGAACACAATATGTTAAAAACACACGATAAATTCTAAAAATACCAAGAGTTTCCTATAATTAGAATATTGGGGATGTTCACATGAGTTTGTAGATTTCCAAATTATTTGGGGCTCGATAAATCTGTCCACCCACCACATAGAGCTCATTCCTTAGGAAGAAAGAAATAAAGAAAGTGGGGGAAGCTAATGGACTATCATCATCATTATTGGCATTGTTATTAGGGCATAATAGGTCTTTTCAAGTATGGGCGTGGATTATTATAGTCTGATTACCTAATTAGGTCCAATTAATAATGATTTACAAAACCTCTAGGAACAGACACACAGTCTTATTATCTACTGTAATAAATTGGGGAATTCAAGGGGCAAAATGGACATTTTGGTGTCCTTTCCAACCTGCATTTTGCTGGAAATGTAAGGAACAACATAAAGGCAAGAATGGGCTAAAAGTAGATTCCCACTACAGGATTGCACATGTTAAGTTATAGCAATGTTTAATTTGTCTGGCCTGGTTCAGGGACCCAATCATCTGATCTTTCTAGCCCTTGATGATTACCTTAATTAATTTCACAATAAACAAAGCATTAATCCAGTTTTTAATTAGGATCGTGATCTTGCAGGTTGTGTGTTTTAGTTTATATTAACTTGATCCAGTGGATTAAGCCTGGACTCTTTTTTATTTGCATTGTTGGCCGGCTTGTATTGGTGTTGACGGTGTGATCAAGATTACGACTAATTTTAATCACATGTTGTTCACACTATGTTGTTGCTTGTGCAGCTGTTGTTGTCATTGTTAATTAGGTTTGAGAGATACCTTCTTTTCGTTACAAGGGTTTTTGATACTCGATTTTATGTGAGTATTTCAATGAAGAGGTGTCACAAACACTACATTCCTCACAATTAATCAGAGCAAATTAAATTCTTCAAATTAACGCGGCCTAACACGACATTAGGTCGTACCAAGTCGGAACATCATGTCATTCGATATAAGATGGATATGTTAAACATAAACAATCTTATTCTACACCGAGTACAACACGAAGTATGATTAAACCTAATTTATACCAATACAGTATATTTTTCACCTCTACACCAATCAGGTGACCGTATGCATACTACTTTAACATATAAACAAATGGGTGGTCGAATGAGACCAATTTTGTAGATGAAGTGTGTAAGTCATCACTCTCTCTCTCTCTCTCTCTACGAATATTCAAAATCCAAAGCCATTTCCAGCAATCACTCATGTGGGCCTCCACTCCAAAGATCAGGAAATTAGGTTGCAACATGAAGGGGTCCATCGACAGAGACATATACTCAATCAGAGAAAGAGAGAGATATAAATGTGCTGAGAAGTCACCAACTTGAAGATAGTCATACGTAAAGGTCATTTATTGCCTAAAGGGAATAAAAAAATTGCAAAAACTAAATAAATAAATAAATAAAGGGAAAAGTTAAATGAGAAAAGAAAAAAAACCTAAAGTAGATGGAAGGGGATAAGCATGGAGAAGTTGAGTTTCATCCCCAGAGAAAGAGAGAGAGAGAGAGAGAGAGCATTTGGGTCCCTTGTCATGTTGTTGGGGGTCACTGTTTATACAGATCTGTCTGTCTCTTGGAACTATAGTGCTTTGTTTTAAACAACCTATGGAATACTTTATTTTCTCTACCAGGACCATCAAAAGGACTGCCATTGGTCACAACAAATATAAATAATTTTTTATATAAAAAATTTGGTCAAAAAAGCTCATCATCTCTTATCTGAGATTCTGTTCTTGTGGTGGTGTGTGATTGGGAACCAAAAAGACTAATCTAAAAAGCTGCTTTCTTTCCAATTATTTCAGAGCATCTTCACAGAGATGTATGCCTGTTTTTATGTACACTTCTCCACACTCCCACAATAACACAGAAAGGAAAAATAATCATAAACAGCAAATTGCTCAGCAACACCAACAGGCAGAAACAAGTGTGGAAAAAAAAAAAGGAGTTTTGGCTTCATGGGAGATTACTGAGAACAAGTCTGCTACCTCTTCACTTCAGTTCTCAGTTAAACCTCTGGAGGAAACTTGCTTTAATGCAAAGCTTGGGAAAAAGGGGGAATAAAGGGTTTTTGTTTTTGTGGAAGAATTTGCATCAAAAGTTAATGTTGATCCTTCATGAAAAGGAGATTCATATACTTCCACAAATCAAATTTTAGTCTTTTTTCACAAACAGTAAAAGTTAAATAAAGCTGTACCCTATCAATCTCAAATATCTCTCCCTATCTCTTTTTGATTGGCATAAAGGAATATATCAGCTCTCTTTAAATTCCCTGAGCAAATCAAAGAATTTGACAAATTGAAAAGGGAAAACAAAAGGGAGAATGGTAATTTAATAAACAAAAGAAATATATTTATATATAATATATAATATAAAAAACTTTGTATTAGCAATTAACAGGAACAGGAAAAAAAGTAGAAATGAAATGACATAAACAAGCTTAACTCTTTTTTTTTCCTTCAATTAGATCCGCAGTTACAGACTTACAATGAAATAGGAATTCTGGGAAATTATTATCTAACAAATGTAAAGAGAAAGTGAGTGAAGATCAAGGGATAGTTCACAGATACAGTAGAGTTACAGAATCTAATCAATTTTTTTTCTACCATCTCAACAGAATTGTGAATCTCTTTTCTTCCCACCATGCAAAAGAATCAGGAAGACAATTATGATCTCTATGCAGGCCTAATCCGCTTGTGCCCAGCTTTTGCATCAGATTTCAAAGCACCACTGGAGTCTCCCTCAGAAGAAGTATCCATGGATTTGGTGAAGGAACTTGAAAGATCAGCATACAGGTCAACCACCCTCCTGATATTATTGTTGAGCTCTCTGATCAGACCCACATTTCTGCTGAGGTTGTCAGGGATCTTAGACTCATGGTTGTGATTTATCTCATTTATGAGCAGCCTGTTCTGGTCCAAGATATTCTGGACTTGAACAAAGCTCTTCTGAAATGTCTGCAAAACCTTGCCATCAATTTGGGTACCATTGCCAAGCCCTGAAAATGTGTCACCCTCCATTCTAATTTTCGAGTCAGAATTCAATCAGATCAGAACCTGTCCTGCATCATCAAGAACAGAAAGAAGAAAATGATGATGAGCAGAAAGAACCCAAAAGAAAGGGACACATTCTTTATGCAATAAAATATAAAGTTCTTATCTTTTTACAAACACTCATAATCATAGCTTCTTTTCTGTACATGCTTGCACTAACCAAACAACCACCCATGGGAAAAAGAAAAAGAAAACATCTGTTGAAGGCATTGGTGGTGTACATGAGACAAGTTATCTCGAAGAAATCATCACCTCCATGAGTTCTTCTTTTCACAGGAGAATTAGATTAAAGCCATGAGTTACTATTATTACTATTATTATTATTATTGCTGCTATTATTATTTTTATTATTGTTGTTGTTATTTATGATGATATGGGAGAAAAAGCAGATCCCATTTCCATAAAAGGGAACCTTTTTTAATGTACTAAGAAAATACCCACCTAAAGCTCAGAGTTCCCAAAGAAGAATCTCAAAGACCCCCCAAAAAAAAAACAGAAGCCAGTCAATGATGCAGAGAAGATGAGGCCATGAGAGTACTACTGCAGAAACAGCATTATTGATCTTTACATCCCAAAATACACAGATTAATAAAGAAAGATATATAATAACTAATGAATTAAAATATCAAAAATATAATTAAATAACCCAAATTGAGTTTAGACATGAACCCAAAAAAGAAGAATTCCAAATTGGGTTTTTACATGAAATTCAAAAATAGCAGAAACAAGGAGGACCAATTGGGAATTCAAGCGTTGAAACCGTACATGAAAATTTGCAGTTGCAGAAGAATAAAACTGCTGGAGTAGAAAACAATACTGAGTAAACTAAGAAAAGAATAATGGCCGTAATATAAAAAATGCAAATATCTTCAGAATCCAAATTTACATAACATCAAAATATCTTTGAAGTGCAAGCAGAAGAAAATTGGGCAGACACAGAAACTGGTGATGAGAAAAATAAAAATAAAATTCCAACTACAAAAGAGATATCTTTTTTGTTTCTCCAAACACATATAATTAAATAATTAATATATTCGTACCTTGAAAATCTGGAACATTATATTCTGCGCTAAGACAGAGATTGAATGAAAGAGGAAGACGACGGAATCCGAAAAACACTGCAAAAGATCGGCGATTGAATCGAATCTCCGGAACAGAAGAGAACAGAAAGAGAGGAGAGGAGAACAGACCACAACACCTCTGAATTCTGAAAAAAAATTTAGAGAGAGAAAGAGAGAATATGTAGATTTGACAGTCACGCTCGGACCCCCCTTCTCAGTGTGTCCAAATATTTTAGCTCCTCTTAATATATTGTTGTCGTATAAATAGTATAAAATCCATATCTACCTGTTATTTCCTATTTTATTTATTTATTTATTTATTTATTATTCAGTTGGGATTTGCTTGTGTGTTTCCTCATACCCCCACTTATGGGTTGTCCATTGGTCTATTTATTAGCCACGTTGGTAGTGATTGACGATGCAATCTGCTATTGCTGCCCCCGGATAAAGTTATTCACCGCTTTGATCATATTACGAACCACATCTCTGTTAGTTCTGTGTAACTTTAAATAACACTATTATATGTATCATTCTCATCACGTGATTATAGAAATAGACATAACAATAACATACACTTGTCACAGTCTTGCATTAAGTTTCCCTCAACTATCCATTACAGGAAATCACATCTTTCTACTAATAATACACAAGTTCTCACCCTTTGTTTGGATGAAAAAATTGAAAATTGCATAGAATTCTTAAATGACGGAATTTATATCTCCATCGTTTAAATTTATGGCAATTAATAATTTTAGTATTTGGATTTATGTATGTCAAATTTTGTAAATGACATAAATTACAGTAAAAAAACGAATTTATGCTCAATATAAATTGTGAAATGACTCCTCTTTTTAGTGGATATTAAACTCGGAAATCTTTATTCTCAATTTCCACGATTTTTTTCCGCACATCATTTAGTAAATTCCATGCTTAAGTTGCCAAACAATGGAAATATCAATTTCATAGCTTCAATTCCCGATTTTTAGCTAAATCCCGAGTTATTTTTCTTTATCCAAACAGAGAGTAAAAATTCATGTAAAGCTATTGTTGTTGAGTTATGTTCAATTAATAAAACTTGCTTCTTGTCTTCTTTTAAGTACATGTAAAATGCGGATCTAAATCGTTAACTACATGTAATTCATGCAAGAGATTTATCTCTAATAGATTGGTCTATCCATTAATGATTAAATGGTTCGAAATTAAGAATCTACTTTGTCTAAACCATCTAGAGCAACATTAATTTAAGTGTAGTTGCGATTACCCTAAACCGAAACACTCTTAATCAAGTGTGTTTGTTTACCAGACAAAACCGAACTCTTTCTATTTGGCTTGAAAGAGGTTGGTGTATGAAACCAAATCAATAATTTTTGTGGGATCCTTGATTTTACAACTCAAATTCATTTCCTTCCAACCAAAGAAGTGTTTTTAAATCAATACAATATCTGAAGTCTACAATATCTTCATTCTTTATTTTTGTGGGATGCTTTGGCCATGGGCTTGATCTCTCAAATTGTTTGGACTTGCATGCTCCAGTGGTTTTTACTAGTAATTTTCCGTTTTCGCATAGTAAGAAACAAAAAAATAAGAATAAAATTCAGGATTGGCATGGCATTACTTTAAGAAAATTAAAGTCAACAAAGATTGCTTTTCACCTTCACGCCTCTCTTTGGGTTCAATTCAAGGGCAGTGGCACTAAAGGAAGAGACGTTTGATATATCATATTCCATCAACTTGGTGCACTACTGCACTTAATACCTTTAAATGAAAATAAAAAAAATCTTAAAGGTCAGCAGAAAGGGCTGAATTTTCCTTTAACTATGTACCCAAATAAAAGTTGAATCACGGGCTTATGACATCAATTTTTTATTGTAAGATATATTTTCGCTGTATGCATAAACTAATCTCTTCGCACACGCTCAAAAAACTTTTTCCTTAATCACACATCATAAAGATTTTTTAGCGGTGAATATTGTCTAGAGTCATATCTATAATCCTGCCAATGATGTGGAGACACATGTTCTGTGAGACCGTGTGGGCTCGGGAGATCTGCAAGATTGATTCCAAACCTACCGAGTTTCCCAAACTGCTCATTTGCTTCTCCTGCTGCTACAATCCTTTCATTCAAACTGGACCCACTCTCTATCAAGCTTCCACATTGTAAATAATATAATTTCTAAATTTCCTTAGACAAAAAAAACAGAAGAGTGTGTATATCATGTGGACAAACTATTCAACACTGTTGTTTTGTTTCTTCCTCATTTGTGATGGAATGGAACCTGAAACACTCTTCTACTTCCCTTATCTGAAAGAATGCTACGATCAATCGCCTGCTCGTCTGAACGATTTAATGTAAGATTGTATTTACATACGCACTTAATATCAATAATTAAATAATAAATTAGTGTTGCATAAAGAATAGTTTGAGAGTTAGGAGCTAAATAAGATCCCAAGTTGAAATGACGTTCATGACGATATTATATTTTGTAATATAGTAGGTGAAAAAACGAAAGGACAATTAATCTAATCCAATTGCCAACAAGATTCTAATTCATTCATATATATTATGGTTTGATACTTGCTTACCTACTGGCTTCCATAAATAATTCCATATATAATACAACCAAAACCACATGGCCACGCCAATTAAACAATGATTGATACTAATCTAGGAGCACTAACTCAAGTACACTACATTATTGGGCATGGTCGTTTTCACAAGTTGAACATAAAACAACTAAGCAAAGCCCCATTTAGCTTTGCCTTTGCCTTTGTCTTTGCCTTAGAAGATTTTTGTTTCGGTGATTTCTTTGACAAAATAATAGATTAGATGGATCATGGATAGATAGAGAAGATGCTTGAGTTTTTTTGAGTACCAATCCGTGCACCATACGCACACACTCATATTCAGATATTCTCTTCTTCTTGTTATTCTTGTTGTTATTTAGGGCTTTGTTTAATTATTTAATCACTATTTAAAGCCCCAATGATTTCAATGATTATCTGTAATCTCCACGATTGGTTTTCTAAAAAGGAGACCATCTCAAAGGCAAGGCAAGTGTTTCTGCCTTCCACTAAATACGCGTGGTTTTTATATTGGACAGTCACATATATTTTTTATTTTTTATTTTTTGAATATGTACTATATAACATTTTTCAATTTTGTGTTAAGAATACTCTAGAGCTCGTTTGATAATCATTTCAATTTTAGTTTTTATTTTTGGTGTTAGAGCATAAAGGAAAAAGATAGAAAAAGAAAGTGAGAATGAGAGTGGAGATGAGATTAAGAGGGAAAATGAGAAGCGAGAATGGGAGAGAAAAGTAACAAAAGTGAAAACTAAAACTGAAATATATTTGAAATTGTTTTCACTTTCAAGTTTTTGTTTTCTCTTTTGTTACTCCTCCCTTCCATCCTCCATTCTCATCCTCTCTCTCAATCTCATCATCACTTCCATTTTCACTATCATTTTCTTCTATATTCTAGCATAAAAAATTAAAAAAAATTAAAAAAAAAAGGTTATCAAACGGGCCTGTAAATAATCATAAAGTTACGAATTCTTATACCATTTGACTCCTCTATCAATTTGTGAAGTTAACATTTAAAAGTTTAGGTTCACCAAGTGCCACATTAAATAAATTTTGTAGTTAGACGGATGACGACGGTACGAATTGTGTGACAATTGACAACTTTAAGGGTCAAGTTGTTACATACCTAAAATTAGAGGGGTGTTGATCCTAAATACTATTCATCCTTAAGCACGTGGGACACATTATGAGAAGGAAGGTGTGGAGTTTTTGTTTTTTTGGTCGAAAAAGGTATTTGGAGTTTGGACAAGGAATATGTGGAGGATGACGATAAGTCCCATATGAAAGCAGGCACATGGACAATTGAGCATTATTGGACAAGAGGAGGGAGAATTGCATTCGGGGTAGATGGAGTGAGTGAGTGACTTCTTCCAAATCTAAATCCTGCCATATATGTGGTACTTGTTCACTTTTTAGACTTTTCTCTCTCCCTAATCTAATAATTAGGGGTGGGAATTCGAACCGGAAAATCGGAACACCGAACAGGATCAGGAGAAAATAAGGGAAAAAAAACCGATTGACCAAAAAGTCAACAAACCAGACCATTTCAATTTTATATTGGACAGGCACATATTTATTTTATTTTTTCTTTTTTGAATATGTACTATAACATTTTTCAGTTTTGTGTTAAGAATAATGTATGACCCGTTTGATAACCATTTCAATTTTAGTTTTTAGTTTTCATTTTTTGTGCTAGAGCATAGAGGAAAAAGAGGGAGAATGAAAGTGAGAATGAGACTGGAGATGAGATTAAGAGGGATGCTGAGAGGCAAGAATGGGAGAGAAAAGTAACAAAACTAAAACTAAAAACTGAAATCCATTTGAAATTATTTTCACTTTCGAGTTTTTGTTTTCTCTTTTGTTACTCCTCTCTCCCATCCTCCCCTTTCATCATCTCTCTCATTCTCATCCTCACTCCCATTCTCACTCTCATTTTTTATATACTCTAGCAAAAAAAAAAAAACTAAAATTAAAATAATTATCAAACGAATCCGTAAATAATCATAAAGTTACAAATTTTTATACCATTTGACTCCTCTATCAATTTCTGAAGTTAACATTTAAAAGTTTAGGTTCACCAAGTGCCACGTTAAATAAATTTTGTAGTTAGACGGATGATGGTACGAATTGTGTGACAATTGACAACTTTAAGGGTTGTATTTACTAAACATACCTAAAATTAAAGGGGTGTTTATCCTAAATACTATTCATCCTGAAGCACGTGGGACACATTATGAGAAGGAAGGAGTTTGGAGTTTCTGTTTTTTTTGGTCGAAAAAGGTGTTTGGAGTTTGGACAAGGAATATGTGGAGGATGACGATAAGTCCCATATAAAAGCAGGCACATGGACAATTGGATATTATTGGACAAGAGGAGGGAGAATTGCATTCGTGGGTAGATGGAGTGAGTAAGTGACTTTTTCCAAGTCTAAATCCTGCCATATATGTAGTACTTGTTCACTTTTTATAACGTCACTTTGGCCTCGTCTATAACCAAAACTCTCCTAACTTTTATTATGAATTATGTATCAAATACAATTGTTTCACGTCGAAAAATGAATTGTTTATAAAAAGGGGTTAATTAAGTGGTAGTTCTTCTTAAAATTGAACTGTTATACTTTTCGAGATAAAACTCTACAAATATACGAGTTTTGGGCGGAATTACACTATAACTAGGGTGGGCTCTAGCCTAGTACAAAGTTTGGTTAAAAATATTTTTATTTTTATTTTCCGGTCGAAGTCTGATCTCATTAAAGAAACTCAGAGGAAACATGATACAAACAAAGCCAAAAGCTCAAAATCAAGACACAAAAACTGAGTAGAAGCAGCTTGACCTCAAAGGCGCACGGCTAGAACCAAGCTTAAAAAGAAATTTTGTACTAGTTTTTAGGCATTACACCTCATTTCATAAAAATTAGCCCAACTAGCCCATTCAAACAAAATCTAGCCTATCTTATCCAAACAGATCTCCAATTATTCATACCACAGAGAATTCAAGTTTCAAGCTTTTTCCTTTGAGGAAATGAATATGAAATTTTATTTACATTTTTACCCACATAAGAAATAATAGTCCATCCATATAAAAATTTATAGTTCTGCCAAAAGGAGCATAAACCGTTACAAGAAACTGTTATGTGGGAAAATATGATGTAGTAAGTGGAGTGGAGCCCATGTATGTAGTTCGTTCATTGTAATCATCTACGATGTTCATAAGTATGTACAAGAATATGTTCTTTGGGAATCTCGTCCATGCACTCCACCACCAAGTAGAAGAAGAAGACCCACAAACTCATAACAAGCATTTCACCACACTTCCTAAATTTTGCTCTGCTTAGCAATTTCCATTTGCATACTGTAATGGCTCTGCAGGTTCTCTCTCTCTCTCTCTCAAGTATATTCCATCATCTATAGATATAGTTTACATTGTGATTTGAAGTAGAATTTGAGATACTGCATGCCAATTGTAGCATCTAATTGTTGATTGATTTGCCTCTGAATAAATGTATGAATGGAAGGAGGAGGAATTCAAAGAATATGCAGAGAAGGCCAAGTCTTTGCCCCCAGCAACAAAGGATGCAGACAAACTAATACTGTATGGCCTTTACAAGCAGGCAACTGTTGGGTCGGTTAATACCAGTGAGTTCTTTCATCAATTAACTTCTTTAATTTAAATGTTAATTACATTTTAATTTCACTCAACTCTTAAATAAATAAATTAATATACATAATGTATCTTATTTATGCAGATCGACCTGGGTTTTTCAGCCCAACAGAGAGGGCCAAATGGGATGCATGGAAAGCAGTTGAAGGTATTAATTAATTAATTAATTAATTAATTAATAGCTACTAATTAACAAAATTAAAACCATAATTATTTAATCTAACCATAATTGTATGTTTGTTAATCAGGGAAGAGCAAAGAAGAAGCAATGATTGAATACATTGCAAAGGTGAAGCAGTTGCAACAGGTTGAAGAAGGAGCAGCTTCCACCACATAAATCAAACCTCACAACATTTGTTCACCTATGATGTATGCCCAAACAAATTTCCCAACTCCAAGTATTTCAATTTCAGTCTTCATTTCTAATGTTTAAATCAACATGTTCAAGTTGAACACACTCATAACAGTATTATTATTATTTATCTTCAATGAGAAATCACTATGGAGTCTCTATATTTCTCGCAGTTTAAAGTTGGCCAACGAGGTCTAGTTTAGTTGAAAAGGATTTTGATTTGCAGACCAGTGGTAATGTGTGTGTGAAATCCCCCTCCCCTTGTTATTTAGACATTCTGTAACGTTTCATTAATTTCGAGACTCTTGGCTTTTGAATTTTCCATACCATAATTTTCCCAACACATTAAAAAAAGTTAACAATTTCTCCTGCCTTTGTATGTTCAATTTCCAATTTCAAATGGGCCATCACAAATTTATAAGTCCAGTTGTGTTTGGCCCAATTGTTTTAAGGAGCCACCAACCATCACTATTTCCATCTTTTTGTTCGAAACCAAACATCACAATCGCACATTAGAAACCAACCATTCAGCCTCTCTCGTCTCACCGACCCAAACTCTCTTTGGTTTCTTTTGAGAATATGAGCCTGACTGTGAGGGCAAGCGGGACACTTCTCTCCCCTCAATTTTCTCGCACTTTCTCAGCTCCCAAACTCACTCTCCTTCGTTTCTCCAAACCCTCGCCCTCGCGCTTCAACCCCAAAATCAACATGTCCTCCTCCGCCTCGGCCACCGCCGCCCAACCCATCGTCGAGCACGTGGTGCTCTTCAAGGTCAAAGAAGACGCAGACCCGTCCAAGGTCAACGCCTGGGTCAACGCCCTCAACGGCCTCGCCTCTCTCAACCTGACGCTCCACCTCACCGCCAGTCCACTCTACCGCACCCGATCCTCGCCCATCGCCTTCACCCATCTCCTCCACAGCCGCTACAGCACCAAAGACGACCTGAGCACCTATACTGTGCACCCGAACCACCTCAGCGTGGTCAAAGACTTTGGCCTCCCAATCTGCGACGACGTCATGGCCGTTGACTGGGTCGCCGAGGACGTTCAGGGCCCAGTGGCCCCACCGCCGGGGTCCGCAATCCGCGTGACGTTTTTGAAATTGAAGGAAAATTTGGGGGAAGAATCGAAATCTGAGATTTTGGATGTGATTAAAGGGATTAAGGGGAAGTTTGCGGAGATTAATCAGATTAGCGCGGGCGAGAACTTCTCTCCGGCGAGAGCGAAAGGGTATTCGATCGCGTCGCTGGCGGTGCTTCCAGGGGTGAGTGAGTTGGAGGGTTTGGATTCGAAGCAGGAGCTGGCGAATGTGGAGAAGGACAAAGTTAGGGAGCACCTCGAAAGCGTCATCGTTTTGGATTATGTGGTGGCGTCGCCTCAATCTGCAAGTCTCTGAAGATTTTGTGGCTTGTGTGTTGTGCTTTGATTAATATCTAAATAAGCTGGCAGACGAAATGTCATTGGATGTAATGGCATTATCAAATTGAATTGAATATGAAAAAAAATGCAAGTTCGGGTTATTTCCTGAATGTGGTTCAGTTTCAACTGTTACACAATAACTAACTTTCTTGGCATAATGCCCCGTTTCAAATTCAAATGTTACCCTAAAGATGAAAGACTTGAACCATAACATGAACCCCTAAAATGTTGATGAATTTAGACCCAAATTTACAGAGCAGTGCTAGTGACCGGAACGAAACCCGTGGCCTGTGATGCTATCACGGCGATGAATGAGTGACAGATTCGTCACCAGCCACGAGCGTCGGACCTACTTTTGGGGTTGCGTCGTTGTCCAAACCAAACTTGCATCTTAGATGAGTGTGGGATTCAAAATCAGCTAGGTTTAAGATGGTGTCACATGTGAATCTGATTTATGCTAAAATTTGGAGACTCTCGTAGATATGCTGTTATTGCGTGTTTAGATGATGGGTCAGCATTTTCCGAACTTTTGTTGTACTTAGGTGTAGCAATATGAAGGCCCAAGGTGAACGTGTAAGTCCATAGCTCCAAACCCAAATTGGTTAGGCTGAAGAAGCTTTGAGCCCAGCGCATATTACATCCATAGTCCTAGCAGTTAGGTAGCCCATCTTTACAGTTATTTCAGTTAGATTGGATGAGGTTTCTAGTGTGGTCCATTTAAGCCCATTGCTAGTTGTGTGCAAAGCTTAACCAAAAGCATATCAGATTCATATCATACAAATAAAATAAAGACTTAACACAAAGGCCTAGTTATTAATATGTCACGTTTTTTTCTCACTATCTTTTTGCGAGGGATTGATTCGTCACCATCGAAAACGAAAGTTAGACACGTGGCACAAAATGAATAATAATAATAAAATTTGGGCCCACAGTGCCTCTATTACAACCGCTGTCTGGTCCAGGATCTCGCTGTGGCTATAATGTTTCCGGCCTGCCGACGGTCCAAATAATTCAAATAGTGATTTTAAGATCTAAAAATTTGTTTGGTATTGAATTCCAAATTATTTTTAAGATCTAAAAAAATTGAAATTAAAATCAGAACACCTAGATTCCCAAATTGAAATTAACAAAAAAAAAGGAGAGAGAGGGAGGAGAGATAGAGACGAGAGCGGGAGGAGGAAGAGATAGAGACGAGAGAGGAAGGAGAGAGAAAGAGACGGGAAGAGGGAGAAACGGGAGAAGAAGGAGAGAGAGACCTATAAAACCTCACTTTTTTGTTTTTAATAATGATGGTGTTTTATAGTTTTTCTTGGGTTTGAGTTTTTAAAAATAGTAAATTGAGCTTAGATCCATAAAATTCAGTTTAAATCACCTATAGTCATTTCCTTTATTTTTCTATTTAAAATACCCAAAATTTTCAAATAATACCCGATGACTAGAATCCAACTAAGCAAGTTACCTAATATAACTTAAAATATGATTTATTGTATTTTTTGCATTCCAAAACTACCCCTATTTATAAGCGAACATGTTATGTGAGGGGTGTAACTAATGACACGTTGAATTTGGAAAGATCTCAAAATGGTTATAATGGATGTAGGAATTAATTTAGAAAATCATTTGAAATTAAATATTAAATTCAACATTAACAATCTATAGGTGATTAACGTTTTGGTTTATTTAATAAAAAAATTATGTTGTTTTCCTTTTATGAATTATATGACAAGTAATCTATTAAATTCAACATTAACGTATTAGTAATCAATATCAATATTATCAATATTAATATCAATACTGATATTGATATTGATATTGATAATATCAATATTGAAGTGGACATTATTGTGGACCTTCGATCTTTTACTTTGAATCTTTGCTTCCCCTTCCCTTGTTCCTATTTTTTCTTCTTCTCAAAGATATCATTCAAGAAATTGAAATTCCAAGAAATTTGATAGATGAGCACAATGGAAAACTTTATTAACTAAACCAACGAGGCAGCTTAGATCAAACATATGAATTTGACAGTGAGGTGGCAAGACGGAAGCTTATATATATTGATAGGGCACAAGCTCGTGCTCAAATTTTAATCGGCACAAAAAGATCCATTTTGTGGACGTCTTAGCCACAGATCTACTGTGCCTTTTGTGTGAAGAAACCTATAAGATATTTTTGTGCTAAATGAGGTTGAAAAAGGCTCGACTCTTCTTACATGCTATTTGAACTTTGTCTTTTAGGACTCGTTTGTGAGTGATTCTGAATAGGCCAATAATCACTCATATGGAGGATTTCTCTATATAATCACTTTAAGTAGTTTAAAGTGATTTTATGGAGAAGCACATGGGAGGTGCTTCTCCCCAGAATCGCTTAAAAATACTAAAGTGATTATACAGAGAAGCACGTGTGAGATGCTTCTCCCCATAAGAACTAGAATCACTTCCAAACATGCCCTTAGAATAGTTTTATAGTAGTGATACTTGTCATGACTATGAGCTACTTCATAATGTCATATGTCTAACTGTATGTTTCCATTTTTTTCTTCTTTCCTTTGTGAAACAAAGTTGTTCATTAAAAATTGAATTGTAGGGCTAAAACGTGGTGGGAAGAGTTGCAGGATGCGATGGGTGTAACATCCTGACTCCAATTTAATTGAATTTATTCAATTTAAATAATTTTTGGTGAAATTACAATTTTGCCACTGGGATTAAGGGTATTTTAGGAACTTTAAAATTCCAAAAAGAATTTGGGAAATTGAGTTGTGCCGTTGCGTCAATTCGTCATTAAACGAGTTCGTGGATATGCGACACCAAATTCGGTTGTAACGATCGAGAAGCGATTAGAAGAAAAAAAAAAAAAAAAAAACGAATTTCAGATTTTACTGTAGCGGCTACAGTAAAATGCTACAGTGCCGCTACAGTGAAATCGGTTCTTCTTCTTCCCCCGACTCTTTCTTCTTCTCTTTCATTTTTCTTCCTCTCTTCGGGCCAATCTTGGGCGATTTCTCCCTCCACCGAACTCCGTTTCAGTGATTCCAATTGCTAAATCTTCATCTCTTCCTCCTCTACACAGCCTGCCCATTCTCCCATCTCAGAAACCCACGGATTTTAAATGGAGCGACTGAAAGTTCGATGGTTATCAAACTTTCCGAGAGTTTTCCAGTGACTCGCAACCGCTTGGGTCGAGTGAGGTATGAAACTTCATCTACTCTTCATACTCTATCCATTTATGTATGTATTGTAGATTGGTTTCAAGCCTAGGTTGTTCGATTTAGAAACCCATTTTAGGCCGGTTTTTGAGTTGAATTTCGTGCCACTTGCCGCCAAACTAGGTGTTGCCGTAGTTGAGTAAAATGCTCCACTTGTCAGTTGAACCTATACCATAAGTCTTGACCCTTGGTTTGAAGTTTTTCCTGAATTACTATATGCACACCACCCAATTCCGACAGTTTCGACATTGTGGTGGTGCATTGTGTCCTAAAATGTTCCCCGTGTCGTCCCGAGCATGTAGGCGTGCTCGGATTCCAACTTGGTTATCGTTGACGGCCGAACGGGATTCGACGCCTATTATGCTATCCGGGTTCGATATGTTCGGCCGTTGGATCGGTCTCATTTCCAAGTATGTTGCTCCTGTACCTCTAGGATCGTAGGAACAAACGGATCAAGAATCTAGTCGGATACTCGAATCCTTAACCCTAGGAGTTAGGTAAACTGCTACGCCCGATCGGGCGATTACGCTGATTCTGACCAGCTTCATCGAGACCAAACTGTCGGATGTGTTTAGTAAACTTAGTTGAACCTTTAGGAATGTTCGGATCGAAAATCGGAGAATGTGGGCCCTGAGGCCAGTTGACCTATTCTAGGAAGTTTGACCAACCTGGCTGACCGTGAGTCTTCCGAGGTGGTCCCACTTGTTTAAGAGCGTAGTTTTGACTCTAGAAACTCCCTGAGTCGTGGTACACTTACTTTGAGACCCGAGAACTAGTTTCTGAGTTAAAGTTTGTTGTTGGGTACGCCACGTATTAAGTTAGCGTTATTCTCTCAAATAGGTACTTTGCTTCACAGACTGAAGAAAAGCTCTCTAAGGATTGAGCAGCATGGACTTGTTGTGAGTGGACATTTGTTTTGAATGAGCATATTTTTAAAGATTGGAATTTGATGCATAAATGATTTATCTTGATTTTCGGCATTTAAATATTGTTTAAGTCTTAGACTTGATTTTTGATGGAATTATCAGAAAGTTTATGCATATAAAACTAGTCACTTTGACTAAGGGGTTTTAATGGTATTTTGAATCTTGGATAGAATATTTTGTGGGGTTATTGGAATTTAAATTATATTCAAAGTTTATGCATGTTTTGGAGTCCCGGTTTATTTGTGGGACATTGAAGGTTATACATTTAATTAAAGGTATTTGAGTATTGAATTTGGGACGGGACAAACGTCCGGTAATTTTTGTATATAGTTTGGGTATGGTGAAATACCCGGAATTTCTTGGAAGTTTTATATTTGACAAATTAAGGATTTATTGTTACGTCGGTTTTCGAATTATTTATTTTGGTTAATTTAATCTTGGAATTTTTTATATTGTTTTAAATCAAGGAATTTTCTATTGACTTTAATATTTGAAATTTATATTGTCGTGAGTGAAAACTTATTGATTTTGGAAATTTATATTTTATATCTTATATTTTATATTTATACGTTGATTAAATGTTTTGGGTCTTGAATTTCTCATTTTTAAGGAATTCTATTTACTTTTGCAATTATGGAGATATATATTCGCTTTCAAGTTTGGAATTGGTATTATACGGAATATATGGATTATATTTATATTGGAAGCTTATGAGTATTTTGGGTTCCGTGATATGTATATTGAGACATTGGTGTTTATATTCTTTTATATATATTTTGGGTGTCAATTATAGACGGGTAACGTCGGATATTATTGTGTTCGGTTAGTGCACGGGCTGAATACCCTGGTATTTAGGGTATGTCGAGGGATTATATGTATACTAGATGGAGTGCTTTTAGCACCACTTTATGTACCTCCTGGGACATGCGTTACTGAAATGGATACAGTGGATACAAAGGAACCCGTTCACCCTTGGCTGGTGTTATCAGGCCCATGCCAGGTCAGTACTGCGCTAGCGTAGGACTTTATTCAGCTGCACATTATTGAGGTATTTTCTTCTGTGCATGTCAGGGAGTTAGTCCCAGGCTTGGGACTGGTTCTCAAGCTACGTGGTTGTGAAGGAATTTTTCTCCACGTGGTCACCAACAATCCCCTTGTTGGATTGTTTCCGTACAAAGTATTGGTCTAAGAGTCTTACTATTTATATATGTATATATATATACCTATTACTATACTCCCATTCTTATTTTCTGTTAAGTGAGGATCTTTCCTTGCTCAAGCAGTTGTGCCCTACGGCATTGCGTCGGGAAACAATTGGTTGGGAATTTGGTTTTCTTGGTTTTTAGTCGCTTTAGTTTTACATTTTCCTCGTTGGGATTTTCTCGAGACTTTACTTTTATATTATTATAAATATATATATGTGGGTGTGTCTATGGATTTTATTTCCAGGTTGATTTTATTTGAATATGTGCAATCGTGAGTGATGCACAGTACATATTTTTAAATTAAGGTTTGAAATCGACAGGTTGGGTTCAGGAAAAAGGAAGTTATTCAAGATTGCTATATTTTACTTAAACGGGGATATTTTTGGATGGATTCAATTCCATGGTTTTTATTTTAAGGATTCGATATTTAAGTTGTGGTTTCCAAGAATTTTTCGGAAGTAGCAAAGCTACGGTTTTCTTTATGGTATTTCAAGGTACAAATTTAACGGAGTTGGATTTCAAATATCTGTTCGTATAAATATATATATGTGTACACAAAGATTTTCGTTGCATAACGCTTGTCATTATTTGCGAAAGCGGAGGGGGTTATTATGTTCATTGAAAAAGGAGGTTTAAAGTTTGATTTTTCGTCCACTCATATTTTCTGTTTTGCGCCCCTGGTACTAGATCTCGAGGTCAAGACCACCACGTCGAGGCATCACGGCTAATGGCTCCCTGTAGGAGTTTCTTGTATCTTGACCCCGCTATACTTTACTCAGTTGTAAATTTTAAATTTCTTTAGATAACTCAGTAGTGCTCACCTAGATTGAGGTAGAAGGCCGGAGGCCTCCCTATTAACTGGTGCTGCTTTGTGCATGTCGCTGCCTTGGGAAATTTTCTGTTGTTTTTAACAGTGAAAATTTTTGGGAAACTCCGTCAGTTTTTCGGGAGACTGCCGATTTTATAAGTCGACTCACCTATTTCCTTAAACCAAGGTCAAGGGGCGTTTTAGTAAAGTAAGTTCTGCGTCAGGGTAGTGTCGACGGGAAGCAGTGGTTGGACACGAGTTCCGAGAGGGAATTCGGGTCCGGTCCGTCAATGGGTGAACTATCTTAGGCCTGGTATTAAGAGAGGTAACATTTATGCGGAGGAAGAAGATCTCATTGTGAGACTACATAAACTTCTCGGAAACAGGTACATATATATATATACACATAATATGGAAGATTAATCTACACACATCGACCATATAAGTTTTCCTAAAACTTTATATATATCTTTGATTATACATACAATATTACTTTGTTCAATTATAGTTTTTCAATTTATGCCAAAAAACCCGCATGCATGCAATACCATACCAAATTACCAAATTACCAATTGCAATGGGAAACTAATGAATTGAACAATGTTCAATTAAGCATACACCAAAAGTGGACATGGATTAAATTTGACCGTATGAGTATTAATTAGGTGGTCCTCACTACTACAAAAAACACTTTGTGCGACAAAATTTTGGTCGCGCATAATCCGTCACGCAAAACTCGTGAAGATAGGGTTTGCACGACGAAACCTAATCTTTGTCGCACAAAGTTGGTCGCACAAAGTTTTGCGCGACGAAATATTTCAAAATTTTTAATTAAAATAAATTAATTTAGTAGTTTGGGCGACGAAATATTTTATATTAATTTTTTCAAATTTTTACTTTTTAAATTTAATTTAATTGTATGATTTTATTTTTTAAAATTACTTTAATTTAAATTGATATATTCAAAATAAAATTACATATGAAAAATAGTGATCAAATTATCCTATATATATATAATATTCAAAATGTACACATAAATTAACAAAGTGCAATAATAAAACCCTAATACAAGCCTATTGTGGTGGTAGTGGGGGAGGATATGTTTCGATAGAGTCATAATCCTCAACTTTAGCCGTCAAAGTCTCAACAATTCCCTACAAAAAAACAAATATGGTCAAATAACAAAAAAATAACATAAAATAATAACAAAAAATTGGCATAATCTCCCCTAAAATTGTTATACCCCAAATCCAACCCAAACTCCAATCTTCACTATACACTCAACCCCAAACCCCTCACAAACTCAAAACTAACTCCAAAAACACATATTAATGAAAAAAAATTTAAAATTTGGAGAGAATATACCTTTTGGCAAGATTGAGAGTGAGTGAGAATGAGAGGGGGAAGTGAGTGTGAGAGAATTAGAGAAGATAGTGAGAGAGAGATGAGAGAGTGAGTGAGAGTGAGAGATAGTAAAAAGAGAGATGAGAGAGTGAGTGAGAGTGAAAGATAGTCAAGAGAGAGATGAGAGATTAAGTGAGAGGAGTGAGTGTGAGAGAAAGGGTCGGATTTGGGGAAAGGGAAAGAGAGAGGAGAGGTAAGAGTAGAGTAAAACATTGAGAAAATGGTGCAGGAGTTATTTTGGTTTTAAACTTTGCGCGACGAAGTGTTATTGGTCGCGCAAAGTCTTAAAAAAAATTATCGCGTCCCATTTTTGGTGCCCGCCCAAACTTTTAGAGTTTTACGCGACGAATTTTTGGTCACGCAAAGTTTTGAGAGACAAAAAAATTCCGCGTCCCATTTTTGGTGGCCGCCGAAATTTTTAGAGTTTTGCGCAACGAAGTGTTGTTGGTCGGGCAAAGGTTTGCGCGACGAAGTGTTGTTGGTCGCGCAAACCTTTGCACGACGAAGTGTTGTTGTGAATAATAAAAAAATAAAAATATTTATTTTACGATTTAAAATATAAATAAGGTTTAGGCAATCAAATGTGTTTTCGTCGCGCAAAGAAATAATTTAGTTTAACAATATAAAATATAAAAATAAGTCAATAAGGGTTAGGAGACGAAATATTGATATTTGTTGAGCAAAGTTTTCAAAAAATAATAAAAACTTATGAAAACAACTATATCTTAAAATTTATAATGTATAATTAAATTAAAAAATAAATTTGTTTGCCCGACGCATGTTTACATTATGACGTCGTGCTATTGGTTTTTGCACAACGACCCCATTGTTATATTTTTAAAAACAAATTATTATTATAAAGTTTACTAAAAATGTGACTTTACTCCCTTCAAATTCAAATTTTTTTTTTATACATAAAACCCACAATAATATATTTTTCTAACAAAACCCAATCCTAACTACAATAATAAATTTAAAGCTACTAATAAATATATATACTATTCAATTTCTTAAGTGTTATAAGTACAAAATAAATAAATTTAAAGCTACTTAATAAATATATATATATATACACACACACCATTCAACGATCTAACTGTCAAACTTGTTTGTATATACTTCGAGATCGTATACCCCAAAAATCGCAAAAAACAAACATTCAGAGATCTAGTAACGGGACAAAACTTTTCAACGGTTATAAATGAAAAATCACGATTTAACGATTATTTTAACTCCGATTTTGATGATTTTTTACAGCTACACTCATTGACCCTATGTGAATACAATGACTAAATTTGATCTTCAATTTAAAATATTTACACTAGTGGATACCACAAAATCTTATGTTATATTTAACAAAAGTATAAATAAACTCTTAATTGTTAGTGAATATATTGTTTTGATGACATACGCATTCTATGAAACTAGTTTCAATGATCCAACCGTCAAAATTGTTTGTATATACTTTGAGATCACATACGCTAAAAATCGCAAAAACAAACATTTAGAGATCTAGTAACGGGACAAAACTTTTCGACGGTTATAAACGAAAAATCACGATTTAACGGTTATTTTAACTCCAATTTTAATGGTTTTTTACAGCTACACTCCTTGACCCTATATGAATACTAGACCTGGCAATATCGGACACGGCCCGTTAACACGACACAAATTCGCACGAAAATAACGATGTTGGGTCCCTCTTAATGGGTCGGGTTAGCAGTGGGCCGTTAAGTTAATAATTAAGTTAACGGGTCATTCGCGAATCAAGTTAACCCGTTAAGAAAAATGGCATTTTTGTAATTATTCATTCTAAAACTAAACCTAACCTAATTCACTCAGCTCAGCTAACAGCCGCCTCACCCACCTCTCTCTCACAACTTCACTCTCTCTCTCTCTCTGTATTCTTTCTTCTTTTCTCTTCTCCTCCAGTCTCATCTATCTCCCCATCTCACTGTTATGTTCTTCATCTCCTCCTTCGTAAGCTTGTGCACACATCTTATATATGAAGGCTTGGCGTAGTAAACATTGTAGACGCAATTACATCGACCATACATAGATCTAAGAGTAACAGATCATGGCGTGGTTCCTTTCAAGATAGGATCCTACTCATTTAAATGGGTTGTATGTATCCAAGAAATTACGGGACCCAATCGTCAAATCAACCTTACGAATTCCATGTTCTGTATGCGTGTTCACATCCCATTTACAAAAATTTGAAAACTCAACATCATGCTTATGCTTATTTTTAGTTTTGAATTCAATATCCTATGTATGGCTGTGAATCTTATGATATGGCTGTGAATCTTATGATGATGTTGGCTGGCTGGTTGGCTGGGAAAAAGAACAGACAGAGAGAGGGGTTGTTGGCTGGCTGAACGATAGGTTTTTTTTTCTTTCTTAACGGGTCGTGTAAGTTTTTCGCGAATTATAACGGGTCGTATTTGGGGCCTGATATTTTTCAGTTATTTAGCAATTGTCGTGTCAGTTAACTTAACGGGTTTAACACACGAAACTCCATTAACACGACCGTTTGCAGGTCTAATGAATACAATGAATGAATTTGATCTTCAATTTAAAATATTTACACTAGTGGATATCACAAAATCTTATGTTATATTTAACGAAAGTATAATAAACTTTTAATTGTTAGTGAATATATTGTTTTGATGGCATATGCATTATACGAAACTAGTTTCAACGATCCAACCGTCAAACTTGTTTGTATATACTTCGAGATTGTATACCCCACAAATCGGAAAAAACAAACATTCAGATATCTAGTAACGTGACAAAACTTTTTGACGGTTATAAATGAAAAATCACGATTTAATGGTTATTTTAACTCTGATTTTGATGATTTTTTACAGCTACACTCCTTGACCCTATATGAATACAATGAATGAATTTGATCTTCAATTTAAAATATTTACACTAGTGGATACCACAAAATCTTATGTTATATTTAACAAAAGTATAAATAAACTCGTAATTGTTAGTGAATATATTGTTTTGATGGCATACGCATTCTTCGAAACTAGTTTCAACGATCCAACTGTCAAACTTGTTTGTTTATACTTCGAGATGTATACGCCAAAAATCGGAAAAAATAAACATTCAAAGATCAAGTAATGGGACAAAACTTTTTGACGGTTATAAACGAAAAATCACGATTTAACGGTTATTTCAACTTCGATTTTGATGATTTTTTACAACTACACTCCTTGACCCTATATGAATACAATGAACTAATTCAAAATATTTGGATTACGTCATGCAAAGATTTTAAAAAATAAATTTTTTATTTTCGTAAAGATTTTGCGGGACGAAACACACTTCGTCGAGCAAGGCTTTGTGCAACGAAGTTAGTATTTCGTTGCGCAAAGTAACTTTTCGCGACGATGTTGTGTCGTCGCGCAAAGTTACTTTGTGCCACGATGTGTGTTTCGTTGCGCAAAATTTAGTTGCGCAATACTTTGAGCGACGAAGTTTTGACTTTGCGCGATGAAGTGTGTTTCGTCGCGCAATGGTCTTGATCGCTGGAAGAATTCTGGGGCGGACAGACAATGAGATCAAGAACTACTAGAACACCCATTTAAGCAAGAGATCATCCTCAGATCAAGAACTACTGGAACACCATAAACCTAGTATTAATCCGAAAAATCAACATAAGGAGAGAAAGGATTAATACCATCAGATCAGTCTCACAAGGCTAAGGCAATTAGACCAAAACCTTTCAAGTGCACAAAGGTTGATGTGGGCATCCCATCGCATCTTCAAGATGACCATCAAATCATGGTTGACACAACAAATAATATTAATTTTGTTAGCTCATCAGTTCCTGCTGGTCCTTCATCCAATGACCTGTTCATATTGGACCTGCTAAACAGTATGGAATTCCAGCAATCCCAAATGAAGGAATGGCAAGTGGCTATGGTGGAGAATTATTGGAGGGGTAGCCCCATTATTGCTGCTGTCGATCCATTTGATGGAGAGGTAGCGTTCAATGCAATTTCATCTTTTCTGAATATTGAAGATTAATTAGCCAACTGTACAAGCCCCACTTAGACATTCAATAAGGGAAAGGGACTTTATTATATATATATATTATTAAAGAACCCAAATTGAAATATATTCTGGGCTAGGTCAACTTCGTATGTTTTCCAGATCACATTTGTGGCTATTAGTGAATTGTTAAAATTAATGTGGTTGAGGGTTCAGCCCAAAATGCAAGTTTGTGTTTTTGCTTTTAGTACTTGAATTTGGTTCAGTTTCAAATGTTATATAATAACTTTCAAATGTTACCCTAACCCTAAGGCTGAAAGACTAAAATAACATCAGATTCAACACCAACATAAACTCCTAAATATTCCATTTATGATGAATTTACACCCAAATTTATAGGAGTAATGTTAGGCATACCACATTTTAAGTGTTGACAAGATCATCGATCCCATCGCATGTTCAAGATGACGAGAGGATCAAATCATGGTCGACACAACAAACAATGTTAATTTTCTTAGTGCAGTTCCTGGTTCGATCTGCACCAGTACTAGCTACAGCGGTGGCCTGTGTTCTTCATCGAATATATGACTTGTTCTTATTGGACTTTGCTAAACAGTACGGAATTCCACCAAGCTCAAACCAACGAATTTGAAGTGGCTATGGTGGAAGGAATTGAGAAGCTTAACAATTTAATGAAGGCAAAGTGGGAAAATTGGAGCGCTAGCCCTAGCTCTAGCACTATGGTCATCGACCATTTTAACCTAATATTGATGAAGAAAGGAGTTGTTGAAGATCATTTAAACTTGTATGCAAGACTTTACTTTTCCATGCAGTCACATGCACGAGGGCTTGGGTCCAATAATCTTCACTTCTTTAGGTCTTTGCAACTGCACATGTCTGCTTTGAAAGAGGATGGTCCTAAACTACTTTTAACATGAAAAGAAAAATGCAAAAAGAAAAAAAAGGTACAATTTCCTTTAATAGGCTGGTCAACTCAAAGCGGCTTTTCTCACCAAAAAAAGTAGACATATATAAATATGCAGTGAGTCAAAGAATGGGTAGATAGAATTCAAATAACTGATGATTGGCCCCGTTGAATTTTTTATTCCCAGTAGGAGCTCATGCCTTGTTAGTTATTCTTATTACCAATCAATCATGAAAATTGAGATGCATGACGCAGGGAGACAGTACACTCATGCATTTGTGGGAAAAAAGTTTCTTTGCTGTTTGTCTATGAATAGAAGACATGACATGTCTTCGGCTAAATTCACACTTGTGCACATGGCTGATTTTTTTGAAAAGGACCCGATGAGCATGCAACATGAAACACTCGTGGAATTACAAATATATATTGTATCATAAATAATGTTACATATTTTGACAGACATTATAGTTGGAGCAGGCAGCGGGCGGCTATATACTACAATTATGTTATGAGGTTGAGAATTTCCAACTCATCGTGCGTCCACCTACCACTCACTTAGTAACTATAAATATTGTTCTTTTTGTTTTGTTTAATTATGTTGTCTCAAAATAATGCACGTCGTGCTTCGTTTTTTCAATTTTATGTGGAGTGTAAAAGATGTTTATGATTGATTACATACTTTTAATCTCGGCCGTGTGATTGCATTCATTTAATTTATTGATAATTTCTTAGATGCAATTCAATAACCGAAATTAAAAGTATGTAATCAATTTTTAACTTAAATACTTATTGGAGAATACCCCGCTACGGATTGTGTACCTTTTTCAGAGGTCCCATTTAGATATTGGATGCACTTAGATATCATGGTATGCTGTCTAATTCAGAAGCACTCGATCGACCTCCTCACATGGAGCCACTGTTTTTTTTCTTCTTCTTGATTTCTTTGCTTGCGGAATTAAAATTTACAAATTAACATGATAAATACGACACAAAAGGAAAACATAAAATAAAGTATCCGAGTGCATATCCAACGAGCTAGAGACATCGATCCTACGCAGTTCTAAAGGACTTTCAAAATAACTTTTTAATTATATCGATGATGCATAAGAAAGCAGACTCATACAAATAGTTCTTGAGGCTTGACGTGTGCTGAATTAATATACGCACGTTTATCTGAATTAATACTCTATGATGATAGTTAATTCATGACAAACTTGACTCAAAACCAATTGTAATATGAGTTTTAAAAGCATCTCACGTGAAAATATGAGTCGTATCGCACTATATAATCAATTGACAACGAGTGAAGAGATAAATTATTCGAGCCTCGAATACTTGAAATATCTTTATTTAATGACACTAGTACCGTTAGGTGCAGAGAAGGGCAGGAGGAGATTGAAGTGGAGCAGTGGGAGGAGTATCTGTGCTTGGTCCCTTGAAGGATGGATGGTCGGCCTTTAACAATTTTTTCCGGTGAGCATTTCATTGCAATAAAAGTAGGATCTTCTCATTGCACTATTCATGGCTAGCCGCGTACCGTACAAAACACACTTCCAGACAAAAAAACACGTGCTGTTAAACTCAAAAATATTTTCAAGGCCATATGAATTAAATATATGATTATATTCTCCCAAGTTCCAAAGTAAATTATTGTGGGCGAATCATGGCTAAACTATTTTCAAAAAGGCCACGTGGGCTAGAGATCATGTGGTTCGGTGGAGAGATCTTAGTGGTCAGTGCAGAGTCATACGTACGCACAAGAAATTAGTCAATGGAGGGATTTGAAAACGTGACTGCTCATGAGCTGATTAATCTCTTTTAATTAATTAGTTAATTAGATTGATTGGCATTTTTGAACTGTGGCTCCCTCTCTAGCTAGTGGCTATTTGTAACGATATTGGACCACAATGCTCGCTCATGAAAATTGATCCATCAGTCACTGAATTATGCTGTTGTCAAGTGAGGTCTGCCAAGATAAAACCAAACGTTCTGATTCAGCTTGGCAAGTGGTAAATATTCCAATCTTTGATATTTTGCATACGGACAACGAATATTCTCTTGACAACTGTTCACCGACGTCAGAGCTGGTCCAGGGTTTTCTAAGGCCCTGGGCAAATTTCGAAAGTGTGTCCCTTTAGACAAAGCAAACACTAAAATTACAAATTTTTATCAAAATTAAACACTGCTTAGATGTATTTGGTAAATTTTCAAGTGAAGCATTGGTCTTTTTAACAAAATATTTATTCAAAGATCCTCTTACATGCATTTGGTAAATTAAACACTTCTTTTTCTTTTTTGTCTTTTGAGATTTCCATAAAGTTGTTTATTATGAAGCATTTTTTAATTTTTATAATAAACACAACACAATAACAAAAAATTAATTAACAAATAACAATAAAACTTGGATTTTGAGCATCTTTTCTTTAACTTGAAACTTCCAATTGTAAAGAGCAAGAATCTTTGCCAAGATTTTTGTTCAATCAAATAATAAAGAAAGAGAAGTTAATCAAGATTTGTATAATGTATTATAAAATTTATACATCTATATCTATCTATAAAAAAGAAAGAACCTTGAAAACTCTGATGAATTAAAAAAACCTTGAAAGAAAGGCACTGGTTTGGTCTTGTGGAGGATTGTTTTCCAACTCAGTGTTGGAGAAGAAGAGAATCACAAACAATAAAAATAAAAATTTGCTTGCACTTGAGAGTCTTCATGTGTTATGTTTGAGAGCCTTTTTGCTTTTTGATTAAAAAAAAAGCATGTTGGTTTATCTTTGTTTAATTTCACTAAGTTTTGTTTTTCTTTTGTTATATTATATAATATATAATATATATTTGACTTTGTTTTCCAAGTAAGGAAGTTTTCTTGAGAGTATCAAAAAGTGATTTGTGTTGACATGCCACCATATCAGAAACGGCTCCTTCTAGTTTTGAAGGTTTGGTTCCTCCTTTTTTAAAAAATTTTTAATATACACATATATGGGCTATAAAAAAAATTGTGTGCCCTTCTCAGTTTTGGGCATTGATATCAATATTATTATTATTTTAATACACACATATATTTCAATATTATTAATTAAAAGCATTGATATCACGTTGATTTTGTCCATAATTAATGCCTCTATATTCATAATCATCATGCATAGTATGATAAAATAAATATTTAGCTAGTTTAAGTATGGTTGGAGAACATTACCCGTAAGTAATTATATTGTGGTGCGGTAAAATGTTATTAAGTTGAATTATTCTAACATTAATTGATTGGCCTTCCAAGGTAGGAGCCAAGCTTTTGTCCCCTGCTGAGGCATTGATCACATGCACATATATATCTCCCTGCACATCGACATGTGGAGTCTAAGACTAATCAGTATCTACACTCTGTAACTCGGAGACAGAAAGAGGCACAGTGAAAGAGAGATGGGAAGAAAACCGTGCTGTGATAAAGAAGGGCTAAACAGGGGAGCATGGTCTGCTTGGGAAGATAAAACTCTCACCAACTACATTGAAATACATGGAGAAGGAAAATGGAGAGACCTTCCTAAAAGAGCTGGTACTACTCCATTACTTTAAATCCTTAATTGTAATTAGTATGTCAGTTTTCATTTTTTATTGCTCTGAACTTTGGGATAATGCACACTTAATTTATATTATAAACACTAATATGATGCAGGGTTAAAGCGGTGTGGGAAGAGTTGCAGACTGCGATGGCTGAATTATCTTAGGCCAGATATTAAGAGAGGTAACATTTCGACTGAAGAAGAAGAGCTCATTCTCAGACTACACAAGCTTCTTGGAAACAGGTACCTATATATATACATATATATGGCAGCGCTTCAATTGAGTACTAGATTTTGTTTTTCTCGTAATTTGAAATGTTATATGGTGGTGTATATATTTTAAGGTGGTCACTCATCGCTGGAAGATTGCCGGGACGAACTGACAACGAAATCAAGAACTACTGGAACACCAATCTGAGCAAAGAGAGTAGAGCAAGCTTGCTCAAAACAAGACACGAAAAAGTCACAGCCTCACCAGGTCCAGGTGATTCGAACAAAAGCATTTAAGTGCAAGAACGTTGTCGTTCCATCACATTTGGATATTGGTCATGATGATGATCAAATGGTTGACAGATCAAATAATGTGGTTCCTGGTTTTCTAATGGATTTTGATATCAACGACCTGTTCATATCGGACCAACTGCTAAACTCAGATTTCCACCAAGCCCAAAGCAGTGGATGCGATCAAGACTTGGTGGATGGAACGTCCAAGATTGAAGATTTTCTAATGTCTACCGATGATCATGATCAAAACCCAACATTTCAACCAAGTGATCATGAAGACCCTGTAGACCTCAATGCACTTTCATCTTTTCTGAATTCAGAAGATGGTGATCAGTGGATCATTAGTTAGAATCAAACCCCACAATATAGCTTGGCAACGTTGCGAAACCTATATAATAATATATATTAGGCGAGTTGGCCATAGCAGTGTGCCCGCTCCCTTGCACCTGAGTTCCATGTCCCTCCTCGTATATTAGAACAATTTAGAATATCATTTTGATCAACCAATGATTGTAATGGTCAATCTGATCAATCAATAAAACAATAATATTTGTTGCTATCTTCTCTGTATTTTACTCCCTGTATATATATAAAATAGCTGACTTGCTTTCAAGTAAAACTCAATTTATAAAAAAAAAAATCAATTATTTTTTAATGGAATTCCATGTAGGATAAAAGATGTCCTCAAATTTGACCAACCATGCCACTTTTTTCATAACTCTCCTTGATTTTCGGCATTTCAAGAATCCCAAATTTTGCTAGTCGTTCAATCTTTCATTCATTTAACCGATAACCGATTGTCTTACATTACATGCTTGTATTGTACAGGAAAAGCGCATTAATCAGGTAAATGATCTTTTCCACGTTTAATTGGTACACTGATGTGAAGAGCTAAAATATTGTTAAAAGGTGCGATAGCTGACTTGGTTTTCTATTTAAGCCAAATCATGGCATTGTATTTAACAGTTGATTCATATTATATCAATAAAATTCGACATTGTTACTTTAGGGTGATCGCTTGAGATTCCTTTATCTGTGCTTCCGTGTTGTGTTAGTAATGTATAGGTAATTCTTTTCAAATTTTCCGGGATTCCATATGTACCCTTTCCAATGAAGAAATAACAACGTTCTCTTACTAAACAGGCAATGATATGTTCAACATGATTCCGTGTAAATTGATATTACTCGTTTGAAAAGAAAAATATATGATGCACCGTGTACAAAAAATTGCGTACATGCATGCATATACATACATATATATATATATATGTAAGTACAAAAACTCAGCAAAAATCATTACCTTTTCGTTTTTGTTTTTCATGAAAAAGGACAAGGACGATCCCACAGATATGGGAAGGTATAGCTCTCATATTGATTGTATACGTATAGAGTCAAGTCTGCAAATAGTGTACGACGTGCGTGGTCCAGGGCTAGCTATTTCTTTTTTGGTCCAGGGCTAGCTAAGCCATCCAACTTTCAATACCATAAGAATGGACGTTGAGGGAGATTTAATAATATTATAATGTATAATTCGTTTATTTTTGTTATGAATTATATTTTTATTCCACAGAATTTGATGCTGACGATCGACCATTTGAAATTACTGGGTCAATTGCCCCACATACATTCTAATTCTATTATTCTGAAATCCTGTCGTCCACCTCTCTCTCTCTCTCTCTCTCTCTCTCTCTCTCTCTCTCTCTGTGAATCAGCAGGACTCAGATCGTCTGGTTTAGGGTTTCCACCAATCCCAAACCAAAGATTGAAGATTTATCATAAAGAAGAACCAACTTTTAGTTTCAATATGAGGCTTGAGGCGTCATATCTTTGGCTAAAGTCACTCACCCCTTTGCATATGGCAGATTTAAAAAGATTCCACTGCCAATGTAACATGAAAAACTCATGCAATATTTTTGTGGTGAGGATAACAGTAGTTCAGAATTTTAGTATATTAAATGGCAGGGGTTGGTCACATAACATAATACTGCCAACAAATACAATGTTTTGCAAATTGTCAGCTACGTACGATTATAATACCACAGTGACACCATGGGAAGGGTAGGTTGAGAATTTTCAAGTCATCATGCATGCTTCCCTCTCCTCCACCCACCTACCAGTTCAACTTAAAATTGCACTATTTCACGAAAAATAAGTTTTGATACAAGCGATATTGGGGGATGGGGGAAATCGAACCTAGAATCTTAGGTGCAGAGGTAAATGCTCTTAATCACTTGAGTGCTACAAGCCCCTTGTGTTATTATCTTCTCTTTAATTAGATGTACTTCACCAACTCAAATCACATATATAGTTAGTTAGTATATCTTTCTCTACTCTCTTGTGAGATGTCTCAAGTTGAATTTCATTCTCCCTAACTTTTTCTTTTTATATAAATAAAAATATGTTGTCTCAAAATAATGCAATTAATCCCAAATTTTGAAGTTTTCTTGTGGAATCTGTATGCCTTTTGCTGATTTTGTATATCTTCTTGTTCTAATTTGTATTGTTCAGATGTAGAGGGCTCATGTGGGTCCACATATATATATATATAGATATATATATGTATAATGTATGTATGTTCTGATTTTCTATTTGACAAACACAAGTGAGCCTCACCGAGGTCGCTGTCATTGCCTATCATTGTATTTGTACATATTCTAGCACCTTACACACACCATACGAAATCTCATGGAATCTCTCTTCTTTTTCTTTCATTTATTTTCTTGGGTATTTACAAATGTAAAAATCTAAGAAATATGATGCATAAAAAATAGCAGGCATGGAAATATGACTAATATTTAGAATATATGTCAGCTCAGAAGGACTTTGGGAATATTTCAGTACTCCCAAGACAAAATCAATCAGGCAGAGGCAGACTACTCTTGGTTCGGTGGCATTTCTATTTCATTCTTATAATCATTTAAGCTTTGGTTTTAGGGTTGAATTTGGTTTCGCCATTTTGCCTTGGAAAAAATATACATCAATTGAAAAGATGTACGTTTCGAGAAATTATAAAATACTACGGTAGTACATTTGGATGAAAGCAATTCATTTGTTTCAAGGAACAACTACAAGAGGCAATCAAACTAGTTTTTCTTGGAAGTTATGTGATCCATAATATCCGACGTGAGCTGGCATTCTGGGCATCCGGAGACAAAAGTAGTGGTGGGAGGAGTATCGTGCGTCGTGGTCCCTTTGCAATTTGTGGTGAAATTCTCATTGTGGGTGGTGGACTCTTAATGCATTCATATAAAAAGAACCAACATGTGCAAAATTTAACACACGTCACAATCATCTTGGGTAAAGGTCGATTAAAGAAGCAATTATTCAAATCCTTTCTCCTTCAAGACCAAGGCCTCAACGGTGGTGGTTCTCCTTCTTTGTTTTAGCTATAATTTATAAATGTTCAAAAGTCAAATTCAAAATTTAACAGTAACAATGCCTTAAATCAAGGACTTTTCATTAAAAGAGACCTCTTCGTCTCGTCATTTTTTTTTTGAATTGACATGTAGGCCTGGATGAAAGCAACCATTTGTTTCTTATTTTAAGGGTGTCTGTTGATCAGTTTTCAGGGTGCCAAAACTTTCTTAGTTTTTGATACGACCAAAACTTCTTCTTTGAGGTTCAAAACTATTACTGTTAGGTTAAGTTAAGAAGAAGACGAAGAAGAAGAAGAAGAAGAATAAGACTGGACTATAGTACATCATGCGTCGTGGTCCCTTGGATTCTTATTGCATCCACAGTTACGAACAAAATTACACTCACAAACAAAAACCCTGGATCAAAAGTAAAAGAAAAATAAGAGAGGGTGGTTAAAGTTAATATTTTCAAGGCCACGTGATTCATGGCTCTTCCCATGTCCCGAGTACATGTAGTGGGTGAAACGTGGGTTGAATTATGCTGTTGGGCAGTGAAGTCTGGGAAGATAACACCAAACGTTCAGATTCTGCTCATAATTTACGGCACTGGAACTGGTAAATATTCCACACATGATGCCGTTATATATATTCCACCCAAACCTGTAATTTTCGAATAATGTCATACACCCAATTGGTTTTTGTAGGGAAATGTTTTCTTTTGTTGGACTGTTTGATAATATACATATCTAAGATGTTTATATCCTAGTTTAATGGCATAAATATTCATTTCTCATTATAAATTTGATAAGATAACATTTTTTAAATAGAACGCTTCCCTATGGTACAGGTGTATTTTTACATTCCTTAATTTTGGTAGATCGCTTAACCCTGCACATCTTCGGCGCAACTTTTAAAAAATACAAACTAGGATCCCTATCTAGGGATCCCAATATTTCTGAGATCAAAACAGATGTTTACACATACTAAAAAACGAAGCACAAGTTGAATATAATTATGTCCTAAATTTGTAAGAGCATCAGCCACCATGTTAGCTTCACTCCGAATACATACACATCCATTTATTATTGTACTATGGTGCGGTAAAATGTTAAGGTGAATTTCTCCAGCATTAATTGCTTGGCCTTCAAAAGTGGGGGCTAAGCTTTTGACCCCCATCAGCCATTCACATGCACACATGTATAAATATGTCCACATCGCCGTGTGGAGTGGAGCTTTTAACACTCCAATCTAGCCTCTGTGCTGGAACTCAAAAGAGAGAGACAGAGAGACAGAGAGATGGGGAGAAAACCATGCTGTGATAAAGAAGGGCTGAACAAGGGAGCTTGGTCTGCTTGGGAAGATAAAGCCCTTGCTAACTACATTAACACCCACGGAGAAGGAAAATGGAGAGACCTTCCTCAAAGAGCGGGTACGTATGGTTCATTATTTAAATGAACAATTATATATATGTGACAATTTTCATGTTTTTTTCTTCTACATTTTGGGACAATGTATAACACTACTTTTTTTTTTCTTTCTGCAGGGTTAAACCGCTGTGGGAAGAGTTGCAGATTGCGTTGGCTGAATTATCTTAGGCCTGATATTAAGAGAGGCAACATTTCCCCCGAAGAAGAGGAGCTCATTGTTAGACTTCATAAGCTTCTTGGAAACAGGTATGTATATGGAAGATTGACATCTCTTCTTGGTATCAAGTTATTATGACGACATTGGTGTCTCTAATTTTGTCTAATTTGACTTAGGTGGTCACTCATTGCTGGAAGGTTGCCGGGACGAACAGACAATGAAATCAAGAACTACTGGAACACCAATTTGAGCAAGAGGTCAGAGCAAGGAAGTGACAAGGCTCATGAGGATCAACGGAGTACTAGTTCGAAAGACGACACGAAAAAATGGAATAATCCGGCATCAAAGTCTTCAGTCCAGGTGGTCCGGACGAAAGCATTTAAGTGCAGGAAGGTTGTCATTCCCTCACATTTGGATGGCCATGATCAAATGCTTGAAAGATCGAACGTGGCTCCTGGTTCCGACAGCGAAAGCCCGTGTTCTTCAGCGGCTCAGGAGCATGATTCTTCGTTTGGTTTTCTGAGGGATTTTGATATCAATGACATGCTCATACCGGATGTGTTGAGTTCTGATTTCCATCAAGCACAAATCAACGACTGTAATCATGACATGTTGGAGTGTGGAATTACCAAGATTGAAGATTTATTGATGGGTGAAGCAAGGTTGGGAGAATGGAAGGCTGGTGATGATGATCAAGATGACCCACTTCAACCAAATGACGATGATCATGGAGATGTGAACGGCCTCAATGCACTTTCATCTTTTCTGAATTCAGTAGATGATGATCAGTGGCTCATTAGTTAAAATCAAGCTAGCCCCTCTAGCTTTGCACTTTGCAAAACTTGCCAAATCTGTTGTACCGAATAAAAACATTCCATTACTAAGATGAAATTTGTTAGTTTGTAGTTGAACATTTTTGTCAATAATTTGGAGACATGTATGTTTTGCTATGACCAAATTCAGTATATATTAATTAAAGGCAAGTTTTTCAAAGATTCTTGATGTGTGTTGTGCATATTATATGTAGTGAGTTTCAATTGTGTATGTGAAATTTATAAGCGGGTAATTAAGAGTGTCTGTAAGTATGAAATGCCTTCAATTGTGGATCCATAAGTTTTCATTTTTCTTCGAAACGATGTTTGTAAGTATTTTTACTATAAAATGGAATTTTGACGGACTAATTTGAGACAAGCCTATGATTTTATTGAATGATTAGTAAAATCAACAAAGTAACGATCTCTACAAGATTCACAATGTCGCATACGACAGTTGAAAAATTGTACACATGGATTTGTTTGTTTGTAGATATTTAGTACTAGAATGGATTTATATATATATATATATATATATATATATATATATGTTAATGTCTTGCATATATACAAATATTTTGTACATGCATATGTATATGTACGTGCGAAAATTCAGCTAAAAAACTTCTGTTACTTTTTTTGTTTGTTTTGTTTTTCCATGGAAAAGGACAATATCGATCCCATAGATGCGGGAAGGTAGCTTCCAAATTAATGATGATGTACGTAAAGTCAAGAGTCAAGACTCTGGAAATTTCTTAATCAAACGTGGTCCAGAGAGCCTAAGCCAACCGACTTTCAATACCATGAGAACGTAGGTTGAGGGAGTTTTCTTTATTAATTAATTAATTAATTAATTAATTATTATTATTTTCTGTCTGAATTATATTTGTATTTAATATTGAAGATGAGAAATTTTTATGTTATTTTAAAGACCATTCGAGGTGGGCCATGCATGGCAAGATTGAATCAGCAGCTCTGTAACTCTGAAATCTTGTCATCCTCCCAGCTAGTGGCTGTCAGTAATTTGTATGATTGATCCAATGAGCCCACACTTATTTACTTCCACCATCCCACATGCTTTTATTTACCCAACCAAAAAAATATAATATATTTTCCAATAAAGACCTTATAAAAAAATTCATGTGTTAATATAATAAATCAAAATGGATCGGTCCACTTTAAAATTTATAATTTAATTAAGCTTGATGATCTTGTTAGCTCAACAACTTCTACAGCTGAAAAGTAATTTGGATAAAATATGTATCTCACATGCGATGCAAGTTGTAATACAATAAACAACATATTAGATGCATGCTTTTCGAATTCCAATGATAAAATGTAATCTTTGTCAAGATTTATATTTGTTTGTGTCAGTGAGGCACTGGTTTTAATTATAATAGTTGTATTTTTGGATGAATTTGAGGCAATCAGGCCGACCAAAGCTTAATTAAACTTGCAAAAGCAATTTGTGTACAGAGACACTTGCGTTTTTAACTTTACTTATTGCTTCAAGTGCATGGATCGTATAATAAGCTTCAGATTCGTTAACAACTGATCCTATATAGTTGAAAGTTTGTTGTTTATAACTTAATACAAGTGGTTTTGATCGTTAAAGTTAGCTACAATATTTAGTTAGGAGTATCTCGTACCCATACAGTTTACTACCGGTCATACACCCACAATCACCATCACTAATTAAGTATCAAACTCATCACAAATATAGTCATTCATGTGAGTTGAACCTAAGACTTGTTGTGCGAAAACACTCCAAGACTTTGTCGTTGATGGACTACGCCACAATCACACACAAGTAGCGCAAAGATAAAACAAACACGCGAACTGAAAAGTAAACACACACCACAAGAACACAAGAATTTTTATAGAGGTTCAGTGTTGTGCCTACGTCATCTCCAGTGATCCCAGAGAAATTCACTACTGTAGAAGAATCCATTTGGTTACAATGAAAAACCCCTTTGATCTCTCACAAACTCTAGCTCTCTTTTCTCTCATCCTGACTCAAACCCAATTTGATACCTTTGTTTTCTCTTGCACTCGTTAGAGAAAACCGTAGTGCAAAAATGTCTATTTATAGGTTATAGGACTTTAGTACAAAGTTACATAGAATAGGAAATACAATCCTAGTCAAACTAGACCAAGAACTTGCCCAAAACTCACGCTGGAATCAAAAAACACGCTGAGCTCAAAATCACCAACCAATGCGATAGATCGCCCGTCCAATCGATCTATCGCTTTTTCACATTGCACGCCTGGCCAAGCGATTAATCGCTTTCTTGCTGAGAGCATCTCTTCCTCCTTCCTTTGCATCCTTAAGCGAGCCAACTCCAACAAGACCTCCTCCAACCAAAATAAATACCAATGGAATAGTTGGTTGTGTGTACATATTATTACTTGCGCCAAAATAAGAACAAACCTAAGAGAAAATTCCAAGAACCATTTAATTACAACCTATTTGATTTAAATGGCACTGTTAGATTACAAAATTAGAGTTGTCCCAATTATTGTGGTTCTTGACTTTTAATTTAGCTAGATATGAAACCAAGAAATTATGAAGGCAAGAATATCAACTCCACTGTGAATTTAGCATGCATGCCAATTGACTACATACAGGTTATGCATCATTTAGCACTGACGGTAGGCAGTTCAAAAATGAAGTGGACCCAGAATTATTGCTGAAAATGAGCAGCTTTGCACATCGTTGTTCTTTCATTGGTCTGAAAAGGAGAGCTACGGGATGATACACATGTCTTTTGGCACATAGCAAAGCAAAGGAACAGTTCGTTTTAATGGGATTAGTGAAGTGTGTGAACCATATCACTAAACCTATCCGATATTCAAACTCTAATATACACCAACTAAATTTCACGAACAACTAATAATGTTGTTGTTTCACGCAATAATCGAAGCGAGATGTTATTCTCACTCTAAAATAGTCATTATACGAACTTTTTTTGGAGTCGCAAATTTTAACTGTTTATGAAATAGAATTTGCAAAATTTATCTCTTATAATTCGTATATATCTTATTATGTATGTCGTATCGTGTATATCTTACTGCAAATATAGAGAAAACGGTCAGACACACAAAAATATACATCCCGTTGCGTTTCATGGGAGCAGTGAGCTTGCACACATGGGATCTTTATTTTTGTAATTTCTGTATTAATTAACATCTTCAATTTTAAAAAACAAATATGTTCTGTCCCTTCGCTGATAGCCAGGCATCTATTTGTCGAGGACTGATTTGATTTCGTTTTGTTTGATCCGAAATTGAGATTCCTGGATCCTTGTACACCTCGTTAAGGAACACATCACCTTCAATTAATGACTTTTGTCTAATTCCGGAATTTCCCAAATTGATGAAATTCTGTGTTGCCATCTCTTTCGTATTTATAGTGTAATTAATAATCCTCCATTTCTTTGCCTGCTATTCTTTTACAACCACAACCATTTAATAAAATAATCAATCTGATGATATTCAAATTTGTAAATAATAATCCACCAGCACCGTGTCACTCACTCAGTGTCTGTATACGACTTTGACATATACCAACCACATGGAACATGGCAACCATTAGAAACAGTAAGTATTTTTTTTGAAAACAATGTATGCTCTAAACTACTCTTTAATCTAATTTATGGAAAGAAATATTTGAACTTAAGTGAAAATAGGATTCGAACTTTGTTGTAAGGGAGCGGGACTCAATGCCATACTCAACTGCTTTAATTCACCCATGCAAATAAGAGTATTCCTTATTAAGATATATATATTTGCAACACAATTACATCTTCCTATATTAGTTTCTATAATTTCATCGTTTTTAATAGATTGTATGTTAAATTTCAAAGAGACAGGTCATCGGCCCACTACTATAGCAACATCGATATATTGTCCAACTTAACCACCTACAAAGCCCCAATAGATGTGAGATTTTATCACAAAAGATCTCGGTGATATTAGAAGTACAACTACCTATTATAAGTTGAATTTTATTTAGTCAATCATCCCATATAAGAGTTATATTCTTCAACATCACATATATATATATAGTTACTTTTGAATACAATAATATTTCAAGAATAAAGAATAGAAATAAAGCCACAATCATGAATCCTGTTTATATCGGGCTTAACCACTACTCATCAAAAAGTTTCCTTGTGACGTTCCTAGCTTCAATTAATTGGAGCCTTCTTAGACTAGTTGTTTCTAGATGCTTGAATTGAACCCACTTTTAATTAAACTTCGAGGGAGTATTTTGAGAGGAGGAGAAGAAAATTGTGCACCTCACTTTTTCTTTGATTGACTTTTTATTCGTTAATTCTCTCTAAAAGTTGGAAAGATCCAACAGAAAAGTGAAAATTATGTGTTGTGATGTGAGTTATTCTTTACAACATTTAGAATATGTTTCATCAACTAAAACCTTTTTCTTCCCCTCTTAATTTCATACCCGTCTAAACGAAACGAGGAAAGTTGTACCCCCTCTTTTTCTCAATTTTATACTCGTCCTAAACCCTAAAAATAAAGATACATATATTTTAAATGATCATGTTCTCATATTAAATTTAAAAAAAAGTTATCATATTTTGTTACAAGCGAAATCGTCGTTGTAATTAAATTTCTGGTTAACTAGAAGTTGATTTTAATTTTTTTCTTAGAAGAAAGTGAGGGGGCCATTACTGATTTACTATCAAGAGGAGTTGAAAGTTGGGTGTGCTTTCTCAATTATTGGATTTAGAGAGCAAAGTTTACCTTTTTCTGAAGGAAACAGAATGCTTGAAGTTATTTCTCATGTGGAAGGTGAAAGTTAAAGTCAATGCTCTAAAGAATTTCATAGTTTATAATGCAATACCAACTACCTCATTTATTACTCCAATACCAACAACCCCTTGACAAATTGAGATCAATGGCTCTCACCATAGATTTATCTTTTCTAGTTTTTTTGTTTTTTGGGTCAACCTAAAGGAATTTATTCTACAAAACAAAGTACCAATATTCTAAACCTAAACTCACATCAGTCTCATGGTCCGGATTTGGCCGCAACCAATATGTATACTTGCATGCAACCAAAATTCCAGTTGAGTGGTGTTATAAAATGGACGATTTGAATTAGTGAAATATAATACGGAATAAGTCATACAAGATTGTCTCTTAAATAAGTTTATTTGAGGAATCCCTCAACTGAAGCGCTTTCTATATAAATAACTGAAAAATTAGTCCAAATTTTGATCTATAATGTATGATCACAAAGAAAAATGGATCGATAGCCAAGTCTTTCTTGTTTTTTTCGTTATTTTGTCTACAAACTAGTGCTCTGTGCAGCTGTGCCGCATGAAACATGAACAACAAACGAGCAACTAATCAACACTGACATATGTTGTAGTGTGTGGAAGCAAAGGACACATCAACTTGAATGACACCAATAATTATCGTGTGCCCGCGTACTTTCTGAAAAGACTATGAGTGATTATAATTAGAATAATCATACTCTTACCACATTTGTATACCACCTTATGTTGCAGATGAGGTGGACAACCACATTAATTAAAATTAATGTAACATTTTATTTTCTTTTCTGATTTATTGACACTTTTTAATTGACGTGGCTGTCCACTTCATTTGCCACATAAGGTGGTATGAGAATGTAATATATAAATGTGGTAAGAGTAGCATTACTCTTATAATTAATCAAATTAAGGCTAATACAAATTAACAAATATGTAAAGTAAAGAGGTTAAGGAGCACCATAATCTTGCTGTGGTTCTTCTTTTTGTGTTTGATAATTTATCATCAATATATTTTTTGATGAAGTAGAAGAACTTCAATTAGAAACTGAGGTGCTCTTAGAGTGATATCGTTAAAACTTTGCCTTAAGAAATCCCCACGGGAAAAAAAGAGCGTACCACACAACTCAACCAACTTGCAATACTCTACTCGTTTGCCCTATCTGCTATTTTGTGGCCTTAGTTTGATCGTTTATCATCAATTTAATTAGAGGACCAAGTAATGGGTTTGATTAAATAATTAAAGGAAATAGAAACTGCAATTGATTTGCGTGATGGAGACAGGGACGATTGAAACTAGATGCTGGACCTCAACCTCATGCAGGCAATAGTACATACTTCAGAGAGAGAGAGAGAGAGAGGAGGCGGCAACCTAACAAACTTTCAAGGGTCTCTTGGAATGTTAGTTTGAGAGTACAAGAAGCAAAGCAAGGCAGAGTCAAATTGGACTAGAAAATTGTATAATATTATTGTGTTAGAAAACTCTTTTTTTCTTTGCAATAAAATATAATAATTTGCTAAGTTCGAGAATAAAGAAAGCACCCTTTCTGCATTATATATATACGTCGTGTTTAGCATTTTAGTAATAAAAATATAATGAAAAAGACTGGATCGACCATATAAATTTGTATGTTTTCATCTAACGGTTTACAACATAATATTTTTGTTTAACAAGTCATTTCTAAATTGATATAAATATATGGTAATGGTATGGAAGATTCTTCGGTCCAGATTTCTTCATCACAAAATCTTCACACAAAAAAATCATATACATCAAATAATCCACCAACTCTGCTAATGAAGGCAGTATAATAATGTTGGGTTTCCCTTGTTTATTTTTGGGAGAAAGAGTACGTAATTTATAATTAATTCTTACACTTTTAAGTGATGAGTGATAAAAGAGCTGTACATCAAATAAATAAGTCCCTTTCTTTTGCAATATTTGCTTTCGCATATGGTTGTACAATACCTACTAGAATATATTATTATGACTCCTTTACAATCTGTGTTCTTTGTACTCTTTTTTTATTTTTTATTGATATAATAAAATTTTATCGCATTTTTATCATATTAATTGATTGATCAACTCTCCATTTGGAAAAAAAAAAAAAACTCATTTTGGAGGCGTAGTAGTGAGAAGATCTGCTCTGTAATATGAACATTTGGACCTTATAAATTTATAGCTTCTCATTATTCAGCGTTTCCATTTATCCAATTGAGTCTCAAATGTGGAAGCATCGGAACCTAACTAATTGGGTGTGGACGGGTTATTAAACTAGACGGTGGAAACCGGTAAATCACAATATATTGGATTATTTCCATTATGAAAGAATTATATGATCAAAGTGGTACCAAGGTGCACATTAAACAAACAATTCATTTGCAATGAGGTGTTGTTTTACTCATAATTTTTTAATATAATTACGTGTCTATCTCTATTGTCAGTCACGTGCTAAGTCAGATGATAAGAGACGAGTGAAAGAATTAATGGATTTTTTTTCTCTTTTGGTCCAATTACTTATGAGGACGATATTCTGAAAAGAAAATGGTATCGCACCCTTGATTTTAATGAGATGGGCTATGGTAAAACCAGGACCACTAGGCAAAAATATAAAAAAATAATAAAAAATAACGTGGGGGAAAATGTGCAGCTATAAGTATCTGACTCCAAGCACAGAGGAGACCAAATCAAACAAGAACACGACTTGGAGAAAAAAAAAACCAGAGGCAGTGAAGTAACAGTTTCTATAGTGAAAAGGAGAGTTTTGGGTGTGAGCAGAGAAGGCAGGCACGGAAACAATGGGGAGAAGCGCTTGTTGTGTAAAGGAGGGCTTGAACAGAGGTGCTTGGACTGCCCATGAAGACAAAGTTCTCAGTGAATACATCAAACTCCATGGTGAAGGCAGATGGAGAAACCTCCCCAAAAAAGCAGGTAAAAAAAAAAGAAATGTGCACTGCCTAGCTCATTGTATCTGATTATGTGGGTTTTCTGAATTGTGCTTGAAAATTAAAGCAATGGTTCTGATTAATTGGTGGTTAATTTATGCAGGTTTGAATAGATGTGGGAAGAGCTGTAGGCTTAGGTGGTTGAATTATCTGAGGCCAGACATTAAGAGAGGCAACATATCACCAGATGAAGAAGAGCTTATCATTAGGCTTCACAAGCTTTTGGGGAACAGGTAATTTGTGCCATTTCATTGCTTTAAATAATTAATTATGAAATTCTAGTAATTGGAAAAGAAAAAAAAAGTTTATCATGATGATCAATTGGGATTTTGATTTTGATTTTGATTTTGAATTTTTTTTTAAATTTCAGATGGTCTCTAATAGCTGGTAGGCTTCCAGGGCGAACAGACAATGAAATAAAAAACTACTGGAACACCAATTTAGGCAAAAAAATCCAAGACCAACAGCAGCAAGGCTCTGCTTCAAATCTCAAGCACCACAACAAAAATGGTGAACCAGTTTCCAAAAAGGCTAAGACTATGGAGGACATGTCTCCCAACCTGACCTCACCATCACCATCCAAGGTGTCCGCAGTGGTCAGAACCAAAGCTGTTAAGTGCACCAAAGTTTTCATCAACCCACACCCTCACAAACTCCTACTTGGCCACCAACATTGTGAAGAAAACAACAGAGGAGGGTTGATGTTTGATAGGCCTGCTGGGGATGACCACACGAACAATGGGTCGTCGTCATTATCCTCCTTCTCTAATATCGCTGATCAAGAAAATTCGTCCTCGGATTTTCTAGTGGATTTTGAAATGAACGAGATTAGCCTAGCAAGTCTCCTGAATTCGGATTTTCCTTGTGACGATGTTGATCAAAATGGTGACAATATTTTGTCACACTGTGTGGATCAAACAGCTCAAATTTTCTCAGAGGAAATGTTGCAGCATTTGAATGGTGGGAGCCACGATTGTATTCAAGTTCAACCAAATTTGGTTCTTAATTTCCATTCCTTGACTTCTTTTCTCGACGGGGATCAAGGAGGGGAAGAATGGCTTGGAGAGTAGTTGAATAATTTGCCATAATTATTAATAAAATAATTATATTTTTCTTGCCACTTACGTAAAAAGAAAATCAAACCAATTAAGTTGTACTAAATAAGTGGAGGAGGACCCTTAATTATATAAATTAAAGACTATAATATTACTAGAGTGCCCCCATGCAGATCATGTTATCAGATTTTTTTATTATTATCAGTTGTAGTCGTACTTTTATCTTGTTTATATTATTCCAGGAGAAAATATATTTAAGTTTGCTTTTGAGGTGCATTATTTATCGATGGAATATGCTTTCATGGTGTATTTTATATGTCCTGCATTGGAACAAGAACTTTTTATAGGAACTTGGACTTGATCAAATTGTGATTTTTTAAACAGTGCCAATCATCTTTATTTATATTCCCTCACCGTTAAGTTTAATCAAGAGTTAATAAATATTTATAAAGAATTAACAAATGGAAATCAAATTTTGAATTCCACTAGAAGAGAAAGCAATGGTATCGATGTAAATGTATAACTGTTTTTAGAAAGTGATATTCTAAATTATTCTAATGCACGAGATGGGAAATCAAACTCGAATACAAAGAGCAGACACACTACTTTAGTCATTGACCTAAACTACATTTATAGTGTTGAAAATACGTACCTTCAAAAGAAGGGAAAAGAGAAAAGGCAAACATTGCAACGAATGATTTTGATACATGTGAATGGGTGGAGGACTCCCCTATGATTGATAAGGAAATCAACAAAATTAGTACAGTTCGTGCTAAGAGTCATCGATGTTGACCACAAAAGAGGTGATAGATTTAGCCCTTTCACCATTCAATACATGGTTAACATTTATTTATGGGGTCCAATTTGTGTAATTAATTATATTGGAAAATTGTTAAGAACCTACTTAAACATGTATAGTTTATCTCAAATCAAGACAATGACTTCGATTTCTTTGTTATTTAGTTTTTGTGTGTTTAGGAGTTAATCCCCCATTTCACCACCCAAAAAAATGACTTCGATTTTTCATTCTTCTTATGATAAATTCAAAATAAATCAAACATAACGCAAGTGAAGTTTGAAGAGTCAAGCTTTGTTCTAAACAAAATAGTTGACGTTTGAAAGAAAAATGAGCATGTGCGTGACACATTTTTTTTTTATAACTAGTATGACTAATGCCATAAAAAACAAGAGGTTAAAAATGGTTTATTAAACCAATTAGTCTTTTTCACCCAAACGTAGAATGTCAACAATCAATAAGATAAATTCAATGAGCTAAATTGGTTTATTAAATCAAAATGTTAAACAATCATAGGGTTTTTTCATATCAATTTTCCATTATTGAGATAAAATTCTATATATCCTCTCTTAATTTATTTAGAATGCTGCCAAACGAACTCTAAAATTAAATGAGTACACCCCATGATCTAAGTACACCCTAATATTTTAATCAAAATGTAAAATTAACTAAGTACACCCTATTTAACTATCAAAAATAACCCTGGTACACCCTAATACAATCTATCACACAACACCCTAATACAAATCCTAAACCAGATTTCTCTTTTTACATAAATTTGTGCCCTCTTTTCAGATTTTGGGTTTACATCAAAATCTTTAATTTTGTAAGCTGCTGTAGGAGTAGATTTACTAGCTCCTTCAATTCAAATCTTCATTATCTTACTTATCTTTTTAGCGAAACACCATATCTTTCATCACCAGTCATCTTTTCCTTTTTTGTTTTTGGTCGAAAGTAGATGTGATTTCATAAAAGACAGCAAGCCAATAAAGAGATCCATCTGATGATAAGCCGATACCAAAATGGAAAGGCAAGATAAACAATTGGAAAGAAAATGGGGCTAAAACTCCAACCAGTGAAAAGAATAGAGGCCCAAATTGATTTACAGAGAAACATAATCAAAGAAGTGACCCCAATAAGCCAGCATCAATCTTCAAACCAAAATACAATTACAGTTCTTGAGGTGGACATAGAAGGCCATCATTGTTAAGCACCAGTCATCTTGAACGACAGATGAGAAAATCTATATAGCTCATTAGGTGGTACTTGAAATAAGATAACCCCCATGATGCTCACTTCACTGAAACAGACTGAAAATTCCTTTTACTGGCACCAAGCAATATAAAAACTTATCTAATTACAGGTCAACATCTAACACTCTTTGTCCATGAAACAAAATCACAAATCTTCTAAACAAGTTTGAGAGTTAGATGATATAATTAAGCACTCCAGATCCTTAGCTCCATGAAGAGTCTTTCATGGTAATTTGTTGCTATACTTATATGATTGACAAATATATGAAGACATGGATGATTAATTTATCTTAAAGATCTTCATATTTTCAACATGTGATAATTAGGATCTCGATCTATTGCATTTAGAACATCCACATTTACCCGCATTTTATAAAATTTGACTCGCTCAAATAATCTAATGGCTTTGAATAGGTCACGTCAGCTAACTTTTTTGTTTTATTTACAAAATTGACGGTAACGTACGTCCATTACCTCTCCGTATCTCTGTTTCTATAAGCTCCATCTCATCTATATCATTTGTGTTTGGCATTAAGCTACTATTTCAGAACTCACTATCTGATACTATAAAAAAGAGAGAAATACAAGGGGTCCCCTAAGATTGGATACGCATTGCCATTGGTGTTCCTTGGCATGAGATATGAGTAATCTCAATTAGGTATTGAAAATAGAGAGACCAATACTTTCAAGTTTGAAGTTCCATCCATCAATTATTTCTTGTTCTTTTCAATACATTAATTACATTTGCCATCAATTTCTCCTGCTTATATCGCGGTTTACTTCGTTCATCTCATGTATGTGAGACTGATTATTATTATTTATGTTTTCTTATTTTTACTTTTGAAACGTGAGACTGTGACCTTTAGCACATTTTTGTCCACATAAATAATTAAAATACAAAGAATGAGATTATTCCCATTAGTTTCAAGCCTTGTTGTTAATTTTAACCATTAATATTTTTAAGATAATATTGGATATATACGATCACAAGTTTCATTTCTATACACCTTCTTTCCTTGAAGCTCAAGCATACATCTTTTTCTATCCGATCTACCTACTCCACTACCTAAGTGCAATACTAACATTATTCTACTGTCTAAATTCTTCATTAACTTGCTTGTATTTGTATATTTCCTTCTAGTTTTCTGCTACCAATATTTATTTGCTTGACAGTTTGTGGGTTGAATTAATTCTGAAGGAAGAATATTTTGGACACTTGTAGAAAATTCATATTCCTTTCCCTTCTTTGGGTATTTTATATTTGAAAATCTTACCAAATCAGATATGATGTCAGCTCATGTCGAATTTTTTGTTCGATAGAAGCAATGTGATCTTCATGGCAAGCAACAAAATCTTTTATAGATGATATGGCTGTCGACAAATATGAAGTCCTACATTGGAAGCTTGATGAATTAAAATATAACATATAATGAATGATTCCACTACTAATAGCACCGATGTTTTTTGTGATAAAATTCCATATATGCCGAATATGTAAGTGGTTAAGTGGGCACAATATCGATATTACTAGTAGTGAGCCAAAAATTCGTCCTTCTGAAATCTTAACAATGGGCACTCTTTTTCTTTGTAAATTTCTTAGCAAGACACATAGCTTACTCTTAAGAGGTGTATTCACTCTGTTAACCAATGAGTTACAAGATTAACTTTGTGGAAACTTCTGTTTTGCTTTGATCATATATTGGAAATAAATTGATTTTTGAAGATAGACTGGATCGTTTTCATCATTGCATATAATAATATAGTATCACATTGTCAAAGTTAACTTTGACAAAGTGATGTCTCATGTCATTTGGAAGCATCATGATGTCCTGTACTGTATATCAAGCACCACCAAGCTTAAAATTGCGGGTGCACATGTGAACCTCGAGGTTTTTTGGTATTTCTTCTTTAGTCAAAATTTTGGTTTTGTAGGTTGAAGCATTTTTAGTTCATGGAATCGGTTTATTTCATTACACCACTTAGAGCATCTACAATGGACTCCCTAAACCACCTCCTTAGTTAAAATTTAGGGAGGAATTGAAAAAATCTACCTCCAACCATGCTCCCTATCCAGCTCCTAAAATAGGGAGACCTCTAGGAGCTCCTAAATTTGAGGAGAGAGAAGAGACTCCTAGTGACTCCCTATAATTAAATGCTTCCATATTTAATATTATTTCAAGCATTTATTTAATATCAATTATTTTTTATTGTTGCTTTTGTGTCTACACTTTATTCGAAAATTGAATTAAAAAATATTAAAAACATTTATGACTCTTTAAACTAGGGAGTATGGTTGGCGTTGAAATTGTATAGAGAACTCCTAAAATAGCTTTCCATTGTTTTAAGCTAAATTTTAACTAAAAAATAGAGAGCATGATAGTGGATGCTCTTAATACGCTAAATGTATCATTCAAAAGGTTATGACAACTCAACAAAAATGATATTTTTATGCGTCAATACCGAGCAGGTGAATGTATCGTAGAAAAGTTAAAATTCAATGTATTCCTCCTATGACCTTATGGTGTGAGCTTAGTCAATTACTCAGTTTCATACGGCAAGTGAACTGCTGAACATGTATACTCCAAATGACCATATGCATCTCTAAGCGCACCAAGCAAAAAAAGAAAAGGACTAAATATGGAGGAGCTAGCTAGCTAGGGTTTTACTGAAACTTAATAAAGGGACATCTATTTTCTTCTACCGACTCAGAAGGAATACTATTTTGATTTTTCGTATTGACTTGGTTTTCTTTTCACCAACTCTTGCCATACATGGTGGGGACTTTTGAAAAGCATGCTAGAAATGCTCTTTCTAGCTAGACCCAGATTAAATTCCAGCTTAGAATGCTCTTTCTAGCCAGACCCAAACTATAAAATTTATAATGGATCAGGCAAAGCAAAGGGAAATATATTAGGTTTTAGAGTGTGACAAAAACCTGAACCACTTTTTTTTTAATTGTTTGGTGTACAGATTGACATGTGAATTAGTAGAAGGACCAATATTGGGTCAACTAGATTTCATTTTTCTATCGCCATTATGATCCTAGAAAGAAAGAGCTTGGAAAAATTACACTTGGAGCTTAAATGATGAGTTTTTTGGACCGCGAATAACAACTCGGGAGATTCTACAATAACAGTCAAATAATAACTCTGCACTGGTAATAACTCCTATACAAATATAATTTAATTGACTAAAGTCCCAGTGTGACAGACGCGGCCCAATTTTATGGGCCCTAATTCTTGGACTGGCTCCATGGAAGGCACTGAAAGGAGGACTTAAAGAGGCCAATTTGACTATTTTATTTTTGGCATCCAATAAAGCCCGATTTGGTTCAGTACGTTTTCTTGGGTCCTAAGGAATCCTATTACTTGCACATCAACAGTGGTGGACATGGCATCTGCACCATCTTCTGGCGCGAATTCAAACTTGAATTCAATGGAGAAGCTCGATGAGGAGACAGAAAAGATTACCCATCTACCAGTATTTGCTTCAAGCAATTGAAAGCCATCAGGTTCTTGTTATTGTTGGGGACAAAGTGGATGTGGAAAAACCACACAGATACCTCAATATCTACACGAGGCCGGGTACACAAAGGCCGGAAAGAAAAAGATTGGGATCACACTGACATGCGGAATTGCTACGGTTATGCCAAGTGTCACTGCCAGAGTGGCCTGCGAAAACAGGGGCCCAGCTTGGATATTAGCCTATTCCATCCCTGATAATAAAACTGATCATACTAGCAATGATTTGATCAAATACATGACAGATGGAATTTTGGTGCGTGAAATATTGGATGGTGATGCAGATTTGGAGGGATATGGTGTGGTGATAGTGGATGAGGCCAATGAGAGAACTTTATCAACTGATATTTTAATGGGAAAGCTTAAGGATATTGCTCTATCAAGGCAATGTGATTTTAAACTGCTGATTTCATGTTCAACTGAAACTGATGCCGAGAAATTGAGTGGCTATTTTGATTCTGCCCCGGTTTTCAAAATTCCCCGAAGAAGGCTGTGGAATCTGATAAGCCACATGAAGAAGATGGAAGAAGGCTTGGTGAACCAAGCAGTGGCGAGAATACTTGAAATTCATGTGACACAGTCACGACTCACACAACAACCTGGTGACATATGTTAGGGAGTTACGGGAGTTATCATAGTTAAGGTTCTTCAATGACAATACATTAGTGTTTTAGCTGTTATGTTGTTATTAGCCTTTATTAGAATATAATGGGTTTTCCGTTTCATTGTAACCGCTAGGAAGATATCTTATAGTTTGTGTATAAATATAGGTTGTAATATCTCAAATATTATTATTGAATATACATTTTCTACATGATATCAGAGCTAATGGCTAACGCTGATTAGCAATCCTCTAGTTGCCAACATTGAGAGTCGTTGGCGCTCCTCACCCGTAAGGATGTTTGTTTTTGTATAGTTCTTTTTCCTCTCCTCCTCTAAAAGATGAATATGTTTTTTTCCCTCTCCTTCACAGCCTAGTGCCTCTTCTACTCCTTAGATACCTAGTTCCACTCCTCATCCATGTACGTCTCTTGACATGATGCCCATATCTCTATTTTCCCTCGGAGACCACACCTTTCTATAATTGGTTTCTCTCTTTCTCTTGAAATCTCTCTCCACTTATTTGTCTCCGTCGCGCCGTCTTTCTTCCCTCCATGAGCCTCGTCAATGCTCGCCGAGCCTTATCCTAGTCTGTAATCGTGGTTTCTCTCTCTCATGTTTTTTTTTTCTCATGGTTTCTCTATCGTGGTTTCGATATTTTCCTTTTGTTTGTTGATGATGGCCGTCGTCGTTCACCGAGCCGTCTCTCTTTCCTCCACGAGCCTCGTCAACGCTCGCAGAGCCTTCTTTGTCGTGCTACACTGCTGCTATTCCCTTTGCACAACCCATGTTTCTTCCTCTGTGTTACCGACTTGGTATCGGCCATTCAAGCCCTATCATTGTGTTGCCGCCTTGGTATTGGACTCTCACGCTCTATCTATGCTCAATCGGTGTTCTCCTCCCCTCTTAAGCCCAATTCTTTCTTTGATTTTACTGTTGGTCTATGTCTTCTTTGTTGTTCTCTTGCGCTGCCTTTCTTCTTCTCTGTTACTGGGGTATTGTCTTCTTTTCTTTATAATTCTCTTATGTTACTGGGGTATTCTCTTCTCTTCTTTTCAATTGTGTTTTCTCTCTCCCCTTCATGGGTTGTCTCTGGCATCTTGAGTTTCCTTTCCTTTTAAATGGGTTGTCTCTTGCATCTTGTGTTCTCTCTCCCTCTCACCTTCTCCTTTTGATGGGTGTTAACTTTTCTCCTCTTCTCTCCTTTTTCCATATTTATTTTGACAAGATTTTCTTTTGCCCACATTCTCTTTTCCTTTCTCTGTCTCACTTGGTTTCCTCCTTTATTTTATTTTATGGGTCAATAATCCCTCTTTATTTTATTCTCTATGGGCCTCTATGCTCTTGTGATAATCCTTTCTATATTACTTCTCTTTTCCCACATGGTTTTCTTCCCCATACCTTATTCTATTGTTTCTATGGTGCTTTTTAATTCAAACTTCCCCATGCTCTCTTTTTCATGCTCGCACAAAACACATTGGGATTTATTATCATTTTGTCCGTGAACGAGTTGCTTATGGCAGTCACAAGGTTCAATTCGTTCCGTCCACATTTCAGCTTGCCAATGTTTTCACCAAAGGATTATCAGTTGACCGGTTTTCACGTCTTATTTCCAAACTTGTCACCTCTCCGGAGTCAAGTTTGCAGGGGAGTGTTAGGGGGTTACGGGAGTTACCATAGTTAAGGGTCTTCAATGACAATACATTAGTGTTTTAGCTGTTATGTTGTTATTAGCTTTTATTAGAATATAATGGGTTTTCCGTTTCATTGTAACCACTAGGAAGATATCTTATAGTTTGTGTATAAATATAGGTTGTAATATCTCAAATATTATTATTGAATATACAGTTTCTACACATATTGGTGTTTTTGCCTGGTCAACAAGAAATTGAAGCCGTAGACCAAATGTTGAGGCAATTAATAAAAGCTCGCGGCCATGGCCAGCTGATTATATGTCCCATAATTCATGCACTAGCTCTTGAGCCTACACCTCAAGGGGCCAGGGAGGTTGTGCTTGCAACAAGCGTAGTTGAAACTTCATTGTTAATGCTGACTGGTATTCAATATGTCATTGACTCTGGATTTTGCATGATAAAGTCTTATCATCCAACGGCTGGGGTTGAATCGGCGCTAATTAGTCCTATTTCAAAGGCATTGCTGTGCAGAGGGCAGAACAAGCTGGATCTATGTGTGTCAGGTTATATACTTGCGGTTATTTGAATGATTTACAGGATCAGACAGCACCAGAAGTACAAAGGAGCAACAAATGACTGAAGTTGGTAAACAGATGGCAGACAAAGTTTTCTTATAATTGTAATGAAAAACAAAAACTGGCAAATTAGGTAATTAGTTTTCAAGCATCTATCTCAATTAGTCTAGTGTTACTTCTCTTCTCAACGTTGAAAGCGGTCCTCGTTAAACAAGTAACTAGGTTAATTAAATGTTCTGTTTTTCACTTGTGAATTGTATTTTTTTAGCTTCTAAGTACTAATGAAACTTTCTGTTATCTATTATTTTGTATTTTACTATTAATTTGTCTACACACTCAAAATACATTTATTTATTTATTGTGGGTCTAGGCTTGTTCCTCACTCAACATACAGATTTGGGCCTCAAGTAAACACAGAACAGCATGTCCACGTATCCAGAATCAGAGGATTATTATAATCCCAATAGTACTCTGTTCCTTTCTCCCCAAGATAAATTAATCAAAGGAACATAAACATCATTTGGCAACAAAAATGTCAACTAAACATTATAAAACAACCTTAGATTTGACAAGTTATTTCCTTTACAAGATAAACGTTTGACTGGAAGCGCAAAATTCAAACATCTTCTACGAATAACGTTAAGGAGCTCTCTCTCTCTCTCTCTCTCTCTCTCTCTCTCTCTATATATATATATTGCTCAAGTTTTGAGTTTGTGAACCATCATTCATATCTAGCACTCAAAGAATCTCTCAGTTTTTCAAGTATGGAAGAATATGTAGTATTATTATGTTCTCTTGTACTGGTTCTGCTGTTGTATGGTGCTGCTAGAGTTTCCTACTCCATTTGGTGGAAACCCAAATGGCTTGAGAGGCAGTTGAAGCGCCAAGGGATAAGAGGCACCCCTTACAGGCCACTCATTGGAGACATGAAGGAGTTTGTGAGGCTCATAAAGGAAGCATGGTCTAAGCCTATGAGCCTAACTCACCAGATTGCGCCACGCGTCGACCCGTTCACCCTAACTAATATGCAGAAATATGGTAACCACCTTGTTAATTAGTTCTGCTTATGTTTTTGTCAGCTGATATTGTGTCTTTGTTCATATCTCTTAATTTCTCAATTTAATAATCACAGGGAAGATATCAATGTATTGGGTTGGGACAACACCAAGACTGATCATCATGGACACAGAGATGATGAAAGAAATCTTGTCAAACAAGCAAGGTCACTTCAATAAGCCACCCCTGAACCCTCTCATTCTCATACTGACCAAAGGACTTGCAAGTCTAGAGGGTGAGAAATGGGCCAAACACAGAAGGATAATCAATCCTGCTTTCCACCTAGAAAGGCTGAAGGTTCAATCTATTGCCTGACATCTCTTTCTGATTTTACAGATTCAATTCTTTTTCAGACTAAGTCATTTCTTTTGTTTTTTTAATTGTAGGAAATTATACCAGTTTTTGCAGTTAGTTGTGGGGAAATGATAGAGCAGTGGAAGAGGATGGTTCCTCTTCAAGGAGCTTGGGAAATGGATATATGGCCTGAAATCCAGAAACTTAGTGCAGATGTTATTTCTCGAGCCGCATTCGGAAGCACCTATGAAGAAGGGAAGAGGGTCTTTGAGCTTCAGAAAGAGCTTCTTGTGCTAACATTTGAAGCAATGACTACCTTATACATTCCTGGTTTCAGGTGCATTTCCATTGCCTAATATTTCCCCCTGCATAGCATTTAATATCAGTTATTGAGAAAATTAACATCTTAACCATTTAATACAGATTTGTGCCAACAAAAAAGAATCAAAGGAGAAAGAAATTGGCCAAAGATATCACATCAATGCTGCGAAACATAATCCAGAAGAAAATGAATGCAATAAAGGCCGGAGAATCCAGGGTTGATGACTTGCTCGGCATGCTCTTGCAGTCTAATAATCAGACGGACTTATCAGAAACTGCAAGTAACACAAAAAGCAATGAGATGTTGACAATTGAAGAGGTGATAGAAGAGTGCAAGCAGTTCTACCTTGCTGGCCAAGAAACAACCTCAAGTTGGCTAACATGGACCATGATTGTTTTAGCCATGCACCCAGACTGGCAAGAAAAGGCAAGGCAAGAAGTCCTACAAGTTTGTGGGAAAAAAGAACCTAATTTTGAAGCTCTAAGCCACCTCAAGATTGTGAGTATTTCTCTCTGCAATCACATACAAGGGTGATTAACACATCCTCTTTTCTCTTTACAATCACATACTTGTATAAAATTCTCTTGCAGGTAACCATGATACTTAATGAAGTTCTGAGGTTGTATCCGCCTGCAATTGCTCAGTATCAACATGCTTATAAGGAAACCAAAATAGGGGACATCATTGCTCCAGCAGGAGTTGATATTACTCTGCCAACACTACTCATTCACCATGATCCGGACCTTTGGGGTGCTGATGCCGGGGAATTCAAACCAGAGAGATTCTCCGCAGGAGTTTCAAAGGCGTCGAAGGATCAGCAAGCATTTTTTCCATTTGGCTGGGGTCCAAGGACCTGCATAGGCCAAAACTTTGCCATGATAGAAGCAAAACTTGCTTTGGCTATGGTTCTGCAACATTTCTCATTCGAGCTCTCACCTTCCTACACTCATGCTCCTTATACTGTTACCATTCTTCAACCACAGCATGGAGCTCAAATTATGTTACACCAACTCTAGGTTGGACAAGCCTGCTATGTCTAAATTTCACTTCCAATAATGTGATATTAAATCACAAAATGTGTGCCTGTTATATTTCCCATAGTGTGTTTTGTTCATATGAAGAAGTGGAGATTTTGCGTTTGCTCATTAAGTTCAGTGTCTTCTGAATGTGGCAACAACTGTTTGAGACCCAATTCACCTCATAAGGATTGTTTGTTCCAATAATTTTATAAGAAAATACATTCAACTTATGAGAATTGACAATTGTCTTGAACAGAAAGCTGAGCATATATACTTAAATGGTAGAATATGATTTTTATTTCAATGCCATTAGACAAAGAGGATTAGTTGCAATAGGTTCATTTGAAATGAGTATACAACAATCCACTGTTCTGCATATTATGGTGGCTGCTGGTGTACTGGAAAAATATTCCTAACTAGTCTTGCTATTGGAACTTGTCAACTATTTTCTCTGATAGTTTCTAACAAAGATAATTTCCCTCTCAAAGGTATATAGGGTTACCTAGGAACCAAAATTGTATTGCAAATGAGAAAAAACTATCATAAACCATCTATACTTGCTAAAATGGAGTCTACATCTGGGGTTATTATGGCTCGCTTGTTCAGCTCACCGATAATGCCACAGCCTTTCTCTGCTTTATTAACAACCACAACATCCTGTGCGAAATCGCAATTCATTCCTGGGGAGACCTGCAACAATTCAAAAGGTAAGAGGGAAGGAAGTATAAGATTATTATACATGTGCACAAAAAATATTTTCTTGAGTAATTAATTGCAACCTAAAAGTTAACTGGAGTTTGTTAACATGTGCAGAAATATAAGATTATTTCATGCATGTAATAATAGCATGGACAGTTAAGTGGGGCAAGAGAAGGCATTCCATTTTTCATCTTTATTATGAAATTGTACTCACATCAAAAAGGCTATCTCCTATCTTCATCTTGACAGCACCACTCCTGTACACCAGCATCTTACCCATGAAGCCAGCTGGTAACTCGGACAAAGAACAAGGCTTCTGCATATTGTGTGCACCTCCAGGTGGCCCTGAGCTTTTTGTTACCTCTTGGCTATCTGCTGTAGCTGATCGTTTTATTGTAGGCATATTTGGCGGTAACTGAAGAAAGAACATACTTGTTGCTTTATTTTCCTCCTGCCAACAAATGATCAAAAGTAAATCAAAGGATTTAAGCATGTAATGTTAGAAGTTCAATTGTGGGATTACCAACCAATAGCCCAAGATCATTTGCCGGTGTTGTTGAATTTTCATCATAAGTTGATTCCTCTGAGCCCTCCCCAAATTCTTCCTCATTACGAATCTCTGCAAGTGGTAAAGGTAGAACATTAGGTGCATTTATTTGTAACACAAGTCAAATTTCACCTTGACAGTAGATGAAACAGAAATGATCAGATGGAAAAAAAAAAAAAAAAAGAGAGACTCAAACCACCTGTAAATGCGTATCCTATTAGGTAAGAAGCAATGACTAGACAACCATATAACAGCTATAATGTGCCATGTTGCATCATTGATAATCCTATGCTTTTCTCAAAACATACCAGGATTTCCAGAATATGGCGGTCTCAGAGGAAGAGTTACAGGGTAATAACTGTATTGATCCTGCAACAACATCCAAAATAAAAAAATAACTAAAGTCATACACACACACACAGACGTTCACAGAAAAAGCAGAAACCAATAACTATGCATAGTCAAGTTGGCTTGTATATTTTGAATCGTAATGTAGCCTACCCATGGTGAACTGTATTCTTTCTCCTCTTTCACGCCTGAGGCACCAGCTGCAGAAACACCATCCAAGGTGATGTACTAGAAGCATCTCATTAGCAGCTAAACAAAAAGAGTACATTGAAGGAGACCATACCATTGGTGGCTGAACTAGCGCTCCCAACCTTGGGAGTACCATATGATTTCATGGTTGTTGATGCACCACCATAACCAAATACAATTTGCGTAGGCACCACTGCAAATTTCAAATAATAAATGACAAAGAATTCTAATCCCAACAAATTGTAAGGCAATATTATCTTATACAGAGAATACATATCATGACATGCAAATTTCCTCTACTTCAGCCAAGTTCAACCTACTACCACAAAATATCCACAAGAAACAAATTTTATAGCATATTTTCCATTGGATCACAACTTCACTACATATTATTTGACTATTTGATTTGATTTGAACTTTATTGAGTTAATTGCAGGTGTAAGATGCCGAAATAAAAGTGAAGAATCACATATGTTGTGTTATACACTTGTTACTGAGTAAACTGAAAATGAAAAAACAAATGTGCATTGATATCAGGCTGATTTAAACCCGAAGAGCCTTACCTTTCTTATCAACTTTGAGCCTCGCCCTTGATGATTGTTCCTACAAGAAAAGAGCACCCAAAAAAAAAACATACATAAACACACAAACAAAACAGAACATGAGATATGGGGATCAGAAACGAAATTGAAACATCCATATCAATGAAAAACACAGTTACATTGAAGCGTTTCAGCAATTCCTTAGCCTTTTCAGCATCAGACTCCTCCGCCCCATGGTCCACTTCGCTGTAGATAGATTAAGAATAACAGAAGTTAAGAAACAGATTAAACCAGAAAGGGGTACAACTTTCAAGTTTAACAAAAAGTGACAAATACGTTTTGACTTCAGGCTTTGGCACTCTGCGGGGAGCTTTTGGTATGAATCTCATCTGCAGCAGAGCAAAGAAAATCAGAAGAAAACAAAAGTAAAACTATTGAAGAATTTAAAAGAAAAACAAAAGGACATTAATTCAACAAAAGCAGGGTATCAAACAAACCTTCCTGGGAGCTCGTTCTGGCTCCATTGGAGATTAAATGACAATCTGCAGGAAACAAAAAAATAAAATTAAAGACAAAAAATTTATCAGCCCATGTATAACAAATGCAAAAACCAGATTTTGGTCAAGTGGGTTCGTGCCAAGGCTGTTGCTTGGCCTCTTCTATGCATAATGATGATGATGATGATGGAGGCTAACCTGTAATGAAAGAGAATGAAGCAGAGTGATGACTGTAGGAGAGGCAGAGAGGGTGGCTAACGCTAATGAAACCAAACCAAACCCCTCTCTCGCTTTCAACAAATCCAGCTTTTATAGCGCGCCGCTTAGGCCCTAAGCTGTGCTTCTGTGTGCCTTCACGTGGACGTGCGCCCCTTTACACTCGCACACCATCTTTCAGTACGTGCAAAAAGCAAAGGGTTGTCTCGGCTTTTACTTCTTTGCTGATTCCCATGGGTTTGGAAAAAAAAAAAAAAAACATTTGGCAAGGCCCGGTTTGAGAAACTTAGGCCTGCTGCCTTATTTGTATCTGAGTTTTTCTTCTTCTTTTTTATCTTATCAAATTTGATTCTTGAATTCTATTTTTGTCACATTTTCTTTCTAAACTTGGGTAAATGCTATGCGCAACTCCTAATCTTTATTTCATTTTTGCATGTTTATGTACGTCTACCTGTTATTTCAAGATGTTTATCAAAATAGCAAATCTTTATTCTTTAAAAAATCCTCTCTGATATGTTTATACTATAGTTGTCAGAGAAATAAGAACTAAGTTGTGGACATTCGCCCTCTTCAATGGGATGTGGAAAACACGAAGTAAATGGAGAAGCAGCTTTACTCGAAAGCATAAGTTAACAATGTGATGTACAAAGGGTAATGAAGAAGTCTATTTTTCCATTTAAAGAACCCAACCCTTTACTTTCTTGTCTTCCATGAACAATCAAACCTGCGTACAGACCCACGTTCCTCATTTTCTTCTATCCAAACAGAGGGAGTGTTAGTCCCAAAGAAACTGGGATTGAAGTTATCCATTCATAAAACCAGTTGACAAGTGACATACAACAAATTCTTCTTATTCATTTCCTAATTTCTTGCTTGCACTGCCTGCACTGTTGCAATTAGTTGAGCCATAACAGTAGCATACTGGACAGCAGTATGTTGTGAAGTATACTGGTCTGCAAGGCCATACTCAGCAAAGTTTGGTTCCATGTGCATAAAGTGCCCTGGTAATGATCTTTTTGACAAGGCCTGTTGCCATATATCCATAAAGTCTTCCATGACTTGCCTTGCTTTTTCCATCGAAGAAATGGGAAGGTACTCCACCTGTACAACACAAGCAACTTCAATTAAAAAGGATCCAAGACGATGACAGCATGAAAATATTTCCCAGATTACCATCTAGCAAATATGAAATAGATGTTGGATAAAATATCAGTCGTTTTAGCAGACGAATAGTCAAGGGTACTTGGGGAAACAAGAGGAAAAAACCATATAAGGACCAACAATCTGAAGACTAGCAAATTCATACACTGCTAAATATTTCATAGAGCACAATCACAATCCTATGCTAAAGCACTGATCTGAAACCAAATACATTTGTAGTTAAAAAGATTTGCCTTTTCTTAGAAATTAATCAAAGTCAACAGGGAGATTCAGAAATCAATCTAAGCCAATCTATAAAGTGCATGCCAGACATAATCATCATGAAACCAACATCATATATTAACCAGAGCTTGGTAAGCCAGCCTGTATTCCAATCTTGTGAGACAACTCTTATCAAGGTAGCTAAACAAGTAAACTACTTCCATCATGCATTGCTATAAAGTGCTCCAAAACACATTTGGCAGATGCATACTTTCCATCTCTTATCAAAGTTAATTTTACTGCGATATAGCTCTCTCCAAAACACATTTGCTCCAAAACTCTTATCAAGGTTAATTTTACTGTGATATAGCTCTCTCCTTTAGGCATATTAATCCCATGCTTTTGTGGTAAATAGAGTCAAAGTTAGACACCAACACACTCAAATGAAACCAAAAGGCACTTTCTCAATGGCAAGCCTTATCAATCTCTTTCTGGCCAAAAAAAATAAAAGCCTTATCAATCTCAGATATTTCAAAATGCATATCTCACTTCTCCAATAGTCAAAAATTTGCCAAATATATAAATGGAAAATCCCATAAAAAAAGTATTCAAATCTCCAACAAATTTCAAGCTTAGAGCACGTCCGTACCTCCATAACTATTCCTCTCAAATGTTCAGAATGAGTAGGAAGAACTTTCCCCACTCTCAATTGGAAGTCCCCAAGTTGATATTGAAATCCCTACAACACCAACATAGAATCATATTAAAACCATTTTCTCTGTTTGGACCTCAAATTATCAGGATATTAAACATCCTAATTAGATTAATTGAGAGAGGAAGGGGGGACCTCAAAATTTAGAGAGACCCTCGATTTGTAAGACTGTAATTTCTCCATAATCATCTGAATGGATGAATCAGCCTCAAGAACTATGCGGTGCAATCGGATTATTAGGTAGTACTTATTCGGTTGCTCCGGCAGCGCAATCCCCAGAAAATCACGCGGGAAGTCACCTGCTAAAGCCTGCTCTGAAACTCCAACTTCATAACAATTGACAAAACCCATCATACAAAATTGAGAAAACCAAAATTGAAAACACGAAAGATGAGAAATTTACCTCGAATCATGGGTTTGTAGAAGGTGATAGTGGCTTTCCACCTGCCTTCCTTAACGCCATTGATGCTCTCAACGCACTGCGTCACTTCGTTGATGATTTGGCTGTTTACTGTCGTCCCTGCATTGGGCTGCCAATGCAAAACCCTAAAATTGCACCCAAACGAAAATCAAATACAAAACTTACTATACATAATACTCCGAACCTAAGAATAGGGTTTTCAATCTTTACCATTTCAGTGGCATTATCTCAGATTCCAACGGTTCTGCTTAGGGCTTTATAGTCGCCGTGAGCCGCTGACGAAGATTAAGCCTTAGAGAGAGAGAGAGAGAGAGAGAGAGAGAGAGAGAGAGAGCTGAGTAAATTGGTCTTTTTCTTTTTTTGGGTTTCCCAAAAGGACTGGGTTTTAGCGCGAGGCGGTTTAAAAAAAAAAGATACATATTTCTTTATGTTGTATTTTAAAACAGAGAGCTTGGTATGTTATGAGAAACACCATAAAGAAGACAGTGACTGTGTGAGCGGTCTTCGTCTTCTCACAGCACAACCTTCGAAGTTCAAACTCGAAGAAAAGTTGCGTTCTTTGCGTCTAATTGGTGGCCGTTCTCGCCCTCCGGCCAGTTCACCGAAGACGAGTTGAGAGAGATAGGCAGAGAGCTAGGGTTTCGTTTGGATAAACTGTCATTTATTTTTTTATTTTTGGGCTTTTGGGTGATTGGGGGAATCAATGGCGTGCGTGTACATACCGGTTCAGAATTCAGAGGAGGAAGTTAGGGTGGTTCTGGATCAGCTCCCAAGGGAAGCTACTGATATCATCGACATTCTCAAAGCCGAGCAAGCCTCCCTCGATCTCTGGCTCATAATCGCGGTTCGTCTTTTTTGCTTTTTAGTTTTTTGATTTAAATGCCTTTTCTGTTAGAGGATATGCTTAATGTTTTGTTCATGGCATGATTGTTTGTGTTGCTGAGCAATTACGTTTCAATTTTTACGCTAATGCAAGATAATGGTGAATTTTGTATTTATTTTTCTAATACAAAACGATGAATATGCTGTTTACTTTTTAACTGGCAATGCTGCAGAGAGAGTATTTCAAACAAGGAAAACTTGAGCAGTTCCGCCAGATTTTGGAGGAAGGGTCTGGCTCTGGTAATCATTCTTTCCCGGCACTTGCAATATCCGAAATTGTTTTATTTGTTAATTTTTGTTTCGTACTTGCTATAGGTGCTTAATGTCTATTGTATTGTGTTTAAATTGTGGAGTAATGTTGGCTATTATTTTTTTTTCTTGGTGCAGAGATTGATGAGTATTATGCTGATGTTCGATATGAGAGGATTGCGATCTTGAATGCTTTAGGGGCCTACTACACCTACCTCGGAAAAATTGAGACCAAACAGAGAGAAAAGGAGGAGCATTTCATTCTAGCAACACAATTTTACAACAAAGCATCTAGAATTGACATTCATGAGCCTTCTACTTGGGTTGGGAAAGGTGTGGATACCCCAGAGCCTCCTTATGTTGTCATATATCTGACTGAAGATTTGATTACTACTTACGTAGAACTTCTGATACGTTCATGATGAGAACTGAGTTGTCCAAAAACATTGGCCTTTGCTGGATTTTGGATTTAGGGTGTGTTTTTTGGATGACATTGTGTGTGATGAGTCTAGCTTGGTAGTTGATCTGTAGTTTGCCATCCTAGAAACTGCTTGATGTGGCATCTTAGAGTCTTCAATAACTGGTCTTATGTTCTTGTTCATGTCGTAGTCTTGAAGTATGGAATCCAAAGACATTTTGTGTATCCTTCTGTCTGTATGGCACATAAAGTTTCTTTGTGTTTGCAATTTATGTTCTGAAACTTGCTGGTTTTGGTCTATAATACATCTACCGCTTACTCGTACTACTATGTGTCTAAATTCTCAATGAGTGTCACAGAAGGATCTATATTGTGAGATAATGTAGGGGAAACCTTTTTGCTGCTGTTAGATGATGCATCCTATGATACTTTAAATTTTATTACTTGTCTTTCAGGTCAGCTTTTATTGGCTAAAGGTGAAGTTGATCAAGCATTTTCTGCATTCAAGATTGTGTTAGATGGAGACCGGGACAACGTTCCTGCCCTTTTGGGTCAGGTATATATTGAATTTCTCTGCTTAGCAAAGTAATTAAGCTTGCCATTTTCAAAGATTGCATGGATAAAGATGTGATGAATTTATCAGTATATGATAAGGAAAATAGAAGATATAGTTTGTTTTTTAGTTATTGCTCTCCTCGTCTTGGCTTTATCAGTATATCATATCTTGAACACTGTCTCTTTTACTTTCAATAATTCTTTCTAAAGCGTGTTGATTATGGGTGTAAATTTTTAACATGTGAGGTACTTGGCTAGCTGTGAATCCATGATCTATGAGCATGGCCCTGTGGCCAGAAAATTGGCAATGGTACATGGGAGTGACTATTTTAGTGTTAGATAGCAGCTAACGGAATAGAATTTAAATTAAGACCAAGGGGGAACTCATTTGAAATATAACAGAGCTGGTTGTCCCAGAGAGAGCAAGAGAGACCAAATTGGGTTGGGCTTGGTTAGTGTAGATATGCTTCATTTGTTGTAAACACCTTGCCCCTGTTATTTGCAGGCATGCGTTGAGTTCAACCGTGGGCATTACTCGGATTCATTGGAGCTGTACAAGGTTTGTATTTTTCATCCCACTGTTTGCTAATGGGAAGAACACAAGAATGTATATGGTCTGAACCTCTAGAATTTGTTATTTGTATTTGAATTGGTTGGGGTTATGGGTAGCCCTCTGCAGTGTACAAATTTGGTAATTTTGTGAAGATATTTCTTTTACGAACGCTAATTGTTGATTTAACTTGTCTTTTGTGAAATTTGATAAAGAGGGCCCTGCTAGTACATCCCGATTGTCCTGCGGCTGTAAGACTTGGCATAGGTCTCTGTCGTTACAAAATGGGTCAATTTGAAAAAGCTCGGCAGGCCTTTCAACGGGTTTTACAGGCAAGTGATATCAGCGAATGAATGATGCATTAATATAAGGTGAAGGTGTTAAATGCCACAGTTTCTAACAAAATAAATTTATGCTTGCAGCTAGATCCAGAAAATGTTGAGGCTCTTGTTGCACTTGCGATTATGGATTTGCATGCAAATACAGGTACAACCATACAATTCAGCATTTCTATATGTTGCACTTGTGTTTAGTTTGATAGTTATTATTTGTCCATACTTCTCTCTTTCGAGCAGTCTAATATTCAGGATATATTGTTCTTGACAGCTGCTGGAATAAGGAGAGGAATGGAAAAAATGCAGAGAGCTTTTGAGATATACCCTTATTGCGCAATGGCCTTGAATTATTTGGCAAACCATTTTTTCTACACTGGTCAGCACTTTCTAGTTGAGCAACTAACTGAAACTGCACTTGCTGTCACCAACCATGGACCGACAAAGTCACATTCCTACTACAATTTGGCACGATCTTACCATAGCAAGGTTAGTGAAAGATTATGCATAATATTATTATTATTTTGTTTATGAAGAGGTCATGCTTTTCTTGTTATCATTAAGGGGTTCTTTACATTTTCTGTATTGTGTTAATTGGAAATTTTGAGGCGGAGGAAGTTGTGTTCTGCACAATCACATGCTTTCTGGCGACTTCTGTGTGTGTGTGTTTAAATGTGGTTGATCATCCATTAGTGATTTATCTTAGGCAGCATTTAGCTCCACATGCTACTCGACCATCTATTGTGGTTCCTAGCTAAACAAATGCATAAGGTGCCCTTATAATGAAATTGTCATCAATACTGTTACTAACTTACTGCTGGCAACGAACACTTTCAAATAAGTGAAGATAAATTATTAGCAAGTCTTGTGGCCTCATTTGATTTGATGACATCAAGTTTATACATTTTAGTCATGCATGCATTGGATCACAAATGTTACAAATGTTTATTTTCTCTGGATTTCAGGGGGACTATGATAAGGCTGGAGTGTACTACATGGCATCTGTCAAGGAAATCAGTAAACCCCTTGAGTTCGTATTTCCTTATTATGGTCAGTTACCATCAATCATATACAATCTTCTGTGCTTATACTTTGCCTGAGTATGATGTTTTGGCATAGTATTAGTAATGATTGTAATGTAATATATCTCCTGCAAGACTTTAACATAATTTCTCTCTTTTTAAGTCCACATCTTTTGTTGTCATTGTTTTCCTTGGCATGCATACTTCAACTAGGCCTGTTAATAAGACATTTTTCAGTAGTATGCCGAAATCTGCACGGAGAAGCAGGTTTATAGTCATGTAATATCGTTTGCATTCACCTAGTTCTGTGCATAATTTTTGGGTTCATGGTGACAGGTTTGGGACAAGTACAACTGAAGATGGGAGATCTTAGAAGTGCACTATCAAACTTTGAAAAGGTTTTGGAGGTGTACCCTGATAATTGTGACACGTTGAAAGTGAGTTGAAACGTGAAATGAAAGTATGTTGGCATCAATGATATATATTTTCTGTTAGTTTGATTTACTTTGCTAATTTCCCTTTTCTCTAGGTCCTTGGGCACATATATTTTCAGCTTGGACAGACTGAGAAGGCCTTGGAATTTATGAGGAAGGCTACAAAAATTGACCCATGTGATTCCCAGGTTATCAATCCTCTTTATTGTTCTTTGATGAGTTGTGTCCTTGTGGATTTTTTCCCCAGTGAGAATTGGTTTGTGTGAAGTTGCTAACATAACCTATGCCCACTGTCCACATGTGTCTGATACTTTCTTTCCTGTTTATTGGTGTGGCACTCTTACATTAGTGTCTCCGTTTATTAGAGGTTTGCTATGCCAATTGGTTAGGGGTTCTCCTTGTATATACTTTTTTCATCATTGTTTTAGTCTTTGTTGCTCTTCAGTCTTCACAAAGAAACACAGTAATAGTGTTGATAATGATGGTACATGTTTAGTATAATGCTCACTGGAACCCTTGTGTGTAGCTGTATCCTCATGGGTTATCTAGCAACTGGCTGAGTCTCACATCCTGTGCCCATACTAAAACAGGATGCTTCTGTACATAGCCAAGATGATAATAGTTGTTTTTGGATGAATAGAGTTGAGGTGTTATGTGGTCATTTTGAAGATGCATCTTGAAGTTTTAGTATGTATGGCGTCAAACTTTTATTTTAATTTTTTCTATCGGACTGCAATGCAGGCATTTCTTGACCTAGGAGAACTGTTGATTTCATCTGATGGTGGAGCGGCTCTGGATTGCCTAAAAACGGTATGGATTTCTTGTTATTCTGTACTAAATAGCAAGAATGATCATCCTTATATTAAATGGAGCTCTTTTTCTCCTTCATTGTTGGAATCTAGTATTTTCCTTTGAAGGTTTTTAAGCTGTCAATTATTACTTCAGGCACGTAATCTTTTGAAAAAGGAAGGTGAAGAAGTACCAATTGAAGTTCTTAACAATCTTGGGGTTCTTCATTTTGAGAGGGGTGAATTTGAGGTTTGTGCAGTTCTCCAAGGATATCTTTGATGCAATTAAAATTGTCTGTGTGGCAGATGCTAAGTATCAGCATCTACATTTTGCACTTTCATAAAATGTTGTGTAGGTTTGAGTAGTTTTAAGATTGCTTGTTTTGTTTTCTTCCCAGATAATTGTAATTGCTACACCAAGCAAACGTAGCTTGATATCTTTGCATATTCTTCTGTCTGTCAGCTTGCTCAGCAAACTTTCAGGGAGGCACTAGGTGATGGAATATGGCTTTCCTTCATTGATGGTAAAGAAAAACCCCCATCTATTGATGCTAATGCATCTATTTCACAATACAAGGACATGCATATATTTCATCAACTTGAGAAAGAAGGTCACTTAGTCGAGTTACCCTGGAATAAAGTCACAACACTATTTAACCTGGCCAGATTACTCGAGCAGTTGCATAACATTGAAACTGCAAGTATATTGTACCGTCTCATTTTGTATAAGGTACGTCTTTTCTATTTGTGCACGTGCATGAATATGCTTGTTTTATGTTGTAATGGCACTGGAGGAGAGTTGTTTTACATGATTATATTCTTACACCCATCTGGTTGCTCCAGTTAAAGTATAAAACTTGGTAAAAAAAAATATGTTGATACTTTTTATCATTGGTGATGTGAACTTTAATTAGATTTTAGACCGTCTCAACAAGAAGAATTTCCATGCAGATGCTGAATTAATAGGGCATGTTTACCAGTACCATGTTGTTATGAACAAAGAACCCGGTCTTCAATTCTAAGTAATTGGGCATTTGGCACTTAGAAAAGACCATGATGCATCTCCTACTTCATGGTGCTAGTAATGGAATTTTTCATGCTTAAACAAAAAACCAAGGTTACCACAAAGTACTGATAAATAAATAAAGAAAAACACCTGCGGGAGCTGACCTTTTGATGTATCATGGTTCAATTTTTTTTCTTTCTTGGGTTGGTTTGTTTAAACTCTGTTCTTCTTTGCAGTACCCAGACTATGTAGATGCTTATCTGAGACTGGCTTCCCTTGCAAAAGCTCGAAATAATTTTCAACTAAGCATTGAACTGGTTGTTATTATACCTTTAACTCCCTTTGTCCTAATACTCTCCCTCTATCTCTCTCTCTCTCTCACACACACACATGCATGCGCACATTGTTCCAACATTGACTTGCTCTTTCTACAGGTTAATGATGCTCTGAAGGTGAATAATAAGTGCCCAAATGCACTATTAATGCTTGGTGACTTGGAATTGAAAAATGATGACTGGGTTAAGGCAAAAGAAACCTTTCGGGCTGCTAGTGAAGCAACCGAGGGGAAGGATTCCTATGCCACTCTTTCTCTGGTGTGTATTGTCTTAGTGTGCATGCTTCTCTCAATTCTTTTTAGATATATAATACATAAATGATGACTTTTGGTGTTTTGTAAAGTTTGTAAAGAAAACTTTTTAAAATTTATTTCATAATTGCATCTTCTGTGCGTCAATGGGAAACACATTTGCCATTGTAGTTGTTACTTTAGTATTCTTTACATCTCATACACTTTTTTGTCACTCTCAAGGGCAACTGGAACTACTTTGCAGCAATTCGCAATGAGAAAAGAGCTCCTAAGTTGGAAGCTACGCATTTAGAAAAAGCCAAAGAACTCTACACTAAAGTATGTTTTTTTCTCTCTCTCTCTCTCTCTCTCTCCTTTTTGTTATTTGTGGCATGTTTGATTAATTATTTCTATGAGCTCTATGGCTTGAATGTAAATGCACATTATTATTTTATCATTGGGGTGATTTTAGGTGTGGTCTGTGAACCATTTTTGTTAGTTGACATTCCTAAAATCTTTCAATTTGTATTTTGTACTATTTGAATCTAGAGTTTGGCAGCCATGGTAACAGAAAACCTGATATTTCTTTTCTTTTCGGTTACAAAAACCTAATATTTGTTTTCTCATGCTTATAGGTCTTAGCCCAACATTCTGCTAATTTGTATGCTGCCAATGGTGCTGGAGTGGTCTTTGCAGAGAAGGGTCACTTTGATGTTTCAAAAGACATTTTTACACAGGTGAGTTGTATGATCGATCTCTCGATATCTATATACAGTACCTCATTTTAGTACATGAATGGTTTACTGTTTTCATTTGTACTATTGTAGGTTCAAGAAGCTGCCAGTGGGAACATTTTTGTTCAGATGCCAGATGTGTGGATAAACTTGGCACATGTTTATTTTGCTCAAGGCAATTTTGCATTGGCTGTGAAAATGGTGAATTCATCTCGTCTCTATTCTATGCTTTCTTCTCTTTTGCCAGATTCTTTTGATGGCGTATACATGTGCTGATGACTCTTGTTGTCTTGCAGTACCAAAATTGCTTGAGAAAGTTCTTTAATAACACAGACTCTCAGATTCTACTCTATTTGGCTCGTACCCACTATGAAGCTGAGCAGTGGCAAGACTGCAAAAAGAACTTACTGCGAGCCATTCATCTGGCACCTTCAAATTACACGCTGAGGTTTGACGCAGGTGTTGTAATGCAAAAGTTCTCAGCTTCAACCTTACAAAAGCCAAAGAAATCTGTTGATGAGGTTTGATGGAAAACCTTCTCAAAATTTCTTGCCTTACATTTGTTGTCACACTAAAAGCTTTTTGTGTGGTTCAGTGTGGCTCAACCTTGGATATCATGATGTAGGATAAGAAGCAGGAAGAAGGATGGCTAGGAGATAATAGAATTTGATCATTTAGATTTGTCTTAGATTGATTTTTGCATATATGAGAACATTTTATGTAGGGTTTTTTTATATAAATAATAAAAAATATATATTTTGTGACACTAAATAATAATAAGAACAACAACAACAAAATCAACGATACCACCACCAATACTTTATCTGGTTTTCATTTTTATCTCATAGTCATAGTCATACCTGTATTCATGTTTTTACCCTATTATGATTTATCTTGTTTAGAGAAATTGTCAACCCTGAATTAAGAATTTTGTGAGAGAAATTGCCAACCCAGGATTAAGAAATTTGTGGTTGTCACGTTGCACAACTGTTCTTACAACTTGTAGTATTATTGGGCATCCCTTCCTGATACGCTGTGGCTGTTGAATGTAGTGTCTTTGTGATTATATGTAATGCTATTTCTTCGGAATTTGATTGGCCTGTACATTTATTGAATGCATGTTTAATTTGTGATTTCATTCTCTCTCTCATGAGCACATAAATTTCTGTTTGTATCAATGTTTTAGGTGCGGTCAACAGTTGCAGAGCTAGAAAATGCTGTTCGCTTGTTTAGACAGTTGTCTGCTGCTTCCAGCCTTCACTTTCATGGGTTTGATGAGAAAAAAATTGACACCCATGTTGAGTATTGTAGTCACTTGCTTGAGGCTGCGAGAGTTCACTTCAAAGTAGCTGAGCATGAGGAGCAGAAGATTCGGCACAAACAAGAAGTTGCTCGTCAGATGGCATTGGCTGAGGAAGCCCGTCGTAAGGCAGAAGAACAGAGGAAATTTCAGGTTTGGTATTTGAAAGTTGCTTCATTCTGTGTACGACGATGGTTAATGGATTAATACTTTTGAATGAGTTCACATCATACATTTATTGATGCTTTTGTATAACAGTTGGAGAGAAGATTGCAAGAGGACGAACTGAAGCGAGTGAGACAACAGGAGGAACAGTTTGAGCGCATCAAGGTAAAGATTGATAATTGAGTTGTCTATACTGATACTTCCTTCTTGGTAGCCCCTAATTGGAATGTGGCAGTTCTCTTTCAAGTCTTATATTACCAAGCTCGACTGTGAGCACCAGGTCAAAGATTGGTTAGCTTGTATTATGAAAATCATCAAAGAACTATATCTTTGAATAATTCTGCAGTTCTAGAGAGATCTGTATAGATTTGAGAATGCTAATGTAGTATCCAAATAGGCCATTCTCATAGAAAATAGATGGATGCTGAAGGATACCGGAAGTGCATAGCTTTTATTTATTTATTTTACATCTAAACTTGGTTGAAGAATTTCATGTTTCTAATTGCCCCAAACTTTTTGCATCTTCAGGAGCAATGGAAGAGCAGTACACCTGGTTCTAAGCGAAGGGAAAGATCAGAAATGGATGATGAGGAGGGCGGGAATAGTGAAAAGAGAAGGAGAAAAGGTGGAAAAAGGAGAAAGAAGGACAAATACTCAAGGTCGCGTTACGACACATTGGAAGCAGAAGCTGATATGATGGAAGATCAGGAAGAACTGGAAGATGAAGATGCCAACACAAATTACAGGGAGCCTACTGGTCAGATGAATGAGCAGGATGATGAAGAGAATGTTCAAGATCCTCTTGCAGCAGCTGGGCTTGAAGATTCTGATGCCGAGGATGAGGTGGTAAATTTTATACATTCTCATGTCTGAGTCTAACCTGCTGAAAATTTCTTGCTGAAATGCATTGAGAATGTTTCACTTCCTGCTGGCTGTAACATATTCATCTTATGTTCTAGGCTGCACCTTCAACAACCACAGTTCGACGAAGGCGGGCATGGTCAGAATCTGATGATGATGAGCAACAAGAGAGGCAGCCGGGGTCGAGTCCTGTAAGAGAAAATTCTGCAGAGTTACGGAGTGATGGAGAAGGCGGTGATAAAGTGAATGGAGAGGCCGCTCTTGATGATGATGATTAAGATCCATCATCTTGAGCTCTACGGAATCAGGAGTAAATATGTCTTGCAATTTTGAACAAATAATATATTTATATGAAGGCATGAGTTATTCACTGAGGATCACTACATTGTTTATAGTTTCTGTTTGTGATCCCCAAAGTTCTGAGAATTCTTTTCATAAATTCTGTAACTTTAAAAAATAAAAATAAAAAATAAAAAATTCTAATAGAAGCTTCATTTCATCATTTCTACCCCTCATCTCATATGCATATGGATGTAAGATTTTGAGTGTTTTATTCTGTACTTCGAAAACCTGGGCATGTCCGAATACATGTGCACCAGAATGGCGTAACGGCATATTACCGGTGGGACTGAACCTCTAGTGATTAGATGATCATATTTCTGGAGGGCATCTCATGACCGATTGACAGTCGTAGATAGATAGATGCATGGAAATTGAACCATAGGATCACCACATACGTCTGAGATGTGGGCTATAGCCTATAAGCAACAGTCTCAAAATTTGCAGATGTTTGAGTTGTCTAAAAGTTTTCCTTTCAAGATTTCTCCTTGAGTTGAAACGACAGTGCATAAGATGAAGCTTCTCCACTTTTGTTCTTTTCGAAACTGTGATGTGTTAGAGACTTGAGAGTGCACATCAAGTTATCTGCCAACTGATATGAGTGTAGAAGTCTTTTTAACTCTGCAAAGATGGTGAAATCTGCAAACTCTTCTTTCCTCTTTCTGGTCCAATCCAAGTATCCAAGTATCCAACCACAGACCCACTCACCCAACAGAGGCCTCAGAACAATTCAGATTAGATTAGTGTTGCTGTTTCTGCTAAAGCTTCGCTGCCTCTCCCTTCTGCCTATTTTGGCTGCCTCATTTCTATATGACTAAACTTTCACGCCCAAACACTCTCTTTCTTGTGGAGTGGGATCAGGACTGTTTCAGCAGTTTCAACTTTTAAGAACCCAGTTTACTTTAATAACATCAGAATATTTAATTTAAGGGTCTTTTTCCACCTTTTTCCCTTCTAAGTTGATTTTCAAGCTTTTCCCAAGAAAACAATATATAAAAAAATTAAACATCTATTGCTGCATCTGGTTATATAGGAAAATACTTCCCTCCTTACTATGTAAGTAGGAGCTCCTATATTCGTGCCAATAGCAGTGACATGTGTGCAAGGGTTTTTCTCTATGTTTTTTATGAATTATTTTTGTATATAGCCAATAGCAGTGACATGTGTGCAAGGGTTTTTCTCTATGTTTTTTATGAATTATTTTTGTATATATTTCAAACTGTAATTCGTAAGAATGATAAGTATATTTTTACAGAAAATGAAGCAAGCAGTATCTATTATATATGTGCAAGACTGCAATGGGGTTATTACCAAAGAGTGAGTGCCAAAAAAAAAAGACAACAAAAAAGATATTTTAGATTCATTTATTAGGCTTAACATGCTTGAGGATCCAACATGAATGTCCTATTTAATATATGGGTTGAAGAATTGGCAGCTAGCTCTTTTGAATAAAACTTGCATGATCTAAGATTTGAAGCAGCAGAGTGGTTGGCATCTTTTCAAAGAAAACATGCGTGCGCCAATTTATGTTTGGTTCCTCAGCTTTGTAAACGGATTCTTATACAATATTAAACACAGATTTATATGTGCATCTGCTACTGTCACTGCTTACTGCACGTGCATCTAATATCACTCTCTCTTTCTTTTCCTTTTTTCTTAAATTTGTTTTTTTCTTCTTTTCTCTGGTTTCCTTCTTTTACTCATAAATATCTGTGTATATATATACACAAAGTAAGTTGTTTTAACAGGGACCAAGAAAGAAGGGAAAAGCCATTTGATAAAGAGTCGTTTTCCCAGTATAGTGGCTGGTGGATATATTTATAAGGTGATCAATGCTTGCCCTGGTTTGAAGATTACAAGGATGGTTTTACTCTTTTGCCAACATAACCTGGTGTGAGCTCAGATTCAGAACTGACAAAATATTTAGCAAATCCTGGGTCCATTGCGTCCCCTCAATTATGATTTCAAACAAACAAAACATCAAAATGGTAGCCTAAAAATAAAACAGGTTTGCCTGACTCATTTGGAACCTCTTATGAAGTAGAGTAGGACATGAAACCAAGATGGCCAGAGACATAGGATCCTTCATTTAAAACACAATACTCTGATTCAACCACGTTCAGCTAATAAAATAAAAGAAAATAGTTAATTTCTAATTATACCTTAACACAAACACCCAAACACCAAAATTAAAGTGACACACCAGGTAAGTACAGTTTTGGCCTTTGATTCAGAAAACAGTACTGGAGAGAGAGACTCAGTCATCTGCAAAACCAAACAAAATGAACTTAATAGACAAAGATCACAACTGAGTCTGATCAATCAAGAACGGTATAGCAAATTAACTCAAAACAAATGAATATTAATTGACAAACTGAAAATAAACAGTGTAAGTACCATTATGATTTCTTGAGCTGAAGATGGGGAAGTCATGAGTGGAGATTGAGAGCCTGGTGTTTGAAACTGATCCACTGTTTGATGATTTATCATCCAAGTCGAGCCATGAATCTTTGTCTTTCAGGGGCCACTCATCAAAGAAGCGATGAATGGTTTTCTGGGTTCCTTCATTTCTGTCCATTTTCATGTCACTACCCAAAGCATAGTAATTCTGCTGTTTAGGAGTGATATTGCTCTGAAGCTGCAAGTGAGAGTGTTCACTTTGTAAAGCAGAGCAGCTTCTCTGTTTTGAAGATGAAGAAGTGCAAGTACTCATTGTCAGTGGTGTGAACTGCCAAGAGTCATCCATAGATGAAGAGCCAGAGAAGTCTCTCACAGACCCTGAAGGTTCTGAGAAGAATGCATGCTCATCCACCTCCTCCTTCAGCCCATAAACATACCTATTTCTTCTCCCAGAATAACAAAAAACAAAACAAAATTGTAACCATGAACAGGTTAAATAATCAAAGAAATAACATAAAACACATTGAAAATAAGTACCATAACGTTATGAGTTGTTTCTAGACAAACCTGTATTCTGAGCTGGCTTGGGGATAAGAACCAGAGTCCAGAAGCAAGGAAGTATTTCTTTCTTGATGTGACAAACCAAATCCAGGAGGCCTTGAAGAAGATGTGTGATGATAGAGGAAAGGGTGATGATCAAGATTGGTATTGTAACTAGAGTGGTTGAGCTGAGTGTGGTGGGAGTCAGAGGACAGTGATGAGAGTGATGAAGAAAGGGAATGGAAGGTTGGGGTTGATGTAGAAGGGGGGTTGTTCTTGGAGGTGATTGATGAGATGGTTGTTGGTGTTGATGATGATGATGGGTTTGAGTTTGTTGTAATTGGTGTTTTGAAAACTTCCACAGGCTTTCTTGAACGGTTTTTGCCTCTGTGCATGTGTCTCTCACAGTATTTTGAATCAGCAAATGCCTCTTTTGAGCATCTCCATTTCTTCCCATCTGTTCTTCTGCACCTTCCTGGCTCTGGGTCTATTTTCCTCCCCAAACCCATCTGGAAACAGCTCCATCCAACTGCAAAATCCACACAAACATAACAAGGAACCTTCTTGTGAGCAAAACCCAGAATATTATTCATTCAAAAAGCTCTAAAGTTCCATTCTTTGCACACACACGAGAGGGGGTGTTGTGTTGTGGGGTTGGTGTACTAGTTGGCTTACTATGCGGAGGGTGGTGTGAGAAGAGCTTTGAAGGCAGAGGAGAGTCCAAGCAGCTTCTTTTGATGGAGAAGAGGAGATCAGGTGGGATGGAGATGCCTGAAACCATGTACTTGTAGATAAGAGCTTGGTGCTCAAGCTCTTGCCACTGAGACGGTGTAAAAGGAAACCTGGTTCTCCCACTCATTATTATTATTGAAGAGGCAGGGAAATCCCAAATCAGAAAGAAAGAGCAAGCAAGTTTCCTCCAAAGAGAACAAATTGGAAAGAAAAATATGAAACCAAAAACTTGGTTATCTCAGACTTCACAGAGCAGTGAAAGAGAGAAAAGATGAGAGAAACAGGATGGGGTTGGGCTGCACTTGCATGATTCAATTTCAATATTATTAGTAAAGGGAGAGGGAGGGCCTTTGAGTTTGAGAGTAGAGCAGAGCAGAGAGAGTAGAGTAGGTATATTTATTTCAGGGACCATTTAGCTGCAGAATCTTCTGTACATGGATAAAACTAATGGTTCTGATTACAGTGCTGCATGCCATTGCCACCTCCTCTTTCTCTCACTCTCTCTCTCTCTCCTCTGTGCTCATATTATGACTGCACCTCTGTTGCTTCTGGTTCTGCAGCTAAGCTTCTGCCTCTGTGGCAGCTCTTGTCTCTGACAACTCTACAGAAATCCACAAACTAAAGGGTAGTGAATAAAGAAGTTTTAAATGTTTTTAAAAAAATGAAAAACAAAAACAAAAAGGAAAAAAGTTTATTTAATTATTTAGTGTTATTATGTCTGTCTGTCTGAGAGACTAGAGAGTTGGTGTCTGAAGCTAATGCCTGTGTGAGCAGAAGATTGTACGGTTTGAGCTTTTACTGCTTCTAACTCTTTTACTTTTTCTGTTCCTTTACCTCAGACCCCAGTACCCCCACTTACACTCTGGCCTTTTTTTCAATTTCGGAAATTTAGAAAACCAGTGATTCAGAGCAGGACCGCTTCTGATCAAATACAGCAACCCTCACTTTACTTATTATTCTTATTTATTTCTTATTGTTTGCTTGCTTTCTTTGTTTCAAATGCTCATGTGGTTGCTTTGTCTTCTTCTCTTTCTTCTTCTTCTTCAGACAAGTTAATTTTTTATTTTTTCCTGCATTATAAACTAGTGTGCAGATCTTAACCGTTGATTTGAACCTTATGATTAAGGGTCATTACTGATCCAAAGGACAGGAGTTTTCTTCTTTTCTTAGTTCACTTTGGCTTATAAAGTCATAAACTTTTATCAGAAGAACTCTAACCTTGTTGAGAACTTGAGAGCAATAAAATACATGAAACTCTTCACTTCAAGTCTTCAATAAATGGGTTTCCTTGGCCTGTGGCAGGAGGCAGGCCCATGATCATCAGTGGCTTGCGAGCATACAAGTGAACTTTTTTATTTTTAATCTTAAGTGGTTTGCAAGCATACAAGTGACTGACCAACCAAGGGAACAAGTCTTTTCGTCCAAAAAAAAAAAACCAACCAAGGGAACAAGTCAAAGTTCAAGACTTGTAAACAGAAGACACTGCTTCTCTGATTTAGATTACATCACAACTCAGACCAAGGTTGTAAACCAATAAGAGAAATATATTCTCTGCGTTTCCTTTTCCTCTTATAGTTATACTTTGACTTGGGGGTTTGAAAAAAGAGAGACATATATATTGACTTTGAAAAAAAGAAGAAGGCCATCTTTGAATTGGCTGTGACCAAGACTTGCATTATTAGGACCCTCATAGTGATATAACTGAATTCAATGAAGGTGGTGGTGGTGGTGGGGTGTTAAAAGTAAAACAAAAAAACCAAAGTATTTAAGAGAGTTCCTAATGTTTGGTTGTATTTATTTGCCCCTGAAACTATTCTGGTATTGTACGTTTGGAAATTGCACAAGTAGGGTATTGTCTGGCACTGTTCTTGTATCACCTGGCAGGCTGAAACACATGCAATGCAAACCCACCTTTCCCTTTTCGTTTTTTTTATTGATCCCACTTGAGCCAAAAACATCCCTTCAAATATCCCCAACTACCAGTTGAAAGACTCTTTTTTCACTTCCCTCCAAGGTAATATATTTTAACCTGGACTGTTACTGCATTCAAAAGTTGTATGAGATTCGTTCTTTTAAATTACTCGGTAAAATTTCTGAATGCATTCCAAGAATTATACATGGATTTGGCATGAAACTTAACCAGGAAAGCTAAAAATCTTTGATCGAATTCAAAATTTTCAAGACTTGGTAAATTCGAATTGGTGGAGACAAGTTTTGTTTGCAGGATTTTAGGAAATGTTGCAGTTAGCACCATTCAAAGCAACTTAGTTCAAGATCAAGGGGAAAAAAAAAGCCCCCCACGTAACCAATGTGCATATCGTCAAGAAGCTAAGCACCAGCCTGCCACACCGAACAACAGCATAAGGCGGGTATGTCTGAATAACCAACCACTACATTTTTATTAAATTGGAGCGGGGAAACAGAGTCATGTTTTACTAACTCAAGTGAATAAAACAAAATTACTATTTACAATTCAGGCGGGATACCAGAATTCTGCTAGTTCTCATATGCTGGAATACAAGTTCATCATGATACAGAATGACGCGACGCGAAGCAGGCAACTTTCATTTGGAGAAGAGAAGAGACATTTCAAGAAGCCAGATTGAGTTCTTGAATATTATGTCACTTAATAATTTGACATTATACCGAACTTACGTTCAGGTTACAACAGGAAAATATAACTCACTGCCAGACCTCGGCATGGCATATGTTCACGTTAGGACTATTCCTTCTGGAAGAAAGAGAGAACAAGATCCGTATGTACAGAAAAGAGCTGGGTGTCCACAAAAAGCTGCATAGCATTTAGGGAGGAAAGGGAAACATCAGTATGCTTTCCGCTGTATTACAATTTAAGGAGCATCCAGAGTAAGCATTGAAGTAAGAATCATTACAAGTCACTTTCGAAAATGATGAGAAAAAGGAGATTAAATCAGTGATTTATCTACATGACTCGACTAAAAACTTAGATATCTTCAGCGTGACATCCTATACTACACTCATCCAAATACTATACTACACTCATCCAAATACAAACACAGAACACAGAAACCAACACCATCTATTATAAACTACTTTCAGAAAATAGGCAAAAATAAAAAATAAGATAACAATAATAATGACCTTAAGGAAATACATAAGACTAAAATCCCAACAGCTAGCTAATTCTCCAGAATGATCAAGCCAATGGGCTGTTTGGTTAACTCAGAGAAACAAAAGAAAATTATGTCACGGAACACACCTTCATAAATGGTCGATCACGACTAGGAAACGAGTCGATGAAACTCTCCTTCAAAAGTAAGGATACCTAATTACAAGAAAATCAGTGTCAGATCAGCAGCAGTACATTTGGATTCTTCTAAGACTAGTCACCATATGATCGTGCATTCACATATGAACGTCACTAGATATACAAGCAAGCATTTCACATTCAAAAGAATTGACAAATGGATCTGCACTTATCAATTCAACATAACTGAAGGTACGAAGTGAATGATATAAGGAAGTATTATGCTGAGGTTCCATATATCTGACACTTCAACAGAACTTAGTCCATCACAAGGAAAGCATACAAAAATAAATTTGAAAAATAACATTAGCCAACATTGCACCCTCAGTGTAACAGAATAATATAGTGATCTTTGTTTCAGGTCATATATTACCTAAACTTTTACAACAATCATCATTACTAGTGAGTCTAGCTTATCTAATGACTAGCAGTGTGTCTGTGAGTGTGTGCCTGGCCATTTTTATGGAAGATTATATTTATCACAGTTGGACAACAAACTGACCTTATCATCATTCGACTGTACATTTGTAATTGTGTGTGAACGGAGGTTAGAGCACAGAGAATCCAAATAAGTTCTTAACACTGATAGGAAACCCTTGGCAGCTTCAACCTACATGCGGCAAATAAACACATGAGAATAATGGTAAAATAATTAAAAACTTTTTTTTTGAGAAGAAGGTAAATAATTAAAAACTTTGAAATCAGACAAAAAAGAACAAAGCAGAACACACCTGTTCAGCTGTGCACTCGTACACTGGCCTTTTCCTAGCCAAAAAACTCTCTCCCACAAGCTTTGCATGATAAGGACTTAAGGATGAAAATAATTCCTTATGTTGTGGTAACTGAGGTAGTGTTGGTGACTTCACCTATTACATCACACAATGGGAAAAGGATCAGACACTCGCATTTTATTTGTTTTTAGAGGAATATTTTGCATTTTGATAAACACTAGCCATTCCAAGAAACTAGATAATACATAAGCATGGGAAATGTTAAACTAATATATAGAAACTTTCTGCTTTGTTTATTGTAAGGCATAGAGTTAATAACCAGTCTGAACATATTTGAGCTGCAATATAAGTAGAAAAATACAACTGCTTAAAAACAACAGACCTGGTTCTTGTTTGCGTCAACTAGAATTACATTGGATAGTTTTGACTGCACTTCATTTGTTTTGTTCTTCACACCAACCTACAGATAAGGATTAAATCATATGGTGAACGATTAAATTTTTTTGCTTTCAACTAATAACTTGAGGAAATTCAGAGTCCAGATAAACCAACAAACATGAATTCATAATCCATGGCACTAAAAGGCATAACAGCCAACAAATTGAGAACTCACTATGTAAGGGACAGGTGCATCCAAAAAGTCCAGCATGTCATTTGGTAAAACCTAGAAAGTATATGCACATTGTTATTCTCATGAAAACAACAACGAAATTATCATGTTTAAAAAAAGTAACTTCTCATGGGACAAATCTCACAGGCAGTAGGCTAGAAGAAAAACATACCGGCATTAGCAGGCTTTGCCACTGGTAGGGACGGATCAGAGGGATAATTGACAATACCGAGGCAGATAAGATACCCTGTAGATCAGAAAGCATTGATGTAAATTCTTTTGTAGATCTTTTTTCTTAGTCAAAGAACTAAATTATTAGAACAAATTTAAAAATAATGGAACAATCCCCACCCATATTAAAATATTTGCTTACCCAAAAATAAGTACATAAGCAAATGAAACAGTCACAATACGATCTTTTGATAAAAAAATAATAATTCCGATCTAATAATGATGGCAACACTAGTGTCACTCAAAAAAAGTTCCTAAGCCAAGCTATCTGTAATAAACAACATAAATGGGTGTAACTGGTCCTTGGGCCTCGCTTGCTGGGACTTGTTGAGAAAGGAGCCACTCTGTTTTGGAAGTTCAAACTTGCACCTATAGCCTGAGGGTAACTTATACAGTTCTTTACTACCTCCAACTAAATTCAATTGGGTTGAGCTTTTTCAGCTTGTTATGAAATAAGCAGCAGTTGATACTTATACAGTTCTGTTTTGGAACATGCATTTGGCAAGATGTTAATAAATCCAACAAATTTCTCTGATAAAATTTACATCGAGTAAAAAAGAATACATGCATTGGTTTGATAATCTTCATCAAAACATTATAAACTTGAAATAATTTATAATACATACCAAATTGGAACTAATAATTACAATCTGCTTCTCCAACAGTGCTCCTGCAAACAATGTTAATACCTGTGAAGTATGAGGAGAATCAATAATCCAAAGTCAGACATGAAGCAGGCACACACAAATCTACATGCATTCATATAACTGTATATTCAATATAATATACTGACGAAAACATTCTGACACTGCACAATACCCACAGATAATATGCAGGATATCATTCCACTCTTACAATATTGTAATTAATGATTACTTAGAGGCAGATTTTAAATAGATTCCCGCTTCATAAATGTTGTAAATGTTGGAGCCAGTTTTACTCATGCAGTAATTCTACAGTTTCAATTAGCTTGTAAGTGTAGACGCCACTATCAGTTTCAACTGTCAGCATAACAAAACAAAATTACATTGTTGGTTCAAAAAAAAAAAAATCCATTTTGATTAATTAAACAAAATTATTTCAACAAAACAGTGTTAACCTATGAGAAACTTTAAATAGCACTGGCCAAGCTATTAACTAGTTCCAAGAAAAGGGAAAAGATAACAATATAATCAATGAAGTCTGAAGAACTCATATGATGTTGAGCCATTAACTAACATTTTCAAGCCGTAAGGAGCCACATATGCATGCAATAGCCCATACTGATAATGCAGTTGCTTCCTCCTCTACCGAAAGTGCACCCTGTGCCTGATAATAATCAACAGCAATACAATGTGAATGACTAATCATGTCTGGAACAGGGACATAATCAATCAAAAGTTCAACCAAATCCACCACATATCAAATTGGAAAGTTTCTTAAAGCTATCATCACCATCTACCTCAGCAAATTCTAGACTTGTACTGCACGACCTCAAATCAATGGTTGAGCCAGCAATATGTAAAACGGTTGTTTCTGGTCTATGATATTCCAAGGGATGCAAGTGCTCCAAAGGATGAAATCTAACAGTGGAACCTCTAGCAGGGCAACGTAATTGGTAGTACTCGCATATTATCTGTAATGATCCATGATTGTTTGCCTGAAAATTTGGGAAAAATTTGTTAAGAGAACGCCTGGGCACAAGATTCTTATTATAAAGAGCTTAGAATCATATCTAGATCCAAAAGGAAAAGTTCATTTTGCACCTTAGCCCATTCAAGAATATCAATGAGGTCAGAATCATCTTGGCCAGAGAAAGATGCCTCTTCCGTCTCTGTATCATCAACATCACTCCTAAAATTTCTGTCCTCGCTAGGAGAGCCCTGAAAACTGCATAAAACACTAATAAATGGCATGAGTACAGCAACTTGAAGTAGTTCAAAGAAAACTGTGCAATTCTCTGCTCCAAAAATTAGTAAGAGAGAGAAAAGATAATAACTACTAATGCTAACTACTAATGCAAGTAATAAAAAGCATGAAATACAAGTGAAAAGGCACCAAAGAACAACAATGATCTACCTGGAGGAAGATTCAGAGCTTTCATACTGATAATAACGCAAGAGAGGTAGAACAGCATTTGGTAATCGCCTTTCTACAGCTTGCTTGTTTGCAGAGAAATCATCAACATAGACCTCAGAAACTTCAGCATTTGCAACATCAGATTCTCTCTTGGAACTAGCCGTCTTGGTTTCAGGATCAATTGGAACAACAACGTTTTCAATCACCCTTCCCTTCAACAAGTTAAAATCCCCATCAAGCATTTGATTCTCTAGGTGAATGCCATTATCTGCAACTCTCCCAAATGAAGAATCTTTTAAACTTGATTGAGAAAACTCTGCTGTTCTATTCACCATGTTCTCCTTGGTTCTACTACTTAGTGATACGCTGTGTGAAGTTTCTTCTGTATTTTCTTCTAAAATTTCGCCATTGCCATTATCCTTTGGGGTTTCTAAATCTAAAAGATCAATACCTTTTGTTAATCGTTCCAACCTTTCTTCTGTGAAGATGCTACAGGGAAATAGCAAACATAGTCAAGTTGAGCAACAGATGAATTGCAAAATTATATGTTGGTATCAAATAGTAAAAGAAGATGGTAAAATTATAGGACCAAACAGTGGAGCATGCACATTCCCTTCACACAAAACCATGCACCAGTCACTCAATAAATTTGGATCTTGTGATAAACTGGTAGTTAAAAGCTTTTATGTGTTCTATTGAAGTTGCTACAATTTCTTTTTTCTCACTGAACTAAGAAATGAATATCTCTTTTTTTTTCCCAGACAATTGAATAATACAATCTTCAACTTCATAAATGATTAGATAGCAGAGGAACACACATTAATTTTCTGCATAAATAATTATACAAAAGTCTAGAGGAGATTAGAATACATTTTGTGAAAATGAAAAATGCAAATCACTGAGATAAATATGTATTTTATAAGCATCCAATATGACATAAACACACCTATTCAATACACCAAAATGTAATTCAAATGCGGGAACCCTTGAGAGAATGCAATAGCATCTCTTTGTGGTTAATATATGGCGACTCAAAGATGGGCGAGAAGGATGTTTCTCTGCTGTCATGGAAAGCAATCCAGAAGGTTTTTGCACTAGCTCTTCCACTAACACGCAGCATCCATACAATGTTGAATCATCAGCAACCTTCAAACCAATATTGTACAAAATGGGTCATCCAGGAAATGAAGAGCATAATTCACAACTAAAAATTAAACTGTTTAGGTTAGAGAAAAAGGAACAATACACATGAAGTAGAAATAGGCTTACCTAACGTCTGTTAATTTTAATGACATTTTCAACATATATAAATCTAATCAAAGATAACGAAGACAATCAATCCTCTTAAATTTGCTTTGCATTTTGTTACCAATCTTCTTCTCTGTGGGAACAAATACAACTCAAATAACGATTGCAGTCAACTAGACAAAAAGTTGTTTGAATTATAATTTTCAGGCTGCAGTGATGATTCTATCATCCAGCACTACTAGTGTAGGGGTTTATAAGTCAAATGGCAACTGCCACAGGGAATTAAAGTTATAAAGAAATCTTGAAACATATCAGGGGAAAATCCAAGAAAAAAGGAGTCCTGGAGACATAACATGCTATAATTTACCTGTAACCGGAATACAAAGGACAGATCTGTCCGTTTAAAATGCTCCTGCAAATAAGCATCATCATAGTCAATATAAGTGTCCACAATCATTAATCGACAACATTATGGGAGCATAATGTAGCACTATACCTGCCCCAAAAGAATTTCATTCAACTCACTCATAGAAGGAGTTCTCTCAATAGCATGAACCTGAAGCCATTCACATCCAAGGTGTCAATATTAGCTTATAATGACTAACTACATCTTAACTAACGAATACACAATATTAACAAGACAAATCAATATCTGCACATAAGATAAAAATAACATCTCTCACCAAGTACTAGTCATAATCAAGTAAAACTTGATATAATGTCTCCTTTATTGCCTATGATATTATTTAACTGAAGATCAAGAAATCAGGCTAAACTCAAGTTGCTATTGCACTATGATATTTACACAACTGGCCCCACTTTCCTTAAACGGAAGAAGTTCTCCATATAAGCTACGAAAACCTTAGCAATATATGCATACTAATTCAGAATATCAATTATTTATTATCTGAAATTCTTCTCAAATACAGACATTAACACAATACATTCAAACCTATCAGGTAAGCATCTCCAATATTTAAAGGCTCAGGTATTTTACCCTTGTAAATATTACCATCGAGATCAGGCCAAGTTATATAATCATTCTCTGTAACCTAAGCTTTACAAAAGGAGGTCCTCTTAAATAGATTTAAGGAGAAAAAAGAAAAAGCTCATCAATCTTAATCCCTAAAATTAAACTGATCAATTAAAAAGAACAAGTGGCAAAACATCCCTCAAGAGAACACCTTACCTCTACGCCTCCAGGGAAGCAAAATGAAAGGAGATCCTTGTATTGAAGAGGCACCTGCTTTTCTGGCGGGTAAACAAATAACACCTGGAAGTAGAAATGAATATTAATACCCACTACTCAAATTGCTTGCAAGCGTCAATATGCAAACAAATTGAATATTTGGCAACAAGAATCCCCACCTGTGGTTCAAGATTGGGTTCCACACGAGAGAAATTCTGACTACTACGTGAACTGCGCAATCTTCCTAAACCCTCATGCTTTCTTGCAATATATTGCCTTTGAAGTGCCTGAATATCACAATTTGGGTGAAGCCCCAAAACAACCATGCTCTCGAAAAGCCTTGTCGGCAGCTTTAAAGACCTATGATCCTGCACACTTAAATAGCAGAGGTGTTACAGAATCTCTTTGGATGAAATTTTTGTTTCATATGTGAATGTATTTCAAAACTAACAATACAGAAACCCTGAACTTTTAAGAAGAAATGTCTTAGGTTATCATATGACCCCTGAACTTTCAAACAAAAATGTCTCAGGGTATCATATGACCCTTAAACTCACAGCAAACATATATAATTGTCATTTTTCCTTAAATTGTTCTATTCTAAAAATTTTAAAAGAAAAATATGAAGAAACAACTGTAATTAGAAATAGCTGTATAGCTGTTGAACGTGAAAGATGTTCCAATGTAAACAAGAAAAATAAAACAAAAAATCATCTTTGATTCTTGATTAACCAATTTCTGAATTGCATACACAAATAAGAAATAAAATAAGCGACCAATTAACAAAATTGCATACCAAGTACTGCAACTGAAAGCTTGCCCATTGGCGCTTCTGGCTAGTCAAAACTTCTGGATTGTAGGTTCCACGTTTCACTTCAGGAGGATGTGAGAAACCTTTTAGCACATTCGTAACATGGCGTTGTAGTCTTTTAAGTGGGCTATTACCACCATCATCGTTCGATGAATATACAACAGATGGCCTCGGAGAATGAGTGGCAGTGGCAGCAGCTGCTACAGCAGCAACTGCTCTAGCAACATCTTCCGTTTGTGCGAAAAACGAAGCACCCCAACTAGGGTTACCAGTTTCTTCTTCTTTATCCATACTAAAAGGCTTCCCTCCTATCAAAAAATTCAACATTAACAAAGATTCAAGCTTCAACAATACAAGTCATTAGCAAAACCATTGATATTTCTAATTATCAAGACTGTCCCACTACAAGTACAATTAACACAGGAAACTGTTAACACATATAGAGCAGGGATGCTTTATAATTCAAAGCAGGAACTCTGGAACAATTAATTTCATGCTATTCCTACTTAAATCTTGAACCTTTGATGTTCACTGCAACCATGCTTTTAACTTTACAAGTATTCCTGACCTCTACAAGAATTTCCAACACACGAACATATAAACATAGACAAAGATATATGGTTTTCCAACAATTTGAAACAAAAGATAAATAATCTTGAGCTATATGTAAACTCAAAAGCTAATAACTTTAAACGTTATTCTTTTTGTCTTAAAATTGATCAGTTAACTTTCTTCTATCCAGCTGTTTCAGTTACACAAGTTCCCTGACCCCCCAGAAATGAGAGAGAAAGAGAACAAATTTCACTTTCTGCTTGCTATATTGGATGGTGTTCAACAAGAAACAATACAATTCAAGCATAGCAGACCAATTATTTATTGTAAAATTGAAAATTTATTATCAGGATGAAAAAGGAAAAGATTGCAACTTTAGAATATAGAAAATCGAACATGGCACACAATAAACTCAGAGAAATACAAAACTATAAAGCCACCTCTGAATTCCCTTAAAATTCAGGAAAGAATTTCAGAGAGAGAAATCTCCGGCGGCCATAACAAAGCTTTCGTTCTTCTGCTTCTCCTCAAAGAAACGAAATGGAGAAGAGAGCGAGGATGATGGTGATAAATTAATCCGCTTTAAACTTTAATCAATTAGTTTAATTGCGAAGAGTTTCCGGACCAAAAATTAAATGAAATTACGAACCAAAACTTATAAAATAAATCATTTAACTATATATATATATATAGAGGGTGCGTCGAAAAAAGAATAAAAAAAGCTCCGAAGAAGAAAAACGAGGGACGGTCGGAGTACGCGTAACGGTGTGAACTCTTTCTTATTCCGGATTATTTACAGGTATGTTTGGAGAAACAAGTGTAAAAAGGAATAACATTGTTTTATTATTTCGGCCAATTTTCCTATTTTCAATTTCTTTGTGACCTCCTATTTATAATCTAATATTTTGTCACCTGTCACTCATTAACTTCAAACTTTAACACTACTAACTTTTAATAAAATTAACAAAACAAAAACTAATTATTAAAGAAAAAAAAAACCCAACAACCACTACAGTCCCCACCCACGCAACTTGGTCAGCCACCCAACTCCACTGGCGGCAACACCCTCTCTTCTCATCTCCTCTTTGCCGTTGGCGGGGTGGGAGGCTGTTTAATTTTTCTTTTTCTAATTTAAGTTAACAGTGTTAAAGTTAGAAATTAGTGGAGTGATTGGTGTCAAAAATTTAGATAGGAAACATGGAAGGCACATGGAAATTAGAAACAATAAAATTGGACTCGCAAAACAATGCTCTTCTACCCTTTTTTCGGCCTGTTTGGTAACAGATATACAATGGGCATCCTATGCACCCCACTGGGCCTTGCCTTGCTCCTAATTTTAGATTTATTTTGTCGAATTTTCGTAATTTATTTTTATAATATTTACAAGCGGCGTTGCCCTCTCTGTCTGGTACACACGGCGCGCACTGCGCCATTCTGCAGTGGAGATTTTTGGGACGTAGTGGGGTTGGTGAGGTGTAGACGCTTGCACCGCATACAGTGGTACCGCGACACGTGGCTCAATGGGTTTTTTTCTTTTCACTCAAAGGGTATTTATATTTTAACTCATCATTTTTTTTAATAATGATTTTTTTGTTGGTATTTTTGTATTTCTTTTTTTCTTTTTCATGATTTAGAGAGTTGGGCATGGATGAGGGTGGTATGATTGAGGGTGACAAAGTTGGTTCCCTTCCTACTCATATTGTAGGAGTGGGGACCACACACCACTTCAGTTTGAGATAGCTCCAAGTCTGATCACCAACATGACTACATCATTGCTAGGGCAACAAAACACTGTGGGGTGTACCTAGCAATTTTCATCTGTTTTTAGCTTTCAACCTTCCTATTTGCACCTACCAACAACACCATAGCAAAATAGAGACAAAACCAAATTTGCAAGAAAGCAAAGTATTATGGTTTGTCCATTGAGGAGTGTAGGTGAATGAAAATAGCTTTGCCATAAATATGGGATAGAGATTGATTTATGTAAAGACAGAATCTAACCAACCATAATTATGAGTTTTATTATTATTATATATATATATGTGATATTGGGAAATGGAGTTTTCTCATACACTATTTCAATAGAGGTTTGAACATAAGATCACTGATATGCTAATCAATATCATTTTCCAATCGACTAAACCCGTTTGCAACTATAATTATGAGTTAGAATGCAATTATAGTTGTTAATATTAAGAAAAGAACGGACCATGAAGAGTGACCCAAAAGAAAAAGAAGAACAAAAGAAGGATATTTCCTCTTTCTTTTTATTTTATTCTCTCACAAAAAAATAAATCTAGAAGCATGGAGTTTTTCAACAATATCCTCATATCAATTTTTGTGCAAGTCTTGGATCCCATCTTAATTGACTTTGATCCCAATTGAATATGCATAGATTTATTTAATATATAATGGAAATTGAATATGGGGTAGATTGAACAGTGAAAGCACAGAGTTGTGCTGTTTATTTATGACTTTTCATCCCATGCATGTACATCTTCCCAAAATGGCAAACTGCTTGTTGCTGACTTTGGGGCCACAGATAATCAAACCAGTCTTCCTTTGAAACTCTTGGGAGTCTCAAGCGGATGGATGGATGGATGGATAGGATACCAATCTTTTTACATGATGATAACTGATAATGATATTGTAGATATTTATCCCAAAAAAAAGAAGAAAAAGAAGTCATTGCTTACACGCTTATCCTTGTCCCAGATTTAGACCGCAATCGCATTAATTAAATATCAATAACAATATATTTTGTTTCATGTTATATCTTTCTATAATCAACAACAATATGTTATGCTCGTGTCGAATGGTGGACGGATACAAAAATTGTTGATGAAAATATTTCCCACCTCTTAAACAACATAACATTACAAAAGAAAACAACAAGGGATTCTATTTTTAATGGTCATCTCATTTTTGGCATTTTTATTTTTGGGGGTTTCAATTGCAACAAGAATAAAATAGTGGTAGTTCGGCCTGCTCAATCAGTGGGCCAGGCCTCTCAATTTCCAAAGAGGCCCCTCATGCATTAAAAATTCGACCAAAACTCACATATTGGGCCTAATTCCACCTCAAGCCCAATATCAAAAATCCAAACCCAACTCAAAAGCCTGCCAGTGCCCGACCCGACCATAGCATCGTCAACACCCGATTCCAGTCAACGCTCGACGGTCAAACACGTCTTAAATAAATCCGCACGTGAATCTCATTGCCGCTACAATGGAAACATCCCTCTGTAGGTCCCGCCCACAGTTGCCGACCACCACCATTATAATCCCACTAACAAGAGCAGCCAAAGCATCATCGCACGGTGACACTTCAGAAACCGACCACAGCCGTCGGATCACAGACGGCCTTGATAGCCAAGCCGATCGACACTGCTTCCTCCTATAAAAGCTCTCTCCTTTTCTTCTGCTTCGATCTCACTTCATTACTGGCTTTTCGATCGGTTTCTGAACTAAAAATGGCGGAGGCTTCATCGCAGGGACCCACTCTCTTTTCTCCGTTCAAGATGGGCAAGTTCAATCTCTCTCACAGGTCAGTCATCCCTGATCCAGTGTTTCGCGGCTGCATCGAGTCGAGTTAGCTGCTCCTCTTTTTCTTTCATCGGACATGAAACTCTGGTCCCACTTGGTGCTTCCGATTTCCTCGGGAATTTGAAAAAAGCGGGGAGAAATCCGGGAGGGCATAATTGTCATTTAATTGTTTAGCTTTGGGGTGTGTTTTGACGGATTTGACCTTTGCAGGGTGGTGCTTGCGCCGATGACGAGGTGCCGAGCGTTGAACGGCGTGCCGCAGCCGGCGCTAGCCGAGTACTACACTCAAAGGTCAACCAACGGCGGCTTTCTGATCACCGAAGGCACTTTGGTCTCCGACACTGGCGCCGGGTAATTTTGTAATTTTCGTTTTTTCGCTAAGTGTCTCTTTCGTATTCATCAATGATTGGCAGCTTTGCCAAATTGGGCCGCACTTTGTGTACTTCGGACCTATTGGGCTTAAGGAGCTTTTCGTCTAAGAACTTTGGTCCATAATGTTGACTTTGCATCCATAATGTTGACTTTGTAAAACCAGACTAGAACTAGTTTCCAATAATTGCTCATCCATAAGTAATCAATGTTTATAATTTACTAGATTTTACTTAGCATATTATTTTACTTGATTTACAGTCGAACAACGTAACATGCTACATAGAGTTAAAAGTTTCTTCAAATGGGAATTTTACAATGTTAGTGATACATGTTAAGGTGGATGCAGGTTTCCACATGTTCCTGGGATTTACAATGATGAACAGGTGGAGGCATGGAAGAAGGTTGTGGATGCGGTTCACGCTAAAGGTGCCATTATTTTCTGTCAACTTTGGCATGTAGGTCGTGCTTCTCATGAAGGTAACTTCCCCTAGCCCTTTATTTGGCAACTCTTTTAGTATATTTTGGTCTAAAGCTTGTAGCATTTCAGTGCCAATTTTTACTTGTAATTTGTCAATTGATGTAGTTTACCAACCTGGTGGGGGTTCACCAATATCTTCAACCAACGTTCCCATTTCGAGGAGGTGGAGAATTCTATTACCCGATGCGTCTCATGCCACTTACCCTAAGCCTAGACGCTTAGAAACCCCTGAAATCCTTCAAGTGGTGGAGCATTATCGACAGGCTGCCTTGAATGCCATTCGAGCAGGTCGGTTTCTCTCAATCATACAATGATTTTGTTTGCAAGCGCATGTCACCTTTGTGCTTACTAGTAACATTAATTTTGAATCTTATGATGTGTAGGTTTTGATGGAATTGAGATTCACGGGGCACATGGCTACCTCATTGATCAATTCTTGAAAGATGGGATCAATGATCGAACAGATGAGTACGGCGGATCACTTGCAAACCGTTGCAAATTCTTGCTTCAGGTGGTTCAAGCAGTGGTTGGAGCCATAGGTGCTGATAGGGTTGGTGTCAGAATCTCACCAGCCATTGATCACCTTGATGCAGTTGACTCTGCTCCACTTACCCTAGGCCTTGGAGTGATTGAGAGGCTCAACAAGCTTCAACAAGACTGGGGCTCAAAACTCACTTATCTCCATGTTACTCAGCCTCGTTATGCAGCATATGGCCAAGCCGAATCTGGCAAACCCGGCAGTGATGAAGAGGAAGCTGTGTTTATGAGGACTTTAAGAAATGCTTATCGCGGTACGTTTGTTGCTAGTGGTGGGTACACTAGGGAGCTTGGAATTCATGCTGTGGCTTCTGGGGATGCTGATTTAGTGTCTTATGGTCGCCTTTTTATCTCGAACCCTGACTTGGTTTTGAGATTGAAGCTTAATGCACCTTTGACCAAGTATAACAGGAAGACTTTCTACACGCAAGACCCTGTTGTTGGGTACACAGACTACCCTTTTCTGAGCAATGCAAGTGGGAAGGAGGAACCACTCTCCCGCCTCTGATTTTTGTGTTTTGGAAATGTTACTTTTACCTTTTGGATATTGTATTATTTGGTATAAATAATGTAGTTAAATTTGGTTACATGATTTTAGGTGACATGATTCTGAGGTAGTTTTATCTGCTTATTGCTTTATAAATCAAAACCCAAACCTTAAATTCTCAGTGTTGTAATTTTCAGAAGTAGAGTTCAAATCAAGTTGAAAACTCACAAAAAATCTTAGAGATGTTTGTGTAACTAAATCTTTATTAATGCATGAAATATATTTTGTTTTGAATCTTTAAAATACAGGATAAACAGGTATCATGTTGGGATGAAAAAGCCCAAAATGTTGCTCCACACCATTAGGTTTCTGATTCTCATTGAACATGGCAAAAATGTAGGCTTCAAAGTAAGCACCAGGTCTTTTTGGTGTCCCTGCCTTTGAGGTTATGTGCTTCAAGAAATTCCTGTTATATGTCCCTGCAAGTTCTGGAGTGGTGAAATCTCCATTCCCATCAGAAGGCCAACCACTCTCAGACACCACCACATCGACATTAGCTCCGCCTACTTTCTCCATTGCTGCAATAAAAGCATCAACTGTGGCATCAAACAAGTTATAATAGCTCAAAGTCCCGTCTTGAACCACAGGACTTGTTGCAGTAAATTGAGCATAGTCTAAGTGAACATTGACAGGATCTGATGCATAGGCAAAGTAAGGATACACATTAATCATAAGGGGTGATCCTCGTTGTGCTAAAAGCGGAAGAATGCCACTCATAATACTGCTGGCCTCTAGTGTGAATGCACCAATTGAAGGTGGATATGAAACTCCTAAGGCAGCCCCTGAGACAACAGTGGTCACCTTAATACCAGCCAAGCTTCTATCGTCGAGAATCTTCTGTAGATACTGCATTACAGGCAAAACATAATTGCCTAAGGACCCGGGAATAATCTCATTGCCAACGGTGATGTGATTGAAGACAATGTCATTAAGGTAAGGCTCTACGTGGGTTGCAAACCATGAGTTTACAGCATCTTGACTAACTGCCAAACTGGGTAAGTCTTCGTTTCGAATGCCTATACTGACATCAATTTGGCTCCCTCTGAGTGCTTGGAGTGCTTCTGGGTTAGGATCAAAGAGCCTCATCTTGCCAATACCATATGTTTTGTAGAGATTTACCACTTGTGTTGGAGAAGGCAGGTCATTCCCTAACATTCCATAGCAAACACCTATGTCAATTGAAGCTTCCACAAGGCCTATACAGTTGTGACTAGCTGCTACGAAGGACAAAATGAGTGCAACCCAATGCAGTACTGCCATCACTTTTTGATTGCTGAGTGCCTGTTAAACCTGCATAAGTACACTTAATAAATTAATGTTTGACACAGAAGAAAGCAAAACGTGTGGAGTTAGCATGTCGATACTACCTCAAGGAATACTGATCGGCCTTATGGTGCACACCGGTTGCTGCAGGAAGGATTAGATTTCCTGATCCAGATAACGAAAATTGGAGTCTGTCTACCTTAACTAACTTGAGAATTTGCTAAGTGTCCACTCCTATATATATATTAACAAAGTGTTATGTAACAACTACAAGGTTCAACTAATGTGCCTGTTTTGAGACTGGATTTTCTGGCTTAGAGTTTTCTTACCGTCTATGTCCATGATGCTTGTCTGGCTTTAGGTGTTCTGTCCTAATTGAGAGACAATACACAGGTGAACTACAGCATCTACATGAGGTTTTGTTTACATATCTGGCATTATATATTAGGGTGATTTTATTTACACCCCATTATTTACTCTTTACACTCCATATTCTCTTTACACCCCATTAAATTTTAGTTAAATTTAAAAATACTCACTACACCCCATATTTCTTCCTAAATTGCCCTCACTACACCCCATTCCTAACTAATCTCTATAAATCTCATCCTATATCAAACTCTACCCCATCGCAAACTCCATCCTTTTGCAGACAAACCCCATCGCAAACTCCAACGATCTCTTCTGCTTTTTCATATAAATTCAAGCGGGTGTAAATTGTGATCATTGCCGAGTACGCAGATTGACATACAATTCCAAAGTTCATTTGAGAAAAAGTAACTCTGCCTCCTCAACCTTTCATCCCTTCTGGTAAAGTCCCATTAGCATACCAAATGTTGCAATGTTCGGCTGGACCTCATGTTCCAGCATCATTTGAAACCACTTTCCTCCCAACTCAACTCGCCCCAGTTTACAACATGCATAAATAAGCGTGTTGAAAACCTGATAATTCAATTCACATCCAAAATCAGCAATCACTTCCTGAACCAATTTTTCAGCTCCATCCCAATCTTCTCTCCTACCCATTACTCGCAAAACTAAATTGAAAGCACTCACATTGCGTTCTGATTTCCCATTGCTTCTCATCCACTAAAAGAATCTGAGAGTTTTGACATCACTACACCTCTCGAGCCGTTTCAAAATATCATTGCAATGCTCCAAGCTCAAGTCAGACCCAATAACAGAGTACTCAACATCAAATTCCCCATCATTCACAAACAAATTCTCCAATTCCCGTACCCACCTACTCTTTCTTGAACTAGACTTCAAACCCTTTTCTCTTTTGACCTCCTTCTTTGGGCCGCGAGACCCCTTCTCACTTGCTTGTCTAAAATCCAGGTTTTGTTCAGGCAAAGAGAATTGACTGCAGAGAAATTGAACTTCTTTGAAGAATCAAACGTCTCCAGAGAAACAGAAAACCTCAGTGAGGTCATGATACAAAGCAAGTTCAATGCATAAATTACTCACCCAAATGACTAGTCAGTGCAGAAGAAGTGTAATTTCAGTTTAACAAGTGCGGTGGGAGAAAGAAATCAGAAACCCCAATACCCAAATGACGGAGTGGGTGAAGGTGAAGCAGTAGAGTTGGAGATAATGGAGTTTGCAGCAGTGGAGGAAAGGAAAGTTTGCCCTTTTAGGATTTTATTGGTCGGTGATTCTTAACAATCCAGGGTTGCAGGAACATACATGGGGTGTAGGGAGAAATTTTTATTTTTATTTTAAATATTTTTTATTCTTAATGGTAATTATATACAAGGATAAAATTGGTTATTTATGTTTAAAATTAGTATGGGGTGTAAAGATCAAATAATGGGGTGCAAATAAAAATACCCAATATATTAAGAGGTTAAGATAAGTATGCACTTTTTTGGAAAAGAGCAAATTTGGAATGCTTTAGAATGCTAACCTATGTTCTATGTAGGTGCACAAATTAACTAAGACAATCCAATGGAAAATTTTGTGTGCATGCATGTTATTCATTGTACCATTCCTCTTATATTTTTTTATCCATAAGGAAATGTTGTGAACAAACAGAAGGTGCAAAAGTTTAGCTGTCCATTTTCCCTTCTAAAGCTTTGGTTTTCTGCATGAACTCATGAATTTCAATGAAACCTGTCCTAGTCTTAAAATAAAGGATAAACAGGTTTCATGTTAGATAGGACTTTAAGAAAAGCTTAACAGGGTACGTTTGTTGCTGGGATGCTGATTTAGTGTCGTATGGTCGCCTTTTTATCTCAAACCTTGACTGGGTTTTGAGATTTAAGCTTAATGCACCCTTGACCAAGTACAACAGGAAGACTTTCTACACCCAAGAACCTGTTGTTGGGTACACACAAGCTACCCTTTTCAGAGCAAAGCAACTAGGAAAGGGGAACAACCCTCTTGGTTTAAAACTTTTCTTGTTCTTTGTGGATATTGTATTACTCGGTTTAAATAAATAAATTACTTGTTCAGAGATAAATAAAAAGGAAAATAACAGAGTGTAGACAAAGAAATTTCGCAAATTAAATTTCGCAAATAAACTATTAGGGTTTAGTGGATTAAATTGTGGGCCCCATAATTTGATCACGTGGCGTATGACTCATCAAAGTCGGATTAGTTGGCAAGGGCGACATGTGTCGACATCCGATGGAGTGCATCAAACGGTTCAAAGCGAACACAAAATTAAAGGGAAAAATCTTCCGTAATTGACTTTGATTTAAATCAAATATAAATCAAGTCAATTAATCAAAGATGATTTGGTCAAATTGCCTAATTATCGGAATTGATTTTAAATCAAATCAGAATTCCATAAATCAATGTCCTAAAGATGGAAAGTTCTTTAGGTCAAGCATCCTACTGGAGCCTATAAATAGGAGGCCCCAAGACAAAGGAAGGGGCCGAAAAAGAGACACCAAGCACTCAAAAGAATCAAAAAACTCTGCACCGGTTCCTCCACCCTAGAAAAACTCAAATCACTAAACAAGTCTGGTGCTACCCATTTGATCAAGATCAAGTCTCTACGACCCTTGCATCAAACACAAATTTTCCCTAAACACCTAAGCACTCAAGTTCTTCATCAAGCTTGTGGAGAATCACCAAATATAACAAACACGTGCCGATTCCTTCACCCCAAAGCCGAAGACTTTCCACCACTTGACACTACTCGTGGTCTTGACGTGTCCGAGATCAAGCCGTGACGGCCCTCGACGAAGTCTCAAATTATGATCCAAGATCAAGTGCTTCGCACCCTTGAATCGTACACACCTCGAATTAGAGGAAATTCTTTTATTTTTGTAAAAGAATACCCACAGAGATTGTAACCTACACACTTGACAAATCAATACAAATAATTATTTTGTACACGCGTTCTTGTCTCATTTGTAGCAGAATTTTCGTGTTTACACAGAGATCATTTCAGAGCCATTCAAGTGTGCAGGATAATTTAATTTGGTTACTATTGTACAAACCAACCCAAACCTTAAATAGTCAGTGTTGTAATGTTCAAAAATACAAGATCAAATAACTCACAAGAAAAAAAACAAGGAGATGTAAGATGTTTGAATGCAAAATTAACTCTTTATTGATATGTTATCGATACATTATTTGTCATGAATGAGAAAAGAATTCGAACTCGGGACCTAATACTATGTTGGGAAGAGAACTACCCTATACTAAGTTGATGGGAGGGGGTGGGGAGGGAATTCGAACTTCGGACCTAATACTATGTTGTGAAGAGAACTACCACTAGGCTAAGATAGCTTATGTGATTGGTCTTGAATCTTTAAAATACAGGATAAACAGGTTGCATGTTAGGATGAAAAAGTCCGAAATGCTGCTCCACACCTTCAGGTTTCTGATTCTCATTGAACATGGCAAAAATGAACCCCTCAATGTAAGCACCAGGTCTTTTAGGTGTCCCAGCTTTTGAGGTTATGTGTTTCAAGAAGTTCCTGTTATATGTCCCTGCAAGTTCTGGAGTGGTGAAATTTCCATTCCCATCAGAAGGCCAACCACTCTCAGACACCACCACATCGACATTTGCCCCCCCTACTTTCTCCATTGCTGCCAGAAAAGAATCAACCGCGGCATCAAACAGGTTATAATAGCTCAACTCCCCATCCTTAACCACTGGACTTGTTGCGGTAAATTGAGCGTAGTCTAAGCGAATATTGAGAGGATCTGATGCATAAGCAAAGTAGGGATACACATTGATCAGAAGGGGTGATCCTCGCTGTGCTAAAAATGCAACAATGCCACTCATAGCACTGCTTGCCTCCAGTGTGAACTCACCACTTGAAGGTGGAAATGAAACTCCTAAGGCAGACCCTGGCACAACCGTGGACACCTTAATACCAGCCAAGTTTCTATCGTCGAGAATTTTCTGTAGAGACTGCATTACAGGCAAAACATAGGTGCCTAAGGACCCTGGAATAACCTCATTGCCAACAGAAATGTAACTGAAGACAATGTCATTCAGGTAGGGCTCTACATTGGTTGCAAACCATGAGTTCACAGCATCTACACTTCCTGCCAATTGGGGCAAGTCTTCGTTTCGAATGCCTATACTGACATCAATTTCTTTCCCTCTCAGTGCTTTGAGTGCGGCCGGATTAGGATCAAAGAGCCTCATCTTGCCGATACCGTTTGTTTTGTACAGATTAACCACTTCTGTAGCAGCAGGGAGGTCATCTCCTAACATTCCATAGCAAACACCTATGTCAGCTGAAGCTTCCACAAGGCCTATATGGTTGTGGATGGTTGCTACAAAAGACAGAATTAGTGCAACCCAAGGCACTGCTGCCATCACTTTCTGCTTACTGAGTGCCTGTTAATATTTACACCTGCAGTAGTATACATAAATAAATTAATGAGAGACAAAAAAAACAGGCAAAAAGTGTGCAGCCAGCAGCAGTATGTACCTCAAAAGGAGCTAGCAGTCGGTCCAAAAAGGCTGTGAATTTTATGAGTATTATTCATCTCATAGAGGGGAGATTTTATATTTACAAGAGTTGACCAATAATAGCAAGTAAATGCATTTACTTAAGCAATTTACTGCAGTTAAATCCCTAAAATTAAGTATTTTATGGCAGTAATAAAATCCCTAAACTTGCAATTTACAAGTGCAAAGCTATGAACAGCTAGCAGATACAATGAATCCAGACAAACTTGAGCAATTTACAGGTAGATATTACTTTGATAATGATGAAAATATTGATTCTGGAGTGCAAGAGTATCTTCTTCTGTGATTGCTTTAATAAATGAAAACATTTTGCCCTCATAAGTTTTTTTTCACTCCTTCCATAAATGTTCAGGCTTATATATGCATTTATTATACCGCTTATAATGTTTTGATTTTCTTTAGTAAACGATTCTATAAAAAAAATTCAGATTTCTAGTGTAAATAAGAAAATCACTAGCTCTAGGTCAACTTTAAATTTGATATGCGAAATGATATCGAGCATGATACTTGACTACCAAGTTAACGAAACTCGATGTTGTAATACTTCATGAAACCTTATGCTGCATTTATTTAAGGATCCTCCCATATCGGGGAATTGAAGTCTTACTAACTCATTGTCGATTAGTTTTGGGTTGGATGCTCATATTTTGATACGATATCAAAGTATTATGTCCACGTGTTGAGCCCAACGTCCCACGCCCCATGTCACCCAAAATGTTAGGCTTAAACAACCCCACATGTGAGGAGGCAATCAAAGATACCCTCCTTTTCTTCCTACCCTTTCCTCTCATTTCGTTGATTCCTCAAATCCAACTTCATTTTACCAGAATCCAAATGCTCTGCTATTTTCCGAGAGATACTGAAACAAAAAACAAAAAGAAAGAAAGATAATGAAACAACATGAAATTATAATGATAAGGCATCAAGAAGATCACAATATCCCAACAATGATGAAGCGATTTTGTATTGCTACCAACATAGATACTATTGGGAATTGATTGTTTATCCAAAAGTTCAAGATCACTCACGTCTTTTTTTTTTTTGATTGAAATGATACTTCATTGAGCCAGAAGGCAAGGCAAAAACAAGGATACAACAAGGAAAAGGAACGCACCAAAGCCAGAACCAGCCTGGTGCAAAAAGAAGTTCCCAGACCTGGACTAAAACAAAAGGAAACAAGGAAATTACATTGGTGGCCCAGGAAGGCCATCAGAAGTTATCACTCACGTCTTTATTACATTATAGATACATAATTTGACTTGAAACTTTGTGTGTCTTGATTTAAAACACAGGATAAACAGGCTGCATGTTTGGATAAAAAAGTCCAAAATGCCGCTCCACGCCACTAGGTTTCTGATTCTCATTGAACATGGCAAAAATGTACCCTTCAATGTAAGCACCAGGTCTTTTTGGTGTCCCTGCCTTTGAGGTTATGTGCTTCAAGAAATTCCTGTTAAATGTCCTTGCAAGTTCTGGAGTGGTGAAATCTCCATTACCATCAGAGTGAAAGAATTGGAACGTATGGGGTAAAGCCTCAATTATCATGAGGGCATATTGTATTGATTTATACAGTATTACAGATAGAGTCCTATACAAAGTATGATAAGAATACAATGTAATCAGATAACTAAGAGGAATCCCACATGGGATAAACGTAAATACAAGATAGAGTCCTGAGGACAATAGTCATCTAATACACCCCCGCAAGCTGACAGGGGAGGAAAGCACTGGAAGCTTGGAGGTCAGCAGCTGGAAACGCGGAATAGACAACCCCTTAGTAAAAATATCAGCAATTTGGTCATGAGTAGCAAGATAACGAACGCGTCAAGCTCCTGCCGCACAACTTTTTCACGAACATAATGATAATCGACTTCAACATGACGCAGTACGCCATGGAAGACAGGATTGGAGGCCAAGGAGATGGCGCTAATGTTGTCACACCAAAGTTTAGGACAAGAAAGAGAAAGCTGCAGATCACGAAATAGTGCACGGAACAGAAATTGCAGCAGCAGTATAAGCAAGTTGGCGTACTGCCGGTGCTGGAGCGAGAAACACCGCCTTGCTTTTTAGAACTCCATGAAATTAAATTAGACCCAAGATACAAGCAGTAGCCACCCGTGGAGCAGACGATCATCGGGGATCACCGGCATAGTCCGCATCAGAATAATAAGCCATTAAGGACAGGGAACCAGGTTTATAGAACAAGCCATGAGTGGTGGTACCATTAAGATAGCGAAGAATACGTTTGACAGCAACCCAATGAGCAGAGGTAGGTTGGTGCATAAATTGGCAGACGTGGTTCACAGCAAAGGCAATATCGGGCGTGTGAGAGTGAGATATTGCAAGGCACCAACGACGCCGGTACTCGGAAGGATCATCCAATGGAACACCATCATGGAGGCTAAGACGACGTCCGCTAGCAACAAAGCGATGAAATATGTTTGGCGCCCTGCATCTTTGTGCGCATCAACAAGTCCTTTATATATTTGGATTGAGTGAGAGAGAGCCCGTTAGGAGGCGAAGAATTTCCATGCCCAGAAAATAATGAACAGGCCCAAGGTCCTTCATGGAGAAGAGACGGCTTAAGTCTTGAATGAGTGTAGAGATGTGGGCTGGGTCATTGCCCGTAATTAAAATGTCATCAACATAAATTAATAAATAAACTCGAATGGACCCATTAAGATAGATGAATACGTAAGAGTCGGCCTTGGAAGCGATGAAGCCCAAATCTTCCAAATGAGTGGAGAAACAGTAAACCAGGCCCGAGGCTTGTTTGAGCCCATATAGAGAAGCGCTAAGGCGACAAACATGGTCAGGAAATTGGGGTCAATGAACCAGTGGCGACAGCATATAAACCTCCTCATCTAGATAGCCGTGGAGAAAGCATTCAACGCTCCAAGCTCGATTTAACGGGCCGAAATTGAACGAGATAAGGCTAAGATAAGGCGGATGGTGGAATGATTCACAACCGGGCTAAATGTCTCGCCATAATCTAAGCCTTCTTGCTGATGAAAACCATTTGCCACTAAACGGGCCTTGTAACGTTGAATAGAGCCATCGGAATTGCGTTTGATGCGAAACACCCACTTATTTGGCAAAACATTCAAGGTGGGATTTGGAGGAACAAGGACCCAAGTACCTGCTCGTTGAAGAGCATTAAATTCTTCTCCCATAGCGGTGCGCCATTCCTCGAAATTTGTGCTTTGATTGAAACAAGTAGGCTCAACAATATCGATAGTAGAGTCCAAGAAAGCATGATTTGCATATTTAGGATTGGGCTTATGAAGACCAGTTTTAGCACGAGTCACCATCGAATGAGTAGTAGAAGATCTTACCCGAGAAGTAGCCGAAGGTGATAAGTGTTTTGAGGAACTTGGTAAAACAGGTTCAGGGTCATGAGAGGGAAAAGTGAGGACTGTCCTATGTGGGGTGCGACGGTAAACTTGGAGAGAACTAGGTGAAGGGTGTTGGGTTGTGTGGGAGGCTGCGGCTGTGGGGGTATTAGTGGCATTGGGCAAAGGAGAAGATAAGGGTGGGTTGGAGGATATGTGCGTTGGCAAGGGTGAGGATGGGCTGGGAGAGGTGGGCGTGACTAGTTGGTGTCCATGTGGCTGTAAGGCAGCCTGCTGATTGGGAAGAGACCCAAAAATTTGTAAAGGTGGTGCATAATCCGCAGAAGAGGAAGAAGAAATTGGGGCAGTAATGCCCTTGGTCTCTTGAAAGGGGAAGCAATGTTCATCAAAAATAACATGGCGTGATAAAAAGACTCTGTTAGTGTTCAAGTTTAAACAACGATAACCTTGATGATTCAATGAGTAGCCCAGAAAGACACACTTAACAGAGCGTAAGTGAAGTTTATTAGTATTGTAAGGCCGAAGATATGGAAAACATGCACACCCAAAAATTTTAAGAAAAGCAAAGTTAGGTTCTTTATGAAAAAGAATTTGATATGGAGACTGAAGACCCAAAACTTTTGAAGGAAGACGATTAATTAAATACACGGCAGTATGCATGGCCTCAGCCCAATAGGCAAGAGGCATAGAAGCATGGGCCAACAAGGTAAGCCCAGTATCAACAATATGACGATGTTTCCGTTCTGCCAAACCATTTTGTTCAGGGTGATGGGGACAAGAAATGCGATGGTCAATACCATGAGTAACCAAAAAATTTTGAAAGACACGACTAGTATATTCACCACCTCCATCAGTTTGAAGAGCTTTAATTTTAGTAGAAAATAAATTCTCAACAAGTGTCTTAAATTTAACAAACAAAGAGAAAACCTCAGATTTCAAGCGCATAGGAAATATCCACGAGTAGCGAGAAAAATTATCAACGAAAAGAACATAATATTGAAATCCAGAAACTGATTTATTAGATGAACTCCATACATCAGAATGAATAAGTGCAAGAGGAGCATGCGTAACAGACAAAGAAGACTGAAACGGGAGCTTAACACTTTTTCCTAAAGGACAAGAATGACAAGTAAAATTATTAAACGTCTTAGTGCCATCAATAGACAACTTATTTGTAGACAATAAAAATTTTAAAATAGGAGACGAAGGATGACCAAGGCGCGAATGCCAAACAGGACCAGCAACACGAACACCTAGATATGCAACACGACCATGAGATGACATGCTAGATGGGAGAGAGTAGAGACCAAGATTACTCGTGCCCCGGAAAAGAGTCTTCCCCGTCCGCGAATCCTGTACCAAAAAATGATTGGGATAAAACGTGAAGAAACAGTTATTATCCCGTGAAAATTTATTAACGGACAACAAATTACAAGAAGCAGTAGGGCAGTGAAGGATATCAGTAAGAGAAAAAATAGAGTTGTTAAGAGGAAGACTAGAGGAGCCAATATGGGTGATAGGCAAACCTGTTCCACCAAGCACACCATCAACAGACTCATGGCCATGATATTCTCGGGAAAGAGACAAGTTACCCAAATCATTGGTGATATGAGAGTTGGCCCCAGTATCCACAACCCAATTAGTAGGACGAGGAGACGAGGATTGTTGAGCAGTCATGGCGCAAGGCGTTGAGTAGGCACCCACCTTCATACGACAAGTTGAGGCGATTGTAGCAATCAGCAGAATGCCCATAACGTTCACAAATTTGGCACCGAATACGGGAACCAGAAAAGGGAGCGGAAGGGGAGGAAAAACTAGCAGCAGCTGCAGGAGGACGACCCAAAACACCAGGCTGCGAAGATGAGCCACCAGGAGAAGAAGAAGAAGCACGACCAGAACCATGAGAGGAGGAAGAGCCGCGAAACCCAGGTTGTCCAGACCACGGAGCAGAACCACCAGAATGACCGCCACGGAAAGAAAAGCGGCCACCACTGCGACCGCGACCACGAGAAGGACCATCACGGGCAGCAACCATCGCAGTTGCAGGACCATCACGGGCAGGAGCATGGAGCGCAAGATGGCGTTGTTCAGCAGAGAGCAAGAGAGCCTCAAGATCGGCATAGGTAATAGGAGTTTCACGGGCTTGAGCAGAAGCAACAGTAGACTCATATAAGGGCCCAACATTATTCATAATGACAGCAAGAAGATCGGAGTCAGGAAGAGGAGAACCAGATAACGCGAGGTTGTCAACAATAGCATTGACCTTGTCAAGTAATCAAGAATGGAGGAATCACCACGAGCAAGATGCGGAAGAGTTCACTACTGAAGTTGCAAAATCCGATTTTGATTCGGAGGCGAAACGGTTTCCAAGAGCCACCCAAGTAGAACGAGCAGAAGTGAAACGAGTGACGGTGGCGAAGGCTTAGTAGAACTAAGAGAACCATTGATCCAGGATAAAACCAATTGGTCTTGTTGAATCCAAGTATCATAAGCAGGATTAATATCATCAGTAAGCTTGCCCTTGTCATCCTTAAGAAACGGAGGAGGAGCGACGCAGCACCGTTGACAAAGGACATCAGATTGCGACTCTTGAGGAGAGGGAGAATCTGGGCCAACCAAAGGGATAATTATTGCGATCAAGCTTGATATGAACAGCTTGAGAGACAGAGGGAAAAGCAGCACCAGAATCAGAAGAAGAGGCCATTGGGGAAAAAAAATATATAGATAAGAAAATTTGCAGACTGTAAGTCAATAGGCTCTTGATACCATGAAAGAATTGGAACGTATGGGGTAAAGCCTCAATTATCATGAGGGCATATTGTATTGATTTATACAGTATTACAGATAGAGTCCTATACAAAGTATGATAAGAATACAATGTAATCAGATAACTAAGAGGAATCCCACATGGGATAAACGTAAATACAAGATAGAGTCCTGAGGACAATAGTCATCTAATACAGAGGGCCAACCACTCTCAGACACCACAACACCAACACCGCCCCCTCCTGCTTTCTCCATTGCTGCTAAAAAAGCATCCAATCAAACAGGTTATAATAGCTCAAGGCCCTGTCCTGAACCACAGGACTAGTTGCAGTGAACTGAGCGTAGTCCAAGTGTATATTGGCTGGGTCAGATGAGTAGGCAAAGTAAGGATACACATTGATCATAAGGGGTGATCCTTGTGCCGATAACAATGCAAGAATGGCACTCATAACATTGCTTGCCTCTGGTTTGAATGCGCCATTTGAAGGCGGATATGAGGATGCTAATGCAGTCCCTGACAAAACAGTGGTCACCTTAATACCATCTAAGTTTTTGTCATTTATGACGTTTTGTAGATACTTCATGACAGGCAAAACGTACTCGGCCAAGGAACCAGGAATGACCTCGTTGCATCCTCAACCATTCAATCTATCCCCACTTTTTTTTTTGGGAACAAACAGGAAATACCAAAGACTTATTTATCATTTTCCCCTTTGAAGCTTTATTTTCTAATGTAATGAAATTTCATGAACCTCATGCTTTATTGGAGGACTGTCCCATCATTTTCTCTCATTCCTTCAAATCTCATCCATTTAAGTTCATATTTAGCTTTCGGTGATTTGGTTCATGAGAAATGGGCAGAACTCCCTTTTCTGGTTTTTGGCTTGAATTTAGCTTTTGGTGATTTGGTTTCTGGGTGTTGCTCATAATTTTTTTCTATTTTAGCATAACATTCTGTTTTTAAATCTTGATCTTCAGATTCTTTACATGCAAAGAATTTTATATGTACTTTTTTCTTTCACTCAGAATTGTATAATGTACTGTTGACATATAACTCATTCTATACTATTGTATCTATATTTTTTTTGTAAATAGAATCTGTGGCACATATCATAGTGTTTTGGACAACTTCACAAACAAAATTCTGAACGGAGCTTTTGTATTTGTTGGCTGAAAGTGAAAGATGGAAGGCTACCACCCTGCTGATGGTTATCCAAAAAGCTCACAACCTTATCTTGAAAGCTTCTAAACACCACACACGCAAAATATAGGATTTTAGACCTAGGCAAAAGAAAAGATTCCTTCTCATTTTTACATTCTGCAACTGTGTACTGAAGTAACTGAACTCAAATTAACCACAGATTATGACCAAAAGAGAAAAGTTACCGCCACATTTCGTTTGTCTTTAAGCCAAATATGCGTAAACAAAAATTGACAGTAAATGTTGGTAAATAGAATGTAGCATAACTTATAGAGGCATTGTTTTGAAAATCCACTGCTATAAAGCATATTAGTAAGAAACCTCAACTGAGGCATCGATATTACATGCATGAAGCTCAAAGCACGATGTGTAATCTGTAATATAAGTTTCTACATTGACTCAACTCTAGAGGAATATTGCAGCTAAGACATACAAAGAGACAGAATTTGAGAAGACTCAATAAAGAAATCCAAGCACCCTGCAAGAAGGGGAACTTCTCATAGCCACACATTCCCATTTTCCTGCCTCCTTTTAGCTGTCAAAATGTCTTCTTATGCCCCTATAATATCTTTCTCCCATGTGCTCAAACCTCAAGGACCGCAATCTGATGTGCCATTTTCAGACTCTCAAGGACTTTTAATCTTAAAACAAAACCTTGGATTCTCTTGTTAGATATGCAACATGATTAATTAGTGATAACTCTGAAACCGTAGGACAGTAGTTTTCTTAATAAGATCTTGCTGTTACTGCATTTTCAAAAGCAAAAAGAGGCTTCATGTTGTTATATGAAGAAAATATTATGTTCACATGCATCACAGCTTGAAATCTGTCGTTTGCCACATCGCATATGCTTAACATCTTTCCACATGTGAGTCCTATATGGGCATATTCCTACCAACCAATTACAATGGTTCAAGATATTCACTTTATCCCGCTATATATGTAAATCCCAATTTGCTTGACAAGAAGCACGCCTAAAAAAGGCTTAAACAAATACCTGCTACACTCAGCCAAGATGATTTTCCCTATCTTCTTCACATTTTTTCTCCTCCTCTCCTCTTCCCATGCCTCTGTGCAAGACTTCTGTGTTGCAGACTACAACGCTCCTGATGGCCCTGCAGGCTACTCTTGCAAAAAGCCTGCAAAAGTTACCTGCGATGATTTTGTGTACTCAGGCCTAGGCATTGCTGGTAACACCACAAATATCATCAAAGCAGCAGTCACCCCTGCATTTGCTGCCCAATTTCCTGGTGTGAATGGCCTTGGCATTTCACTGGCTCGTTTAGACCTGGCTCCCGGTGGTGTTATCCCCTTTCACACTCACCCTGGAGCTTCAGAAGTCTTACTTGTTATCCAAGGGACAATAGTTGCCGGGTTTGTTGCCTCAGATAACACAGTTTATCTGAAAACTCTTAAGAAGGGTGACATTATGGTGTTCCCTCAAGGACTATTGCACTTCCAAGTGAATGGAGATGGCACTCCGGCCCTTGCATTTCCTAGCTTCAGCAGTCCAAGCCCTGGTCTGCAGATTCTGGACTTTGCACTCTTCAAAAATGACTTAGCTACCGAATTGATAGCGAAGACTACTTTCCTTGATGCTGCTCAGATAAAGAAGCTTAAGGGTGTTCTTGGTGGCACTAATTAAGGTTTATTGAGATACCAAAAGAGGAAGAAGGTCACTAAAGATTGAATCTTTCTTTTATTTCATGTCCCTTTGTTTTCTTGTTGTGATTGAGAAGGCCTGTAAGTTTAGGATTGTTTTGCCCAGTGGCAGTTTCTGCATTACCAGTAAAACAGTACTCTAGTTCGTGCTTTTTGTATGCTTGTAGAAGTATTATTGTGTTGAAGGCAAATGCCCCATCTATTTGTATCTTAAATAAGATGACAATGCATCTCCAGGTCCAGATTCGTTGTAATATCTATATTATTGAGATAACCTGCTTTGTCAATCAAGAAATAAGAATGATATAATATACTCTAAAACACTGAGCTAATCAAATAATAGATTTGAAACTAAGGAGCATACGCATTAGCAGCTGTGTCCACCCCGTTGCACCTGAGCTCAAATCTCCCTCCCAGTATTTTAGAGTAGTTTAGAATATCGTATTGTCAAGAAAAAAGTTTGAAAAAATAAGGATAATATGGAAAGTTGGTAACTATATATACCAAAATAATGTTTGAATGAAGGAAATTGTTTAGTACTAATGTTCAATACCACTCTCAACCCCATATATAGAATTCAGAATTCACAGAGAAAAGAAGGCAACGGCTCCAAAATCATTCCTTGCATTCAAAGCCGTCACCAGAGATATAACGCAGATTACCGTAAACAGCCATACGACCCACATCTCTAACCCAACGGATAAGGGTTCGAGGGGAAACGTTGTAAACAATGCAGTCTTCCACGAATGTCCTCATCAACCTTAATCCTTCAAATGGGCCTATAGCTAAAATAAAGCCCTCCTTCCACTGATAGTTTACAGGCAAATTAAAAATATTAGACAGAACAAGATGTGCAAGCAATGTAGCCATCAAAATCACAAAGCAACTGTAACACTTACCTCAGCAAGAACAACATTACAACCTGCCAGTTTTTTAAGTGCCTGCACCCCAATTATATTGCCAACAGTTAGAAAAACATCTATGATAAAAAATTAAACAGCTGTGTATTATTTCCTTACTGCACACCGTTAAGTTGGCGGCAAGAACAGACCTCCGTCTACGAAAGTCCTCCAGCACAAGATAGTAGATATTAGAACTAGCTGAAATATGTCGCCATCAAAATTGGGTATCAAGAGGACGGGCTTTGCTCAAAATTTGGGATCAAGAGGGTGTGTACTGATTAAGTTTCTAAGTGACATACTAATATCATCAATTCTTCCCTAAGCATTCGTAGTTTTTGTGTTGGCGTACTTCTTAACTTCAGCACTGTAACACGGTGTTTTCAAAGGCATGCCTAGGCACGCGTCGAGGCCCGCCTCGGAGCGAGGCGGCAGTAATTCGCCTCAGTTGTAGCTCAGTTTAGCGAATGTCATGAAAGGCGTACACCTTGAAGTCGAGGCGGTCCGAGGCGGTTGCTGAACGCAGATGCACTGTGAAAAGTGCAAGCCTCGCGAGGAAGATAGAGTTCCTTTATTTGAAAAATCTGATTCCGAACGTCGTCGTTTGCACAAGCTGTGTTGTTTTGTTTCCCTTTAGTTAAGCTGTGCGTTTCAGTTTTAAGTTTTAACATTAGACACGCACCGTTTTGTTCAAAAGAAACCAGTTTACCCATTTATTCCTTCCCTCTCCCAAAAGCCAAAGTTCCTAAACAGACCAATAGAAACCGCCTCCCACCTTCCACCATCAGTTCAGTCCACCTCCATAATCTACTCTTTTATATATTCGAACTAGGTAGAAAGACAGTAGACTTAGAGAGATAATATATAACCAAATGGATATATAGCAAAGAATTGAGCAATATTAAGAGAAATTTTGAAAAAACAAGTTTGATGGTTAATTTATATTCTAGAGTGACATTTAATACATTCAATAGTTGTTTTATATTTTTGTAATTATAATAACTCAATACCTGAAAGGCTTATGCTTCAACGCTTTGAGGCTTACGCCTCGCCTCATAAGGCATAAAACGTCTGACCCTAACGCCTCGCCTTTCAAAACATTGCTGTAACATGGTGTTAGAGCTTTTGCTTGATCTTCATAATTTTTATTAATTTGGAATTAATGTGAGCATTAGGCAAGTAATATGAGCCTTTGGTCTAATCTATATTTTTGTGCAGGAACAGCATTCTGAACTGAAAACACTTCTTTTTGGTCCCGATGGTTCCTATATAAAGGTGCATAAAGTGATTTGAATTTTAAACCATGTTTTACATAAAGGCACATGTTAATTTAGTTCTTCTTCCAGCTGTTTTTCTAATTTTCAATTCACAATATATAACTGGAATGCAGGACCTTGAGAAAGTGGCAGGTGGTATTCATGTTGTTGATGATGTAAGTGATATTGCTCCTTTCTTTTTAGTACTTCTTCCAGCTGTTTTTCTAACCTTCCCCAATACATAACTGGTAGGACTTTGAGGATGAGGAAGTGGCAGGTGGTATTCTTGTTGTTGATGTAAGTGATATTGCTCCTTTCTTCTTATGATGTCTACGTTGTACATCTTTCTGACTCCAGGTGAAGTGAGTTTTTTTTCTTAAATTTAACGAGTGTAATTCATCAGGAAGACGTCGTGGCTACGGGATCACTGGAAGGGCTAAGGGTATTGAGGATGATCTTTGAAGACTGCTTTGTGTATAAAGTTTCTGCTGGATTCCTAGTCACTAAGATTAAGGAGATGGGCGTCCATGAGCCGGGAAAGTGTTACAAAGGCGGGTGTACATGGTGCGGGTGTAAGAGCAATGCACTTGGGACTCCTTAATTTTTCTCTGTCAACTTGGTTTAAGGACAAAAAAAATTACTAATTAACATAACATAATTGAGATTGGATTGTTTATATCTTTATATGAATATGAGTTTTTCCATTATGTCATAAAACATAATTGAGATTGAATTAATTGTCCATACATTATTCTACATTTGCTCATATAAAATTTGTTTTTCTTTTTTGTTTTTTGGTAATCATTGGCTCATATTCATGTAAAAGCAATGTGTTGTTGGTGCCATCTTCTAATGATAAGGTGAACTCTAGAAGAATCTTAGTAAAGATACACCACAAAGAGACAGAATTTAAAAAGACTTTTTACCATCCTATATTGAAATCCAAGAACACTACAAGAAGGGGAATTTCTGATATCCACAGAATTCCCATTCCTCTGGCACTTTTTAGCTGTCAAAATGGCTTCCCATGAATATCTTTCCCCATTTTCTCAAGGACCACAATCTGCCCACCATTTTTCGGCTTCTCCTGCTGGACTTCAAATCTTAAAACACAACCTTCAGTACTAGCAACACATGAAATAAGCCTATATATTTTGTTAATGTATTGATCAATTCAGGAAAATAGTTGCAGCATATGCTGAATATATACTTCATCTGTTTGATTGGTCATAGCTATAGAACACAGATAGGAAAAAGCTAACAAATTATCACTTTGTGGGCAACAAAATTTTAAACTACTACTACTACTACTACTACTCTACTACATGGGATTGTACTCAAACGTCGAAAGATTCGGGTACTCATGCCTGCTTCATCACGGTTAGTGGTAACTCTGAAACCATAGGGCAGTAGTTTTGCTTATATGACCTTTGCTAGAACTGCATTGTCAAAAACAAAAAGAAGCTTCTTGTTGTTATCTGAGAAAAATATCATACTCACGTGCTTCACAGCTTGAAACCTGTCCTTTCCCCCATCGTATACGTTTGGCATTGCCATACATGTGAATACATGGGTAGCATATTCTCAGCAACCAATTGCAATAGCTCAAGATATTTGCATTAACCCACTATATATGATCCCAATTTTCTTATCAAGGCTTGCACACCTTAAAAGAAAAGAAGGCTACAGCCACGACACACCTATTGCGCCAGGCAACGATGATTTTCCCTATCTTGTTCACATTTTTTCTCCTCATCTCCTCCTCCAATGCTGCTGTGCAAGACTTCTGTGTTGCAGACTTAGCAGCTCTTGAAGGCCCCTGTAGGCTTCTCTTGCAAAAAGCCTGCAAGCGTTAACGTAAATGATTTTGTGTTCTCGGGCCGAGGCATTGCTGGTAACACCAGTAACATCATCAAAGCTGCAGTCAGCCTTGCATTTGCTGCTCAGTTTCCTGGTGTCAATGGCCTCGGCATTTCCATCGCCCGTCTAGACTTGGCGGTTGGCAGAGTTGTCCCCTTTCACACACACCCTGGAGCTTCAGAAGTCCTAATCGTCGCCGAAGGGACAATCTGCGCCGGGTTTGTTGCCTCAGATAACACACCTTATCTGCAAACTCTTGAGAAGGGTGATATTATGGTTTTCCCTCAGGGGCTGTTGCACTTCCAAGTCAATGGAGGTGAGGCTCCAGCCCTTGCATTTGCTAGCTTCGGCAGTGCAAGCCCTGGTCTCCAAATTCTGGACTTTGCTTTGTTCAAAAACGATTTGGCTACCGAATTAATAGCTCAGACTACTTTCCTTGACGCTGCTCAGGTAAAGAAACTGAAGGGTGTTCTTGATGGTACTAATTAACAATTAAGGTCTCTCTCTTGAGATGCCAAAAAGCAATGTCACCAGAAGATTGTCTCTTTCTTTTTTGTTCCATGTCATGTCCATGTCCTCTTTCTTTTTTGTCTCCTCTACCCTATTTCGTACCCCAACCCCTTATGTTTCTCATAAGAATTGATATGCAAGCTTGTGGAATAACCCTGCTCACTTCTGCTTCCTTAAACAACCTCATCCACATATCTAAAGCAATGGTACCTAGAGCTGAGCCAATCTTACCAGCAAGGCCTCAAGAGACTTGGACTCATTCTCTCCATATGAATCAGGATCCCACTTGATGTTACGTTCATCTGCAATTGCATAAAATAGTTTTACCTTGGTAGGGCCATCAGGTGGTCTGGAAGATAATTTCTCAACTCTCTGAAAGGAAAACATACAAAATAATTAATACAACTATCTTACGAGTTTTGACAGAGTACATCCTGCCATCCCCAATTTGCCCAATTTTGGTTTCCATATTATACATAACCAAAGAAATAACACGGGGTATATAAACATACCATAGGATATACAGCACAATCTGGGCACAGTTCAACGGCTGCAGAGACAAACTCTTTTCCGTATTTAGCTGTGAAATGCTTGCGAACGCAAATGAATTCTGGTATTTCTGCTGTACATCTTCGAGATGCAAATATTACACTTGAAATTGCTCCCTTCAAGTCAACTGGGCAATCTTTGTGGAAGTGTTAAATAGGTCGACGCGATACAAGCTCTTCTATTAAAAAATTTGAAAAAACGGTGTATAGCCGATCGGCAATACTATTTCTTTTTTAAAAAATTGAATAAACCGAGTATAGCCGCACGGCTATACTATCTCTTTAATAAAAAAATTAAAAAACCGATTATAGCCGAGCGGCTATACTATGTCTTTTTTAAAAATTGAGTATAGCCGCACGGCTATACTATTTCTCTTTTTAAAAAATTAAAAAATTGCGTATAGCCGTCCGGCTATACTATTTCTTTAAATAAAAAAAATTAAAAAACCGATTATAGCCGAGCGCTATACTATTTCTTTTTTAAAAATTGAAAAAATTGAGTATAGCCGCACGGCTATACTATTTCTCCATTAAAAAATTAAAAAAATTACGTATAGCCGCACGGCTATACTATTTCTTTTACAAAATTGAAATAATTTAGTATAGCCGTTCGGCTATACTATTTCTTTTAAAAATTTTAAAAATTGATTATAGCCGTTCGGCTATACTATTTCTTTTAAAAAATTGACACAACCGAGTATAGCCGTGCGGCTATACTATATCTTTTAAAAAATTAGAAAGATCCGAGTATAGCCGACCGGCTGTACTATTTCTTTTTAAAAAAATTCTGAAAACCGAGTATAGCTGCGCGTCTATACCATTTCTTTTACAATAAATTGGAAAAATCCGAGAAAGCTTTGAAACTGTGCTCTGAGCAAGCATAGAGTTAAATTGTACTTCATCACTCCTTCGTTCAGAGCTCCAAGCACTTAAATTATCCAAAGGAATTGAGGATGAATTTCTACCTGGAGAAGAAAATTTTAAACTAAATTCTTGTCCCTTGTAGTCCTCCACATCAAATTCACAGTTATCGTCATCTGAACCAGAGTCATCAAAAATCACAGCTGCATTTCTATAAGAATTCATTTCGTCTGTGCTTTGATGGATCTTACCATCACCAACAAAAGAACCCCCAACAGGGCTTTCTAAGACATTTGTGTGATTGCTACCAAAATTTCTTGAATGAGAACAAAAGGAAGAACTAGATTGTTTTCCAGTCCGCATATCTCCGTAATAAGAAATATGATCAAAACATCTGTATGATCATCACTTGCATATACCACCTCCGGTTTACTGGACTGTCTCTTCATACTCAGTTCACCTAATAAGTCAACATTTTCAGGTTCAGATGACTTCTTTTTAGGATAATGATCTGCCATTTGGGGAGTATAAGTAATATGCTCATTCCATCTCGAATTACCTTCCCAATCATCACTACAAAAGGTTGACTCATATCGAAAAGAAGACATGCAAGATTTATTTTCAGATCTTTTATCTCCAAGACCAGCTTGCAAGTCACTCTTATACATCACCTCGGATTTACTGGACTATTTCTTCTTTGTCACCTCAGTTTACGAGATTTTCCAAGTTTTTTCCTCACAATTCCTCAAGAAGACTTCAATAAGTAGCTTAATTATCAATCCAGGCTTAATTTTTTGCAGATTAACCCAAATGCAAGCCAAAACCAGTTATCGAATCACATTTTCCATCTCCTCTACAACAAAATGCACCACGGTTATCAAGAAGCATCATTTTTTTAGACACTTTTCAATCACTTTTTCTTAGTCACTTTCCATGAGAACAGCAAGTTCATAACTTGAACTAACTTCATCAAACACCCATCTCCCTTGCATTGTCAAGTTTCCGGAAAGCCATTCAGTGAAACCTAATTTTCGAAAACAACATGCATCAACACATCCATATAAAAATAAAAACAAAAACAAAAATCCAAATCTTTAAGCACCAACCAAACCAAACCAAGTACTGCACCAGCAAAAGGGTCGGGGACACGTGGCAGGAGAAAGGTGAAAGGTGATGATGACGGGTGAGCGGAAGAAGGCCCAAAGTGGTAGATGGGTTTGGTTTGGCTTATTGGGTTAGGCCTGTAATAATGAGGATGGTGTGTGTGCTTCTTTGGACTCTTTCATTGTTCAAAACCTGTATTGAGCTTGGAAGTTTGAAAATCCGTTTATTATAGCGGAAAAGTGAGCTCCGAGATGGCAGGAAGTGTCAACAACACCATTTTTTTGTGTTCAAAATTATATTCTGATCACTCATTTTCTTTTTAACTTTTCTTTTTCCGGATGAAGTTAAATTTTTTTTTCGCTTTTGAAAATGGAATTCTAAGGTTTATTTTAGCGAAAGTACTTTTAACTCATGATTTATCTCACATACAAAATCAGAACACGAACCTTCTCTCGTTCTTTTAATCTTTCAAAATAAAATATAAGTAAAAACTCGGAAATTAAAATTAAATTTTTGGCGCATGTAAATGTTATTATCACCAAACCTAAGAACCCCATAGGTTTTAACATCAATTTGACAATTGGATGGTAAACTTATCACTAATCTATTCCCAAAATTAAGGATATTATTCCGCAATTTTTTAAGCAGCTAATTTGATATACTCACATATAAAATTGAAGTGTCCCATTTCAATAAGACCCCAAGGAGTTGGTGCATGATAGGTCATCGCATTCTAGGCTTCAAGCTCAAGCTATAACTTATTTGTATTTAAAACCAAGTTTTTGCATAAATAATTTATTTATAGCACATGGTCCAACTCCAACAGAACTTTATTGGACAAATTAAATTCGCCAATATGTATCTTTATATGGGTGCATTTTCTCACCACTTTAACCTAGGTGTATGCTTCGTAATCCTCAACACTGACATGTCATGGTATAACCATGGTTCCATAAATACAAAGCAAAAATTAAGCTATGGTTATGCGCTTTAGACATGTGTCAGTATTGAGGATGGTGGTGATGATACACCCAGGGTTAAAGTGGTAATAAAAAATGCTTCCATCTTTATATTATGCCATACAAATACAGCTAAGATGCATATATATCTTATTATCATTTCTTGGCCCTACCCCTCCCTCACATTAAAATTCTCTCACGACCTAATCACCTTACTTAGATGCTGATTCTGGTTCTCTATCTCCATCTCTCTCTCTATCCTTGATTGACAAACTTCACTTTGCCACTCTACTTTTCTTTTTCTAATGAATCTTATCTTAGTCCCAATTACCAAGGATGATCCTCTTTAATTATGCTAAATTCCCAATCATTAGAATTAAAGCGATTATGATTTAGATACCGCCAACCATTTTATACTCAATTTATGCACTAACGACCATTAGTTGTTGATATATGGTATGTGAAACCTATTTTAGAATCAACTTACATCAACAGTTGACAGGGCCATAACATAACAAGCTTGCTCGTAACCATTATTAAGTGCCACCTCATTAGGGACATAATTTTTTTCCTCTTTTGGCCAGTTGAAGGAGTCTTAATTTGACCATGAACAATATACATGCATAATATATGTATTTACATACCTATAAAGAAAGAGAGTAATGAGAAAGAAATAAGGAGAATGAGCCAGGTTAGCAGGTTGGCAATCAAATGGAAAAGAAAGGAAGACAAGGCTCTCTCTCTCTCAGTCTAAGCTGTAAATGACAGACTGGCATGAGCGAGGTCAAGCAGAAAGAGGTGGGGAGAGAGAGACTAACTCTCTTTCTCTCTCTAATATATATAGATAAATGTTCATATATAGTCTGGCTCTGTATATATATTCCTTCTTTCGTCTCGAATTGGCCCTGTATTATCGCCTTGGATTCTGCAGAGAGAGAGAGAGGTGAGACAGACAGAAACACCATGAGTCTTTTTGGCCTGGGAAGCAGGTTTGTTTTGCTTAGGATCTCCATTTTAAATCCCATATGTTGAAAATTAATTCTTTTTTTTTTCTTTTTCCTTCAGTCGATCATAATCTGTTTTCAGGATCATGAATTCTATAGAATTCAACCGTTTTTTGTTGTTGTTTTGCCTCAGTTTTTTTCATTCTTGGTTGCATCATTAAATCAGAGAGCTTTTCCCACCATAGCTCTGTTATATTTGGCCTTGCTAGAGGTGTCTGCTACATGGGCATCAATCAAAATTGCAAATTAGATATGTGGTTTTGTTTACTAATTATTTACAAATTATGTGGGATCAGACAAAAGGGTTATTTGTTCTCGTTGTTTCATGCCTTCGAGACATATCAAAATTCTTACTTTGTTCTTTGTTTGAATTTGGAAGATGTTACCTCTTTTTTTCCCCTGAATTCCATCTTTGATTGTGCAGAAACCAAAAGACATTTCGGCCTAAAAAGAGCGCTCCATCAGGAAGCAAGGTTGGTGTTATAACTTATATATATATATACCTCAATTCCTTATGGTTACTTAGTCCTGTGATTTGTATCTTTTTACTTTGTCAAAGGTTTATTTTTGTTTTATCTGATGGAAGCAATATATATTATGCTGTTGGAATGCAGGGTGCTCAGCTTCAAAAACACATTGATGCAACTTTGGGCAGTGGGAACCTGAGGGAGGCCGTTCGTCTGCCTCCCGGAGAAGACATAAATGAGTGGCTGGCGGTAAACAGTAAGAACTTTGAATCACTTTCATTCTGAAATTCAAGATCATCATAATTATGATATTTCATTCAGCATATGGCACCATGGTTCATAACTTCTTCTTTTGTTGTGTTTCATATTGTCTCTGCATGTTTATTTATCTATCTGCTATTCACTGGGAAAATTGTTTTTGCTATATATTTAACTTGTTTCAATTTCGTATTTTTTACACAGCTGTGGATTTTTTCAACCAAGTGAACCTTCTGTTCGGTACTCTCACTGAGTTCTGCACACCGGTCAATTGTCCGACAATGTCTGCAGGACCAAAGTATGGTTCTTGATCATCCAATCAAATCACTCTAGTTTTAATTGTTGAATTTATTCATTTTGATGATTTATCTTGATTATCAAGCTTCCTCCATTATCATGCATTGATTTCATACTTGAAAGAGAAAAGTCTTGCACCCTAAAGTGAATTCTTTTACAAACTTGTTAGCTCCGATCGTGTGCTTGTGATCTAAGTGCTCAGTTTGGTTGAACTCTCCACAGGTACGAGTACAGATGGGCTGATGGAGTTAACATTAAGAAACCAATAGAGGTCTCTGCTCCAAAATATGTTGAGTATTTAATGGACTGGATTGAAAATCAGCTTGATGAGGAATCAATCTTTCCTCAAAGATTGGGTAAGCAGAAAAATTCTTAATGAAGCTAAGGCATAAAGTACTTTGTTTCTATTTATAACCATTGCACGCCATCAACTAATTTGCTGTCATGTGTTACAGGGGCACCCTTTCCAGCCAACTTCCAAGATGTTGTCAAGACCATTTTTAAACGATTGTTCCGTGTCTATGCGCATATCTATCACTCTCATTTTCAGAAAATTGTGAGCTTGAAGGAAGAAGCTCATCTCAATACTTGCTTCAAGCATTTTGTTCTCTTCACATGGGTAAGTTTCATTTTAATTTGGGTTGTGTTGCTCGTTGGTCAATATAGAACTGTTTTATATGAGCCAAGATACACTGTTGTGATGCAGGAATTCCGCTTGATTGACAAAGGGGAGCTTGCACCTCTTCAGGACCTTGTTGAGTCCATTCTACAGCCTAAGTGATTGTTGAATTTTTATTTTTTTGGGGGTACTATTATGGATATGGGTGCACATTTTTGCCAGCTTCTGCTTGCCCATGTAATTTTTGTGCAATGAGATGCCTTCCTTTAAGCACCCTCTTCTGTTTCTTCTCTATCCCTCTCCTGTCCTTGTGATGAGCCTTTCTTTTCTTTTTTTGGTCAAACTTGTGAAGAGCCATTCTTAGTTCTTGTGAATTTGAAGGGAACTGTTTCTGGTTGTAATTTTTTAATTTCAGGCAATTGTTATCCTTGACAAATTCTGTTTGTGTAAAGCTGCCAAAATGGCCAGTCATACACCAATTTGGATGATTGGATATAATTGGTAATTTCATTCAAGGTTACTTTTAAAACCAAATAGTACTCTCTCAACCTCCCAGAGCAGCTGAACAAATTAATAATGAGAAATTTCTCATTTGAAAAAGAAAAATAATGAGCTTTTGTATACCCATTTGATGTTAAAAATGTGAACTACTTCTCATATTATGGTTTCATCCGGACAAAAGAAAAAAAAAATCCTCAAGGTACAGCTAGAAGAAGAGAGGATATAGATCAGTCATGATAAGGAAGAGAAGCTGGTAAGAAAATTGATATTCTTTGAATTATATTTTTGTACTACTGCACATTCCATTCAGTATTATCCCTTGTATTCCTATCGATTTTTCGAACTTCATGATACATTAAACCCCAACACCCCACGCCCCTCCTAAAAAAAATGTTTTGAACAAAAAAGGGAAAATTAATAGCAAAAGATTACACCAGTGTTCTTTAACGGTTGTGGTACAGTGGTAAGGAGGTTTCTCTATGTGTTATGTTGTATCGATGGTAATGTACACCTGACTTCTGTGTTCACCCTCAGATTAGGCTGCAACAACTTCTCGTCTAGGTTCCACACTGCTCCAGGGATTTTTTTTACCCTGGTGAGCACAGCACGTACACTTGCCGACCAACCTACCAATTCTCTTTGAAATCTGAAATTTATGATTACCAATTCGTCCGGAATAATGGCAACACACACCTTGATGTCTTTGTATGCTCTGATCTCACACCATGAAATATTGCAAAACCTGTTAGCTGGCCTCTACTTTTTCCATCTTGAGTCACAAATACAGCCTGGAAAAGGATTTGCATAAAAGCTTTCCTCCAGCTTCGGAAACTCTCCAGGCTCCCTCCAATATGGAGCTCCAACTCTGTCTATGTGAAGCTTTGTCACTTTCGAACTAAATTTCTTCCAAGAGATTTTTCCTTCATCAAACTCATCAACAAGTTTTACAAAATTCATCCTGCATCAACAATGAAATGACAATTACGGTATGCTGTCATGAAAGAAAACTCAAAATAGCTATAATAAATCAAAAACCACAGGATCAACATGCTAAAAGCAGTTGTGAGAATATAGGTTATAAAATTACCTGTCTGGATTGATGGTCTTCTTAAAGTTCTCAAAGCGCCTATGACCTTGCACAGCTTTTGCCATGTTTCCATCATATGTATAAAGAAAAACATCACTCTGTAAAGCAACAACATAGTCTATGCCAGCCAACATGTTCTGATGATTCTTGTATGGACTCAGCTCTTCTTCTGTCGCGAGCGTGGAATGGGAGAAGATGTGGGGGAAGTCATCCACAAGATATTGCATACTTCCATTCCCATAAGCTTCACCAGCTACCAAGTAAATCCTGGTGCTGGATGGGAAACCCAACCCTCTGAGCAGAAGCGAAGTCTCCCTAGGGGTCAATGGGCATCCCCCAAGCAACCTTCTCTCTGTCCCATTAATCTCTTTCTCCTTCCAGTGACTGACTTCATAGCGCATTCTCCGTAGTTCATCATCCTCTTCTGCTGTCAAACTATGACTGCAGCCCGTAAATGCAAGCATATCCTTCTCATACCTATAGTAAATATATAGAGATTACAATCTGTATAAAAGGAGGGAGACAAGTTTAAAATAAATTGCTTCAATCACCCTACATTTCAAAGAAAAGAAAAAAAAACCTACTTTTACTAATGCAAATCCATTATATATCGCAGTATAAATATTTATTACAAGACCTCTTGATCTCTGAAAGATGACTCACGCCATACACACCAAAAGAGTAAAATTGTCCATCTAATATTAAAGTATGAAATTATCAAGGCTTGCCTCAAATGGAGAGCAAGATAAGGGCCTCCATTCTGCCGCATTCTAGAAACTAAGGTTTTTCCAAGCTCTTCTATTGGAGCTGAATATTTCAATGCCCTGTAATTCACGCGACACCTCAGCCTTTGAATGGAACTTGGGATGCCATTGTTGGAAATCCGAGAATCAGTATGAGTGAAATAGATAACCTTGTGCTGCTTCAACAGTGGGAGGACCTCTGACTTATAATAACTAGCCTGGACAGAAGAATGCAAATCAGCTGACAATACTTAAGTTAACAAATGGTAACAAATGATATGAGATACGTTGGGATAACAGTTAAGCGTAGCCACTCATATGCATTGAATGGTGCACACTTGTGCATCTAATAACCAAACATTTGGATATCTTTGTAACACTTCTGTTTCCTGGGCTTCATGTGTGCCTTACAAGCATGTAACCCAGTGTGTGCAGACTGCAGAGAGAACATAACACCGCATCCCTAATGAATGCGCATCCCATGTTCCTCTACCAATATTCAAGAAATAAGCGCTATTATAGGATATATGACTTTGTTATCAACCTTAGACCAAGATATTGGTGTTTTGTTGAAAGGCTCGATTCCAGCATAGGCAGGGGGTAATGTCTCAACTATGTGGATATCATCCTTCAGCGTCTCAATGAAGTGTTGCCAATCAAACAGATCTTTAAAACCACTGCAAGTAAATATGAAGTAATTAATTCAGAGAAAATCACTGGAAAAACTTGAATGCATGCCATCCGGAGCATAAGGAAACTCGAATAACTTTATGAGACATTTCAGCAGATCAATCCAGTTTCAGAACTACAGAAACAAACCTCTCATCAGCCCAGTAGGAGGTGTGATCAAGTGAAGGTAGGACAAGTGTTGCCTTCATAATCTTAGCAACAGCAACCATATCACAAATCTGCACTCTAAAAATTTCCATGCATCAGACTATAGTTAATACTAATAGATTACTCACCAGTAGAAATAATCAAAATACACAATAGACAGACCCCAAATCTCATCTGATTCAAGCCGCCGTTGGCATTTATAAGAAGGTAACCGTTGGTCTTTGCATCTAGCTCTGCCAAAAGATGCAGGTGAGAGATGAGAGCATGAAAACCTCAGGTTCACAAATTGCAAACACAAGGCAGAGAGAGAGAGAGAGAGAGAGAGAGAGGTACAGTTGCTTAATTGCATGTGTTACATACTTTTGTGAATTTTTGGCAATTCAATGCACTGACTGAAATTCTCACTGTTGGGTCGGGACCAGATACCTGTGTACTGAACCAGAAGTGAATTTCAGAAATGAAACAACAAATGAACTAATGAAAAAGGCTCTTTTCCTCTGTTTGGTTCTCAAGTTCAGCCATTTTTAAGCATTTTCCGTTTCCATACCCCTCAATTATTTTCAGGAAACAAAAAAAGGAAAGAGAGAAACAAATGTGATCAAGAGTCATGACATAAGATTTAAGACTTACTTCAACGCTGTTCTCTTCACCAACCACACGGTTCACACCAGACGCCATCTTTAGAGTTCGTTCAACATCACTTCCTCCATCCCTATGTCCATAATCATGAGAGCTTTGATCCATCCGATTCATAAGAGTGACGGAATCAGAACCATCCTAAAATTATAAGGCAGAATGCTCAGTAAAAATTAAAATAAAATACAACTAAGAATGAAATGCAAGAGCAATCAGATAAACTGATAAATAGACAAACAATCCAACCCAGTAGAAACACACATACAATAAACATTTCCTGCTATCAGCATCAAGCAGAAACTAATGGCAAGTCATTGACTGGCTAATAATCTCACCAAGCAGCAAGCAACACATACAAACTTACATACAAGCATATATGAATATTCAATTAATACTGTAATATTCAACCAACCTGATTGGACCTAGAACTTTCAATAGCAGATCCAAACCACCTAGTAGCACAAATCTTTAGAATACCAAGAAACAAGCACACCCCACAAAAGGCAAAGAACATCCAATGGCCAAGCTTCTTCTTCTCCCTCAAGCCCAAGTCCACCGCCACAGATCCGATACGCTTCCTCAGAAAGCCCCTCACAGCAACTCTCTGCTTCCTTTCCAAAACCGAGTCAAACCCATCACCCGGAACCGAGTTCCCACCAATTTCAGATCTGGGCGAGTTCAGCAGGAGGTCAATTTCGTATTCTCCACTACCAAACCCAACATTGCCGCTGCTGTTATTATTGTTACTATTGCTATGAGAGCTGCCATTGTTGGCGCTGGTGTTGGGGTTGCGCTTGAACGAGTGAGTTCGGCGAGTCATTGGGCCCGAAAACCTCGGGCTGTTGACTCGCTGAGAGACGCCATCGCTGGTGTTGTGGAGGTGAAGATGATGCCCCATGTCATGAAATGCTTCAAAGTTCTGCCTTTATAGTGATCAGTGATATTTAATGCTATGCTATCATTGATGGTTGGGTTGGGTTGAGATCGCCATAAACGGACCACAAAGAAAGAGAAAACAGAGCAGCAGTTGCAGCCAGCCTCTCTTATCTCTCTTATCTCTCTCTCTCTCTCTCTCTCTCTCTCTCTCTCTCTCTATCTGTGATGTGTCTGAAATTCTGAAATGCGGGCTTTGTGCTATGAATGATTGAAAATGGAAAATGGGTTATGGTGGAATTTTGGCTTTGTTTATTAGGCAATGCCCAATAACGATGTTGACACTAAAATGCGATTAGAATATTGGATCTACCTCCATGATCCCTTTTTTTCTTTTTCTTTTTTAATGTAAAAATTCCTTTTTTTTTCTTTTCTATTTTAGAGGAAAAGTGTTTTATGGTTGGAGTTATCAGTAGCTAGCTAGCAATGTAAGAGCATCCACAATGAACTCCCTAAACCACCTCCTTAGACAAATTTTAGGGAGGAATTGGAAAAATACAACTCCAACCATACTCCCTATCCACCTCCTAAAATAGGGAGGCCTCTAGGAGGCTCACAAATACGAGGAGAGAGAAAGGATTTCTAGTGGCTCCCTATAATTTAATGTTGTTTTATTTAATGAGTATTTCAAACCTTTAATTAATGCTAACTATTTTTTATATTATTTTTTAATAGAGATGGACCAATTAAAAAATAGTTGTAGATTTATGACTCCTTAAACTGTAGAAAGCATGATTGAAGTTTAAATTTTATAAAGAAATTCTAAAATAACTTTTACATATTTTTAGCTAAATTTTAACTAAAAAATAAAGAGTATGATTGTAGATGCTCTAAGCATGTGAGAGGAAATTCATTTTTCTTAATAAATGAAACATAATCATGCAAATTTCTTTGAGCGTTGACTTTCCTTATCAATGACTTTTGACTTAAAAATGATTTAGGGTTTTGGATAACTAATTTTTTAGAACAAATATGAAATTAAATTTTGCCAACGTGATCTTGCTCAATGGAAAATGACCTTGATTTGCATATTCAAATCCCCACAATATCATATGTGTGTGTGTGTGAAATCATCATCCCTATAATTTAGACTATCGTTTGTACTAAAAAAAATATTTAAAAGTTGGATTCTAAGTTAGTATTTGAATTATCCATATTTGATTAAATTTTGAAATTTTTTGGAATGTGTAATCTTGGTAAGTTCAATGTAAACCCTCCCAAAATTGTTTAGACAAGATTTGTTGTTAGATCAATAAGATAATAAGATATTAAAAGAAATGAATGTCCCATACATTTCTTTTCTTTTATCAAAATGGGCATTCATTTTGCGTTTATAATTATTGTTTAGAAAGATATACCATATGCTCTAGTCACAATGGTCCAAATGGGATGACAAGAAGAGCCTAGACATTTCTGGACGATGTCTTCTCTATTATTTTAATTTGAACATATTTTGTATATTAACTTATGTTCACTAGTGTGATATGTGCCCAAGTGTAACATTTATAAAGAATTGAAAGGGACATCTTTGAATTATGTTCTACACGGAAAAGAACACAATATCTTATATTGAAGATTGTCTTCAGATCTATAAATTGAACATTTGTCTCATGTTTAGAATGCGTTGTCATTTTCCTATTAGAGTTTTGTGATTTTATTTATTTCATGTTGCACACTTTAGTGTTATTCCCGTCGTATTGTTTTATTAATTAAGAAATTGTAACATTGAAACTAAAAACCGAAAACGATCACGTAAGATCATCATCATCTTTTTTTTAAAATACAAACGACATAATTAACGAAAAGTCATTTTTCACTACGCTATATCCCGTTGATAACATCATCAAATTTTCAAGCAAATTCAATTATGATTATAAACTAATCAACTTATTAGCTTTTTGAATAAAGATGATAAGTCAGTATGCATGAACCATAATAATGCCATGAATGTGAATCCGGGTATCTATTAAATTAATGAAATTGATAAGTCGAGTGAAAGTTGCCCAGTTGGAATGATAGGCCTCGGGCCTCCCTAATACTTTTTCAGCCAACCAATGCTGACTTTTTTAACTTATTATGCCGCCACATGCCTATAACTATTGGGTTGAGGGAGAGGGGTTTCCGAGTCATTTCCTAATTTTTTAGTGCTTTAGAAGGAAGTTTACATTTAAGAAATTTCTACGCGGCGAAGATCAACTGTCGTTTGTGGCTTAGAAAATTCATACGAGTTAGGTAGGTAACGGGACATGATATAAAATTTGAAAATATCAGCGAAAGATCGCTTATAATTTTATTTTATTTGTTAATTTGTTTGATATATTGATAACACACTGTTAATTTATCGTGATAATTTCAGTGACATGATTCATATTGATAGAAATAAAAACGACAATAAAGAATGCCACAATATAATGTGATGTGAGTGCGAGCTACTAACAATTATACATAATACTACTTTTGTGTGAGTCGAATTAGATGTCAAACTCACATTCACGTGAGTCGAACTTAAAGTTTATTCTAATTCAATAAAGATACAAAAGGAAAATAGATGAAACTCAAAAAAAAATTAAAAATTTAGGAATTGAATATAAGAGATGAAAATGTATGAGACACAATGGTGCGCCTTTGATTTATTTCACAATGCCAACAACAAACGTTAATGTAATTACTAAAACTAAATCATGTGCAGATTAAATCTGTAAAATAAACTGAGATCTAAAGTTTAGGGATTTGTTTTGATTAATTTGTGAATTATGACTATTATTATTATTATTTGGAAAAAAAAAAAGTGAAAGATGATTTGCTCTGGCGGGAAAATACAACCGGTGTAAATAAACGCCTCTCAAACTCACTCCCAATCCCAAACAAGCCCACTAAACCTAAGCGAAGTGTCCTCACTCTCCGCTCTTCCCAGTTTCTCCGATTCTCTGCCCACTTTCCATATCTGTAACCGTCATTTCGCGCCATTTCTATATCTCTCTCTCTTTCCTTATCTGATCAATGACGGTTCTTAGGTCCCGTGAGATCATCGCTTCCACCAAAACGACGCCGCACAACCCCAAGTCAAGGCTCAAATTAGAGCCCTCCACGCCAGCCAAGACCCGCGAGTCCCCCAACACTATCCAATCTCCACCTCCGCCCCCACCCACCGCTTCGACTTCGACCCCTTCCTCCCAACCCCAAAACCCTAACCCTAATCCTCATTCGAACTCCAAACAGTGCTCTGTCGATTTCGGCTCCGATTCGACCTCTGTCTCGGGAGTAGAGCGGCGGCGGAGTCTCCGTATCGCTTCAAAGTGTCCAGACTCCGATCAGAGTAAGAATCTCGCCCCGGAAAAAAGTCGCAAGAGGAGTACCGCGGGGCGTGAGAAGGGCACGTGCTTAATGGCCGAGAAGGAAGTGAATGAAAAAGTTAGGGAAGAAGTTGATGACCATGTTTCGAATGGAGAGGTGGGTTTTGATCTGTTTGGAAAGAGGGTTACGGTTGTGGGAGTTCAGGGAGGGACTGAGGTGATGAAGAAAGGTTTTGGAGAGGAGGTGAAGGTAGCATTTGATCAGGGCGAGAGGGGTTTCAGTGGATTAGGGCTGAGTTTAGACTCGGGAAGTTTTGGGGCCAATTGTAGTAAAGAAGAGGTGAAGAAGAAAAGGAAGTTGGAGATCGATATTAATTTTCCGGCTTTAGAATGGGAAGGGGAAGATGGAGGAAGTAAAGGGTTTTTGAGTTTGCGGTCAGGGAAGAAAGTCGCGAAGAGAGGACTGGGTGGTGGGCATAATGGAGCGTTGGTGATTGATTTAGATGCTGATGAGAATGGTAAGGGAAAGTTGGGGGAGAGTGGTTTTGCATTCAATGGTGTTGATGTGGTGGAATTGGATTCGGACTCGGAAGAGGAGAGGTCTAGTGAGGATGTAGTTCAGAGTAGTAGTCCAAGAGGGAAGAGGAAGTTGAGTGATGCAATTGAAGGTGTTGCTGAAGAGCTCAAGGATGATGTGATGGCCAGTGAGAATGGTATAGATAATGGCAGAAGGAGATACAGCATTGAAGAAAAAGGGAAGGGGAAATTGATTGGAGAAGCGGTGTTAGTGAATGGTAATGATGAAGCGGAATTGGGTGTGAAATCAGAAGTTTTGAGCTCAGTGGAGAATGTGGCTGCCAGCCCTATTCGTAAAAGGGAGAATGCAGCATTGCCTGAGAGGCAGGTATACAACAGTAATACAAGAGAGAATGCAGCAAGTGGGAACCAGTACATGGAACGGTTTCGGGATATAGCCAGGCGAAATGCTTCTCGATTTGCTCATTTTGCTTCTGAAGAGGAAGAGGAGAATCATTTGCCTCCTCAGGTTGAAGTGGCACAGGATATCGAAGATTGGCCTGGTCCCTTTTCTACGGCCATGAAAATTATTAAAGATCGAGCAGCAAAAAATGCCCAACTGCCCTCTAAAGACCAGACCAAACCACCATTCGTTAAATGGGTTCCTAAAAGTTTTCAGGATCGTCCCCTCTCAAAGAATTTGATCCCTTCACTGCAAGATCTGTGTTTGTCCTTTCTTGCTAAGAATGCTGATGCAATTGTTTCACTTGAGCATGTGGCAGATGCTTTGAGACACCGGCTTTGTCAGATGCTCTGTGATTCTCGAAAAATGAACAGTCATGTCTTTGAGCTTCTTGTTCAAGGATTGCCAACAGAGGTTCGCTTAAGGGATTGCTCATGGATGACAGAGGAGCAGTTTACAAAAGCCTTTCAGCAGTGGGATACCAGCAATTTAACAGTACGTTCTCTTATTTTTGTTGAGCTATGTTTTGTATATACAATATTCATTTGTATATGGTGTGTGTGATATACACTGAACCTGATATACTTATTGTCTGATGCATTGGATTATAGTTTTTGATTCAAGGGACAATCTTGCTTTTTGTGGTATTATGATATCATTTAACTGAAACTAAGCTTTTACCCTAAAAATTTAAGTCTGCTTCTTTATAGTATTGATGCTTCTATTAATAGGGAGTGGAAAGAGAGCACATCTAGGTTGTCATGATCACATCCAAACGCGGAGAAAGGATAAACTAAGTGATCAGAGTTTAGTTAGAGTTTTTTGTTGTTGCTGATTTTATTGCCACGAAGATGTAAAGCAATTATTGGTGCTGAAAGTCTACTTCTTATGTTATTGATGCTTCTGTTAAATGGGAGCAGAGGGAGAGCAAAGAATGACTGGTAACGCCAGCCTGGTGGTAGTAGAAGGAAGAGAGATTCAGGCAGCTAGGCATCAGTTTTGAGTTTGAGATTCTTATTTTGTCATATTCACAGAGAAATCTAGAGAAAGTTGAGCTCGCGAGAATTCTAATCACTTAAAGATTTCAATGTTATCCTGATAAACATAGCTTAGCAGCCTGCATTTATGTTTTAAACAAGGAATAATTTCTCATTGGAAGCCATATCTGTTGCTTTATCAGTAACATGGAAGTTCATTCTTCATTGAGTGTAAACTTGCAGTTTCTTGTCTAGTAATTTGAACAATTTTTATAAGCTGGATATTTATTCTTTGGTGAATCAGGTGCTACAACTTGACCAGTGTGGGCGCTGTGTGGCAGATTATATATTGCATTCTACCTTGGCTCGGTCATCAAATTGCTTGCCTGCACTAACCACTTTATCCTTAAGTGGTGCATGCCGTCTTTCAGATGTTGGGCTTAGTGCACTTGTTTCTTCTGCCCCTGCACTAAGATCTCTAAATCTCAGCCAGTGCTCCCTTCTCACTTCCTCAAGTATCGGCACTTTAGCTGACTCATTAGGATCAGTTCTGAGGGAACTATATCTAAATGATTGCCAAGGAATTGATGCTCTGCTTATTCTTCCAGCATTAAAGAAGCTTGAACATTTGGAGGTTTTGTGGCTAGGAGGCCTTGAAAATGTTTGCGATGATTTTATTAAGGAATTTGTTACTGCTCGTGGTCAGAGTTTGAAGGAGTTTGTTTTGACTGATTGTGGGTAAGTTTTTATTTTTATTTTTTTGACACATCTATATGTGCAACTTTTGCAATAAATATGTGTTTGCCATCTTTTAAGAGTTCCATTGATTTATTGTTGTTTTCTACTGAAGCTGGTTGGTTTTAATTTGGTGCAGAAAATTAACAGATTCTTCTGTGAAAGTCATGGCTGAAACCTGTACGGGGTTATGTGCACTTGATCTTGTTAACTTGTACAAATTGACAGATTTGACCTTAGGATATCTTGCAAATGGTTGCCGAGAAATTCAAACATTAAAGCTTTGTAGAAATGCATTCAGGTGCTTACCTTATTAAATATGTTAAGTTATTATTCAGTTTCCTCAAAGCAAATATGATGCATTATTAATTTTATTTATGATGCGGTTTGTTTTTGCTACATTAGTGCAATGTTATTACAGACTTTCTGCTTAGACAGTGCATATTACTAATAAGAATTTAGTATGAGACTCAATGGAGTTTTTGTTAGTTGCACTGCCCTTTGATAAATTTTCTGGGTTAGATTGTTGACTGCCATTGAGTCGTTAATAGAACATATATATCTCTATTCGTATATTTCTGATGTGATTTTAGGTTAATTTTGATGCTCACTGCACACAGTTGGCATTCCTTTGAGTGTGAAACTTACAGAACAATCTTTTTCCTTGTGACAGTGATGAAGCTATTGCTGCTTTTCTGGAAACTTCTGGAGAGTGTTTAACAGAACTTTCACTCAATAATATCAAGAAGGTAAATCTTTGCTCTCTCTCTCTCTCTCTCTCTCTCTCTCTCTCTCTCTCTCTCTCACACACACACACACACACACACACACCTCTTATAAGAACATGAATACACACATGTTCACATGTGAATTAGTATGTGCCCACCCACCTACACATTCGTGCACTCACACTGTCAAACATCTTTTTGTATGCAAAATTGCCAGAACCAAAGGTGGGGTTTGACTGTGAGAATCTGTTTGCCACTTGATTGGGCTGTAGCCGTAAGTAGTTGTTTGTTCCTACATTATGTATATGGACCGAGTTTGTTTATTATTTCCAGGTTGGGTACAACACAGCAATATCACTTGCCAAACGTTCAAGGAAGTTGCATACTCTGGATCTATCTTGGTGCCGGAATTTGACAGATGAGGCCCTGGGTTTAATTGTGGACAGCTGCCTATCATTGAGGATACTGAAACTTTTTGGATGCACTCAGGTACATATGTTGAGTGTTTGTTTTGTGTCTTGAAACTCTGTAGCAGGTTTAATGAAATTTAAGAGAATGTATTTAAGATAGTTCTTTCCAAATCAATTTATTAAGAATATATTTTAAAATGTCAAATGGTGCTCTTTGCAGTTAACAAATACTTTTCTGGATGGCCACTCAAATCCAGAGGTGAAAATCATTGGCTTGAAAGTTTCTCCAATATTAGAACATGTCAAGGTTCCCGATCCTCACGAAGGTCCATTGCGCTATTCATCCGTCTATTGAGTTTAATCCGAGTTTGGGTCATTGCCGCAATAGGCATCCTGTGGAAACTATATTGAGTTCAATCAGCTATGAAGATGCTCGACATAGTTGTCATCTAGAAACAACCTTTTTGCCCTCTAGCTTATGTAGCCAATCCATTTACTTTTGTAAAGTGAATGCAGATTTGCCCTGCATGTACAATCAAACATGAAGTGTAAAGTGGAAAGATCGATATTTTGGGTAGCATTTCATATCAGTCAAGTGGGAATTCTTTCTTCCTCGCACTTTCGGTGGATGGACTATATTCTTTTCTTCTTTTAAAAAAAAATACAAGCGAGAACAAAGAAAGGAATTATTTTCTTTTCTCTTTTAATAAAAGCGAGACAAAGAAAGAAGGTACGGAAGAAATTTAATGACATCTGATTTCTATCAAAACCTCAAGGATGAAGAGCACTAACCCAAACAGCCTACAGGGTGACGATGCATGTCAATATTCGGTTAGGTGTCAGAAAACTATTAGTCCGTTCTCATATGAATGGGCTGTGCGAGGAACTTAACAAAGAAGCTTGTTCAAAAGCAAAAGGAAAAAGTAAAAAAAAACAACAACAAAGAAGAACCTCGGCATCTCACATTTTTAAACCATTTTTCTCAACAAGAAGCAGTAAAGCAAAAAAAAAAGCATCTGGTGTCATTTTCATAAGTTCAGAGTTCAGACGAGTCAGATATGTGATTTTGCTGATTATTGGAGCAGAAAAGACATGCACTCATAATCAATGGCACTAATCACAACTGGTGGAAAGTCAACATCTTCTGCAACTGATGATGGCGAACAATGTAAGTAGCTCATTTATATTATTGTTTTCTGGGTGGTACCCTTTTTAAGTGAACTCTATAAATAACATACAAATTTTTTATTGTGGAAGACCAAGAACTGTACCGTGCTGCACTCAAAGGCAATTGGAAAGAGGCTAAGAGTTTTTTGGACATAGATCCTGATGCTGTCATAGCTAGGATCTCAAATTTACAAATGACTGCACTTCATGTTGCTGCTTGTGAAGGGCACTCAGAATTTGTGGAGAATATAGTGGAACTTATGCCTGCAGGTGAACTGGCAGAACTGGATGACCTGGGCTACACAGCCCTCCACTATGCTGCCATAGGTGGAAGCCTGAGGTCTGCTAAGGCTTTGTTGGCGGCAAATTCCAATTTAACGCAAGTTGTCGATAGCGAAGGAAGAACACCTCTCCTCCTAGCTGCCAGTTTGGGTTCTGAGAGTAAAGAGTTGGTGTGGTACTTGTTGTTGGTAACTACAGATGAGAAACCTGGTCAACCCTTCACTGGTCCAAGGGCTGCTTACCTTATCAATGTGCTTATTGCCTCAGGTCTCCATGGTAAAGGCCTCTCTTGTGCACACAATGTGGATCACATTGGTCTTTTTTCGCTTATCCCGTTATTATTATGGGGAATGCTAGCAACCTTCTCTCTTAGATCTTCTCTATTTTCCTTATGACACGTGTGACTCTCTTTACACTTAAAATAATTTCATTAATGCATCTTACAAACTATCTTTTATTTTGCAAATTTAACCTTATTGAATGTATTGAATTTTATGTTTCCTTTAATTTATCCAAAAAAAATTAGTAACTTTCTTATCACCTTATTTAATAAAAAAGAAAACTTGAAAGAAAATATGTTTTTTTTTTCAGAAAAAAAATATGAGTAATAAATTCCATAATTTTGTTGCACAGAACAATTTTGAAATAGCCATAAAAATATGTTTTTTCTTATTTAATTTTTTAATAAGGTTGTAAGGAAGTTATTGAAAAAAACAAATTTGGATAAATTGAAAGAAACATGAAGGTCAATACAAATAATATAAGGGTAAACTTAGAAAACCAAAGATAGTTGATATGATGCATTAGTGACATTGTTTTAAATGTAAGGAGAGTGACACATATCATAAGGAAAATAGAGAAGGTTAGAGAGAAAGTTGCTACAATTCCCCTATTATTATTTCACTGATTTGCTTTAAATGTTTCTGCAACAGAAATTTCACTGTATCTACTTGAGAAACACCCTCACTTGGCAACTGCTGTTGATCATCACGATAATAATTGCACTCCTTTATTTATTTTGGCAAGGAACCAGTCAAACTTCCTTAGTGGCAGCAGGCTTGGCTTTTGGGAAACCTGCATTTACCAATGTTATAACTTCTCTCTCATTTTTTGAATTTTACATTTCCCGGTACTTTTTCTGTGCCGTTATGTTTTTCCTACTGATTTTTAAAAAGTTGCCTATCATTTTCCATTTTGGTTGCAGTTCTACCTGTTGAAGTGAACTATGGACCACCGCGTTCAGTGAGGGCCTATGTCGGGGGACATGAAAGCGTCCAAGACCAACTGAGAATGCCAACATCAGCACAGAATAAAGGTCAGGGTATGCAAATTCTGTATCAATATGGCTCAAGTATTGTCAGCTTTTTATCGTATGTGAAGATTATGAGCTGAAGTTTTGGATTCCTTATTCTTATTTTGATCGATTAGAAGTGAAACTGGCTGTGTTTCTCCAAAAGGAATAGTCAGCTATCAATTTTCAGTAATTGACACTTGAATGATTTGGTTCTCTGTTGCAGTTCTTCATGGGTTAAGAAGACTGCTTTGTGGAGCTATTAAACCAATAGGTCTGGATTGGAACCTTACCCTACCATATTTACTACTCCTAGAAGTTCTCCACTCACATCTCTTACATTTTTAACTTGCAGCATCAGCTCGTTTCAGGCAACTCCAAGATGCAAAACTTAGACATCATTGTGCAGTTGAACTAGTACAACAAATTTGCAAACAAATTTCAAAGAAGAATGTTTCTGAGCGTTTGGACTATCTTTTGAAATTAGAAATCCTCAACACAGCCACCGTTAATGGGACAACTGAAATTTTAAGGACACTCCTAAATTTTTTTCCTGATTTAATATGGGTTCGCTTCGGCAACAACAGATTTTTAGTACTCACTTATGCTATTGAACATCGTCATGAAAATATTTTCCGTATGGTGTGTGATAAGACTGCACGAAATAAATTAATGGCTTTTGCAGTACTTGAACCAAGGGAGACCATCTTGCATCTGGCAGCAAAGTTGCCTCCTCTTTCCCAACTATCATCTATATCTGGTGCAGCTCTACAAATGCAGAGAGAGTTGCAGTGGTTCAAGGTGTTTATCCAGAAAGTTTGTCAGTTGGTATTACAAACACACATATTTGACATTGTTAATTTTTTTATTTTGTATGTTTAGGTGGTGGAGAACCTAGTTCACCCTTATTATAAGGAGTATCCAAACACAAATCTCGAAACTGCAAGGGAATTATTCACCAAGGAACATAAACAATTAGCTGAGAGTGGAGAGAAATGGCTAAAGGATACTTCAAATTCTTGCATGCTCGTTGCAACTCTTGTTGCCACAGTTGTGTTTGCTGCTGCTTTTACAGCACCTGGAGGTAACAACGACGATGGAGATCCAATTTTCTTAGATAAGAACACAATCATGTTCATGGTGTTTGCTGTTTCAGATGCAATATCTCTATTTGCTTCTTTAACTTCCCTCTTGATGTTTTTATCAATCCTAACTGCACGTTATGCCCAAGAAGATTTCCTCGAGGCATTACCAAAGAAGTTGATAATAGGTTTAGCTTCTCTCTTCATTGCTATAGCCACCATGATGGTAGCCTTTGGTGCAACTTTTGAAATTGTGCTCAGCAAGAAATTCAATTGGGTTTATATCCCAATCACCTTGCTGGCCTCTTTCCCGGTGACTCTTTTCGCCTTGCTGCAGCTTCCCTTGTTTATCCAAATGGTCCAATCAACATTTGGACGGAGCATCTTTAGGCCTCAAAACATTTGGTAATTTGACGAACCTATGGAAAGATGGTGTTTGCAATTGTGTTTCTTTTTGGCTCTTTTTCATATGTACTGAATACTGATCAGTGATGAAGGCAGAATCTGCATTACGTTGTCTGCTACTATAAGCATACCTTTAGAGTCACTGTGGGGACATGTTTGAGTTAGAAGTTCTTGTCATGTATAAACATGCCTTTCGAAATGTGAATGCATTCTGTTGTTTTCTTCTACCTGTAAAATCAAACATGAAACATCAACGGAAAGATCATTACTTTCTAAGCATTTCTTATCAGCAAGTATACTTATTTCTTCCTTGCACTTTCAGGGGAACTTCCAAATAAAATAATAAATAAATGAAAGTGACAGTAGACTCACCTACTCCTGGTCAACTGTTGCAATTATAGTGAGACTCTTGTCTTTATATCCCCGAGATAGAGAGTGAGTGGTCTGTCAAAAAGCAAAATGAGATTGTTCTCAATAACAGATTCAATTGGGTTTCTATCAAAATCACATCGCTGGCCACTTGCCTGGTGACTCTCTTTGCCATGCTGCAGCTTCCCTTGTTTATCCAAATGGTCCGGTCAACATTTGGACAAAGCATCTTTCTCCCAGAAAACATTGGTAATTCGATGGACCTATGCGAAAAAGATGCGTGAGCTTGTGTTTGGCTGTGTTTGTTACATACTGATCAGTGATGAAAGGCAGATTATGAAATTCTTGTCATCTAGAAACATTACCTTTTCACCTGCTAATGTATGCAGCCAATTTACTATAAAGTGAATGTAGTGTTTTTCCTGCATCTATATATTCAAACATGAAACTTCACTACTGGAAACATCGATATTCTGAAAACATCGATATTCTGAAAAGGGAGAGCTCATAAGTTCACTACAGCCAATAATCACTTTCTTTGTTTTTCCCTTTAAATTTTAATTATCAAATGATGTGGTAGATGACAAGAGGATAATATTAGCTTGAAGAAAAATGATGCACACCGCATCAAATTTGAGTGTTGGTTGTATTGTTGAATTGAAAGCCAGAGCCACTGATTAGATGGTTCCTCTGTTTGGCCATCTTATGTTTTTGTGGGACATACCTTAATGGCAAAAGATAAAGAGAGAATAATTTTACTTTGCGTACGTTTTTGAGAAGAAAGCAGTTCATCCCAAATTTTTAGAACAGCTGGCTTGCCAACTTTGTTGATTGGGATAGATTATTTAGTTCCTTTTTTTAGCAATTTAGTAGAGAAGCGACGCTCTACCGGCGCTGCATGTTATGTTGCTGTTAAATAAGGTAAGTGGCAGTTCTTATTGAAGCTTGTGGAACTTATGTCTGCAGAAGCACTAGCAGCAAGAACCTCCGTGGGTCAAACGGCCTTGCATTTCGTTGCGGTCTCTGGTGACCAAAAACCCTGCTTTGCCACAAATAACTGATTCCATTGGAGATACTCCACTCTATTGGGCTTGTTTGGTGGCTCCTGAAACATCTTAGGAGATGAGGTGGACCGTGGTACCTTGTTTTAGCAACCACGGACGACTTCCCAAGCTGTCCCTTTACTGGTCCTCTTGCTGGTTCACTCATTTGTAGCCTATCCATTCAAGGTTTCTTTGGTAAGAGATTAATCATAGAGCTACATGTTTGATTAGTTGTGCTTAAAAGCCTTGGGAATCCGCTGGAAAATCTTGGAAATAATTGTTATCAATTTCTGGTGTAGGAGATGTATCTCTATAAATAATAAAAATTTAAAGATTAATGTTATCTTGTGCTTGAAATTATGTAATAAATTTTCCCACTTTTGGAAAGAGCTACTCTTTGAGATCTTCTAACTGGATTTGGAACAAACATTGTCATATCATCCATCAGACAGTGATTTTCCATCTTAATTTTGTGAGTAGACTGCATGTGATGTACCAGTAAAGTTGGCTCTTTGAAAAAAAAATTCACAATTGCAATCAACATTAATCAGTTAAAGAAAGTGAGAATTGGACTGCATAATATTTTTCATTTCACCATATTTTGGTTGAACAAGGAGCGACAAGTACATTATATACCAAAAACCTTTGCAGGGTTGTCTCTTTGACTTCATGACTTTGTACAGTAAGTGAGATTTTTGGATTTTGACCTAACTCATGTCACATGTAGACATAAGTATTCTACAGTAATTGTTTAATTCCAAGAACAAAAGAATCATGAATGAGTGTGTGTGAATAAGCTGCTTTCAGGTCTTGAAACGAAGCAAATAAGTTTGCTCTTCTTCTAATAGAGAGCTCGCCTTTTCAACCATCTGACAAGAATGTAAAGCTCCATCAGTCCTTGTTCAAATTAAAAACTTGAGAATAAAGCTGGGTGGGTACAATCTACAAATGAACAACCGTGATAGTAATACCTCAAAACCCATCTTTCGGTACAGTTCCTGCGCTGGTTCGTTCTTTCTATGCACATGAACATAAACCTGTTCTGCACCTGTTATATTGAAAACCAATAGAATAAGAAGAGGAATTCATGTGGCCCTTATTCAACTGCGCCATATCAGACATTTCTATAACCCCAGAGAACAATTCATGCTTCATTTTAATCTTACCCTCTAACAATGCTAATCTAATAGCAAAATGCATCATACTGCTTGCAATACCCTGGCAACGTGCTGCTTTGGAGACGCATAAGTTTGAAATATAACCATATCTATTTGACTGCGTTCTGTTGATGCTGCAAAAGGGAGGAGCCTTTTCCCGCTCCTGTAATAGAAATTAATTCTGTGGCCAACTTAGCTAAGCCATTAAATTGGCCAGACTAGTAGATACAAATGTAGTAGATATTTAGTTTTTAAACAAAATGCTTGTACCCCTGGAAAGGTCTCTCCATCCAACAAGTGCCGGATGCTCAAATCAAGTGTTCCAACGACACTTTTCACAACAGTGCATTTCACATTCTTTGATTCCTTCCTCACCTGACAAATTCGAGAGCAAACACACTCAGCCATCAATTGTATATTTTTATTGATTGGGAGCCTTAACTAAATATAGTGTATATCCTAATGCAAAGAGGGTTCTCAAAATAGAAGCTCAAACTAATAGAACCAGAAATGCAATCATTGCAAATATGGCATACCGTGATAATGCATGAGCATTTCTGCCCATATTCCCCTTTTCTTCGTCTTTTTATAGCATTAAATTCCTAGAAAATAAAAGGATACAATTCAGAATTTTATTTGAGACATATACTCCATGCACACATGTCAAACTCAAAGTGAACGAGTCATTCCTACCTGATCTGTAAATCTCCTTTTGTAGCTGTCAGCAAATCTGTGTTAATCAAGTGTAGCAAGAATCAGCAGTGTCCAATCCTCCATTTGACTGATAAATACACTTATTGGAGACTCGGAGCCCACTAAAGACTGCACACATGCAGAGGGAGACCCACCATTGGTAGGATCCAGCCATGGGGTATTCTCTAGAAATCTTGATTGATTCAGAACTATATGTTCTGAACTATTCCTTATTCCCTCGTTTTATCTATCAGCTTGATTTGCCAGCTTTTGTTTAAAATGGCAATTCCTCTGCATGTACGCTTTATATGATGATCTCAGATGGTATAGACCATCTAGTGGGCTTGCCTATGACAGGAACCTTATGTTCCTCATGTAGTTAGAGTAGTCTGATTAACAAAGACCAAAGAGACAGAGACAGAGAGAGAAGAAAATCTGAAAGTTATAAAAGAGCAAAAGTACACACCGGTCATTTGCCCGATCCTCCCAGTGACTTTCTGCACGTAACCATGCTGCTGTCTGCCACAATTCCAAAAGCATGCAACCACAAGTTATTATTCATGGGACACAAATAGCATACACATCGAAAACTTCATGGTTAAGATGTCATCACCTAGAAGGTTTACTTACCCACAATTCTTCATCAAGGATGGCCTCTCGTGCAATAAATCGTCCAAATTCAAACTTTTTCTCTTGAACTAAATCTTGATCTGATGTTTGCAGCCGGTCAAATTGTAGATCAGGCTCACCTGATGGTTCCAACTTAGGAATAAATGGTGTTGGATGCTTTACTGACAGTTCTTCCATCTTCCTCGTTTGGGAAGACTTTGCCTCCATTTTCCTGTTCATTTGGTAAAGACAAAAAAAATAATGGGAGATATGTAACACTCCAAAGATACTAATTTTCAAATAAATATAAGGGGTGGCCGTTTCTTGAACAAGAACCCTAATTGGTTTGATCAAATTCAAACTAAAGAAATTCCAAACAGGAATTGAGAATGCAACCGAGTAAAAGGAGGAAAAACACACTTCCAGCATACAGGTCGATAAGAATACAACTGAACGCAAATGAAGAAATCCAAGAGTACAATTGAATGCAAACGGAAACCAAATATCAATAGAAATATAAAATTGTAACTCACACGAATGGAACGGGATCAATCCTGTGAAACTTTTGATGACTTCTAATTCTGACATGGGAATATCTCAACAGCATAGGCTTGTGAATTGAAATCGTCAACATCAGGGCAGTTCTTCCTCCAGACTTGACTTTGACAGAGGAAGAATTGTTGAGCTATGTTATTTCACAAAGATGGTGAAAATAATTCTCAGCATGTGAAACACTTGTCTGATCCCTGCTGGAAAAATAGCTGTCTATTAGAACAAAAGCAAAATAATTTCAGCAAACATCTGCGGATATCAAGTGGGAGGTTATGAATGGTGGATAAGACAAGATGACAGCATGTAGGCTTGAGTTTATTGATTTATTCATGAAAAAGAACAAAAATTTATTAAAAAGTAGCTAACATTTTAGGTTAAAAACAATTCTTGTAATTTCCTGGTATGTAGTTGTTACCACATCAGATGGGACCCAAAATCTGGAGGCCCATGATGGTGATGTGGCAAGATAGTGGCTGGATTCTAGCCTCCAGCACTGAACGTGGACTCAAACTCAAAAGTTCTTCCTATCCAAAATCCAAATTTTTTGTGGGACGTCTTGACCATCTGGTGAAGACAACAAGTGGGTATGCAGTAAACACATAGGTTTGTGGAGAAAACCACGGGCAGCAGCCAACTCTCTTCCTTACGTACTACTCTTTCTTTTCTTCTTCTTTTTCTTTTTCTTTTTCATTTCCCTTTTTTCCTATTGATACTAATTATTCTTAAAATAGAGAAAAACAAAATTGTTAATCAAATCTTGCCCAAAGATTTTTGGGCTTAATGTGTGGCCTTGAATAATTATTGAGGACCAGTCACACATATCCAAAAAATTTACCAAATGTGGGGACTTGTAGCTCCAACTGTAGAGAGCATTTAGCCCCACACCCTCTTGCCCAAAGTAAGCTTCTCTCCTCTGACCCAAAAAAAAGTAAGCTTCTCTCCTCTGACCCAAAAAAAAACGTAAGCTTCTCTCCTCTGACCCAAAAAAAGAGTAAGCTTCTCTCCTCTGACCAAAAAAAAAGTAAGCTTCTCTCCTATGACCCAAAAAAAAAAAAGTAAGCTTCTCTCCTATGACCCAAAAAAAAAGTAAGCTTCTCTCCTCTGACCAAAAAAAAGTAAGCTTCTAGGCTAACTTAGTACAGAATATAGATAAGACCATTAGTTTGGTGGTCCTGGAAGACCATCCGCTTCCAACACTCCCTGAAGAGACGGTGGTGGCCTTTCAGCCCAGCAAATTTGCGCCACCGCTCTGATGCCTTCTTTTCACCCAAAAAAACACTACCAAATGATCAATCCCCCTCCTCCCCCTTTACCTCTTTTACACCAAAAAAAAATTTCAAGATTTACCAAAGAATTTATGGATCGAATCTTATCCTATTATACTTTTCGCAATTTTAATTAGAATTTAGAAACTTTTGTTAGACATGGCCACATGTAAGCCGCACATGCAGGATATTTTCTTGGAATATAAAGAAGAAGATTAATATTAACCTCTAAATAATTATGACCACGTCACCAATAATCAATTATCCATAATGTAAGAAAATATAAATGAACATTCATTTCTAGCATTTCTGCAGGGCAAAGAAAAAAGCCAACAGTCACCTTTGTCTACTGAGTCAACTCGGCCGAGCTATCTCATCCATTTCTTCACAGTCGAGTTAACACCAGAGTCTTGGCACCCAAATCAACAAAGATTGTGGCTTTGTGCCTTTAAAACACTAAATTTACCAGGAAATTTCAAATTAAACAAGGAAAAGATTGCTTACCCAATTCTTTGATGAAAAGACGAACTCGCCGATGAACTTGAACCGAAACTATATGCAAGGCGTGGGCTATAGCTCTCACCGGTGGTGAATATGAGTTTGAATTGGGTTCTTGTTAGCTTCTGTGGTTTGATATTTTTTGGGCTGCAAAGCTCGGAGGCTATGGTGGCCGTGGTAATGTTAATGGCGTGTTTCGATTTTTGGGCGTGAAGGGGTCGGCGATGGCTTTCTTTTGAAGGCGCGGTCAGCGAAGCCCAATGTTTTTTCTTTTATAAGGCGCTCTACCCGCTATACGATTTTTCTTTTATAATTAAAAGAATAAAAATCATAGAAGAATGGCTCTCTGTCCGTCCGATCGTCCAATGTCATTTTGAGCCGTTCGATCATATTAAAAGTAGTTGCTCCGGGTAGTTGGTTTGTTTATATTTTTCCTTTATTTGCGCGGTTTGGCCTTTTATTTGACCTTTTTCTTTTGTAACATTGCTTTTGACCTTTTGTTTTTGTGGGGTAATGTTATAAAATCTTTATTTATAGAAGTCATAAATGAAATCAGTCTTGTGAAGAGTTAATGAAAAAGTTGTAGAAGAGTGCCGTATAAACGTGAGCATAGGATGACCAAAAAAATGAGCATAGGAGAGAAGTTGATTGGCGAAAAAAAAAACTATGGGAAACGTGGACAAATTTAATCACATGGAGTTCTGAGTGATGGAGATGGAGGTGTTTAATTTCCTCTGTAAACAAATGTTGAACACTTCAAAATACATAAAAATAACACTCACAAGTCATAAGCTTTACATCACATGCCCCAATGGCCACAACCATATCCATAGTGAACCCCCCAAAAAAGAAAAGAGCACAAACAACAAACACTCCACCAACTAAGAAACTGCCCCTAGCCCTCAAACTCACCAGTCTTCACCCACTGTCCATACTTGTTCTTCATCTTCTCATCCAAATCCTTGGCCTTGACCTCAGCTATCTTTGCAGCATTTTCAATGGATTCTTCTTGAACTTTAGCGATTCGCCGGTTCCTCTTCTTCGTCATGGCCTCTCTCTCAGCTTCCAACCCCTCATACTCTCTCACCCAGCAGCTCTGCACCACACAGCTCAACACCAGTACCACCATCTGCATCATCAACATTGCCATCAGAACCCCACATTCCAACCTCACCAAAACCTTGGCCTCTTTCGGGTCCCGGGGTGACTTGAGCATTGAAATGGTAGAACGCTCCTTGGTAAACAAGGACAATATGCCAAGCAATTGTCCGATCAGTGAGGCAAGGAGAAGCGAAACATGGGTTATGAAGCAGAGGTGGGTGAGCTGAGAGTAGAAGCCTACAAAGGAGGAGAGAATTGAGATGCCAGAAATCATCAGGAATGCCATGCCCATTGAAGTTGGGGGCATCCTGAGGAGGATAGTAGGAACTAGAGAAGTGACAGAGAGTATGAAGAGAGTGAAATTCAAACATGAGAGGAGAAGATTTGGGAAGGAACAAGAGCTCCTAAGATTGGATTTCGAGGCTGCCATTTCTGGGTTTCAGGTTTGAATTGCTTCAGAGAATCAAATGAGTTTTGATTTGGAGGTGGAGGTGGAGGTGGGGAAGAAGATTTTGAACTTTTATAGTAGGTGGCAATGGCATTTGGCCGTTGAGTCTACAACGGCTAGGTTTGGATTGGAATGATGGCCCATTGTCGTCCTCGAATGATGTTATATTCCCTCCTCAGGGTTTCAAATTCTAAGGCCTACAGTAATGATCAGAAACTAATCCACCTGAGCCGTTTGATTGATCTATCAAAACAAATCAGAACCCAAACAAACACTAATCCCACCCACCGGCTTCTCTCAACCCAAAAAGAAAAAAATATCACCTCTTTTTTATTATTAAAAAAATCATATCAATTAACTCAGCCACTAATATTTCAATGAATTAACTCATATCAATTAACTCATCAATGAATACTTTGATGAAGGGTTACAACAGCACTCTTTTTCAAAATACGTGACTGGTGGCATATATGAGGGCCAAGAAGAGAATTTCAATTCATGTCAAGGACTATGTAAAGGCATTGGTAGCACCCAGGAAGAAGATAGAGGACCAGGTGAACATATACCAGATTGAAATTTAAATATCATTTACATGATGCAAAACAACAAAAGTAGATAAACCATCATTTGGTGTGCAACTACACTCAGCTCAAGGAAATAACAGCATGTACAAGTACTTGTGTAAATCTGCAGCATCCTGATCCATCGACATACAAACCCCTCTCCCCTATTGATGGCATTGCGTGATAAAACATTAACAAGCCCATTGCATGAAAAGTCCCTCCATATTGAGGAAGGCTAACCGCTTGAATAAGTAGTTACATCTGTTACATTAGTTTCAGGTCTCTGTTGATCCTGCTGAAGAAAAATTTGGCAAAGTAAAAATGCATTGTAAAATCAAACTGTGGAGCTACTTTGTAACAGATTAATCCCAAACCCATCTTATCCATACCCGTCTCTTGTACATTGCAAATGTACCATTAGAGATTCTGAAATCTAAACTACAAAAAGGCAAGTTCACAAATTCAACACGCATGGAATCAAGTAATAATTCATTAGAAAAAGGCATAGCAAAACAAAGAAAATTCATTCAGATTAGCATGTTGTACACAGCCTAGGATGTCCATGGTGTACATGGGTGTCAACCAATAAAATAAAAACAAACAGAATCACAATAAGAGCTAGGAAATCAGTACACTTTCAAAAGTGAATTTTCATGTTTGAGTTGAAGAATAAAAGCTCGAGTGACCAAAATACTTGAAAGCTATAGCTTTCATCCAGATATTGGATCAAGAGTTTTAGTTGATAAACCTCTCATAAGTGTTTCATACAACATATTATGGATGCATGACTTGCTATAAGAAATAAGTTGGGAAAATATCCTACATACAGAAAAATTTCAGCTATCATCTATTAAGTGATTAAACTCAACAAGTCATACCTGGTCTTTAGGCTTGTAGAAATTGTAGATATCAGTATAGGTTAGAATGGCCTCAACTCTATCTAATGATGCTTGCAACTTTCCCGAGTTCATGTTGAACCATGGTTCACCAGTGCCCAGAGCCCTAATTAATTCAAGGTTTCAACCATGAACCATAATTAATCAATCAAAGAAATTGTTAAAACAGAAAGAAGAACCAAACTGCATGTAGTTTAAAAAGCAAGAAGTTATATATTAACTAATAAAAAACAGTAAAACCTTCACAAAAAAGGAAAATAGAAATACTGATGTATTGAAAGCTCACTACATTAATGTAGTGAGTACTCTGATTTGATATCCTGACTCTCTCTTGTAGTGAGTACTTGGAATTTGACTATTGTAAGGCCGCAAAATCTCTACATTCTTAAATGCATACAAGACTAAGGAACTTGCCCAGTAACTTCTGGAAGTACATAATCAGCCCTCCACCCAAAGCGCATATCCACACCAGGGCACACACCAAGAGATGTCTTATTCCGGATCCGAGATATACCATCTCCACCAAAACATGTAGTAAGTTTCCATTTCCATCCAGTAGCATTCATTTGAAAATTATGGCCTACTCCAACCTGCTTTTTCCAACAGTTTGCAGTGTGATTATTATGATACTAGTAAGGTTGGTATATGCTAAGCCAAGTGTGCTTGAGATGGTGCAAAGGATTCATAAAATGATTTGGTGGTGTAGGAAAGTTGGGTGGGGCGTTGAATAAAGGATCAGATTGAAAGCATCAAACCTGGAGATTCAAATATCCAGTTAGAGGAATCTTTTTCGAAAGAATACGAACATCCTGATGGATAGGCTCATAGATGAACTTCCACATCCGTTCAGGCGCTAAGGGCTTCAAGACAAGCTTTCCTTGAAACTCATTGCATGGAGCATTATAGAACTGAACCAAAATAATGATCTCAATGAATCAGTTTTCAGAAGCACTCAATATGAGTTAATAGTTCTAGCTAAGATTCTATGCATAGCAGCTTATATTAAAAAAAAAATGTAAACACGATAACTACAGGACATTTTTATTAGTAAATGAAAGTTTTAAGATTTTATAAAGTATGTTGCAGTTACTCAGTATGAAGCACATAGAAATCCAGTATTTAAACATCAGGAGAAAAAGAGAAGAAATAAAAGAAGAACCTACAAACTAGGACACAAAAACCAATCCACAAGCAACAAAAAGACACAATCATACTATCTAGATATAAGATTTTTCTTTTGTCATATGATGACACTTCAAAATGTGTAAAGCACCCTCCTTTAAATACATATGATTAACCCGGGATGCGTATCCCAACACATGCATCAAACACCAGAATTGTATAAAAGGCACCAGAAAGGTAGCATGTGTTTACACAGTTTTACTATCCTACACCACAATTGTCTTCCGCCTGACCCTGTGTTCTGCTCCCCTGTTGAATCGCATCATTCTCATGGGTTGTTTAAAGTTTGCAAATTCAAACATACACATCATAAAAAATAAAACTTTCTCCAAACCAAACTTTATTCAAACACCAGTCTTCACAAAAACAGGACATCTGGTGGCCAGCATGGAGTAACCCATCAAAGTAAATACTCATATAAACATAGCAAACAGAGAATTAAGCATTGGCTTATCGAAAATTTCAAACCATTTGAACTGGGCACATAATATAACCGTTAAAAACCGTGAAGAAAATATAATATATGTATATACCTCCAAATTGAGGCCGACCCTTAAACCTTGCACTTCTTTCCGGAACTTGAGAAACAACTCTGATGGTATCAAATTAATACTGTAAAGCTCTTCCCAGGAAGTGGGTTCTTCACCATTCGAACCCCAGTCCATTTTTTGATAAATTAAGAACTGTAAACTGTACGGACGATGCTTTGGAATAGTCGCTCTCAGCTTCTCGACCGAGAGATGGAGTTAAGAGTGGAGAGGGAGAGTCGGGAGAGGTTTGATGAAATGTAAACTGAATTTACAGATATGCCATTCAACATTTGGAAAATATCGGGCATGTCCTATTAATAATAGTAGAGGCTGTGGAGCCAAACCCATTGGCCATGGTCCAAATTGTCAAGATAAGATGTTGGTTCATTTGGGTTGACGTTGGCCCACCAAGGCTTCTACAATGTTCTGGCCCACCATTTTCTCATCAATTCTCAATTTACAAAGAAGAGAATTGATTTCAAGTTTGTTTGTTAAAAAAAAAAAAAAAAAATCTAATGATTTCAAGTTAAAACCTTTTGGTAGTTTATGTTTTTTTTGGGGGGGTTCATACACAAACGAATTGTCCAAATCTCTTCCTTTTATTTGGTTATGACATTGTCGTTAAAGTAAACTTGAAGACATGTTTTTTGAACCTTTGACAAGAGTTGGATTGGATATCACAGCTTATATGACTCAAATAAAGCATTTCTACCAATAAGATTGAGATAAGGTACATGTACAACTCTCCCCCTTTGTTGGGTATAAATTTTGTGCTCAAGTTTCCTAACAAAATAGGTTGTCAAGATGTTAGTTATATAGTTTGTAGGACTTCAAAACTAGAAGATTATTAAGTGTGAGGAGACATCGGTGCGTTGTCTTGTATGAACTCATCTTTTGACCTACTAAGTAGGTGTCGGAACCATGTGCAAACCTTTGCTTTCTTACGACCCCTTGAACACACACAACTACATAGCACCTTTTTTTATTATTGACCTCATCCAATTGCTTAAACGCATTTATTCTCGTGTGCTATGAACTAGACATGCAACATGATCCGATCACGAAGTTGATTTGCATTCCCAAAATAAGGATGCATATAATTTGTTAAAAGTAATAGGTTCTTTATATCCTAAATTAGTCTAACTATGGTAGATGATTTGTTGATACAATGACATGGTAGTCAAATTTTTCATATATAAAGGCAACTTCTAAATTCACTCCATGCCAAAGTTGTAAGTAATCAAAAGATATTTACTTTGTTACTATCTTGAATGGGATCATTTTTTGTGTTATCCCAATGATCAAATGTGACCTTCCATTCAAAATATGCATAAAGAATGTACAAATCTTAAAACTTAACTCGTCATATGGGCACAACTTATGCTTAAGAGGCAAGCAGGTAAACTTTCATTTATTTTAGCACAAGTTCACCATACAAAATTTACCCCTCTAAACAACTATGGCCCAAAAGGGGCAATTGGTTGCCACAGCATTTGTGGAAGCAAGGACCTTGCGCGTTTTGGCACAAATCTTCTGACCCACACATGCTTTCCATTGATTGTAAACTTGGCCTTGCTCACCCCACTGAGTATGGCTTCAATGGTTGATGCAGAGTGGAAAACCACACGAGCAAACAGAGATTGTTCAAAAGGCTGCACTTCTTGCATCTGCAGAGACTCAACGCAATCCCCAAATGCTGCTGTGAAAAATTGCTTCACTTCATGCTCATGTACTGGGTACCCTTTTGAGAATGTTACAAACATGGTCCTCTCGTTTGGTGGCACCAGAATTTGGGGCAAAGCTTGTTCCTGTTGTTGTTGAATTGAAGTTGAAGATGAAGATGAAGATGCAGATGATGATGATGATGATGATAAAATCACCTGGCTGTGATCTGCTGAGTTTTGGGAAACATTTCTCTCAATGGCTTGCTTCATAATGTCATCAAATGCTGGGAAGCACACAATGTTGGCAGCTTTGGTGACACCTTGCGCTGCAGCTTGCTGATTTTCATGGAAAAATTGGAGGGACACTTCTTTTTCCATGAAGCTTTGGAGGAGAGGAATGTCATTGGCCTCAAATGGTAAAGAAAAATGGGTGCCATTGATTATGTTGAGGCATGTCACTGCCTCATCTGCAAGCTCATTGATCAAAATGAAAGGTAAAGATAGGATCTTTTTCACAGCGTTCTTGAACCCAACTTTCTCCAACCAGAGCCAGAGGGCCATGACCTGCATGGACTCCAGTGGGTCCCTGCAGAGGTAAATTGCCAAGATGGTGTACAAATCTCTGTCAATGGAATGAAACAGTTTGAAACCCTCTTGTGACACAAACTGGGAAGAAGTATAAGAATCCATTTTGTGCTTCCTTCCTCCACCAAAATGTGCTAAGACCCTGCTATCTTTTTGGTAACATCAACACGCAGATTCCAAAATCAGTTGAAGAAAAAGAAGAAGAAAGAAAAAAGACAAGATTTTGATCACAAAAATCAATGTGGGTTAAGTTCAGAAACAAACCTGGAAGCTTTTTTCTTACGCTGGGCTGGTTTTCTCACAATGAATGAGGCCTGGTTCTATGCAACCAGGTTTTGTATGACCAAAGTCAAGAGAGCACCTGACAGCAGCACCAAAATATGAGTTCAGAGTTTGGTCCCGAGTTGATTTAAAGGCACTGCTGTCATAATGCAGTTCTTATCAATTTTCTTGTCTGTTTTTAGAGGCTTTTGTTGTTTTAGACATCACTTTTAAGCAAGAAATCATATATGGCAAGACAAAAGTTCATGTGCTTACAAAAAAATTTATGGCATATTTGCCTGGTGTCATTAAATTTCTTCCCGGTTCTGAGAAATTTTGTATTTTGGCCCTGTGAAGATTTTACAAATGCCTGAAGGTCTGTGGGTACCTTAACACTTTGTTTCTTAGTTGGCTATCTGCTAAAAACTGCAGCTTTTTTGTTTTTCCGTAAAACGGCACTGCATGCAACTAATTCTAAGACTTTGCAACCAGTCTTTCTAATGCATTTTCTGTTTCTTCCTGCAGCTGAATTAATTAAGCTGTTAGAAGATTCTTCTTTCTTTTAATTTGAAATAGTTGTAGTTTGAATGCGTGTTTAAAGACCAAAATCCTAAAACACTGATTTGAAATCTTTGGTGGTTCTGAAGAAAGACTTGTACTGACTTCTTTACTACATTGCTCTCAATGAATTGGTATTGATGAGCATTACTTGATCAACTAAATTGGGTTTATGTATCAGGAAAATAACAGAATGACATAATTTTTGCAAATGAATGTATATCCTCAATATGAATTTACCTAGAGATGATACTTGCAAATGCTTTTCAAAAATTAACATCATTCTGTAGTTTAAATGATGCACTTGGAGTTATAATAGCTTTCATATAATTATATGAGTCGGTGCATTTTTAATTATGTCAATATATTAGTGTCTGTCTTGTAAAAGAAGTCGAACATTCCCAAATTTGGAACACGAAACATAAATTTGATACTAGTATGATACAAATGACGCAGTGCAGTCATCAACATAACTAAAGCCTAAATGTGGGAAACATTATAGCTCTGATTAGATCTTCAAGATGCCCAGACATGGTATGCAGATGCTGCAAGAACAGGGAAAAAACCCATGAGACTGAAACTTCAACACCACCAACATTCTTCCGGAATCGTGAAAACGAAATGTAAACCTGAACTGTCAATGTAGATTCTTGACACTTCAAATTTCCAAGCCAGTTATGTTAGGCGTTGCTTCAGCGACACACTGTAGATCAGACAGAGAGAACGACCGCCAAGGAGAGTTCCGTCGAAGAGGAGGAGGGGATGATCCATTACCAGGAGATCTTTTACTGTGTGGATGTAGAGGTGGATGCAGAGGTGGAAGACAGGAAGGAGGAGGTGGTGAAATTGAGCTGCTCAAGTTCTCGCCAAGAAGAAATGAACCTCGACTAGAGTTAGCAGTTGGTCTCTTTACTGCACCATTATTCTTCAAAGGGTCATTGCAATTCCTATCATTACTATGGGCTAATAAATTCTTGCGCTTCTTCATAAAACGATTTTTTGGCTTTGCAAGGTCCTTAACAGAAGAAACAGACGAGACATCTTCCAGGCTTGTGAAGGACTTTGATTTGCCACTATAAAACATAGATATGCCTCTCCTGAAATGAGACAGAGGACAATATTAGAAATCATATGCGTGAAAAGATAAGATAGTATAGTACTTGTAAATATGTTTCTCGAGAATGTAGTTTATATGATGATCTTAAAGAGATTCATCTAAATCATGTGGAAATGATCTCCTACAATAATGGCTAAATATTTGTCACACAAACGAATTATCATTCATGCATGACACAAACCAAAGAACAATTAACAAAAACTTGCACAAAGCATGGAAGGAGTGTGGAGTGGCTTCCTTTTCAGGCTTTTTGATAAATTCTTTTAACCGTTGAGCATTTTCTTGAACAATGAAACCCTCTCATTTTTAGTTTAAAGCTCCCAATTAGAGAAGTTCAAAACTTGAACTAATCAAATTATTAGTACAGACTGACTGTCAAGAACTCATCTTTCCTCTTCCGCCAAAAAGACGGATGTAATATACAGATAGATTGAACATTAATTCAGGCTTCTATGTCAATAAACTTCAAGAAATCAAAAAAGCACGACGAAAAGAGTAAAAGAACTATATTATCTAAGGTTACATATCGCCTCCATACTATGACTCCCTCAAAGTTTTTCTATATGCTCTGTTTGGTTGCTGAGAAGACTAGACAAGGTAGAAAAACTAAACTCGAACATTTTTAATCATTGGAGGATAGTAAAGACAAAAAGCAAGAAAACATTGAAGTGACAACAAAGAAACACAAACAAAAAACCCAATGAAAATTAGACAGAAACAACAACGTGACTTGATTGAATTCCCTTTCCAATTCAAAACGCAAACAACAAGAGCATCCACCACAAGGGTCAAACATTTAATATTCTTCTCACTTCCTCTAGCTTCACGAAAACCATACAAAACATACAAACAAATCCAAATTTATGAAAAACTTGTGAGCTAAGCTTCAAACATAACTGCTTCTCTTTCTCTCTTGTTTCCAATTTTTCATTTCTGGGGGTTTCTGTATATTATTGAATAATTAGCAAAACAATAGATGCTAATAATACTCAAGCTCAAGTCTTTGTTCAATAAGAAACAGCAATATTCTCCAAAAACCAATCAAGCATCAAACTTCAACCAAAATGACGAAAACCCAATTCGCTAATTCAATAAAACTACAAAACCAACCAATTAAAATCCAAAGTAAATAAAAACCCAGCAAAGTAAAGGTGGCAAATAGCATACTTGACAGGCAAAACCTCCTCAAGCTGGTCCATGGTGTCCAAAGGTCCTTTATACGAGCTCTGAATCTCAGCCTCACCGGAGTCGTCGCCCTCCGATGACCCATCAGACGAATCACTATTCCGACCAACTGAAGACGAACTACAAGAGTCCAAGTCCTGCTCCAAACGACGATGTTGAGCAAAGCCCTTGTTCTCCGACGAGTCGTACATCGAGAGACAAGGCATCCCGTGGATGAACCTCGGCCGTTGGATCATATTGCCGCCACCACCATTTCTGTCTAAAGCAATAGATGTGTGGGCTGGTTCAAAGTTGGAAGCTTGCATAGAAAAAAAGAGTGGATTTGGATTGAAAGAAAACAAAGAGAAGAGAAATGACTGAGATGGGCTATTAATAGCTGGTGAAGAGCACATGGGGTGGCGATATTTTCTCCATTTTTCTCATATAAATATCTACTCTGTTTCTGAGAAAAGTTTATCTGAATTGAAATATGGATAAATTAAGCAAAGGGAAAGAAAAAAGGAGAGAATAAATGAGTGAGGCCAAGCCTTATCCTGATTTGAACCCAGAGCTTCAAATATGGGAATATGGGGAACAGTAAACTAAGTTATATGCTTATTAATTTATCCATTTTTTAAATCTTTTCTTTTGGGGTGTGGGGAGATTTTGTGTGGAGCGCTGCTAAATGAATTCTAAAATTAACTGAGTACATGATTTAAGTACACCTAATATTTTAATTAAAATGTAAAATTAACTAAGTACAGCTTATTTAATTACCAAAATACTCCTGATGCACCCTAATACACTTTATCACACAACATTTTAATACTAATCCTAAATTAAATTTATCTTTTTACATAAATTCGTGTCCTCTTTTCAAATTTTAGGTTTGCATATATGACCAATAAAACTAAAATCATAAACCAAGAAGCAGCAAAACCCTCTTGAAAGCAGCAAACCTAATTTGTTCGCCAAAAGCCCCATCAAAATTGAGTTTTAAAAAACCTACAGGGGTCTACCCCATTTTACTGTTGCACGAGTTAGGACAACACCCTTAGGAAAGTTGTGCTCCTGGAATTGGTGCAAGACCTGCATAGCACAATTAACCACTTCCAACATCCCACGTCGTCTGCCTGTCCATAAAACAAAATTCCTCTCATTCTAGATTGCCCACAACACCATCAAAACTTGTTCTACAAACTCTTTAGATGAGTCACCAAACACTTGCACATGCCAACATTTAAAATTCAGGTCGGCACTATTTTGTAAAAGCCTCCACCATGGACTAGTCTACCAAAAAGCATAAACAAAATCACATGAAATGAAGACGTGATGTAAATCTTCTAAAGCAGTCCCCAAAAAAAAATCTCCTTTTTGGTAATTTTATATTATGATAAATTAATAATAGAATGTACTCAATTAATTTTAGGATTCGTTTAACATCACTCTTTTGCGTGTGGTCGGCCATGGTATGAACTGTGGTGTTTTGATGCTGAACAAGGATTTGGTTGATTCTGTCTGTGTGTGAATGTAATGGGGATGGTGATGGCTGGCTCCACTGTTATTTTGATAATGATGAATATTTCTTTACACTTTGCTATTTAGCAAGCTCCCAAAGTCCCCATCCTAACCAAAAAGGAAAAAGATGATGGGGTCACACTTTTTTTTTGGATTAATTTAATTTGCTTATCATAGATTCTAGCACATTGGTTGATTTATGCTTGCTTGCAGGTTTCACCAGAACATGGTTTCCCATAGTATCTACAATCTTTTAATAATTTTTCTTATAAGTGGAGCCACCATTATATTTTTGGTAACCACAAAAATGTCTATTATGCCTTCTCATCGGGTACAAATTCTCAGGTATATAGTTGTGTATATACTTATTCTTTGTATTTCTCTCATAATGTGGCTTGGTGACAGTGTTTTGTTTGTGCACCTATCATTTGTGTTTCTCTCCTCATGTGACAAGTCACATAATAAACAAAATAGAGATATTCGAAAAGCAATTATACATTCGTAAATCACTTTTTTGTTGACCATATTTATCACTATAGTATATGGTATTATATTATATACAAATAACACGTTTAATAATATAAGAGTGGTTTATTCATAACACTTTTGAATTTTCATGAGACGAGTTGAAATTTAGAATACAAATCATGTATTGTAGAACTTCACATGCTATTTGTATTATATTTACTGACCTCCTCTCTAATACAGAAATGTCGCACATATAATGATGACAGTGATCAGTAAATATGGTACAAATAACATTATTGTTCTATTATATATTCTAGTACTTTTCCAAAGTAAAAGCTATAGGAAAAGGACGAAGATGTGATGATCTATAAACTCGAACGTTCTAGAATTGAACTTGTACAAGCATAAAAGCATCTAAATTTACTTTGATACTCATATGCATATATCTATAACTTTAAGATTTTGTATTCGACGAAGTAGGTCTTTCACTAAAAATGAAGTCAATGGTGTAAACTTTTGTAGTTAGGCAAAGCAACATGCACTCAAAATGAAGTTAAAAACACAAAACATTGAAGTAATCGATGCATCCACCACAAAAAAAAAAAAAAAAAAGGGAGGATACAGGTGACAATTTAGACATCGAATTTTCCAAAAACACAAGGGTGCTTTAGTTTATAGACACTATATATTTTACTAATTAGGAAAATACAAATTCAATTCACTTAATTAAGAAAAGGCCAAAGAATAAAAATATGATGTAATTTTACAATTATGCATTACAAAAACTAAAAATTACAAAATATGCCATTACGAAATTTAAGTAATTCATTTTAAACCAAAAGACAAACTACCTTTTTCCTCCATTCTTATTTCTTCCCCCATTTATGTTGCTGAAATTTTCCTTCCTTTTATTTTTATATTTTTCCTTTCCTTTTTATTCCTTCCTGCTTCCACCATTTTAAGTTTGTTGCTCTGCTTTCTTTTGTTTTGCCAGTTTTCCCTTTTTTTTGTTCTATTGTTTTTTTCCTAACTTGTTTATGTTTTCCAAAAAAAAAAGACCGATTCCTTACTCAAAACCATAAATTAGTCACACATCAATGCGTAAGAACTCACCAAACCGTTAATAAAAAAAAATAACATAAGGAAAAGTTATGCTATTCCCATGGATGAAAACAACAGGAAGAGACAAAGTCAAATTCATTTTAAACCAAAAAATAGTACCTAATTTTACAATAATGTAATAAAAAAATATCAAAATTACACAAAATGCCACTCCTAAGGCAAGCACACTATAAAGAAACAAAGTCAAATTCTCCCGTCTCGTAATCAACAACTCCAAAATTAAGAGGATAAAACCCTGCAAAACAAAACCAAAAGCACAGTGTAAGAATAACATAAACCGCATTGACAAGATAAAACTCGATTCTATGTTAAAGTCTTTAAGAATCAACACTTCAACCAAGAATCAAAGTTAATCGCTATGGCTCAGGGTCTATCCCTTATATTTCATATATTTTTCAACTAGGTCAACTTATGCCAAGACATTACCACTACGTAAACGAAATTTTCTTATTCCTTATTATGTGAAACAATGACAAGCTTTTTCTGCCCTCCATCCCACATTTCCCTGCTTGAAACCGCTTCTAGTAACCTAGTCCCCGATTGAGCCATGGGCTACCACATGGTGCTTCCATATCCTCCTTACCCAAAGTGACTTAGTGATTAAAGGTAGCTAAACCTAACGTCATCCCATAGGTGTGTTTCTACTATCCCAAATTTCCACCGACAAACATTATCTAGTTAAAAATTGACTCCAACTAAAAGGAATATAAGATTTCAAAATTCATAAACAAGCATTAATTTGCCAAAGGCACCAAGTTTTGAACAGTGACTGTGACATAAATCGCATTGGGTGGAAAACATAAATCGCAATGCAGAAAACATAAATCGCATTGCAAAAACATAAGCGCAATGCAGGAAACATAAACTGCATTGCGAGAAAAACATAAATCGCAATGCAAAAACATAAATCGCAATGGAGGTGCTTTCATGTTTGTGATAGGAAAGATGAAAATGAACAAAACCAAAAGAAGCACTCGCGGAATAAGATTAAGTCATAAACAACAAGCATCTCTATCCTAAGAACTGCAATATGATCTCAAGTTTCCAAGACGAAATTGAAAATATAGCTAGAAACAAAACAAAATTGAAATATGCATTGCCGCAAACTAAATAATTTAGACAGCAAAACTCCACAAGTACAAAGAGAAGGGAATCAAATCAACACTAGCTTAACAACTCACTAACCAACAACCTATAGATTAAGGGGCAAAACCTCCAATGTATCTCTACTAGGCATCAAAAAGTCACAAATAAAAGATATCATGAAAATGTAAAGTAATTACTAGTAAAAACCTGCATCAAAATATGTAAACCAAGAAAGGCTCACCGGTGAAACCACAGATAAATGAATGTATCAAATAGCGAAACATCTAGCATGTAATCAAATAGAAGATTTCGAATCAATAGGAATGCAGCTACGCTTCCAAAGGCGACCTATGTTGCCTTAACCCAACTTGCTCCTCCTCCATGAAGATAATTCAAGTCACATGAACCCTACCACTGCATTACAGCATCTCCAAATTACTCAATGCAGATAAAAATCCTTGGAGCCTCACCTTGTATATGCTACAGGGGCCAAGTAGATAGCCTTGTGAAATTAGAAGCTCATGGCCCCACAAAAAAAAAGCAAACTACCTATGGGCAAGTCTCCAGCTGATGATTCATTCACCTTTATTTTAGCTTCAAGACCTTGTATGTTCTCGATTCAAAATCTTATTAGCATTTTTCAAATTTTGAGCATCGAATGGCAAATTCTTCCGTACAAAACTTCTCCAAATCCATTCTAGACAACTTTAATACTACAAATGTCTAAACAAAACAATAAAACCCCAATTGTGTATTTCCATACTTGATCGAAATTTCACACTGTTGAAAGCCTCAAATAAATTCAAACAACATACTGCAAAAATATCAAATTCCTATCAACCAATATCAAATTAAAATGTTGAAGAAACACACGTGTCACCAACTCAAGGACAAATCGAATCAATAAAACACATAATACCAAAGACAGGGGGAGCTAAGCAATCATACCAAAGACATGCGTCGTAATTCACCGATCTTAATCGTGGCCGATTATGGTGAACGACTAACAAAACCAGTCCGCAATCGAGAAGAGTCCAAAAAGAGCCCGGATCCAATAAGAAAACCTCCTTCAACCAGGCGCCGATTCTCGGCTCACGACGATGACGATCTCCCATACGTGCTTCACTCACCAGGCTCGCCCTGTGCGGCGACGTCGCTTGAAGATCACCACCTTAAGTTCCGACGCCAGGTTGCTCGCTACCGCCGCAATGCCGATGCTTGTCTGGTCCTTGTCCGATCTCTAATTTTAATATCACTATGGAAACAAAATATCGAAAAAGGGCAAAAATGTAAATGTAACTCCTCATTAATCATGTTTTTAGCACATGGGCTTACTAATTGGTCTTTAACAAAATAAAATTTAAAACTCATCCACCATATCCAAAACAAAAATAGATAATGTATCATATGCTAATTACTAAAGATTTTTATGGTTAAACACTAATTGTTCTAAAACACAAAGCAGGTGCTGATGAGGTGCATTTTGCATGTCTCCATTGAATGAGGAGAATTTAGGGGCCGAAAGAGATGATGATTTTTAATAAGCCTTGTAATAAAGTGGGCCCCAACCACATGAAAATTGAAATTGGGGTCTCATGATCTTTTGTCTCTTTCTTTGTCATTGACTTTCTGCCTTTGACCCAATTGAAGTCAAGACATTCTCAAAAAGTGGGCCCAACAACTATCTAAAGTCTAAACAAATAAAGCCCAACCCAAATCTAAATTTCTCCTGTAAAAACCCTAAAAGAGCCTCCTTTACTCAGCATCTTCTCCCTTTTCTTTCCAGTTTCTTTCCCTATGTCGCTCAAATGAATTGAAAGAAAAAATCACCCAAGTTTTCTTGCCTCAAGTTTGATGTCGTTTGGAAGCGAGTACCAGATTCGTACTTTGCAGAGACAACCCCTGCTTCTTCAGCTATTCGTTCACTCAAATTCCGGCACAAGCGTTTGTCAGATTTATTGGATCCACTTGATTGCTCTGATTCGGTGAGTTTATTCAATCCACTTGTATGTTTTTCATTTTTCTTTTAAGTTGTAGACAACTTTCAAAGCCATAATGAACCTAGCCAACCCCGTTCTCACTGTTTCTTTTAACATCCAATACATTTTGATTCATGTATTTCTTTAGGGAATAATTAGTATTAAATATTTTAATTAACTTCATAAGTTATTTTACTTACTAAATACTAATTTATTTATTTTTTCTTTAATAACATTTTTAAATACTAATTAAAGTAATTAAAAAAGAAATACAGATTATACTATTTAATAGGTATAGCCGAGCGGCTATACTATTAAAATATTCTCATTAAATGGTATAGCCGCGTGGCTATAATGTTAAAATATTCTATTTAAAGGGTATAGCCGGACGGCTATAACGTTAAAATATTCTATTTAAAGGTATAGCCGGGCGGCTATACTTTTAAAATATTCTATTTATTCTATTTAAAGGTTATAGCCGCGCGGCTATACTTTTAAAATATTCTATTTAAAGGTTATAGCCGCGCGGCTATACTTTTAAAATATTCTATTTATTCTATTTAAAGGATATAGCCGCACGGCTATACGTTTAAAATATTCTATTTATTCTGTTTAAAGGATATAGCCGAACGGCTATACGTTTAAAATATTCTATTTAAAGGGTATAGCCGCGCGGCTATACGCTTAAAATATTCTATTTATAGAGTATAGCCGCGCGGCTATACTGTTACACTTACGTAGAAAACATTCTCACTCAGCAGCCGCCAAAACGAGTGAGACACTCATCAGATCAGACACAGCGAGTGAAACCTCGCCGTACGCAGTCGACAATCGCAATGACGAGAATCGAAACCTACGAGGACTTCGTCAAAGTTCACGGTCTGCTTCTGGCGGCCTCGGGATTGCCTCAGTCACTGCACCGCCAGCTGTTCCAGAAGCTTCTTTCGGAGAGCTTCGATGGCGGGTCCCACTTCCAAATCGAGCCCACCGAGGACGGCCTTCAGCGGCGTCTTGTTTTGACCTCCGACTCCATGCCCGAACACTCCGACGTCTTCCTTATCGATCACGCCTGGACTTTCCGCCTCTCCGACGCTTACAAGCAGGTTCTTTACTTCTCTAGCCGTCCTGATTTTCTAGTGCTCTGTTTGGTTTCCGAGAAAAATTCGAAAAGAATGAAACTTTAATCTTTGGTGGTTTGTTTGGTTGTGTAGTTAATGGAAGTTCCTGGGTTGGTGAGAGGATGGCGGCGATAATGTGTGTGGATGCTGATTTGAATTCTGATTCAGAAGAGGACCGTTTGAGTGAAGGCAATGCAAAACGGAGCGTTTTGGAGGTACTGGAAAATGAGATTACTGAAGCCAACGGGAACGTGAGGTGGTTGGAGCTTGAGGACCTTGACATCGATGATGAAACGCTGTCGTCCTTAGACTTGTCTACTAAGTGCCCAGTATGTCATTTCTAAAGCTCTATAAACCCAATCAGAAGTGTTCGAAAAATCGGCATAGGCGCCGCCTAGGCGCTAGCCGGCCTGGGCGGGTTGGGTCCTTTTTTTTTCCTGACTTTAAAGAAAACCTACCTCAAGCTGCTTTCTCTCCTCTCTCTCCTCCTCAAGCAGTTCAAAATAAATTTATAATTTATAATACAAAATAATTATTATAAAATAAAATTAAAAAACGCCTAGGCGCCCGCCTACCGGCCTAGCGATTTTTTGAACATCTTGCAGTATTTTTTTTCCTAAAGTCTAGTATGTTTATACTTTCAGGGTTTGTTTGCATTATCCTTGTGTGGAAATAAGCTTGAGAATGTGGAAGTAGTTGTTCAGGAAGTTACCTAGTTCAAAAATCTAAGAGCTCTATGGCTGAACAATAACCCAGTAGTACAAAATTGGTAAGCATGCTTATTAATATTCAGAGGTGTTAATGTCTGCTTTAACTGAGCCACTTCTTTACTGAGAGATTTTGTTTTGTTTTTGTCAATTCAGTGGTGATGAATTGACAGATAAAGTTCTTCGAGAATTGCTGAATCTTGAAATATATAACTCGAAGTTTACCTCCAATTATGGTGAGTGGGCATTGGGGTTTTGTGGAGGAGTGTATGATAAGGAAAATCCAGGGAGCGTTGATCAGCCTGACAACACATTGAAGCAAGTCACTGATCTTGATCTGTCAAATAGATGTATTCACAATTTGTTTAATAAAGCATTTTCTATTTATCTCTCACTTTTTTCATGAACCATTTTACTATTTCTGCTGACTAAGTCTGGTATTTTATTTTATGTACATGGTAAAGGATGATGGTGGATTTTTAGAGTCAAAGAACATACTGAGATGATTGGTAAACTAGCAGCATTCACTGATATGGTTACTTTTTCTTTTTCTTTTTCTTTTTTAGGCATTTACACCTCTTCAGCTTCCATGTCTTTCATACTTGAATCTTCAGGGAAATCCATTGGAAGAGACCGCAGTGGGTGAGCAGTTACTCAGGAATTTTCCTTCTTTACAGTCCCTGGAGGTAATATCTTCAGGAATAATTTTCTCTAGCATAAAGGTTCCTTTGTTGAACAAAACACTTTGACTATCATTAAAATGTAAACTTATTTTATAGGTGAATATTCCTGGCCCTCTTGGAGAAAGTGCTGTACAAATCCTTGAATCTCTTCCTAATCTTTCAGTACTAAATGGTGTCAATGCATCAAAAATATTTGAAACTGAAAAGGATGTGGTTGACTCAGTGCTTCAGCCACGTCTTCCTGAGTGGACTGCAGATGAGCCACTTACTGATCGTGTTATAAATGCAATGTGGCTATATTTAATGACATATCGACTTGCAGATGAGGAGAAGATCGACGAGACCTCTATACTGTATGTTTCTCAATCTCAAAGAAAACAGATTTCTCGATGATTCATGCATTGAAAGTGTCCATGAACATAAGCGGTAGATTATTAAAGTATTTTCAAACAGAAAAACATAGTTATAGTGGAGCATTGTATATCGTTGTACTCTGGTTCTGCTTGATTGGTATTTTGTTGTATCTCTTGAATAATTGAGATTGCTATCTTCACTGAATAAATAAATTGCACGTACATGAACAAACAGCCAATTATTTACTTTGAACTGATGATCCTCTGCTTTGGTGTTCTTTGTAGATACGTGATGGATGAGCTGGGTTCAGCTTTGCGGCATAGTGATGAGCCAAATTTCAGAGTGGCACCTTTTCTCTTCATGCCAGAGGGGACACTAGCATCAGCTGTGAGGTTGTTATTTTATTTTTTTTCCATTTGGTTTTCTGCTTTTCTTACGAATTTTCCACGTCTTCTTAGATGAACTTGGTATCCAATTTATAATTGTACTGTAGAAATTTCATTCTTGTTGTTTGTATGGCAAAATTGGCCATTTGAAAGGTAGATGCAGAAACCTGGGTTCTTTGGAGTAATGGATTTACTTGCCTATGTTCCTTTTGGTCCTTTACATAGGTCCATGGAGATGTTATATGCATAATTTGTACTGATACATCTCTGCCTTTGGTGTAATTTGTATGAGAAACTACCACGGTAAATAAAATAATTTATTGGTTGTATTATTTTCAGCTTCTCGATATTGTGGCCAATCCAGAATGTTCAAAAAGGTTATGAGTGCACTCGTGATTATCTTTTTGGTATTGGAGAGGACAAGCAACGTTCTGCCAGACTCACAGCTTGGTTCAATACGCCAGAGAATTATTTTATTAGAGTATGGTTACCTAATAAAACATTAGGATTTGGTTTGAGCTATAATTTATTTTCAAATTGTTGCTTGTCGAAAATTTTGATATTAATTGACATTAATTTCTGCAGGAGTATGAAAAGCACCCGCAGAGCATGAAATCAAAGAATTTAACCTCTCCGACGTTGGATTCATGTCCAACAAGAAGCCTGCATCGTAGTGAAACCTCGGCTTTACGTGTGTACACTGATATACCTCAAGTAGAAGAACTGTTAACACGTCCTGAGTTTGTAATCAGTAAGTATTGTAGTTCAGTTTTGCATGACTTTCTAGGCTTAACTTCTTATGTACTTGTTCAGGAACTCTCCTTTTAGAATATTTTGAGTGTGTATTTTATGTTGCCATGCTCTGATCTCTATCTCTCTCTCTCTCTCGGTTTTGGGTGGTGCTTTCAGCCACTGATCCGAAGGATGCAGAAATCTTATGGACGTGTACACAGGTGGATGAGGATATGAAGAAGGCTACAGGAATAACAGACAATCAATACGTAAACCAGTTTCCTTTTGAGGCGTGTATTGTGATGAAACATCATTTGGCAGAGACTATTCAGAAGGTTAAGAAACCAGATTCACTTTGGATGCAAATGCTAGTGTTAATACTCTTCTACATGATCCTCCTTTGTCTATCGTCCGTCAGTTTAAAATATCAAGTTCTCTCCCTTCAAGATAATCGTCTTGCTTATTATAATTGTTTACCAAAAGTGAAATAACAGAATCTTTTTACCCCCTATTAACAGGCGCATGGATCTCCTGAATGGCTGCAGCCTACATATAATCTTGAAACACATTTGTCTCAACTTATTGGTGACTATTGTGTACGTAAAAGAGATGGACTTAACAATCTATGGATCTTAATGTTGTGCAATTCGCTTCCAACACGAGACTCCTTGGCACCTTCTCGTTTAGACCAACGAGCCCGGATGCCACTCGGTGAGCGACAGAGCATTCCAAGACCTCTTGGATTGCGGAAACTCCCCAAGAACTTGTTATCAATGGACTTTGTGACTGGCACACACACGAACATACACGGATGAATTTAATGCAAACACCTTTGGAGCAAGCATACAACCATGGACACAAAGATTTATAGAGGTTCGGCCAACTCTTGCCTACATCCTCTTGGTGATCCCCTTGAGAAATTTCACTAATGAAAGAGTATGTTACAACTTTGTTTTACACAGAAAACCCCTTAGAACACTACTCTCTCCCCAAGCTCACTTTTCTCTCACACCCTTGCTCAAACCCTTGATGCCCCTGCTTTGCCCTCTTGCAAAGCTTACAATGCTTGTTTCCCTTGTGTTTCCCCTTTGCCCCATAGCCTCAGCCCTCTTGCCTTAGCTCTCTTGGACACCTTGCATTTTCAGCTCTCTTGCTCTCTAAGCACTTGGAACTCCCAGCCCCCACTTGGGGCTAGAAGCTCCCCTTGTGCTCTTCAAGCCTTTGCTCTCAAACTCTAGCACTTGGCTCCTCTCTTGAGCCCCTATGTATGCAATGTCTGCACTTCCCACTTAAGTAGACAAGTGAGAAGCCTCCCTACATCATTAGCCACCCTGTAAAAGTCTCCAACATGTGGCAAACCAGCCACCCAAAAACCAGATCCATGATTCAAGGAAAGCACAAGTGGTAGGCAATCAAACAACCCACCAAACTATACTTTATGTTGTTTCAGACTTTCCCTAGTAGCCCCCCCATGTCCTAGCACTCATAAAAGTCTCTTGGAGGCACATGGAGTTGGGTAGGACAATGACCCATGTGAAAAAGCACCTTGAAAACACGTGGAAACATTCAGCACAGGCAGCATGCGACCGGTCGCCAGTTCTTTGCGAATTTCCCAGCTTTTCGACTCTGTCTGAAAACGACCGGTCGCACCAACCTTGCGACCGGTCGCATCCTGCGAACACTTCGGAATTCCCTCCTCTGCTTGCATCTATGGTGAGCCAAATCTCCAACACTTAAAACCATGGAACATGGCACGAACTATAGATACAACTGTCTCTGGTAATATATCTGCTATCATACGGCTCATGGAGACTGGACCCAAGATATGTCAGAAGTATATTGAGCACCCTGCTTTGTTCCAAGGGAAAAAATTTGATATCCGCTACATAGTTTTAGTTCGGAGTATGAACCCTTTGGAAATATTTCTTTCAGACACTTTCTGGGTATGCACATTGTCTCAGTTGAGTAGATTCTTTCTGATTTCCAATCATGAATGTGATATTTTACCTTCTGTGGAGTTGATGGGAAGAACATCCCTTCAGGTCTTTATTGTTCGAATTATTATCTGTAAGATTTCTCTTTTCAACTAGTTATTTTCATCTCCATTTCAGGTTAGATTGGCAAACAACCAATATTCTTTAGACCAGCACAGTTTGTTTGAGTATGAGACTCACTTTACTGTTATGGTATGTTCTGCACACCATGCCGTAGCATAAGGATTGTACTTCAGTTTTTGAATTATTCAACAGGACTTTATATAATGTTAATTCTTTTCATAACCACTTCACTATGGCTTTCAGAACTACCGAGGGACATTGAATCACAAGAACACATCGGAATTTGTGAAGGAATTTGAACAGGAGCACCAAGGTATAAGGGGCATGTCCAGTTTGTATTCGTTTGCTTGCTTCACCCTCAAGAGAAAAGGTTTTTAGGCTTTTAGCATGCTAAGCGTACTTGACTAACTTCTTTCGTTGATTCTGTGTTTGTTGCAGTTAACTGGTTGGATATTCATTCGAGAGTTAAGAAAATGATCCGATCAGTCTTTGAGGCAGCTGCACAAGTACATCCAGAGATGCATAGCACAACATCGAGGGCCATGTATGGGGTGGATGTCATGCTTGACTGTTCTTTCCAGCCAAAGTTACTGGAGGTATGTGTATTTTAAGCAAAATCATCTTTCTCGGATTCTTCACTTTTAGTATCAATGAGGGTACTTATTGAAGTCCAAAGTTCTGCAAAATGAGGGATTGCTGAACTCACTTTCGTGCTAGTCTCAAACAGTGATGTGAAAATAATGCAATTTTGACCGCTTTGTAGGTGACCTACTGTCCTGACTGTGGAAGAGCATGCAAATACGATATGGAGGCTATAGTTGGAGACAAGGAAATGGTTTAGAGGCCGTGACTTTTACAATTATGTCTTTGGTTGTCTCTTTTTGAACGAAACAACTCATGTTAGCCCATTGTAATTGAGCTATAGAGGACCAAATAGAATTGTAAGGATTGCGTATCGGCAGTTTTGGGTCATCAAACCCACAAGTTATTCCCTTATGTCTTGTACAATGGAAAAGTTGTAATCAAATCCTTCCGCATTACCTGCTGGTTTTTGAAAAAGAGTTACAGCTTTGTTTTGATAGATTTCTTCACAAATGTTATGTACAAGTGTAATGCTTCGTGTCCATTTTCCCTCCAAAATTTTCTCTCCAAAACTAAAGTAAATGAAGGGCAGAGAATTACAAATATGCACGTCTAGAAAAAGTGATGAAGCTCCAAGCTACTTGCTTGGTTCAGATGAGGATTGTGATTGACTTCTGAGCATTGGAATCTTCCTTTGTAATTCAAGATTGGACATCCGCTCAGCCTCCAATGCTCGTTCAAGCTTTAATATCATAAATTACCATATTTGTTAGCAAAAATTTTCATGCCAAGAAAAATGATAAGCCAACTACATTGACAAAGTTGACTATTCACAAATAACTAAAGTAGAGATGATAATACCTTTGCTGCTCGGGTACTCCATTCTCCTAAAATGGCTCTCAATCTTTCATTCTCCTCAACGTACTGTTCAAATATTAGTTAAAATGGGTAGGAAACCGAAGAACAGAGAAAAACTATGCAATACAAGAATCTAACTGCATAAACATGCGGTTTGATTCACAGGATTTTTAGGGTTTCGGGCAGATATTAACCAAATATTTAATATTGAACATTAAGAGATAATACAGTAGGATACCTGATTGTTAGTCGTCCGAACTTTCTGGATTTCAGAATCCCTCTCAGCTATCAACGACCGAGCAAGCCTTAACTCAGACTGCAATTGATTCATCTGCAATGTAAATTTATCTCTGAGTTACCTATTAACGTTGATTATGTGATGTAGAAGACAACAACATATGAAACATTCAAATATTCATTCTGATGATATCAGCTAACTGCATCAAACTAACAACCTTTGATTTTTCATAAAGTATCAAGAGCAAAACCCACTTGGTATTCAAACCAGGTATTACCTCAGCAGAAAGCGTCCGTAGTTCCTGATCACGAGCTGCCAATAGATGGGCAAGGTCAACCTGCAAAAACAGGCACTGGTAAGCATTGCTCTAATCATTTTTCATATAACAAAATAGCATGAAACAAGATCACTGCTTGAATTACTATGGCAGGCTTGCAGTCTTAAAATATGCATGTCCATGTTAGAAATCACTTCAAGAGCTTTTCCTATTCAATAGAGTACTTCAATAATAGAAATTAATTACCTGAGGTGTGCTTCCATCATTAGTCCGTTCATATTTACATAAGCACTCTTGCAATCGAAGGATCTATACAAGTTTAGAATAAGAATAAATAATACAATAATAAAAAGTCGACTAGAAAAAACTTAATATGCAACATGGAACACCTAATTTCCCATGCCACACTTCAGTGACTAAAAGCATTATTCGAAAACCTGAAGGAACTGCATGTTAGAAGATTCAGTGCAATAACACAACCACCAATCTCAATAATACACCATGAGATACCTCTTCACTCAAAAAATGAAGGTTTTCACGCTGATATTGCAACAAAGCCATCTGCTGATCAGAGAGTCGACCAGCATCATGATACCTGTCACAACACATATTGCATCAGTTTTAATTGAAGTATTAATGCATATGCCTCTTTGCATGTGCACGAGCAAAAGAAACTTCTTCCATTAGGATGCATGAAATATAGCAGTTTCCAGTTCATCCAAGTATCTTCTGTTATGAACTGTTAGAAATTCTTGTGATGTATCTCTCTTCCATTCTTATAAAGGTCGGAAGCAAGATTATAGGATATCACTGGAAAAAAGAAAAAGAAAAAAAAAATGATTACCTCAAACCTTCCAAAGAACTTGAGGGTTGAAGAGGAGAATATAATGACTTTAAGACATCAGGCTGGGAATTTAATGAGTTGTACTGGTGAACATAACCTGGAAACACCGGAATTAAAAATAAATGAGATGTGACTACAATCAATATAAGAGCTCATGTTCTGTATATAGGTGTGCTTGTTGGAGCTCTACTTTGTGCAAGATATGATAAAAATACAGGATTAAGTACAATGTTTGAGTGCAAGGATAACTTTTTCACATAACCAGCATGAAATAATTGTATACCAAATGCCCTGTAAATCTAATTCATTGAAATTCCATCCAGTAAAATGGAAGAATTTTAAATCTCTTGGGCATAAAATTAGGGAATAAAGAGGCTTTTCAAATCATCTAAATAAGGTCTGACTAAAAAACAATCCCTTATTTGATTAAAAAAAAAAAACGATCCCATATTAAGCCTCCACTCTCCAGCAAGAAAACCAAGAAAGTTCCCCAAGTAAGCTAGCAAGTAACCCGATAAATACTTCAAACTTCGTAATTAAAATGCACTTCCCAAATGCACACAAACTCACCAATATAGAGACTCATAAAAGATCCGGCACATATTGCTTCAATTACCATAACAGTCCTGCAAAATTTAAGGGTAATCAATATTCAGTCATGGGCCAATTCATAAAACTAGTTTTCATATCAAATTTATCCAACCAAAGTCTACACAACATCTTGATTTCTTGGGCCAGAATTTGAAATCATTAATGTTGTGGAAATCATGGATTTGAAAAGGAGTAAAGAAACTGGAAAGGAGATAACAGATACATATTCTAATTAAGAAATGATTATGCTCAGCATCATAGGTTGGTGTTGATACCTCAAAATTGCGGGCAGAGTAAGGAAACTGATGTGGGGTCTCCAGACCATGACAAGTAACATTGCAGCAGTTCCTAACATTCAAGCAATATATCAGAAACCAAATTCAAATAATAATGATAATAAAAATATTTTCAGGGAGAAAATAACAGCAGATAAATAATAGGAAATGGTACATAATATAATACTGGCACTTTTGTGTAGTCTCTGCAATGATAAAATTTGGATACCACCACATATTTCAAGACGGAGGGGGAAAAACAGACCAAATAAACAACTCAAACACAAACCAGCATACCATATGAAGTAGCTGTGAAAGGTAGGCGAACAATATGCTTCAACTTCTGGCTGAAACTATAATACCCCTGTGAAACAATGTGCATCTCGTGGTTAACAAACCAAGTTGTAGCTTATGTAACAGCAAAATTTAGCATCCCAACACAAAAAATACTACCAGACAAGTAATACTGAAACAGGAGTGCAGTTTAGAAGCTGGATCCATTTAATAAGTTTATCAGAGTCACTCCCACTCGGAATATGCAATTCTGAAACTCGGGGGAAGATTAATCCCCCATAAACTAACTTTTGGTGTTGATGACACTTTTGCACCAACATAAACTTTCAGTTCAAAGGGTGTAGCTAATCGGAAGTTGTATTTGTGTATAATGTGGGTTCCATCCTAGGAAATAGAAAACTAATTAAACAAAAAGGTTACCTGTAAGCGTATTTTCTGAACTTGGTATACCAGATACTGCTGAAAGATGCCTGAAAACGTTAAATACAAGCTCTAGTGCATCAAAGATTCAATTTTGATGTGTAAACAATTAAATTCGCTATAATTGATCAATGCCCAGATCAAACATTACAAAAAACCTGTGACTATCAGAAGAAGGACGTTGCAACTGCAAAGCAATTGCGGGATTAAATCGCGTATGGGATGAAAAATCCATGGAGCTGCGACAGCCAGAGAAGCATAGCCTATGAGTATAATCAAGTAAAAAACACTTCCGAAAAGGCTTCTCGACTTCCGGTGACCGAACAATGGAGCCTCATGCATTATATCCAGAAACCTGAAAGTGAAGCAATGGAAGCAAAAGCAGTGATTTTTGAATCAGGTAGCAGAAAGTGAACACATTCACACATTGTGTGGCAATCACAATGAAGATTGAGGAAGACTTACAGTGCGTTGTCCTCAGGAGACGTTGAGGGCAACGAAGCGTACCTCTCTCTCTCTGTTGACATTTCTGATCACAGATTTCTCAAATTCTATGTGAATTACGATCTCTCTTTCAAGTTTGAGCCTTTATAAAGAAGGAAGTTCAGTCTCTCAGACTCTCTCTGAGCTTGCTCGTTAATACTTGTTTATTAATTGATTAATTAATTAGTAATCAATTAAATAATGTTATTTAGTCAAAAAATCACTTTAAATCCTTATAGTTTGTAAACTATAAGGGAGAGGAATTTCTCACTAACACACACAACTATGATTCAAACATGAGATCTCTAGTCTGCAAGTCAATACCCTTTTTCACTGGTTAGACCCCATTTGTATCCTTATAGTTTTAAAATCGAACAATTCAAGGACACCTTAGGCCATCCCCAATGGTTGGGGCTCTAAATATCGTGGATAGAGCCTCATTTAGAGTTCCGATGGAATCTTTGGGGCTCTAAAAGCATATATCCCACAGTGGTAGGCTCTATATCCGCGACTCTATTTATGATATAATTTGATTTATATGCTATTTTTGTTTTTTGTGAACTTATTTTGTTTTATTGTATGTTTATGTTATGTTAGGTTTTTTTTGTGAACATTTCAACGCAAAAAAATCAAAATTTGGACAAGATTTTTTTAAAAAAGTGATTAGAGTAAAGAAAAAAAACTAACTATTTATTTCTATAAATAAAAAAACACTTTCATTTGAAAAAATAAAGGGAAGAATAAGAGGAGAGACAAAAATCAAGTTTGTTTTATTCATTTATGTGTTGGTGTGGTTGTTAATTCATTCAAGTTTCCTTCTATGCGGTCCCACTGAGTTTCAAGGGCTTCAACTAAGGTCATACATTTGGGATTAGCTCCGGTGGGGCTCTAGCATATAGAGCCCAAAAATTGTTCCATTGGGGATGCCTTTTGCAGAGAGAGGCTAGAATGAGAGCTTAAAGTGAGGAGTTATAGTGAGGAGAGCAATCTCACCATTAAAAAGACGGTGAACCCCCCAATGCACCCCCCTATGTACTTTGTGATGGTTAGATTGCTCTCCTCACTTTAAGCCCCTCACTTTCTCATTCTAGCCTCTCCATTGCACTTATGCTCTATATCTAAGAGCCCCAAGGTGGTAGAACCCAATTTAAAGCCCCCATTGGGATGGCCTTATAAAACTTATCAAATTCTTCAATTCCGTTGTGTTTAGAGCACAAAACTTGACATAAAGTGATAACAAACTACATAAACCAAAATTAACTTTTTACCAATTAAAACTATATGAATAAAATTGACAAAATTAAAATTACGAAACTAAAGTGTTAAATCGATGACAAACTACATTGACCAAAATTAACTTTTTGCCTATTTATTTAAGTATCAAAGCATTGGGCTTAATATTTGGGCCCAAAGAGCCACAGCCTAAGTCTCAAAGATGGGTAATGTTACCTTAACCAGTCGGTGAGACAAGCTCCAACTAAAATCCCCAGTGATAAACCCTAAGGCAGAGCCATCACAGCTGCAGAAAAATGAGCCAAATTTCAGGCTCTCTGCTTCGTCCTCCATTTCTGGTTTTTGGGTTTTCCTTCATTTCATCTTTTATGTATTGCTCTGATTAATTTCACCCTAACTTGTCAATGAGGGTTTGGTTTGCTATGCTGACATTGTTGGGTTTTTCGTCATCTCCATGAAGACTAAGGATCCGAATCCAAAACCCAATTCGATTTCCGGGCGACCTATAAGAAAACCTGGTCAAACGAATCAAACCCAGACAAGGATTGTGATTGAGAATATCTACGAGAGCAGAGCTGAGCCAAGTGATGGCGTGGCGGTGCAGATGACCCTCTTGTTCTTCACAGCCCGTCCCACCTTTTGGGTTCGAGCCTCCAAGATCGCCATTTCCCATTTCCACAGTCTTGCCCATGGAGGAGCTCGACCTCAAATAGAGGTAATATCAAACCCAGAGGCTTGGTTTGTTAAGGTTGTTTGCACTCTCTTTGTTCGCTCGCATGCTTTGGATTCTTACTTGGGTTATCTTAGTAAGAACTTGACGCCTTCTATTGCTTTTGAGGTTATTAGACGGCTAAACAATCCGAAACTAGGGTTGAAGTTCTTTGAGCTTAGTAGGCTCAGTTTGAGTGTTAACCATAGTGTATGGACGTACAATTTTCTTTTGAGGTCTCTATGTCAAATTGGTCTTCAAGATTCTGCTAAGTTGGTGTTTGATTACATGAGGAGTGACGGTCATACGCCTGATGATTCGATTGTAGAACTATTGGTATCATCCTATGCCCAAATGGGCAAGTTAGATAACGCTGAGAAACTTCTTGATGAGGTTCACTGTGGTGAGGTTAGATTGTCTCCTTTTGTGTACAATAACTTGTTCAATGTGTTGGTTAAGCAGAATAAAGTAGAGGAGGCTGTTTACTTATTTAGAAAGCATATGGGTTCGCATTGTCGTCCAGATAGTTGGACTTTCAATATTCTAATTCGAGGTTTATGCAGAATTGGAGAAATTGATAAGGCTTTTGAGTTTTTCAGTGATATGGAGAGTTTTGGTTGTTACCCTGATATCGTTACATATAACACACTAATTAGTGGACTTTGTAGGGCTAATGAGGTAGATAGAGGGTTTCATTTACTCAAGGAGGTTCAGTCAAGAATCGAACTTTCACCGGATGTTATAACTTTTACGTCAGTCATATCAGGCTACTGCAAATTGGGTAAGATGGAGGAGGCCTCTGTTCTTTTTGATGAGATGAATAATTCTGGAGTTGGACCAACTTCTGTTACTTTTAATGCATTGATTGATGGATTTGGTAAGTCTGGTAACATGACTTCTGCACTTGCTATGTATGAGAAAATGCTCTTTCATGGTTATCGTCCGGATGTTATAACCTTCACTTCCCTAATTGATGGCTATTGTCGAGCTGGGAAACTGAGTCAAGGATTAAAGCTTTGGCATGAGATGAATGCAAAAAATGTATCTCCAAGTGCATATACGTTCTCTGTCCTTATTAATTCTTTGTGCAAGGAGAATAGACTACAGGAGGCCCGTGAGTTTCTGAGGCAATTGAAGTGGAGTAATGTCATTCCACGACCTTTTATATATAACCCTGTGATAGATGGATTTTGTAAGGCTGGCAATGTTGATGAGGCAAACCTAATTGTGGCAGAGATGGAGGAGAAGAGATGTAGCCCTGATAAAGTGACATTTACCATTCTCATACTCGGGAATTGTATGAAAGGGAGAATGTCAGAGGCAATTAGCAACTTTAAAAGGATGTTGGCAATTGGTTGTGCCCCAGACAACATCACTGTAGATTCTTTGGTATCTTGCCTCATGAAGGCTGGGATGCCTAATGAAGCCCATCACATTAAGAAAATCGCATATAAGGACCTGAATTTGGGTATGTCACCTTCACGAAGAGCTGATCATTTGAGAGCAAATGCAAAAATTCCAGTGGCTGTTTGATTGAAGCTCTACCAAGAAAGTGGAATTGGAACACTGCTTGCAGTGGTTGGACAAGATCCTCCCACAATGGTAGTTCAAGTATCAGAATGAAGCATGAGCAGTTTGTGACACAAATGAGTCGACAACTAGTAAGTGCTTTGCCCATGTTCATTTTTAGTGGAGACTGTATAATAGCCTTGCCATACAACCCTTTGCTCAACGATACAATTCTTCAATAGGCCGGCCCTACACTCGACATGGTTATACTTGTTCATGTTCCGGCTTATCGGCCACCATGGATCTAGTGTCATGGCAAGGCAAATGGAAGTGGGAGGGAGGAATTACAGAGCTTCATAAACTGAACAAATCACTTCGCATAGAATAATTTTTGTGCATACTTGTCCATTTTAATTACTTCAAACGTATCAGCAAGTGCCTATGTCATAAGTGATTTGCTCGTCTCGTTTCATATTGATGGCTTACAAATGATTCTTCTAAATTATGAAAATCATTGCCACCAGCACCAAGGATGCTTTGCCGCATTACCCGAGAAATTGCTGTTGTATGAATTTCATTCCATTGAATCTAACACCTCACAAAATATATACTCCCAGTTATTTCTTTTCTTTTTGGCTTTTAAGTTTAGATTCACGGTGCAGTGTTGTCAGTTCTGGATTTAAACTTTGAGCAATACATAAATTGGAAGGAGTGAATTAAAGGATTAGAGTAAACCATGACAACGGAAACCTAATGAAAGGATTTTTTTAAATTTTTTTATAATAAAAAAATTAAAGAAAAAGATTATGGATCTCCCAATAGGGTTTCCTAGAATTGGTGATTGGAGCTGAGGGTCTTTTCAGAGATTACTCTGGTACCATTGGAGCTGGGGGCGTTGTTAGAGATTACTCTGGTGCTTGGCTTGGTGGCTTCTCTGCAAACATGGGCTTTGGGCAAGTTCTGCAAGCTGAATTATGGCCTTTTTATCATGAAATTATTTTGGTGTGCCACAAGAAATGGTTCCCACTTGATATTGAATATGATTCTCAAATTGTTGTGCAAATGCTTTCTTTAAAGTTTGAGGAAGAGCATCTATATTACAGTTTGGTAACTAGTTGCCAAAAGATGCTTAGGTCCAAAGATTGCAGTATTTTTCATAAATATAGAGAAGGAAATTGACTTGCAGATAAATTAGGAGCTCTGATCTCAAAACTAGATTTGGGGTGTAGTTTTTGGGAGGGTGTGCCTGAATGATTTGGACATTATCTACTATAAGATTTAAGTGGGATTGCTAGACCCATAAGTTTGTTTATATAGTTTTGTTTATGAGCTTCGGCTCCCTTAGAACCCAAAAAAAAAATCAGAATTTTATCAAGCCAAAGAAAAAATATATACAGATATCAGAATTTTACAACTTATTGGCCGGCCGAGCTTTAATTATAACGATCTAAGTTGCTTGCGATAGTGGGAACTTGACTTTGTTGTTCTTGTGACCCTTCATCTTAAAAGGAAAAATAAATTTAAATGAGAAAAGCAAAGTCTGTCAGTCATACTTTGCAATAATCCAGATGGGTATTATCGTGGGGAAACATGAATATCACCCTAAGTTACTTTTCTAACGGATTAATTCCATGACATATAAACAGCATCAAGCATTAAATTAAACAATACTAGATTAATATCTTTTGGTGTAATGGCAAGATAATTTAAACAGATGTCTTTGTTGCTTATCATTACACTGGCCGTAAATAAGTAAAGCCTTGTATCTTATTTTGTGCAGCAGGACTGAAACATTACAATCACCATAAAACAAATAACCCTTCTTCATCTTCAAGCTGGGAAACCTACTACTCCAACAGTACAACATCCCAGACTGAAACAAGATGAATATTGTATTACATATCCACAGCAAGGCCACCATTTCTTCCGATTCAAGCAACAATCGGGTACGATGCACATGTTGCAACACCTGCAATCCAGATAATCGAAATCAATAAGACCATGCACCTCAATTCCCAGCCAAGAACATAATCCAAAGTTAACCGGAAAACTTACCGCACATGTTCTTCCCAAACTCCATCTTAAAGTAGCCATTGTCACCCCAGCTTTCTCCCCAAGAGTTCTTGATGAGCCAGAAGGGGACACCGCCTTCCTCTCCATACCCAACTGCAAGAACAGCATGGTTCACATCCTGCCAAACAAAAGATAGGAGATCAATTAGGTTAACATTTTACTTAATTTGATAAATAAGCATAGATTAAGGCTACTCTGCCTCATTCACCTAATCAGAAATTAAAACTCACCATGGGACTGCTGCCACAAGTGTCACTGGTGTAGACTCCTGCCTTGTAAAATCGGAAACTTTGGACCACCTGAAAGGCGACGCTGACTGGCCGCACAAACGCAACTGCATGCTTTAGTTCTTGTTCATCACCCTGCATAATTTTCCCTATAACAATTAGAAGCTGCGCTCCTTCAACTTAAAACATCTCAAAAGTACTTATATCAACTAATTTCAGTCGGATTAGCGTGTCGAAATAACAAGTTCTTTAATTTTTCTTTTTTCACTCCTACTAGGCTTACCAGGGTGATATTGACAGAGTCCAGCACTTGGACACCAACATTTTCAGCTGAAAATTTGCAAGCCCCGTCGGTTCCAACGTAAGGATATGCAGCCTCGGTGTCGAGACCGCCATTGTATTTGATGTACTCAAAAGCTTGAGATGGCAACCCACCATTGCAGCCAAAGTTATTGAAAGCTCCAGCACAATCCACAAGCTGCTGCTCAGAGAGAGAGATTTGCTTTCCGAATGCCTGCACATAAGCTGCCTCAAGAGCCCCAGTGGTGCTGCAGCAGCCACATATTTATGTTAAACATTAGAAGCACTTAATTAGCACACATTTCATTTAACTATGATCTAAAAGTACTTAAGCTAATTAAACTAACCTGAATGTCCAGCAAGATCCACAGTGACCTTGGTCTTTAACTGGGGTCACTATGCCTTCTTCTCTCCAGTTTTTCTGAACACACACAGAAACAAATATAATACAAGAATTTGAGACCTGGGCTTTGACTGCCCATTAAAAAAGAAGAAGAAAGCTTAAGCTTTTATTATACCGAGTCAGGAAGAACGGCATCAGTGAGCTTGTGGCTGCCCTTTGTGGTGGCAGAGCAGTTCTGGGCAGCTCCCAACCTCTGCCTTCTGAACTCTTCCCAACTCCAATCAGCAAACCCTGAAGTGTCATCGATTCATCGACGCAACCATACAATCAAAACCCAAATCCCAAAATATTACTATATTCTCTTTATTATATTATATTATATTATTATTATTATTATTATTATGAACTAAAAACAGACTAAAAATTGAAAAGGGTGGCTTCAGAATATTATTACGATTGACAGCAAGAGTGTAAGGCAAGCCCTTCTTGTTTGTGGATCGAATCAGCTTCTTATTCTCCGAGAAAATCTCATACCGCAGCTTCATCTCCTCCACGCTCTCATACTTCTTCCCGTACCTTCATTAACACAAACAAAACCAAAGTTAATTAACTAAAACGACAGCTCATGACTTCAGAAACGAATTCAATCACTGTTTTGATCGGACGGTGATGAGGGACGGAGTGCTGGGTGTGGGAGGCCCACTCACCGGTGAGCGAAGCGGGCGAAGTGGAGGGCGCGGCGAGAGTTGCCAAGGACTTGGACGACTTGCTGCTCCAGCTCACGGAGGCCGTCCGATACCAATCTGATGGGGTTGGACTCGTCGAAGCTCGATGCTGCTGCGCCGCAGCTGATCGCCACCAGGACCAAGGCGGCGGATAAGACCAGTGTCACGCGAGCCATTGTTGTTGTTCTCCGACAACCGTGGAATGTTGGAGGAGAGAAGATCGATGGAGATTCTTGTTATTGAATATTTGAGGTCACGAGGGCCTCCCTTGGATTGGGCTTCTTATTGTACGAAGCTACCCAATCAACAGTTGCCACGTTACTGTGGCTGCGGGTACCTTGGGCAATTCTATACGTATAGGCTTTTGGTTCCGTTGTCGATGACGTATGGCATGACCTGAAGCTTTTTGAGCCGTTTCTGTTTAACGCTTGTATCGCAATTTCGCAAACGCATTTTCCTTTATTTATTTTTATAGTTTTGTTTACTTTACGTTTGAAACATGAATATTGCATTTTGATTTACCAATTCACAAAACAATCACGATAAAACTATCGAATATCTCGTTATAAAATTACAGAAATGCTTAAAGGTGATTTACAATATTAGATATCATATGAAGTGAATGTAAAAGCGAATCTAGTCTGATTTTGTTCGTATAGGCTTTAATCGGACACCGAACTAATGTAACATCATAGTTTGGAATGGATGATTTAGTTTTAAGCTTCAAATTAGTTACATAACTGAACTAAACTGATTCATTTAGCGGCCGGTTTGGTTTGGTAATATATGTCAAAGAGAACTTTATACATATGTCAAATTTGAATGTGCTGGAGATTTTAGTTTCGATGTTAAATGATTGATATGAATATGTGTGTTAAAATATGATAGTAAATAAATGGGTGCATTTTTGCTCACCACTTTAACCTTAGGTATACCCTCACTACCATCCTCAACACGGGTTTTCAATAGACCAAACCGAGTTGAACTCAATCAAACCAAACTATTTGTTGTTTAATTTAATTTACCTCAAAGTACACTATTTTAGTGTAAATCAACAGGGCAGATTTTTTAAGATGTTAGATGTCTCTTACAACAGGTCCTCAAATTTATTTTTCAATTTGCTCTAAAGGAAGCCAATAGTGTTGCACATAGATTGGCACGGTTTAGTTTGGTTAAGGAGGATTCTTTGTTTTGGATAGAGGTACTCTGATTTTATTCAGGACGCCCTGTTAGTTGATTCTAAGAATCTAAGTGAAGCTCCATAATCCTCCATTTGTATCTCTTGATTTTCAATAAATGAATCCTCATGTTGTCCGTGCTTCCTTTTGGGAAAAAAAAAAACCAAATTAACCTTAAATGAAGGTACCGATTTGAAGATATTTATGTAAAGAATGACGACTTGCCTAACTGCTCTCTCTCCCTCTCTACGCTCAATAATTGAAGCAGTTAAACATTTGTTTGTTTTTATTGTCAAATTGATGGAATCAACCACCATCACTATTTTGTCCATCTTCAAAGAAGAGCCATAGATTATACCCAAAAAAAAGATATGGGACAGCATGAAAATGATGTTGGAAGTAACACAAACCAAGGGGATGAAATATCAATGAGAATTGGGCCAAACAAAAGGGATTGGACAACCTGTGTGGACCTACGAAATAAATAAGTATCGAGACGTCATTAAAATTTCTAAAATTCCCAAAAAAAGAAAAGAAAAAATAATTCAGGTGTTTTCATCTAAGTGTTGTCGACCAATTTCTATTCTACCTAAATCCTTATCACATAAAATGTTGTCATGCATGATGCATTTTACACATCGGTGTCAATTATAAAATAATCTTTTAAGCAATGATGCATTTTACACATCGGTGTCAGTTATAAAATAATCTTTTAAGCAATTACAGACAGTGACGAAAATGTCAATATTTGAAATGTAAGCGAATTAGATATTTTATATGGTTTATGTGGTTTTTTTGTCCTTCTTTTTATTCACCTTAACTTGTAGCAATGAGAGTTTGAACGAAATAAGTGTTCTATCACTCGAGTTGAAACTTTCTATATGTCATTCACTTCTTTTTTTCTTTTAAATTATAACGACTGGAGAAGGGAGCACTTTTCCTGGAATTCGAACGGATTACAAAAGGGAGGGACCTCACCACTGAGGTAAACCCCTTGGTCATATGTTATTCACTCTTAAACCTTCATGAAATTAATTTGCCACAAAGAAGGCAAATTATGAAGAAAAAAAATATCGTGGTACTTAGAGCATCCACAATGGACTCCCTAAACTACCTCCTTAGATAAAATTTAGGGAGGAAGTGAGAAAACCCACCTCCAACCATGCTCCCTATCCAACTCCTAAAATAGGGAGACCTCTAGGAGCTCCTAAATCTGAGGAGAGAGAAAGGGCTCCTAGTGGCTCCCTATAATTAAATGCTTCTTTACTTTAATGTTATTTTAAGTATTTATTTAATGCTAATTATTTTTTATTATTATTTTATATGAAGAGAGAGCATTTATGCTAAATTAAAAAAAGAAATAAATCATTTATGATTCCCTAAACTAGAGAGCATGGTTGGAGTTGAAATTTTTTAAGGAACTCCTAAAATAGCTTTCTAGTGTTTTTAGCTAAATTTTAACTAAAAAATAAGGAGCATGATTGTGGATGCTCTTAGTACTTACTCACATACCAATGTCTAGACATGTAGATAGATTTTTAAAATAATTTTTGTAAATATCTCGAAGATAATTATTTTCAACCACTAAATAAAATAATTTGAATACATCCATTAATTCTTTGTCGTTTTGGTGCATGAATTCATCCATCTATTTCTTGCGTCTAGATTCATCGATATGCGCTTTTGTCCAATAGTTGGTTTGAAATTAACAAATGGTATGGTGACCGGGGAATCTTCATTGTCTTGGACCATTAGAATATTCAAAATCCTGCTAATAGAATTATCGTTTTTAGTGTAATAATTTTCTTAAGGACTTTTTCTATTTAGGAGTGCGATTATATACTAAATTAATACACACTACACGGATGTTAGGAGTCGAATCCATAACCTTATTTAGAGAAACAATTGCTTCAAAACACTACACTAGTGAGTCATTTACTAATGTAACTTTATTTGTTTGGTGAAACTTTTTGAATTTGTTAAAGTTCGTTTCTCGTTTAAATTTACATGATTTTTTTTTTCTCATACAAAATTCACTCCATTAATCTACTTCCAAGGAATCCAACCAAATTAGGAATCAAACAAAACATCATGAGACTAATAATCTAATTTTGGTAAGCAGAATTGGTTGATATTATTTTATCATACGGATCTTGGACCTTAGCCTCTGTGACGATCCAAAGTGCTCCTATTATTTCCATTCACCAAGAACCCAACAAAAACCTAGCCCATATTTTATCTTCATTATCAAACTTTGCATGAAGCCCAACCATGCGCTTTGGGCCCTCCTATGTTTCCATTCATCAAGAATCCAACCCTTAATTCACCAAGCAACCAACCACATGTCCTTGTCATTATCATCCTCAAGTAATGCTACACTTACCACATTTTTATTCTATATTTCTATACCACATGATGTGGCATGTCCATATCATATGACCACGTCAATTAAATCAATGAAGTATTTTAATAAAGAAAGTTTAATTAACAGTTTTTTTTTAAAAGTGTTAATAAATTATAAAATAAAATAAAATGTTAAATAATTTTAATTGATGTGGTTGTTCACCTCATCTGCCACATAAGGTGGTATGAGAATGTTGTATACAAATATAGTAAAAGTAGTATTATTCTATCGTCCCCAATGATAGCATCAATCACGGAGCGTTGGTGAGCGACCTGAGAATTCATATGTGTAACTTAATAGATTCATACTTGGAGACGGGACAATTGATGTCATGCATACTTCTAAACAACCCATAATATCTCGATCATTCAAAGTGTAAAACTCAGAAAAAATAATGTTATGTTAACATCACTCACACTCGAAATTCTAATAAATTTCCCCTCCTTCTCATCCTCTACTTGGACAAAAAGGCATGGAGTGGACCGTTCTTGCACACAAAGTTATACACATATACAAAACCTACGTACACATTATAAATTCGCTGACTGCTCACACGGTTTAGAAGATGACACAACACACACCATGAGACCAAATCAAGCTTTGGAAATGCCCGTGGATGGTTGACTTTTGACCCAGACACAGTTTCACGGCGTGTTAGTTATATAGTTCTTATAACACACTCATACTCTCTATATATAGATTTTCTCATATGCAGACGTTTGTTGCCTAACAAAATCAAAGTTCAGAACAGCACACGTATGTATCTATATGCAGCATGCCCTTAATTTGTACTCGGTTTGATTGAAAAAGTCAGACTTCAGATATTAAGCAATAGATGCATGCACTGAGTCTCTGGTTGTTGAACTGATGGCCAAATTTAACTGCATCATGCTTACCATAATCCCACAGGGCCTGTGATGAGATCATAAACCGACCATCGATCCACTATGAATTATTATTCCATTATTAGGTGCTTCATTATCTTTTTATATATTTTGTTTTCTGTATAGTTTTTTTTTTAAATTTTCAAGAAAATTAGGGTTTGAGAAGAAAATGATAGTGATCATGATGAAGTCAATGAAATATGCGTAACTGCATACGATCTAAAGAATTTGATTTGTGTTTTGGTTGTTTGGTGAAAACCCATTTCCAAAGAGCAGGTAGTTTGATATTTGTCCAATTCTAAATTCTAATTCTTGACCATTTTGAAAAATTTATATATAACAATAGTCCTATTTACTCACGTGATTATTATACATTATATGTTTAGTGCGCGGATGCATGAATGAGCACTATTGTTAATCATCATCTAATAGACAGTGGTAATATTTTAAAGACTCGATTAAAATTTGAAGGTCTGTATTAACGAATTAATTAAATAGGATTAACAAAGGGAAGTGGGCATTAATTTATCATGATTAGCTGCCTTCATCTTTTGAGGGAGGAGACATGGGTTGATCATTGCCTAGGGGAGGAGGCTTAGGGCAGCAAGACTGTCTTATTCATCATAAATTAGGATTAATTTTATTTCCTTCTAGTTGCTAAATGCTAGGCGCATCAGATTGTCTTAATTTTGATGTTAGACCGCTCCGTTATTGTAATGGCTCTTTGTGACTAGTTTGTAGCTAGTGATTTTTTTGGTTGAATTATGAATGCAATCTTAGAATTTTTATAATAATAAAAAAATGCTAGCTGCACCTATGAGGTCACTTATTGCATATTATAAACTAGGTTTTCAAAATCAGAAAAATATATGAAATTACATATTGTATAAATTAAAGTTGCATTCATCGTGTTCAATTACCAGCTAGATGCACCTATGAGACATGTGTCACCTTTAAAGGTGGTGGTGAGCATAAACCTTTAGTTAATTTGATGAGAAAAAACGCTAAAGAAAACCTCTTTTTTTTACACATTGACTTCAAATTCTTTTTCCTTTTTTTAATCAAAAAGAAATACTTCATTCATCACTGTTACCAAACAAATGAGAAAAGTTTACATACGAACGGAGATAGTAAATATGGCCTCATTAAAATCTTGCCATAAAAAACTCCAATAAAAAAAAATCCGGTAAATAAAAGAAGAGTATCACCGCACCTCAATAATGCAGGCATTGACTTCAATTCAAACATCTTTTCCTATTGTTTTTACTGATATAAAAGTCAAAGAAGATGAACTTTTTATTGACCAAAACTAGCTTTAATAATATCGTATTCTTGCTTTCCAACTTTATGATGATAAAAAGCCAATGACATATTCTTTCTGGTCCCAAAAGATGACAATGCCCATTGACTTTCATGAGGTGACGACAGAAATAATGTCTCCCACACCTCTAATCCCTCTTCCCTTGTGACATCTTCTATGGATATAATTCTGTGTTTTGCTGCCGAAGCTTCCTATTTCATTGACAATATCCCTATTAATCAGTTTAAAAACACTTGTTTAAAACAAGATTAACAAAGTCATTAGCTTAATGCTACCCTATGACACCTCAACCACCCCAAGAGGACCCCACCTTTGATCTCGATAAGGTCAACATAAACAATCATGACCGTCTATCTGATCTGCCCAAACTCCATAAAACCAGATGGTTATCTAATTGGATTTATATTAAACTTCTGTGCTCACGTTGTGCCTTAGGGTGACGCATGGATGACGGTTTGGTTATGCTTTTTTGGGGAAAAATGCATTTTCTTCAAGGCCAATGTTCTGGAAGCTAAACTCTATTGCAACTAGACCAACCTTTTTTTTTTCCTAACAAAGTCTAAATTCTAAACTACTAGGAAACTCAATTTCATTTCATACCTTTTCTAGGGTGAAATAGCTGGATTTTTCTTTGTTTCTCTTGCGAAGTTTTCAATCTCCTAGCTGGATTGCTTTTGTTTTTTTGGGACCTTTTCTTCCTCTGCCGCTTGTTAATTTTAAGAAAAGGATATTATAAGGGTGCTAATGCTTTACAATCCATCATCCCACCCAATTACAGAAAACAAATGAGTCATTAAAAAACTAAAAGAATTCATTCTTAATTGTAATTTTTTTAGAGTATAAGCGATAATCTAAACTAAAGGGGATGATAATTTCTCTCACACACAACTAAGATGCTATGAGGGTTCGAAACTAAAACCTCTTGTCTGTAAGTTAATGCCCTTTTTTATTGGGCTAGACGCGGTTAGCTATTAATTGTAATTTGTAATCATACATTCCAAAACACACAATGTTCCTTTGTTTTTTTCTATTATTTTCAGCCTCATGCTTAAAAGTCAAGGGAACCGTGTCATTTTAGTCTTAGAACCAACTATGTGGATGAAGGACTCATTGTCCCCATTTATAAAATAACAAAGTAATGCCTAAATCTGAAATCTATAAATATATAATAAGGTGGAAAAATTCCATGTTGTATAGATAGAGTGATGCAGAGAATGTCATAGAAACTATAGAAAATTTCATAAGGGTTGATAGAAAGAAGTTGCAGACCTCTTTCTCTATGTTTGGTTTGGAGGGCAGGTGGTGATTTTGAATATTAGTCCTTGTCCTCTCCTTTAAAGTCTTCCATATCATTGCTCATTGGCACCATCTCTTCTCATTTCTTCTAACCAAATTCTTTCATTCTTCAAAAACCCAAAAACTTCACCCCAAAACAACAACAACAACAAACTTGTGCAAACATTTCAGTCTGGGAAATCTTCGTTAGTTTGAAGCATTTTCATCAAGAATGGCAGTCAAGAAACTCACATGGAGATCCATTGTCCCATATTGCTACAAGTCTGAGCGCCCATCATCAAAGGCTAGCAAGAAAGTGGTAGCAAAACAGACCTCATTCCAGAGGCTTTCTCTATCTGATTTGAGCAATCCAAGCTCAACATTTTCAGAGGACCTCTCCATATCTCTAGCAGGGTCTAATCTTCACATCTTTACACTTGGGGAGCTAAAGGTGATCACACAGAGCTTCTCCTCCAGCAACTTTCTCGGTGAAGGCGGGTTTGGACCGGTGCACAAAGGGTTCATTGATGACAAGCTTAGGCCTGGTTTGACAGCCCAGCCTGTGGCTGTCAAGCTCTTGGACTTGGATGGTTCTCAAGGCCATAGGGAGTGGCTGGTGAGTGCTTTTTGAACAATATTTTCTCATTATATTTAATTCGGTTTTCCATAAATCCTCTGTTTTGATGATTCTGATTTATTTTTCTACAGACTGAGGTGATCTTTCTTGGACAACTGAGGCATCCACACCTTGTGAAGCTGATAGGCTATTGCTGTGAAGATGAACATAGACTACTGGTGTATGAATACATGCCAAGAGGCAGCTTAGAGAACCAGCTATTTAGAAGTATGTTTAACTTTCCATATAACTAAATTTTGCATTTTTAGAAGCTTTCAAATTTTCAGATAACTAATGTCTCTTTGCTTGTTGTACAGGATATTCAGTATCACTGCCATGGTCAACAAGAATGAAAATTGCGCTTGGAGCCGCAAAGGGCCTTGCCTTCCTCCATGAAGCAGAGAAACCAGTTATCTATCGTGACTTCAAAGCTTCAAACATCTTGTTGGACTCTGTAAGTATTAAATTAATCTGTTTACTTTTTTTTCCCAGGAATAAATTTTTTTGTTCCTTTTGTTAATTAGTCAAAATGCTTATATTCTTTTAATTTCCAGGATTATACTCCCAAGCTCTCAGATTTTGGTCTAGCAAAAGATGGTCCAGAAGGAGATGACACACATGTTTCTACAAGAGTCATGGGCACACAAGGCTATGCTGCTCCTGAATACATCATGACAGGTACTAATTGTTCATACAACTTAAATTCAACCCAATTCAGATTAATCTTCAAAGACTTCATCAATCAAATTTGGATTAGTTTGTTAAACTTGTTCTGTGGAATTGAATTGTTTTCAGGTCACTTGACAGCAATGAGTGATGTGTATAGCTTTGGAGTGGTACTCTTGGAGCTTTTAACAGGAAGGAGATCTGTGGACAAGAACAGACCTCACAGAGAGCAGCACCTAGTAGAGTGGGCAAAGCCTATGCTGAATGAACCCCGAAAACTTAGCCGAATCATGGACCCGAGACTAGAAGGCCAATACTCCGAAATTGGGGCCAGAAAGGCTGCTGCATTGGCTTACCAATGCATCAGCCACCGGCCGAAACAAAGACCGAAAATCAGTGATGTGGTCAAGACCTTAGAGCCACTCAAGGATTTTGATGACATTCCCATTGCCTTTGTGTACATAGTTCCTACCGAATCCGATTCGATTAAAGATGTAAAAGAAGGTGATGCACAGAAGGAATTGAAGAAGAAGAACAACCACCATCAGCAAAATCATCAAGGCCTTAAGCATCATCAGCTAGGATCACCAAAGTCTCCACATTATTACTCAGAGAATATGGTGCACCAAAACCATAGAAATAATGGTTTAAAATCTCCCTTGCACCAGAGAGGCAGGGGAATATAGAGTAAAGATTAGCATACATGTAAATCAATCATACCATTCAAATCCACAGTGTAAAATGTAAATAGAGATATGTCAAAGTTGCCTCGGCTGGCTGCATATGGTGTGTAAACTAACACCACTCTGATCAAGTGTGACAATTCTTGTGAGAGGACATGTTAATTTTCTGAAATTTTTGGCCTACCATGATAGTTTTTTTTTTGTCTTTCAGCTTAAAAAACTTTATCTTTTTGTATATTCATTTGGGTTTCCTTTTTCAACAAAACAGAAAGAAAAAAAAGCCAAATTCAAAAAGTGGGGCGGCAATCACAGTTCACAATCTATGCTGAGCCAAAAGCAGATAGCCATTTTCAACACTGTGTCAAATACAGCTAAGCAGAGTGAATATATTCAAAACAACGCGGAGAGGAAAACTATGGAAGACTCATTGGTGAGGTGACATTGAAAAGCATTTGTCACACTAAATAATTTAAATTCAACACATAGTTTGATGTGCTAAAAATGACAAACACAAGGTGGCTATATGTGAATCAAGATTGGAGGCCAATGATTTGAGCTAGAAACAAAAAACACTGCAAGTTTCCGTGTCCACTGGCCTCTCAACTTTATATGCATGATTTGCTTTCATGGATGGAAGACCAAACCTAGTGTGTATAACATAATAGGTATGAATCTTAATAACCAATGACAATGAGCCATGCAATGATTGGAGTTTGGTGAATATTTTGTGGAAGTCCACTGTTGATGCATCACTAAGAATAAAGAATGTTATGGGGGAGGCTACAACAAGCGGCAGTGGCAGTGGCAGTGGCAGCCTCCCAATTGTTAAAGTGAGTTCTCCTAATTAATCAAGGAGATTTATTTCTTGATTAATTAAGGGATTTACTTTCCTTATTTTAGATAGTTAATAAATCATTGTATAATTAGGAGATACTATCCTAATTGATTACTATATTTATTTCCTAGTAAAGTTCCCCTCATGTAAATCCTTATATATACCTCTCCTTATGGAGAAGAATAAAACAAGAACCTAAAGTATTCAAACCCATATTCATATTTCACCATTATCGTGAGCAATCGATCCTCTGTCATTCTCTACATTCTCATATCAAATTTCTCATATTTAAATCCCAAATCCCTAAATCAAATTTCTCATATTTAAATTCCTCAAATCCAAATCCCTCAAATCTAAATTCCTCAAATATAAATTCCTCAAATCATCTTATCAAAATCCCTAAACACATACCGTCAAATCTTACACATACCTCTCAAATCAAATTCATTATCAAATTCAAATTCCTCAAACACAAATCTTACATATCTCAAATCAAATCCTCTTATCAAATCCTTACATCAAAGTCCTCAAATCAAATTCTCAAATTCTTAAATCAACTTTTTACTTCCGCCAAAGCGATGTCAAGACCCCCTACGATTCTCTCCCACCTTGAAGAATCACAAAAGCATGTTCCATCCGCCGACCCGCCATCCGACTCGTGCTTCCATCAGCCACCACCAAAGGCTCTGCTTTTCATACGCCTCAAAAAGCACACATGGATCATTGACACCGAGCCACCGATCATATGACCTTTGATCCCTGACAAATTACCACTCATACACCATCTCCTCAATCGGTGGTGTCTAATGCTAATGGTACCCTCCCCGTGATTGGGGAGGGCCTCACTCTCTCTCCTCGACTCTCTCAAATTGGATTCTCAGGTTGGATTGTCTGCCTTTACACCATAATCTCTTGTCTCGTTGCCCAAATTACTACGCTTTGAATTGTAATCAGTAACTTTTTGGCCGAATCATTGTGTTTTTCAGACATCCTCACAGAAAGACGATTGGTTGTGGTACTCAAGTGGGCAAACTCTACTACTTGACTGGCGCCGATAGTGAGACCAAGGTTGGTCAAGCTTTCACAACAAGTGGAGCTCGCTTTGAGGGGGAGAGAGACAAAATTTGGTTATGGCATAAACGCCTTGGGCATGCCTCATTCTAAGTTATCTTAAGAAGTTGTTTCATCATTATTTTCCGCCTTTGATGTTTCCACTTCCAAAGGTGATACGTGTGAATTGGCTAAGCGCCATCGCGGTCCCGCTTCCCATTAAGTTCAAATAAGAGTTTGGTTCCGTTTTCTTATTCATTCTCATGTTTGGGACCTCGCTGCTACCATCCCTACGAGCTCGATGGTTCGTCCACATTTATAGATGATTGTACACGCATGACCTGGGTTTCCTTTCTCAAAACTAAAGGGGGAAGTCAGGCTTTAAGATTTCAACAGCTTCATAAAATGGTGGAAACACGCCAGCCCTGATCCAAGTTCTCCGCTCGACAATGGCGATGAATTTTCTCAACCATGATCTTAACAAATTCTTACAAGATCATGGCATCATACATCAACGCTCATGCCCCTACACTCCCAACAAAATGGAGTTGGCTGAAAGGAAGAACAGACATTTATTGGAAGTAGTTCGTGCCTCTCTTTGGTGCCAATTTGCCTCTATCTTTTGGGGAGAAGCCATTGCCTCTCGCGTATTACATCATCAATCGGATTCCCTCAAGTATTCTAAATTTCCAAACACCACTTCAAACACTTCACCACCATATCCAAACACCTCAAACCCCAAACTTGGAACCCCGAATTTTCTATTGTGTTGTATTTGTCCACTTACATGATCACCAACGAAGCTAAATTGGACCCTCGAGCCGAAAAGTGTGGTTTCATTGGTTATGCACCTCATCGAAAGGATACCTGTTATCATCCTCCTAGTCGTATGTCCATACTCCATGGATGTTGTGTTCCTCGGAACACGACATATATTTTTCAAAAGACAGATGAGGAGAATCAAGAATCAAATACTCCCAAATTCTTGATTTTTTTCCCCTGTGAAACAACTCGCTTCAAACGACCAAAAGGCTGAAAACGACTCTGGCCGTGAGAACTGTTTCAAAACGAATGGCGCCAATTGATTGCAACCTGGCCGCCTCCTTAGTTCTTCGAACCTGGAGAACCTCGCTTCAAAAATGACCTGGCCGCTGTAATCCTACGACCGGTCGCCGAAGAAAATGTTCCGTGTCTCCACGCTGCCAAAATCGGGGAGGAGGAAATTGAACCGCTTCATGAGATTTTGCCCGCTTCAGCCTACCGCACCACACCAATCACCGAGGAAGTCATTCCGTAACATCTTTCCTCGAAACCGATAACACTAATGAAATATCCCATGATGATTTGATTTCGTAAGGCACAGAGCCTGATATCAACTTCCGTAGAAGGAAGAACCGTGGGCAAAGTACAATATGAAGCAGATCTTAAAGCCAAGGGGAAATATCCCATCAACAATTACATATCTCTCAAGCAGACATCGAGGCACGTGTACACTTTGTAAAGCAATTGGTCGACATACCTGCCCCTAACAAAGGTTATCAAGCACTAGAAGACCCAAAATGGAAAGAAGCCATGAATGAAGAGATGCGCGAGCCTCCAAAAGAATGTCACATGTGGAACTCGTGCCCTTTACCTCATGGAAAGAAGATGAGGGATGCAGATGGATTTATACGTGAAGCTCAAAGCAGATGGATCCATTGAAAGATATAAAGCTAGATTGGTGGCTAAAGGGTACACACGTAAATATGGGATAGACTACCAGTGAGACCTTTGTCTCAAAGAGCCAAGATTAACACTATTAGAGTCCTATTATCTCTAGCAAAAGAAATCTTGATTGGCCATTACATCGCCTTGATGTCAAAAATGCATTCTACATGGAGACTTGGAAGAAGAAGTATATATGGACTTACCCCAGGATGTAATTCAGCTCTCGACAAAAAGAATCACGCAAGCTTAGAAAAATCATTGTATGGATTAAAGCAATCTCCCAGCATGGTTTGGCAGATTTACTAAATCTATGAAGAATTTTGGATATACACAGAGTAATCTCGATCACACTGCTCGTGAAGCGTTGATAGAAGAAGACTTATCGCAGACCGATTGTTTATGTAGATGATATAGTCGTAGAATCGGAAACGACATCAAGAGCAATCAAGCTGCAAAAGTATTTGTCTCAGAATTTGAGATGAAGGACTTAGGTGATCTAAAGTACTTTCTTGGAATTGAAGTAGCAAGGTCAAAAACTCGGTATATTTCTATCTCAAAGGAAGTATGTAATGGATCTACTTCATCAAACAGAATGCTTGGGTGTGTTTACCGACACACCCATTGAGATGAACTACAAGTTGTGTGAAGATATGGACCAAGAACCAACCAATAAGGAATATCAACGCCTTGTTGGAAGGCCGATATATCCGCACATACAAGACCGTATATTGCATATGCCGTGGAGTGTGGTTAGTCGCTTTATGCATTCACCTAGTACTTCTCATAGGGAATGCAATGATCGAATCTTAAGATACTTAAAGTCAGCCCCTGGGAAGTGGATTAATGTTCTCAAAAATAGAGATCTTGAAGTTGTTGGATATACATGATGCCGACTGGGCTGGTCCATTACAGATAGACGCTCTATCAAGTTACTTTACATTCGTGGGAGGTAACCTAGTCACTTAAGTGGAGTAAAAACAAAATGGGTTTCTGCCTAGTGGCAGAGATGTGAGGAATGGCTCAAGGGGGTTTGTGAATTATTGTGGATCGTAAAACTCTTGGCTGTGTCACTGGGCTTCAAACCCGAAAAGCCGATGAAGTTGCATTGTGACAACAAGTCAGCTATTGATATTGCTCATAATCCAGCTTCAACATGATCGAACCAAACATGTTGAAGTGGATAGACATTTCATCAAGGAAAAATTGAGAAAAAGATCATCCGCCTACCGCTCAGAAATCGAAGATCAACTGCGATATCTTAACAAAAGTTCTGCTTGTGGAAGAGTATTTTATGACTCACTTACTAAGTTGGACATTGGTGACATATACGCACCAACTCGGCGAGGAGAAAGTTGAAGCTCCTAATTAATCTGGGCGAGATTTATTTCGATTAATTATGGATTTACTTTCCTTATTTTAGATAGTTAACAAATCATCAGATAATTGTGAGATACTATCCTAATTGATTACTATATTTATTTCCTAAGAGCCCTCACAGTAAATCCCTTATATATACCTCCTTATGGAGAAGAATAAAACAAGAACCTAAAGTATTCAAACCCATATTCATATTTCACCACCAATAATTGAAGATCATTAGGTCACACTGGGATTGGGATTGGGATGCCTCATATGTATGAAGTTTTTTATTCGGTCAATCAAAGGGATGCCTCAAATTAAACGTGCCTCATTCATCATCTTCTGCCGGCCTGCCTGCCCCCAGCCAAAACAATAATGCATACAATAATACCGTATAGTTATTGTCGACACACACCATATGTGTCGATATTATTCTTAATTTAATCACCTAGAATTCCAAAAGATCACCGCATTAGGTTGCATTGCATGGTTCTCTTTCCTTGTACAAAAATCCATGACCGCTTAAAATTACAATATGAGATTTACATGTATGGCTGTTGGGCACTCAATGAGCCTGTTTTTTTGCTTGCATGAGGTTAAGGTTTTGTTTGCTTACATGAACCCTTTATTTATTTTGGATCAAATTTTGCACGAGATTCTTATGTGAATAAAACACAAATGGATGGTGCTGTAGAGACCACACAGCACATAAAGGTTTTGGGAGGATAATATATATATATATTTTTAATATTGGTGATGTAGAGACCACTCAAATGGATGGTGATGTAGAGACCACACAGCACTAACTCAAACCATTCTTGTCTCACCAAATCAAACAACAAAGGTTGAGAAATATCATAACCCACTTACCTCCTTCAACTATAAATTACCTGCAATATCAGTCAACACTGCACTTCTCAACCTTCACACAATGGAGGCTTCTTCTTCTTTGGTTGTTTTAGCCCTTGCATTGCTAGCCGCTCTGGCCCTTCTCTCCAAAATTCTATTTGCCAAACGCCCAAAACTTCCACCAGGTCCAAAACTATGGCCTATAATTGGCAACCTCAATCTCCTTGGTCCTCTGCCTCATCAATCCCTTCACAAATTGTCCCAAACTTATGGACCAATAATGCAGCTTAAGTTTGGCTCCTACCCAGTTGTTGTTGCCTCATCTCCAGAAATGACAAAACAGTTTTTAAAGACACATGATCACATCTTTGCCTCTAGGCCACAAACTGCTGCAGGCAAGTACCTCACTTATGACTACCTCAATGTCACTTGGGCACCTTATGGTCCATATTGGCGTCAAGGCCGCAAAATTTTTCTCACGGAGCTGTTTAGCTCCAAAAGACTAGAGTCTTTTCGATACATTCGGGTTGAGGAAAATCGCGCTTTTGCTTCGCGACTCTATGCCTTGTCGGGGAAGGCAGTTGTGCTCAAAGAGCATCTGTCACGCCTAAATCTTAGCATTATGAGCAGAATTGTGTTGGGGAAGGATTATTTTAGCTTGACCGAATTCGAGAGTTCGATAATGTCACTCAAAGAATTTCAGGACATGTTAGATGAGTTGTTCTTGCTTAATGGGGTATCCAATATAGGGGATTGGATACCATGGCTTGATTTTTTGGACTTGCAAGGTTATGTAAAGCGAATGAAGGCCGTAAAGAAAAAAATGGACCGGTTTTATGAGTTTGTGCTCCATGAACACAAGGCCAGGAAGGAAGGAGTGAAGGAGTTTGTGGCAAAGGACATGGTGGATTTACTATTGCAGCTGGTTGATGATCCTAATGATCTTGAAGTTAAGCTCACCTATGATAGTATCAAGGCATTCACTCAGGTATATGCTTCCTAAATCATTCCCTTATTAAATTTCCTAAGATTACTGCAATGTTCTTGTTAAAAAGTAATGCACATTTGAATAATCTAAAAGTATCTTGAATGAATGATCTAGAATAATTAAGATTCAAGCACAAGAAAAAATAGAATTATCTAGAACTAACAAAACCACTTGTGGCTGCAAATGAAGAAGCCCATGTCGGTGGGGCTGGTGTATGTCGGCTTCTCACTAGAGAATTCTTAATAATTGTATATTGTATCATATCTAGAGATCTCTACATTTGTAACACAATTGTGGCTGAAAAATGACTTTGGTAAGTCGGTTACTATGCAAACCGACTATCCAAAGTAAAGCTGCCAACTTTACTACTCTATAAATAGGCTAGCAGCTTATGCATTCAACTAAGTAAGAAAAGCTGAAAACCCACAGCTCTCCAACTCTCCCATCAGCCAAAACTCTAGCCTTGTACCTTTCCTATTTCCATCAATAAAATAAAATTACCTTGTTTCTCTTCAAGCTATTGTCTCCTAAACACTATCAACCATTTTCTAAACCTCTTCTCTCTTAAACCATCAGTGGTATCAAAGCACCACTCATCACCACATCACACACCTTCTTAATCTAATAGTTCTCTTGCCAGGACTGTGAATTTGGGCCGTAAGTTATGCAGTCTGGCAGTCTGTCAAGAGAACATTTCTATATAAAGCTTTACACAAAATTGTTCATGTGCCTTATTAATTTTGTTCATCCAAATTAAAATCAGGACTTGATAGCTGGAGGCACTGATACCTCTGCTTCTGTTTTGGAATGGGCAATGTCTGAGCTCATAAAACAACCAAACCTGATCGAAAAAGCAACAGAAGAGCTTGACAGAGTGATTGGGAGAGAGAGATGGGTAGAAGAGGAAGACATAGCACAACTTCCTTATATAGATGCAATTATGAAAGAGACAATGAGGAAGCACCCTGTGGTTGTAATGCTAGCACCACATCTAGCTCTTGAAGATTGCAATGTGGCAGGTTATGATGTTTGTAAAGGGACTCTATTGTTTGTGAACACATGGAGCATGGGAAGAAACCCCACACTGTGGGATGCACCAGATGAGTTTAGGCCTGGGAGGTTCTTAGGGAAGGCAATTGATGTGAAGGGACAGAGTTTTGAGTGCTTGCCATTTGGTTCGGGAAGGAGGATGTGCCCTGGTTATAGTCTTGGACTGAAAATGATAGGGTCTTGTTTGGCTAACATGTTACTTGGGTTTAACTGGAAACTGCCTGAAAATGTGAAAGTGGAAGATTTGGGCATGGAGGAGGTTTATGGATTGGTCACACCTCGGAAGTTCCCACTTGTTGCGGTCACAGAACCTCGGCTGCCAATCCATCTTTATTAACTTAACTATATGTGAATCTGTAAAGGGGTTGTAGCTCAAGTGGTTAAGAGCAGTTACCCCTGCCGCACTCAAGGCCCTATGTTCAAATCCCCCTCATCAACATATCGCTTGTATCAACAATAGAAAAATTAAAATTAAAAAACTATGTAAATCGTGCCAGCTTTAAATTTCTTTTTAGTTCCATCTATGTAGTCTGCCAATATATATTTTGATCAAGTAGGGAGGCTTAGTTTTCACAAAAAAATATGAAATTACCTGTAAGATGACTAAAAATGTCTAGAGGGGAGGGGGGGTGTGAATAAATCAATCATGAAACGTGCTGAACATAAAATAAAGAAACACATAGAGAATTATTTTACGTGGCAAAACCCCACCTCTAGGGAGACTTTTCTAGAATTTTGTAAACGATGTACTTAGTTTTTTCAAATGACTACTTTTTTTTGTAGTGGCAACATGTATCGTCAATTCTCTTTTGGATACCTAACTACGTACGTACGTAACTTGCATGCTTTTCACACTTTGGGATCTAAATAATTCTAGAAGAATCATGAATAAATTGTGGAGGAGCTCACCAACAATATTGTCGACAAACTAAATGAATATGTAAGAACGTTCTAGACCAATAGTCACAACCAACATGTGGCTGTTGTTGTGCGGAAGCGTCAACCAAGTGCGGTGAGTGAAAATCTAACAACAACTAGCAGGAGATAAATAGACCAAAACAACACCAACAAGAACACCAAGATTTATACTGGTTCGGCAATGCCTACATCCAGTTTGGAGACGACGGAGTATTCCACTATAATCAATGAGAACATACAAATAGTGTTTATCACTCAATTTCCCAAAGACCCAAATACACCCAAGTCACACTCTCACAACAATTGAAAAGAGAAAACCAAAGATACAAAGCAAAGAACAACTTGAGAGAATTCTTCCTCTCTTTGGCAAAGTGCCTTTCTTGCTATTTTTCCTCTCTTCCTACACTTGGTGGTGATCTACAAATGAGAACCATTTGCTCCCAATTTATAGCCAAAGATCAAGAGTGTGAATGCAACCACAACCTATTCAAATGGTGGCTACCAAACTAGTCAATGGTGTGCTACCATTTACTCACATGGGCAACTACAATTGTTGGCTACCAAACTTCAACCATGGTGTGCCAACATTTATCACATGGGCAACTACATTTGAGCCAATTTTCAACAGCTGTAGGAATGGAGATGCCTCAAGGCGGTGGAACAAAGCCAGTGTGATAAGTCAGCAAGTTAGTTGGCTAACATGGTCTATAAATGTACTTCTTTTGTGCTTCTAAGCAAGTTGCTTCAACCAACAATCAAGTGTGGTGGCCAATAGCCACATAAGGGCCAATTAGACAAAGAGTTGAGTAGCCAATAGCTATATAAGTGAAGAGCCAAAAGCTCAGTTCTAAACCAATTCACCAACTAGCCAAGAGCTATACAATTAGAAGGGCAATAGCCTCAAGTTGTATGTAGACCAAGTTATGTACTATTTTCCTCCATTCTAATAAAACACTTTGTTTCAATTGTTGTTCTATTGTCATCTATACCTAAACTCCTCCTTCACCTACGACCCAACAATGGTATCAGAGTAACATTCTAAATTCCAACAGTATAGATATGTATCCTTCATTGGCACTAGTATATCCCGGGTTTGTGTCGTGCTACCCAGGGACGGTCCCATGAACAAGCTAACTTGGGCTATAGCCTAAGGAACTTGTTTTTTTTGGGACTAAATTAATACCATAACCTAGGCAACCCAAATAAATTCTTATTAACTAACCCCACTAGACTCACTCTCTCTCTCTCTCTCTCTCTCTCTCTATGGCAAAATAGGATTTGAAATTGACTTTGGTGTTCTTGCTTGTATGAATTATCAATTAGGAATTTTGATAAATTGATTAGTTGTTAACATGTTGATTGAAGATGTGATAAATGCCTAGTTTCTTATTTCCAATTGACGACATTTTCTGGATTTTGATTAGATATTTAACTATTTAAGTATGTTTTTATCTACATGTACTTTCATTTTGAGGGATAAGGATTATTATGTCCCCGGTGTTTTTTTTTTGTCTTTAATAAAATTCAATGGTACCATTGAGTTTTTAATAGGTTTGTACGTAAGGAAAATTTAGCCCACACAATTTTCAAATCCTGAGTCCATCCCTGGTGCTACCGAGTCTTGGGTTCAAAGTCAAGGAGTGGAGTAATGAGATTATGAACCTTCTTAATAGGATAAGTTATCCTAAAAAAATGCATATAATTGAATTATGGTGGAATTATCTTTTATCCTATCCACATTCATTTTTCAGTACCAATAGTACATTGTATTAGATTCGTACGCACCAGACGAGCCAGCCCCTGTGTGAGTACCATCAATTGTCTTTCGGCTGCCTGTTCTTTTTCTGGATACCTAACTAATTTGTGACAACACATGATAAAGTTTGATCACAAAATCTAAGCTTTTTTTTTTTGGTGAGCTGGGGGGAAGAGCCCCAAGAACAACTACACAACAACAATAGAGCGGGTTCTATGAACTCCCATCATATCATCCTCTAGGCGAGCCCCTACCCACCTAGGAATATCAGCAAAGGAAACAAGTCCCAGATCAAATTTGAAACTCCCCTTAGCCAAGCAGTCTGCAACCATATTCTTCTCTCTGTTGACATGCCTCACCACACAATTATCAATTTGATGCATAAGCTCCCAACAGCTGGATAGCAAAGTGGCCAAAAGATGTAGACCAAGTATATTGGAATTCTGAAAAAGTAGAACAGCTGTAGCAGAATCCATTTCAACAATCAAGTTGATACACAAAATCTACATTGGCAATTATTCATATTATAGAAAATAAATAAATAGTAAATTTAGCTTTTCCCCTTGAAATTAAATTTTCCTTACATCCAGCTCATCATCTTATTTTTCTATAAATAAAACCCAATTTGTTTAGTTAAAAGCCCATGACTAGGATATAACTAAGCAACTTACCTAATTAAGCTCAAATTTTGATTTATTGCACCTTTTGGATTCCAAAAGTACCCCTAATTACCATTTATGTTCAATTTAGAAACATTTCTCTCCATGAAATCTGGTTGTAATTGATGTAGGTATTAATTTGGATTTTAATATTAAATTTCATATTTAAAGTGTCAATAGATGGATTTAATGAAAACAATATGTTTGTTATTTTCCTTTTAAGAATTTTACGTAATTTAAGAAAATAATCTACTTACCTTTTATGAATAATAGTCGTGAACATACTAATGTTTTTCATTTTTATTTTTCTGAACATACTAATACCGTGAGCATATCTTGTTGTCTTGAAAATATAATATACCTATTATTTAATTTTTATGAACAAAAAATTACTTTATTATCTTATGTATAAAAGAATATATCTATTATTTAATGTACCTAAGATGTTTTTGTGAATAACGTACCTATTATCTTTTATGGATAATATACCTATTAATTTTATCTATAAAATAATAGGTATACTATTTTTTATTGTACCTTAAAAAAATAATGTACCTATTATGTGATTGATTTAAATAGAAAATTTATTTATTTTACTTTTCTTTTATGAAGGATAATATACCTATTAATTTTTTCAATGTACCTATTATTTTTCTGAATAATAATATACCTATTATCTTTTATGGACAATAATTTACCTATTATCTTTTATGGACAATAATTTACCTATTATCTTTTATCATTAATAATTTATCTATTATCTTCTCCTATGAGTAATGAAATGTTAATGTACTTATTTTTTATCTATTTTTAAATACATAATATCATCTAATCAATGTACGTACTTATTTTTTTTCTATGACATTGTAGCTATTATAATATATTATACATATATATATATAATTGAAGGATATTAGGTAAATATATATAATTAGTAGGTATAAAAAAAATCATATATCCGAGCTATAGGAGGTTAGGAGGGAGTATTTGAACTAATTTGATTGTAGCTCATTATTACACGGTGCAAACATAAATGTGCAGTGAGAGGTATTATTTAGTTGCATTAAATTAGGGGTTGAAAAATAGTCAACCACCAAATAAAGATCTAGTGGCATGATTTGTAAATAACTCAACTTACATAGACACATTGTCATCCAATTTTAAAAATGGATTTTACTTGAACATTGTATTATTGGTGGATTATCGTCTATGATTTTTGAGTTATAAGGGTCTATCGTAGTATGACCCTAGAATAATAAATCATGTTGTGTGGAGCCAACACCATATAGTTATTGTCCACGCACACCATGCATGTCGATATTTTGCATTGCATGGTTCTCTTTCCTTGTAAAAATCCATGACCGCTTAACAATCCAATATGAGATTTACATGTATGGCTATTGGGCAATCAATGAGCCTTCTTTTTTTTGCTTACATGAGGCTAAGGTTTTGTTTGCTTACATGAATCCTTTATTTATTTATTTTTGGATCAAATTTTACACGATATTATTATGTGAATAAAACACAAATGAACAGTGATGTAGGGAGGATCACACAGCACATACACTGCACTACTCAACTTTCACACAATGGAGGCTTCTTCTTCTTTGGTTGTTTTAGCCCTTGCATTGCTAGCCGCTCTGGCCCTTCTCTCCAAAATTCTATTTGCCAAACGCCCAAAACTTCCACCAGGTCCAAAACCATGGCCTATAATTGGCAACCTCAATCTCCTTGGTCCTCTGCCTCATCAATCCCTTCACAAATTGTCCCAAACTTATGGACCAATTATGCAGCTTAAGTTTGGCTCCTACCCAGTTGTTGTTGCCTCATCTCCAGAAATGACAAAACAATTTTTAAAGACACATGATCACATCTTTGCCTCTAGGCCTCAAATTGCTGCAGGCAAGTACCTCACTTATGACTACCTCAATGTCACCCGGGCACCTTATGGTGCATATTGGCGTCAAGGCCGCAAAATTTTTCTCACGGAGCTGTTTAGCTCCAAAAGACTAGAGTCTTTTCGATACATTCGGGTTGAGGAAAATTGCGCTTTTGCTTCGCGACTATATGCCTTGTCGGGGAAGGCAGTTGTGCTCAAAGAGCATGTGTCACGCCTAACTCTTAGCATTATGAGCAGAATTGTGTTGGGGAAGGAGTAGTTTAGCTTGACCGAATTCGAGAGTTCAATAATGTCACTCAAAGAATTTCAGGACATGTTAGATGAGTTGTTCTTGCTTAATGGGGTATCCAATATAGGGGATTGGATACCATGGCTTGATTTTTTGGACTTGCAAGGTTATGTAAAGCGAATGAAGGCCTTAGAGAAAAAAATGGACCGGTTTTATGAGTTTGTGCTCCATGAACACAAGGCCAGGAAGGAAGGAGTGAAGGAGTTTGTGGCAAAGGACATGGTGGATTTACTATTGCAGCTGGTTGATGATCCTAATGATCTTGAAGTTAAGCTCACCTATGACAGTATCAAGGCATTCACTCAGGTATATGCTTCCAAAATCATTCCCTTATTAAATTTCCTAAGATTACTGCAATGTCCTTTTGCCATACTTTGAATTTGGACCGCACGTTATGCAGTCTGGCAAGAGAACATTTCTATATAAAAACTTATGTAGAAAAACACAGCATAAAGCTTTACACAAAATTGTTCATGTGCCTTATTAATTTTGTTCATCCAAATTAAAATCAGGACTTGATAGCTGGAGGCACTGATACCTCTGCTTCCCTTTTGGAATGGGCAATGTCTGAGCTCATAAAACAGCCAAACCTCATCGAAAAGGCGACAGAAGAGCTTGACAGAGTGATTGGGAAGGAGAGATGGGTAGAAGAGAAAGACCTCGAAAACCTTCCTTATCTAGATGCAATTATGAAAGAGACCATGAGGAAGCACCCTGTGGTTGTAATGCTAGCACCACATCTAGCTCTTGAAGATTGCAATGTGGCAGGTTATGATGTTTGTACAGGGACTCTAGTGTTTGTGAACCTATGGAGCATGGGAAGAGACCCCACACTGTGGGATGCACCAGATGAGTTTAGGCCTGAGAGGTTCTTAGGAAAGGCAATTGATGTGAAGGGACAGAGTTTTGAGTTCTTGCCATTTGGTTCAGGAAGGAGGATGTGCCCTGGTTATAGTCTTGGACTGAAAATGATAGGGTCTTGTTTGGCTAACATGTTACATGGGTTTAACCGGAAACTGCCTGAAAATGTGAAAGTTGAAGATTTGGGCATGGAGGAGGTTTATGGATTGGTCACACCTCGGAAGTTCCCGCTTGTTGCGGTCACAGAACCTCGGCTGCCAATCCATCTTTATTAACTATATGTGAATCTGCAGGCTGCAATCAAGGTCCTATGTTCGAATCCCCCGTCATCAACATATTGCCTGTATCAACAATAGAAAAAATAAAATTAAAAAACTATATGTGAATCGTGCCAGCTTTAAATTTCTTTTTAGTTCCATCTATGTAGTCTGCCAATATATATTTTGATCAAGTTGGGAGGCTTTGTTTTCACACAAAAAATATAACTAGTTCTACTAAATAAGTTGTAATTCGTTTGACCAACCATCCCACCATGAATTCAAGAGCTAGAGTAGAGAACATAATGGCAACATGTGTGGTGTGGGGCATCTGTACTAATTAACTTGCCTGCTTTTCACGCCTTGAGTAATGATAGAAATATCAGATTCAACAGGTCCCAAACCAGGGCCTATAATTGGCAACCTCAACCTCGTTGGTCCTCTACCTCCTCAATCCGCTCACAAGTTGTCCCAAACTTATGGACCAATAATGCAGGTTAAGCTTGGCTCCTGCCCAGTTGTAGTTGCCTCATCTCCAGAAATGGCAAAGCAATTTTTAAAGACGCATGATCACATCTTTGCCTCTAGGCCTCAAACTGCAGCAGGCAAGTACCTCAATGTCACTTATCCACCTATGACCCAACAACGGTATAAGAGTAACACTCTAAATGCCAACATGCGTAGTTAAGTATCCTTCATTGGCACTAATATATTCCGGGTTTGTGTCATGCTACCGGGTCTTGGGTCCAAAGTCAAGGGGTGGAGTAATGGGTTTATGAACCTTCTTGGTAGGATAGTTATTCTACAAAAAGCACATAATGGGATTATGGTGGGATTATCTTTTATCCTATATCCACATTCATTTTTAATCACCAAACATTGTATTGGATTAAGCTAATCCAATCCTACTACTTATCGCAGGCACCAAACGAGGCCAAAGTCCAGCAAAGGTTTTGGGGATATCTTTTCATTGATTAATGATGATAACTGAACTCAAGTAATTGCTGTCCCACTGAATCAAATAAATTACCTGAGAATGTGATAAGGTCTTGTTTTGCTAACATGTTACATGGGTTCAATGGGGGACTGAGATCTAAATAAATCTAAGGAAAAGCAAATGTAACATGATGGTATAGAGGTTGCATTACTTTTACTTGTGCGTTTCGTAAAAGTAGGCATGACGCCAATATGGACCATAAGGTGCCCAAGGGACATTGAGGTGGTCCTAAGTGAGGTACTTGCCTGCTGCAGTTTGGGCCCTAGAGGCAAACATGTGATCATGCATCTTTAAAAACAGTTTTTCCATTTCTGGATATGAGGCAATTACAACTGGACTGGGTAGGAGCCAAAATTGAGCTGCATTATTGGTCCATAAGTTTGGGACAATTTGTGAAAGGATTGATGAGGCAGAGGACCAATGAGGTTGAGGTTGCCAATTATAGGCCATCGTTTAGGACCTGGTGGATATTTCAGTTTGTGGAGTTGGGGGAAGAAATTTTTGGAGACAAGGGCTAGAGCAGCCAGGCATGCCAGGGTAAAAACAGCCCAAGAGAAAGCCTCCATTAATATGTGATTTGTGGCTGTAGTGGTGAAGAGTTGACTGACCTGCAGGTAATTTATAGTCCAAGTAAGAAAGTGGTTTAATATTTCTTAATATTTTTTCCAATCTTAATAATATCATTATTGTTATAAAAATAATCAGAGTATATGAAAAGTACCACTGAATATTGGGAGTGGAATTGCATTTGCTCTTGTGGTTTTTACACTGACAGAATTTCCTCTAAGATAGAACTCACTAACTCTCAGATTTCTCACTTTCTTTTCTTCTCTTCCTTTCTTTTCTCTCTTCTCCATTGGTGTATCTTGCAAAGCAATAGGAAGCCTATTTATAGTCAAACTGGATGGAAGCAGCCAAGGCTCCGTGAATGTGCAGTAGGGGCAAGTTGCAGAGAAGCTTTATACAAAGTCTTCAAATAAACAGTTAGTGGGCTCCACTCAAAAACTTTTACAACATTTATGTTGTTTAATTAGTGTCTACAGTATGGGCTCCGATGAATGTGCAGTAAGGACAAGTTGCAGATAAGCTTTATACAAAGTCTTCAAATAAATAGTCAGTGGGATCCACTCAAAAGCTTTTACAACAATTATGTTGTTTAATTAGTGTCTACAGTTCGTCCAAAAAAAAATTAGTGTCTACAGTGGAATCACTTGGGTTAAATTAGTGGATATCAACATCAGTCTTGAAAAATGCCTACTCTTAGATCCTCCCAAAATCTTTGCAGGCATTCATGTTCCTCTTATGTGCTGACACATCACCATCCATTTCTACTTTTGGGTTCTGGTGAAACCATATGCATATGTATTTTATGCACACATTAATCTCGTTATAAATGGATATATTATATGGACATGCCACATCATGAAGTATAAAAATATGGGATAAAAATGTGGTAAGTGTAGCAAACCTTCAATGCTAACAAGAAAAGAAAAATAAAATTATGTTTGTGGAATTTCAATTTGTTTAGGCTAAAATGTTCAGAAAAATAAATCACGAAGTTATAAAATAAAAAAAAATTATGTCAAGATAAAATTAACCACACAAAAGAAAAATCATTCTTAAACAATTTAAGAAAGTTGCAGCAATCCATTTTCTAATGAGTACTTGTATTTTGAATGGGGGAAATTTGGGTGTCGCCCCGCTAAGTCGCTAATCCATTTTCTAATTTGATTATTCTTTCTTGTACCAGCTTAGCTATATGGGTGACACAGGACAGTAGCATATCATGAAATTAAATAAGCGAGGAGAATTTAGAATGGCTTCCTAACTGATAGGGAAGTATACAGAGAATGGCTACCTAACTGATAGGGAAGTACACAGAGAGTGTCATAAATTTTCTTTTGGCTACCTAACTGACATGTGACAACCTGCATGATTTCCACACTTTGAGAAATATGATAAAAATTGTCGCACCAGATCTGGCATTGGCAATCATCTTAGACTCAAAAACGAACATTGTAGGGCGGAAGCTAGTTGATTAGTCCAACAACCCATGATCACGCACCCATGCACACCACATATGTCGATAACTCTCCTTAATCTCGGAACATAAAGTTCATATTTCTGGATGAAATTAATCTAACTCATTCTAAGGGAAGAGGCATAATGCAGAGTGCAGAGACTACACAATCAACAAAGCAGTCCAACTTACCATAACAAACATTCGTACAGAGTTTTATTCAGTATGACTAGTTCTATTTTACTGAGAATTGGATCAGAATATATATTGGGAGACACTCACTAAATAGATGAAAAAAAAACTAAGCAGGGACACCAGCAGATTCAAATATAATTAGTAAAGATGGATTGGTAGCCGAGGTTCGACTATTGCAAGAAGTGGGAACTTCCGAGTTGTTAGCAATCCATAAACCTCCTCCATGTCCAAATCTTCTGTTTTCATATTCTCAGGCAATTTCCAATTGAACCCATGTAACATGTTGGCCAAGCAAGACCTTATCACTTTCAGTCCAAGACTATAACCAGGGCACATCCTCCTTCCTGAGCCAAATGGCAAGAGCTCAAAACTCTGTCCCTTCACATCAATTGCCTTCCCTAAGAACCTCTCTGGGTTGAACTCTTCTGGTGCATCCCATAGTGAAGGGTCTCTCCCTATGCTCCATGTGTTTATGAACACTCTAGTTCCTTTACAAATATCATAACCTTCCACTTTGCAATCTTCAAGAGCTAGATGTGGTGCAAGCATTGCAACCACAGGGTGCTTCCTCATTGTCTCTTTCATAATTGCATCTATATAAGGAAGGTTTTCGAGGTCTTTCTCTTCCACCCATCTCTCCTTCCCAATCACTCTGTCAAGCTCTTCTGTTGCCTTTTTTATGAGGTTTGGTTGTTTTACGAGTTCGGACATTGTCCACTCCAGAGTGTTTGCAGAGGTATCAGTGCCTCCAGCTATCAAGTCCTGGTTTTAATTTGAATGAACAAAATGAATCAATTATGTTTATATCTTTATGCTGTGTCTTTTACATATCTTATTAGGAGAAAATTGTTGTTTTAACGGACTACTGTGTGGTCCATTTGTATATATTCACAGTCCGACAACAAAAATTTAGCCAAAGAATATTACCCTAATCTTCGGAAATTTAATAAGAAATAAGAAAATAAATAATAAATTTAAGAAGCACATACCTGAGTGAGTGCCTTGACACTGTCATAAGTGAGCTTAACTTCAAGATCATTAGGGTCATCAGCCAGCCGCAACAGTAAGTCCACCATGTCCTCTGCCACAAATTTCTCCACTCCTTCCTTCCTTGCCTTGTGTTCATGGAGCACAAACTCATAAAAGCGGTCCAATTTTTTCGTTAAGGCCTTCATTCGCTTTACATACCCTTGCAAGTCCAAAAAATTAAGCCAGGGTATCCAATCCCCTATGTTGAATACCCCGCTAAGCAAGAACAACTCATCTGATGTGTCCTGAAATTCTTTGAGTGACATTATCGAACTCTCAAATTTGGACATGCCAAAATACTCCTTCCCGAACACAATTCTGCTCATAATGCTAAGAGTAAGGCGTGACAGATGCTCTTTGAGCACAACTGCCTTCCCTGACAAGGCATAGAGTCGCGAAATAAAAGCACGATTTTCCTCAACCCGAATGTATTGAAAGGACTCTAGTTTTTTCGAGCTAAACAGCTCCGTGAGAAAAAATTTGCGGGCTTGACGCCAATATGGACCATAAGGTGCCCAAGTGACATTGAGGTAGCCGTAAGTGAGGTACTTGCCTACTGCAGTTTGAGGCCTAGAGGCAAAGATGTGATCTTGTGTCTTTAAAAATTGTTTTGCCATTTCTGGAGATGAGGCAATTACAACTGGGTAGGAGCCAATTTTGATCTGCATTATTGGTCCATAAGTTTGGGACAATTTGTGGAAGGATTGATGAGGCAGAGGACCAATGAGGTTGAGGTTGAGGTTGCCAATTATAGGCCATGGTTTGGGGCCTGGTGGAAGGTTTGGGCGTTTGGGAAAGAGAATTTTGGAGAGAAGGGCCAGAGCAGCTACCAGTGCAAGGGTTAAAACTGTCCAAGAAAAAGCCTCCATTAATATGTGAGTTGTGGCTGTAATGGTGACTGATCTTGCAGGTAATTTATAGTTGAAGAAGCTAGCAAGTAGGTAGTTTGATATTTCTTAATCATGTTTTCCAGTCTTAATGATGTCATTATATTTGTTGAATTAGTGTCAACAGAAGAATCTCGTTATAAATGGGTAATGGTGAAACCATATGCATGTGTATTTACACATTAATCTCGTTATAATTGTTTTTCTTTTATAAAAGGAAATGCCCCAACAGTCAGAAACTGTTGCTTTACCCACCGATTAGGAAGGTTAAAATTGGCTCAAATTTGAAAAATTATACGAAAATCTCGAAAAATTATTGTATGCTATCACTTATATGTTGTTATCCTTTATGAAATAGCTCGTTTATGTCTATTTGGTCATTAAGTCATATGAAATTCAACATGAAACTAGTGTAATCTACGCTTGACTCCTCGATATATTTTGGAATCTTGAAATACATTCCAATCCAATTTTTTTTTCGTAATTTTAGAATTTTGGAACTTTCAGATATCGGAATTGATTTGGACTCTCGCCAAAATCATACACTTTCATATTGGAATCAGAATTTCCAATCCAACTTGTACCCCTATCACCAATACACCAAACCCCGAACGCCACTACTTAAAAAAAGTGTATTTTAAGCCTCCAAACGAATAAAAGTGCCTAACGTGCGTCCACACCACAGTTCATTCATATCATATGTACAATAATATTTAGATTACTCTTTGGACCCAAAAAAAACAGGATAATCAAGCCTTTGGGGCCTTTGGTTAGCTGTTTATTTGTTTAGTAGTAGGTTAAGGGCCGTTTTGTACAAGCCCTTTGTCCGCAAACACGGGCTGACTTGTAAGGGAGTTTTGTTCGAGATTTTCATTTAAACCCCACACTTCTTACCATAATATTTAAATTATTAAGCTGAATTTTATTATTGTGTAAAAAGACAAAAAAGTCATCCAACTTAATACTTAACCCTAAGACATCTATATACACCCCACACACCCCACTACTCTTCATATAAAGTTTTAAAAATACAAACTCTTCTTCAGAAACTCCAACACCTGCAACTCGTTGGGTCTCTCAGACCCATTCACCACCAGCTCTAGAAGCCCAAAGAACTATTGAAGATGAATTTAATGTGTTCGATGAACTGCAACCATGGGATCAATGAACTGCCCAAAACCCAGTTCATGTCGGGTTCAGTTCAACCATTTCTCACTTTTTTTGATAAATTTAACCCATCTTCAGAAATACCTCCATTAATACCGAAACCAATCCGTACCCACAAAAAGTAGTTACCTACCCATCTTACACAACTGAGAAACACCACCAAGACAAGAACCCTCACTGCCAAACCCCACCCGAGTAATGTTTGAAAGTCAATAACCATAATCATGCCTTTACTTTTAGTTCTGGTCATGATAAAGGTTTCTAAATAGGGTTTTTCTCACGCTGTATTCGGTGCTGGTTCGTTGAAATGCAAATGAGTGGCTCAGTAGTCAGCCACTGCACTTGAAGGAGGTTTGGTAGGCAACCACTGCACTTGTTAGAGCTCATGCCACAAGCTTCACCAATAAGCTCAAGGACAGATGAGAATCGTCAAACTCCGAAAAGAATGTCCAAGCTCCATATTTTTCTGCCTTAGATTGATGACTTTATTCTTTGATGTAAAGAATCATATTCTGGTGCTTTATGCTAATATTGTTTAATGATTATTAGGGTGAACAAAGAAAATTATGGGGTTTAAATAGAAAATCTTTTTTGTTTCTTATTTTTTCAGCTTGGGGTGTATTTAAGGGTAGTTTGGGAAGATAGTGGGGTTTTCTTAGAAATTGTGAAATTTTAACTTAAAAGTTGTGGTGAACTTAGAAAATGGGGTGAACTAAGAGAAGTGTGGAGTTTAAATAGAAAATCTCTTTTTGTTCTTAATCAAAACCGAAGACCGAGAGGGATAGGGTTCGAACTCGATGCATATTTTAATATTTGAAAGAAAAATACTACTGAATCAAAATTTATTTGGTTAAATTCTTTGATTTTTTTTTTATAAATAATGTAGTCGTCGAATATTATTGTTCTGTTTTCCGAGTTTTTGCTTAGTGATTGTCGAATTAACTTAATTTATGAGGTCAACATAGGTGAGTATAGATTTATGTGCCAACCCAGATTCAACAACCCTATCAGATGTTAACATACTTATGCACTCTGATATTGCCTATTGTTGACTTCAAAAATCTAAGGAAAAAAAACAGAAGCAACATCGAAGAGAGGTTGCAACTTGCATCACTAGTATTTCCTAAAGCTTCAATAGCATCAGAATTCAATCAATCTGCATTGGCAATAACAAAATAACGCTAATTTCAACAATAGTAAAATGTGCTAATCTCCATAAAACTATTTCAACTTTGCTTAAATGGATGCATGGGATGGGATGTTTATAAAATTGCACGCATGTTCCACGGGTACCCAACTTTTCTGAATAAAATACACATATCCAGATTGGGTCAAGAAGTTTTTTTTTTATTGTACAGAGAAAGCAAAAAAGAAAAGAAAAAAAAAACTGTAGCAAGAACATTGCAGATTCACATATGATATGATCAGTAAAGATGGATTGGGAGCCGAGGCTCCATGACTGCAACAAGAGGGAACTTCCTTGGTATTGACAATCCAGCAACTTCCTCCATGCTCAAATCTTCTGGTTTCATATTCTCAGGCAATTTCCAATTAAACCCATGTAACATGTTAGCCAAGCTGCACCTAATCATTTTGAGTCCAAGGCCATAACCAGGGCACATCCTCCTTCCTGAGCCAAATGGCAGCAGCTCAAAACTCTGACCCTTCACATCAATTGCCTTCCCTAAGAACCTCTCTGGGTTGAACTCTTCTGGTGCATCCCATAGTGAAGGGTCTCTCCCTATGCTCCATGTGTTTATGAACACTCTAGTTCCTTTACAAATATCAAAACCTTCCACTTTGCAATCTTCAAGAGCTAGATGTGGTGCAAGCATTGCAACCACAGGGTGCTTCCTCATTGTCTCTTTCATAATTGCATCTATATAAGGAAGGTTTTCGAGGTCTTTCTCTTCCACCCATCTCTCTCTCCCAATCACTCTGTCAAGCTCTTCGGTTGCCTTTTCGATGAGGTGTGGTTGTCTTATGAGTTCAGACATTGCCCACTCCAAATTGGTAGCAGAGGTATCTGTGCCCCCTGCTATTAAATCCTGTTTTTCAATCAACAAAATGGGACAAAATGTGTTTCATATGATCATGTTTCTTTTACCACAAGCTATTTTCGTCACGCAAAAAAATAAGTAAAGCAAATAAACTGAAATGTTTTGGATAATACCTGAGTGAATCCCTTGACACTGTCACGGTTGAGCTTAACTTCAAGATCAGGATCATCAACCAGCTGCAACAGTAAGTCCACCATGTCTTTTGGCACAAAATTTGTCTCTTCTTTCTTCCTTGCCTTGTGTTCATCCAATATATAATCATGGAAGAGATCAAATTTTTTCTTTAAGGTCTTCATTTGCTTTACGTATCCTTGTAAGTCGAAAATTTTAAGCCATGGTATCCAATCCCCAATATTTAACACCCCACTAAGACACACCAACTCATCTAACATGTCCTGAAATTCTTTAAGTGTCATTGTGGAAGTCACAAACTGAGACTCACTAAAATACTCCTTACCTAACACAATCCTGCTCACAGTGCTAAGAGTTAGCCTTGAGATATGCTCTTTAAGCATGACTGACTTACCTGACAAGGCATAGAATCGCGATGTAAAAGCGCGAATTTCCTCGACACGAATGTACTCAAAAGACTCTAGTCTTTTTGCGCTAAATAGCTCGGACATGAAAATTTTTCTCCCTTGACGCCAATATGGACCAAAAGGTGCCCAAGTGATGTTTCTGTAGTTGTAAGTGAGGTACTTGCCTGCTGCAGTTTGAGGTCTAGAGGCAAAGACATGATCATGCGTCTTCAGAAACTGTTTTGCCATTTCTGCTGATGAGGCAATTACCACTGGATAGGAGCCAAACTTAAGCTGCATTAAGGGTCCATAAGTTTGAGATAATTTGTGAAGGCATTGATGTGGGAGAGGTCCCATGAGGTTAAGGTTGCCAAGTATAGGCCATGGTTTTGGACCTGGTGGAGCTTTTGGTTTGTGGCTTTGGGAAAATATAATTTTTGATAGGAAGGCCAGAGTAGCCAGACATGCCAGGGTTAAAACAACCAAAGAAGAAGAAGCCTCCATTGATGTGGGTTGTGGTGTAATGGTAAGAATTTGAGGGGATCTTGCATGTATTTATAATGCATATGTATGTACATGATGATATACTTGTTGACCATTTTTAGTCTTGATATTATTCTCGTGGGAAATTTTATATGTCTCAACTTTAACTCACTATACCCTACACTCATGTAACTGAGGCGGGGTTTAAGTGAGCATGTAGCTGTGAGCAAATTGTGGGGTATGGCAGCAAACCCAATCTCGAGGTAATCAATACTACGTGGAAGGTGCGGCAGCAAACCCAATCTCGAGGTAATAAATGGCGGTTTTAAAAATACAAAAAACACGTTCTAATAAATAGGTTCCTTTGCTACGCGTGCAGACTCACAGGGATATGATCCAAAGTATTTTTTTTTTGGTCGAAGGGATATGATCCAAAGTAGTGTAGTGGTTTAGTTGGGAAAAAAAAAAGAAGAGTGTAGTGGTTATTAACATAGATTTATGGGCCATCCAAAATCTTTGGCTGCAAATCATGTTATTATGTTAAGGAGGGTCCTCCCTTTCGGATGACACAATCCATTTCTAATTTTTTTTCTTTTTCATATGTTAATTATCTCCTGCTGCTAATTACACACTGTTTCAAAAACAAGTCATGTTCTTAAACTGGGAATTTGTATGATAAGACATCCTTGTACATAAGCAAACTGAGGACTATAAGAGCCGAGATTAATTGGTATATTTCATTGATATGTTTACAAGTACATGTCTATGATTATATACAGTTTGAATACAATCCTAATACATTCAGAATTGAATGACTAAATCAATCCAGATCAAATAGAATAGGAAAGACAGCTTAGCACATATCATAGTTGACTTTCATACGGAGAAGCCGATTGTGTACTTAATGGAGCAGATTGTGTCGTTGATGAAGTGATCTCCTTTTATGTAGGAGATTCCCTAATAAGGACCACTACTAGTACGAGAGATCCTTTTTGTTGTTTGTTAAAGTTGTTTGCTTTCTCTTTTTAGGAAGAGTGTCCTGATTAAATAGCTTTTTTTTTTTTTTGCATCCGATGATTAATTAGCTTTAAAATAAGAATGTAGTGGTTAACAATCATATGCAAGCTTCTTTTTCTGTTTATCAACCGAGGAAGAAGATTCGAATCGTATACCTCTTCTAATATTGGGAATAGAAGGTTAGCATATGCACGCTACTCTAGCAACAAAGATTTGTAAGAAATAAAAAGAAAATGCCAATATAGAACACAAGTTGCAGAGCATTAGACTAGTGGTTGCCAATATCATTCACGTTTTACCGACTTTCTTTTTCTTAACAAACAAAAGCTAGCACACAAGCACAACAATACAGATCACACACACAAACAAAAGCAGAGAGAGAGAGAGAGAGAGAGAGAGAGAGAGGAAACTTGATGGCAGCGAAAGTGCAAAACCATCTGGGCTTTTCATGGGCTCTGCATCAATAATTTGACAGTGGTTGGAGGAACTGGTTAACATGGCAGACAGAGACGCTAGATGATCAGAGCCAAGTGCTTTTTTGGGTTTTGTCATCTTTAATTTGGAGTATCATAGAACATAGATAATAATTCAGATAGAAAATGGGCAAATGGATTCAAAATATTATATAGAACACTAGTTGTAGAGCAGTAGACTAGTGGAACTGGTTGCCAATATCATTCACGTTTTACCAACTTTCTTTTTCTTAACAAACAAAAGCTAGCACACAGCAGAATGCAGATCACACAAAAACAAAAGATTAAGGCTTGAAAGAGACAATATGTAATTATTTCTGATATTAAGAATCTCCCTTGGATGAAGCCAAGAAGATTGTTTCAATCACAAACTACAAATACGGATAACATTACAGATTCACATATACTTAACAAAGATGTCTCCAAGTCTTGAAAGGACATTATACATGGTGTTATTTCTTAAGGTTTTGAAAGTGACAACATCACAAATTCACATATAATTAATAAAGATGGGTTGGGAGCCGAGGCTTCATGACTGCAACAACCGGAAACTTGCGAGGTGTTGTCAATCCGAAAACTTCATCCATGCTCAAATCTTCTGTTTTCATATTGCCAGGTATTTTCCAGTTAAACCCTTGTAACAAGTTAGCAAAGCTAGACCTTATCATTTTAAGTCCAAGGCTATAACCGGGGCAAATCCTCCTTCCTGAGCCAAATGGAAGCAGTTCAAAACTCTGCCCCTTCACATCAATGGCCTTCCCTAAGAACCTCTCAGGCCTAAACTCATCTGGTGCATCACATAGTGAAGGGTCTCTCCCCATGCTCCATGTGTTTATGAACACTCTAGTTCCTTTGCAAATATCATAACCTCCACATTGCAATCTTCAAGAGCTAGATGTGGAGCTAGCATTACAGCAACTGGGTGCTTCCTCATTGTCTCTTTCATAATTGCATCTACATAAGGAAGTTGTTCAAGGTCTCTCTCTTCTACCCATCTGTTTCTCCCAATTACTCTGTCAAGCTCTTCAGTTGCCTTTTCGATGAGGTGTGGTTGCTTTAAGAGCTCAGACATTGCCCATTCCACAGTGGTAGCAGAGGTATCAGTGCCTCCAGCTATTAAATCCTGATTTGAAAAATGGAATAGTTTAGATTATAAGGGTATGAAACAATATGTGAAGAAGAAAAAAATTTGGTAAACAAATTTGATGATTGTAGCGGCGCTCTGTTGCATGTGCTATACGTACCTGGGTGAATCCCTTGATACTGTCACAGTCAAGCTTAACTTCAATTTCAGAATCTCCAGACAGCTGCAACAGTAAGTCCACCATGTCCTTTGGAACAAAACCCTCACTCCCTCCTTCTTTGCCTTGTGCTCATCAAGCACATGATCATGAAACTGGTCGAATTTTTTCATTAAGGCCTTCATTCGCTTTACATACCCTTGCAAGTCCAAAAACTGAACCCATGGGATTCAATCCCCTATGTTCAAAACCCCATTTAGCAGGAACAACTCATCTAACATCTCCTGAAATTCTTCTAGTGTCACTATCGAACTCTCAAATTCGGACACTCTAAAACAGGCACGGATCCAGGATTCAAAAATGACTAGGGCTAATTTAGGCCAATTTTTACAATCAGACATTTTTAATTGAAATTTCAGCAAAGTTCACTTTGTTTTTATGACATTTTCCAAATAGACAAGAATGTTGGTGTTGATATTGACCCTCATTTTTTGTATTGAAAAATAATAGAATAGTCTTTCTTAATTTGGGATTTTAATTAGACATTATAAACTATAATCTATGTGTGAAATATAAAACCTAAGCATATAATAACTTAATAACACAACTTCCATTAAAAAACAAGTTATTACACATCAATTGAAAAAAAAACCTAATTTTTAAATTCCTAAACCAAAATGTTGAAACAATCTTATAATTAAGTCACAATAAAAAGTAGTGTAAAAGAAGAAGTAAAAAAAGAGAACTGAGCTAACAAAGGTCACACGTGTTGGCTCTTAGCTGGAGAGAGAAGAACAAAATCTTCTTCTTTTTTGTCTTTTCTTTTATCTTGGGGAATAAAACCGGGTAACCTAGGCTATTTTATGTTTTTTTCAAAGAAGGTTGGGCTGGGCTATAGAGGTTGGGGAAGTTTGCCACATTTGGGTCGGGCTTCAGCCCTACCTAGACAGGGCTGGGCCCGTGCCTGCTCTAAAATATTTTTTACCCAACACAACTCTACTTATAATGCTAAGAGTTAGGCGTGACAGATCCTCTTTGAGCATAGTTGGCTTGCCTGACAAGGCACAGAGCCGTGAGAGAAAGGCGCGACTTTCCTCAACGCGAATGCACTCGCAAGAGTCTAGCATCTTTGAGCTGAATAGTGTTGAAAAATAACGCACATTTGGTGGAGATTTCTACAAGCTAGCAGAATTTTCTAGGATCATTTAGAATGCAAAGTCGGTGGACGTATTCCCTAAACACTAGTCACTAACTTAATTGAAGCTAGTAGAAAGTTCTAGTTGAAGCTACAATATGTGGCTGGAATTACAAGTTACTGTCGGTTTACTAGAATAACCGACTTTACTAGATGGTTGGTCCCTCTATAAATAGGCATTAAGCTATCTGTTTGTAATCAAGCTAGTGATAAAGGCCAATTGCCTCTCTAGCCAATAGCTACAATTAACAGGCCAAATAGCTAAGCCTTGTATCCATCCTATTGTTGAATAAATAAAATCACTCTATTGTTCTTCTAAATTGTTCTTCTAAATAATTAATATCTTGCTGCAGTTGATAATTTATCATGTTCTTCAGCTCATCAAACTCCTAATTTCAAAAGGTTTTTTTATGCACCTCATGACATTGTTCATGGTCCCAACTTTTGTGAATGTTAATTGCAGGCAGATTGGGCTCAAGAATTTGTCTTTTTGTATTCTGAAAACAATGGCACTCATAAGTAAAACCATACTCATGAAAGAACACAAGACTTGAAACAGACATTATATATTGTTATTTGTGATATTAAGAATCTGACTTGGATGAAGAAAATAAGATATTGTTTCATTCATAAAGTGTAAAATCAGAAAGGGATTATTGATTACATTGGGGCATTATTATTTAAAGGCCGACAGTCTAAAGCTTGCAAGGACATTACAGATTCACATGTAATTAATAAAGATGGTGTTGTGCGGAAGCGACAACCAACTCATGGTGAAAATCTAAACAACAACGCAAGAGACAAAAAGAATAAAAACAACACCAACAAGAACACCAAGATTTACACTGTTCACAATGCCTACATCCAAACTTGGAGACGACGGAGTAATCCACTATAATCAAATGAGAGAATACAATAGTGTTTAATAATCGTAAAACCCAAGCCCCAAATATACCCAAGCTCACACACTAAGAATATAAAGGGAATACAAATTGAGTACAATTTAGAGAAAGGGAAAATAACAAACGACAGAACAATTGTTTTGTCGCCCAACTCTTTATTTTTCCTCTCTCGCCAACTTCACCGCTTCTCTTTCTCTCTCACTCGGGCCGCCATGCTTCTCCTTTTATAGAGAAGCCAACGGTGAAGGCCAACTACTTCATTTATGAGGCCATTTATGAAGTCAAAACAGCCCACCGCCAAGATATAGGCAAAGCCTAGAGCTGCCCATAGTTAATGCAATCTCATCAATCAGCCAAAGTGTTTTCCACATTCCCATGCAAAACCGAACAAAGGATTTGCAGCTAGTCTTTACTTTCCCAATGTCCAATCAGCCAACTACCAAAATAACTAGTCGAAAGTAACATTAGACGGGGTGCAATCTTGAGTCAAATAGTCAACAATCTCCACCTTGACTCAAAATTGCACCAAACCATAGTAGTAATACTCCCAATGGTCATCTCCCAATCCCTTACCGGGGCAATCAACAAATTTTACAAATGCCACCAAGTCTAAGCAAGGCTTAAACTTGAGCAACGAAACTAGCTTTGTCAACATATCCTCGCAGGATTGTTGGCGTCCCACCTTCTCAAGAAGAATATCTCCCTCGTCAATAATCTCTCGAACAAAATGGAACCTCACATCAATGTGTTTCAGACGCGTGCATGATGAACTTGATTCTTTGCTAAATAAATAGCACTGATCGGCCGCAATGAACATCCACATGGTCCCGTTGAACCCCTAAGTCATCAAGCAACCTCAAGCCGTATGGCTTCCTTAATAGCTTATGTTACCGTCATGTATTCCGCCGCAGTCGATACAAGGAAATCAGAGATTGCAAAGTCGATCTCCAACTCACCGGACCTCTAGCAAGAGTGAATACAAAAACCCGTAGTGGACCCTACGCTTGTCCAAATCACTGCGTAATCGAATCCACATATCCAACAACACAATGACCAGTAACTTTATCCTCAATAAACAATAAACCAACATCCACAAGACTCAGAATATACCGTAGAATCCATTTCACAATTTTTTGCCAATGCCCTTTTCCCTGGATTATGCATATATCTAATAACAATACTACAACTTGTGAAATATCGTGCCTAGTACACACCATAGCATACATCAAACTACCAACAAAGACTTGCATATGGAATTTGAGCCATGTAATGACTCTCCTCACCAAGCTTTTAGGAGACATAGAAGCACTAAGTTTGAAATGAGGGGCAAGAGGTGTACTAATCGCTTTGAATTTTCATTCATCCCGAAACGCTGTAGTACCTTTTTTCAAATACTACTTCGACGTACTAATCTTGCCCTTCGCTCTATCTCGCTCAATTTCCATACCTAGCATCTTCCGAGCTTCTCCTAAGTCCTTCATCTCAAATTCATTACTCGCTGAGTCTTCAACCTTCAATCTCCACTTTGCTCTTACATGCTATAAGCATATCATCAACATATAAAAGCAGATAAATGAAGGTTCCATTTTGTAGTTTGCTAAAGTATACACAATGGTCATGTGACTTTCGTACTTTTGCCCGATCATAAACCTATCAAATCGCTTGTACCATTGTCTTGGGAGACTCGCTTCAAGCCATACAATGATTTTTGCAATTTGCAAACCCAATTCTCCTTGCCACAACCTTAAAACCTTCTCGCTGAGACATATAGATCTCTTCCTCCAAATCACCATGTAAGAATGCCGTCCTTGACATCAAGTTGAGCCAACTCAAGGTCAAATCGCGCAACCAAAGCCAACAAAATACTCTAATAGAAGAATGTTTTACTATAGGAGAGAATACCTCGCTGTAGTCAATGCCTTCCGGCATAGTCTTTAGCTACCAATCTGGCTTTGAATCTTACATTGTCTTTTCCCAAAGATTCCATCTTCTTGGCATAAACCCATTTGCAACCAATTGCTTTCTTCCCCTTGGTAATCGAACCAAACCTTCCAAGTCTCATTTTTATGAAGAGATTTCATCTCCTCATCCATAGATTCTTTCCACTCCACGCCTTCGAACTTGACGACCTTCTTTGTAGGCGGATGGAATATCATCTTCAATAACGGAAGTATATGCCACAATATCGAAACCGAGTAGGCTTTCGAATTTCCCTTCTCGATCTTCCTCGTTGCAATAGAATCTTGTTGCTGGAGGCTCTGGGTAGGTGCCTCCTTCATCATCCTCGCCCTCATCATCGAATCAATCAGACTAGTGTCTCGTAACATCAGACTACTGAACAATCGAGTCTCATAACTCCACCGCTTTGAACTACTCATGGTCTTGGTCGCTTCAGCTTTACCTTCATGCTTGTTCCGATTAACTATAGCACTACTAAAAGTCACATCTCTCACAACAAATTTCTTCTCATCTCGACACCAAAGTCGGTATCCCTTTACGCTAAGCAAAGCCCACAACAGAGCTTTCTTTGCTCTTGGATCCAACTTGCTTTCCCGATGGTAGTAAGGACAACCAAATATGTGTAAATACTTGTAATCGCATAAGGTTTACTATACCATACCTCCATGGGCGTTTTGCTGCCCTCGTCGCAGCAGCAAAGTAAACCGACATAAGATGGCTTGCATAAGTAATCGCCTCACCCAAAACACCTTGCCTAAACCAGCATTAGACAACATACACCGAACTTTCTCAAAGCAAAGTACGGCTTCATGCGCCAATTCACCTCGCAGGTGTCTCCCTAACCGTGAAGTGCCTCACAATACCTCATCTTGACACACTTTCAAGAAAGGATCGACTTGTATTCTCCACCATTGTCTCGACTCGAGAGTCTTGATCTTTCGACCGCTATGCTTTCAATCATCTTTTTTCCACTTCGTGAATATCTTCAAGGTTTCATCTTTACACTTCATGGTGTACACCCATACTCTTCTAGAGAAGTCATCAACAAAGGAGACAAAATAATGGCTACCTCCCAAGATGCATTCTTGGAAGGTCCCCAAACATCGCAGTGAACATAATCTAGAGTGCCTTTAGTGTGATGAATTGCGTGCCAAATTTCACTCTAGCTTGCTTACCCAACACATGTTGTCTCAGAATTCCAATTTGCATGCTTTCGCACCTTTCAATAAGCCTTGCTTCACTCAATCCTTGCAAAGCTTTTTCACCAAGATGCCCAAGACGATATGCCATAACCTCAAGTGTCCGAGCTATTTGCGCGCCAGCCCAAGGATGTACCGCTCCACCAATAATCAGACTTCCTCGCAAGAAATACAAATTATTTCATCTTGTACCTTTCATCACCACCAATGCCCCGCATTACACAGCTTTTAAGAACTCCACCTCCATGGTGATCTTGAGACCCTTGGATTCCAATGCACCCAATGAGATAAGATTCTTCTTCATATCCAAGACATACCGAACATCACTCAATTCTCCGACTGCTCCATCATGCATCTTCAAACAGATTTTGCCTATCCCTTGTGTTTTGCAAGCATTATTATTGCCCATCAAAACAACTCCACCATCCACTTCTCGAAGCTAGAAAACCATTCTCGAATGGGACACATATGATAGGTGCAACCTGAATCCAAAATCCACTGGAGTGACCATCGCCAGATGAACTAGCCAAAGCAAACTCAAATCATCATCTCCAGATTTTTGCAACATTTGCTTCGTAACCCGCTTTCTCCTTCTCTTTGTTCTTCAATTTGGGGCGCTTTTCTTCCAATGACCCTTTTGGCACACAAAAGGCACATTCATCTTTAGCAGAAATTTCCGCTGACTTTGAACGAGATTTTCCCCGCTTCCCGTGATTTTCTTTCCTCCTGCTTGACTCCTTGCAACGAGTGCCTCGCTTGTGAATTGTGAGTCTTCCGATCCTTCTACGACACTAATCATGATTCACCAATGCCGCAGACACTCCTCAAGTTTCACCTCGGATTTTCCATACAACAAAGTAGTTGTCAAATGATCATAATCATCAGGCAATGAATTTAACAAACATAGTGCTTTATCCTCGGCCAGAATTTCCACGTCAAGGTTTGTTAAATCAGCAAGTATTTTATTATAATCATTGAGGTGTTCGTGCATAGAAATAATCAACGATATTGAAATCGAAAAGTCGCTTCTTCAGAAGAGTCGATTTTCTGCACTCTTGTTCATATACTTCTCCTCCAATTTCTTCCATAACCCTTTGCGTAAGTTTCCTTCATATATGGGTATTTCAACTCCTTATCAAGGAACGATCGAATAGAGCCACAAGCATGAAGATTAAGTCTATTCCACGCTTATCATCAATTTCTTCTGGTTTATCCTCCAAAGCAATATCCAACTCTTGTTGATATAACACATCCATAACTTCACATTGCCACATGCCAAAATTATTCGAGCCATTGAATTTATCAACCTCTAACCTTGTAGTAGCAATTGATGTCTATTGGATGTAGGTGCCGACTTAAGACGATGCCGACTCCTTCTCCGTGTCTTTATCTCCAGCCATCTACGCGCACTGTAGCAGTACTATTCACTGCACTGTAGCAGTCACCGTAGTACTGTAGCACTGACACTATTCACAGCACTGTAGCACAGCACTGTAGCTCCAGCAGATTTTCACTTCAAAAACCCCAAATAAAATCTGAGCTCGATACCACTTGTTGTGCTGGAAGTGACAACCAACTGCGAGTGAAAATATAAACAACAACTCGGCAAGAGATAAAAGAATAAAAACAACACCAACAAGAACACCAAGATTTATACCGGCAATGCCTACATCTAGTTTGGAGACGATTTTATAATCCACTATAATCAAATGAGAGAATACAATAGTGTTTAACACTCAGAAACCCAAGCCCCAAATATACCCAACCTCACACACTCAAGAATATAAAGGGAATACAAATTGAGTACAATTTAGAGAAAGGGAAAATAACAAACGACGCAACAATTGTTTTGCTGCCCAACTCTTTATTTTTCCTCTCTCGCCAACTTCTATCTGCTTCTCTTTTCTCTCTCACTCACCGCTGCCATGCTTCTCCTTTTATAGAGAAGCCAACGGTGAAGGCCAACTACTTCATTTATGAGGCCAGCTATGAAGTCAAAACACAGCCCACCGGCCAAGATATAGGCAAAGCCTAGAGCTGCGCCATAGTTAATGCATTCTCATCAATCAGCCAAAGTGTTTTCCACATTCCCATGCAAAACCACCGAAAAGGATTTGCAGCTAGTCTTTACTTTCCAATGTCCGCCAATCAGCCAACTACCAAAATAACTAGTCGAGTAACATTGCACGTGGGTGCAATCTTGAGTCAAATAGTCAACAGATGGGCAGGGAGCCGAGGCTCCACAATCACTGACAAGTGGGAGGCTCCACAACTGCGACAAGTGGGAACTTCCGAGGTGTAGCCAATCCGAAAACTTCCTCCATGCTCAAATCTTTTTTTTTTTTCTTTTTTTTTCTTGGTGAAATCTTCTGGTTTCATATTGCCAGGTAATTTCCAGTTAAATCCATGTAACAAGTTAGCCAAACTAGACCTTATCATTTTCAGTCCAAGGCTATAACCAGGGCACATCCTCCTTCCTGAGCCAAATGGCAGGAGCTCAACACGAATGTATTCGACAGAGTCTAGTATCTTTGAGCTAAACAGATGGGAGAGGTAAATTTTGCTGCCTTGGCGCCAGTATGGACCATGAGGTGCCCAAGTGAGATTGCTGTAGTTATAAGTTGTGTACTTACCAGCTGCAGTTTGGGGTCTAGAGGCAAAGATGTGATCATGTGTTCTCAAAATTTGTCTTGCCATTTCTGCAGATGAGGCAATCACAACTAGATAGGAGCCAAACTTGAGCTGCATTATTGGTCCATATATTTGGGTTGGGACAATTTGTGAAGGGATTGATGAGGCAGAGGACCAATGAGGTTGAGGTTGCCAATTATAGGCCATGGTTTGGGGCCTGGTGGAAATTTTAGCTTTTGGGTTGGGGGAAGAAAATTTTTGAGACAAGGGTCAGAGTAGCTACCAATGCCAGGGTCAAAATAGCATAAGAAATAGCCTCCATTATGGGGATTGTTGCTGTGGTAAATTGGTGAGGAATTTAGATGGGACTTGGAGGTATTTATAGTACTTGAAGACTTGAAGCATGTAAATGCTAATGATATTTCTTAACCATTTTAAATTAATTTATTCCCATTTTGTTTAGTGTGTAGAGGGATCACTTGGATTAGATTAGAGAATCTTTACACAGATTGCATGTGTCCAACTGTGCACTTCATCTTCCACTCATGTTTTTTTTTATTCATGTATTGATCTGAGGGAATTGTCTTATTTATTATAAATAAATATAATTTAGCTAAATCTCTGTCTGTCAAGATTTGAATAATAAAACTCATTAGTCGATAAAAAATGTGTTTAGCACTAAGCTTATGGCTTTTTCAGCTCGCTTGCCCCAAAAAATTTCAGGAGGGACTGACCTAGATTTCAAAATGGGTTGGGTTAGATTTTAGGTTCGGTTAAACCTTATAGGGAGGTTTATGAAATTGATCATAATATTATATATATATAATTTAAGAATATATATATATATATTTTTAAATTTAAAGAGTCCAATTTTACACTAACAATGCCAGCAACAATTGATTATATATGCTTAAAATTAACATTAGTTGACAACGCACAACTCATATTGCAGCTTATTTAGTATATGTCTTTTATACTAACAATAAGAAAAGAAAAACACTCGACTGGGGTATAGCCCAGTTTGTACAAACTGCAGGTCCGTCCCTCTTGCAAGGTAGAAAGAAATACAAAGCAAAAAAAAAGACTTGGAGTTGGAGAGAGAGCTTGGACAGAGAGGACCATGCGTAGAGAGAGAGAGAGAGAGAGAGAGAGAGAGAGAGAGAGATTTTAAATGAGGTAGAAAAAGAAGGCAATACAAACCAATTCTCTCGAATAAGAATAATTGTGTGTTGGAAAGAGTCTAGTCTTGGAAGAATAAGTATAGTTTTTTTCCTTTTCCATTCTTTATGTGGCCAGTTGAGTAGATTGTAGTTACTAAAAAATTTAGAATTTTAGCTATGGGTCAACATTATATTTTGTATACATAATACACAGTTTCGATCTCTTGGACCACAAGGGTTCAAGAGATTTGTATTTACCATCGGATTTAAATCCAACGGTTCACTCACTCTTGCACTCCTTTTAATAAATTTTTTAAAAACCGTTGAATTTAAATCCAACAGTGGGTGACCACAATCTCTTGAACCCTGTAATCCAAGAGATCAGAACTAAATAAAATTTTGGGCTCCTTTAATTGGAGGCCTATGGCCGTGGCCCTCCGTACCCATGGCTCAGGGCCGGCCCTGATCATGATCTTTGGTTGTTTGTTTAATTTGTTGAGACATCAGCTGTGGTGGTTTTACCTCTGTGTGAGTTACATCAATTGTCTTTCGGCTGCCTGTTCTTTTTCTGGATACCTAACTGATTTGTGATAAAGTTTGATCACAAAATCTAAGCATTGGCAATGAATTATATTATAGAATAAATCATGTTGTGTGGATCCGACACCCTGTAGTTACTGTCGACACACATCATACATGTCTATATTTTGCATTGCATGATCCAACACCTAGATCATGAAGCCTAGGCCTTAGCACCAGGACTTCATTGTCTCTTTGCATAATTGGACATGTGTGCGGCATTTGGCGAGTTTTTCAATCTCTCACTCATCTCCCCCAATAATCTATCATGATCTTTGGTTGTTTGTTTAATTTGTTGAGACATCAGCTGTGGTGGTTTTACCTCTGTGCGAGTACCATCAATTGTCTTTCGGCTGCCTGTTCTTTTTCTGGATACCTAACTGATATTCTGGATACCTAACTGATATGTGACAATATATGATAAAGTTTGATCACAAAATCTAAGCATTGGCAATGATTTATATTATAGAATAAATCATGTTGTGTGGATCCAACACCGTATAGTTATTGTCGACACACACATCATACATGTCGATATTATTCTTAATTTAATCACCTAGAATTCCAAAAGATCACCGCATTAGGTTGCCTTGCGTGGTTCTCTTTCCTTGTACAAAAATCCATGACCGCTTAAAAATCCAATATGAGATTTACATGTATGGCTGTTGGGCACTCAATGAGCCTGTTTTTTTGCTTGCGTGAGGTTAAGGTTTTGTTTGCTTACATGAACCCTTTATTTATGTTGAAAAAATAATGCTCATTTGTGTTATACATAATTCTAGAGAGACTTCAAAAGATGGAGTTGGCAATGCAAGATTATTCTAGAGAAACCACAAGATAAGCAGTGGCTGAATGCTCAAGGCGGTGGAACAAAAGCAACTGAAGTTTAAAGAATTTTCTAGAATAATTTAGAATGGAAAGTCGGTGGATGTATTCCCTAAACACTGGTCACTAACTTAATTGAAGCTAGTAGAAAGTTCTAGTTGAAGCTACAATATGTGGCCAAAATTACAAGTTACTGTCGGTTTACTAGAATAACCGACTTTACTAGATGGTTGTTCCCTCTATAAATAGGCATGCAATGTAATCTAGTGGAGTGGAGTTCCAAATTAAGGGAGCCAAGAGCTACCTAGCTATGTTGAGGAGCCAATAAGCTCACCAAACTAAAAGAGAAAGAGGGTCAATAAGCCTATATAAACAAGGAATGAGGCCAATAAGCCTGAACACTACACCTTCTAGTTGAAGAAGGCCAATTGGCCTAACCCTATGTACACCAAGATATGTACTATTCTGCTCCAATGTAATAAAATTATTTTATTTCAACTAATGTCCTATTGTCCTAAACCCCTTCACACATAAATCAACAATGATATCAGAGCAACACACATCACACCCTTAAATTCTAACAATTTATTTATTTTGGGATCAAATTTTGCATGAGATTATTATGTGAATAAAACACAAATGGACAGTGATGTAGGGACCACACAGCACATAAAGGTTTTGGGAGGATAATATATACATTTTTTAATACCGATGATGATCTCTTCAATAACTCGAATCAATCTTGCGTCACTAAAGCAAACAAAAAAAGTTTAGAAATATCATAGCCCACATGCCTCCTCCAACTACAAATTACAAGCACTGTTAGTCAACACTGCACTACTCAACTTTCACACAATGGAGGCTTCTTCTTCTTTGGTTGTTTTAGCCCTTGCATTGCTAGCCGCTCTGGCCCTTCTCTCCAAAATTCTAAACGCCCAAAACTTCCACCAGGTCCAAAACCATGGCCTATAATTGGCAACCTCAATCTCCTTGGTCCTCTGCCCCATCAATCCCTTCACAAATTGTCCCAAACTTATGGACCACAGTTCATTGTTCTTCTAAATAATTAATATCTTGCTGCAGTTGATAATTTATCATGTTCTTCAGCTCATCAAACTCCTAATTTCAAAAGGTTTTTTTATGCACCTCATGACATTGTTCAGGGTCCCAACTTTTGTGAATTTTAATTGCAGGCAGATTGGGCTCAAGAATTTGTCTTTTTGTATTCTGAAAACAATGGCACTCATAAGTAAAATCATACTCATGAAAGAACACAAGACTTGAAACAGACATTATATTGTTATTTGTGATATTAAGAATCTGACTTGGATGAAGAAAAGAAGATATTGTTTCATTCACAAAGTGTAAAATCAGAAAGGGATTATTGATTACATTGAGGCATTATTATTTAATGGCCGACAGTCTAAAGCTTGCAAGGACATTACAGATTCACATGTAATTAATAAAGATGGGCAGGGAGCCGAGGCTCCACAACTGCAACAAGTGGGAACTTCCGAGGTGTAGCCAATCCGAAAACTTCCTCCATGCTCAAATCTTCTGGTTTCATATTGCCAGGTAATTTCCAGTTAAATCCATGTAACAAGTTAGCCAAACTAGACCTTATCATTTTCAGTCCAAGGCTATAACCAGGGCACATCCTCCTTCCTGAGCCAAATGGCAGGAGCTCAAAGTTTTGTCCCTTCACATCAATTGACTTCCCTAAGAATCTATCAGGGTTGAACTCATCTGGTGCATCCCATTGTGAAGGATCTCTCCCCATGCTCCATGTGTTTATGAACACTCTAGTTCCTTTGCAAATATCATAACCTCCCACATTGCAATCTTCAAGAGCTAGATGTGGAGCTAGCATTACAGCAACTGGGTGCTTCCTCATTGTCTCTTTCATAATTGCATCTACATAAGGAAGTTGTGGGATGTCTTTCTCTTCTACCCACCTCCCTCTCCCGATCACTCTGTCGAGCTCTTCGGTTGCCTTTTCAATGAGGTGTGGTTGTTTCATAAGCTCAGACATTGCCCACTCCACAGTGGTTGCAGAGGTATCAGTTCCTCCTGCTATTAAATCCTGATACAAAATGGAACAGTTCACATTGAGGTTTAGAGTGGGACCAAATTTAAAACAGATTCTAAACAAAATTGTCACGTCATGTAATGAATAAAATTTGGTAAATAACTTTGGTGATTGTACATATAAAACATACATACCTGAGTAAATCCCCTGACACTGTCATAATTGAGCTTAACTTCAATATCAGGATCTTCAGCTAGCTGCAACAGTAAGTCCACCATGTCCTTTGGCACAAAATCTTTAACTCCTTCCTTCTTTGCCCTGTGTTCATCGAACACATGATCATGAAACCGGTCGAATTTTTTCTTTAAGGCCTTCATTCGTTTTACAAACCCTTGCATGTCAAAAAACTGAACCCATGGGATCCAATCCCCTACGTTCAAAACCCCATTAAGCAAGAACAACTCATCTAACATCTCTTGAAATTCTTCTAGTGTCACTATCGAACTCTCAGATTCGGACACGCTAAAATACTTCTTACCCAACACAATTCTACTTATAATGGTAAGAGTTAGGCGTGACAGATGCTCTTTGAGCAGGGTTGGCTTGCCTGACAAGGCACAGAGCCGCGAGAGAAAGGCACGATTTTCCTCAACACGAATGTATTCGACAGAGTCTAGTATCTTTGAGCTAAAGAGATGGGAGAGGTAAATTTTGCGGCCTTGGCGCCAGTATGGACCATGAGGTGCCCAAGTGAGATTTCTGTAGTTATAAGTTGTGTACTTACCAGCGGCAGTTTGGGGTCTAGAGGCAAAGATGTGATCATGTGTCCTCAAAAATTGTCTTGCCATTTCTGCAGATGAGGCAATCACAACTGGATAGGAGCCAAACTTGAGCAGCATTATTGGTCCATAAATTTGGGACAATTTGTGAAGGGATTGATGAGGCAGAGGACCAATGAGGTTGAAGTTGCCAATTATAGGCCATGGTTTGGGGCCTGGTGGAGATTTGAGCTTCTGGGGTTGGGGGAAGAAAATTTTTGAGACAAGGGCCAGAGTAGCTACCAATGCCAGGGTCAAAATAGCATAAGAAATAGCCTCCATTATGGGGATTGTTGCTGTGGTAAATTGGTGAGGAATTTAGATGGGACTTGGAGGTATTTATAGTACTTGAAGACTTGAAGCATGTAGATGCTAATGATATTTCTTAACCATTTTAAATTAATTTTAATATTCCCATTTTGTTTAGTGTGTAGAGGGATCACTTGGATTAGATTAGAGATTTAACCAATAAAATGTAATCTTTGAGAATCTTTACACAGATTGCATGTGCCCAATTGTGCACTTCATCTAACACTCATGTTTTTTTTTATTCATGTATTGATCTAAGGGAATTGTCTTATTTATTATAAATAAATATAATTTAGCTAAATCTCTGCGTCTGTCAAGATTTGAGTAATAAAACTCATTAGTCGATTAAAAAATGTGTTTAGCACTAAGCTTAGGGCTTTTTCAGTTGCTTGCCCCAAAAAATGTCAGGAGATTATTAAAATAAAAAACTCTTTTGAATTCCAAGTCACATCTTTTTCAATGGGAATTGATTTATCTTTTCAAACAATAATACAATTAACACGTTGTTCATCACTTTTTCCATTGCAACGTGGCATTATGAAGACCATGTATTATAATAGCTAGCTACATGTTCCCTACTCGTTTTAGGGAAAATTCTACAGTCCTTTGGTGTATGGATACACCATGGGATATAGACCATTGGATTGATAAAAAAAAATATAAGTTAATCTACACCATTCAATAAGGGATAACTTGAAAACCTGTTATTGTAGGTTAAAATTAAAATATATTTGGTATAAATAAAAAATAAAAAAACCACGCTAGAATCAGAAAATGTATAAACCAGAATGTGAATACACTTAGCAGTTATTATTCTCCATTAAAACTCTATCTTGGCTCCTCTTCTTCCTCATTAGAACTCGTTTTGTTGGCGTTGTCATTGCACTAGCACTATTGAGAGGGCAAGTACATAGTTCACGTGGTGGTGCCTCTTATTCGTGATCTAGGGCTTCGTCAAAAAAAAATTCATCATTGTCGCTGGATTTGTGGTGGTCGTCATCTTCACATGGTGGTGGCTCGTAGATGAGTATGTGAAACTGTCTCCCACATTGGTAAAGATTAAACAATGATTGAAAGGGTTGTGTTGAGTTTCATAAAGGAGATTATTTTTACCTTTTATTAAAAGTATTTTTTTGCTTATTTGCAGATTAACAAAGAAGTATTGGGATTTGAAGAATGCAATTTTCTGACTGCATCAACTCTCAAGGTTTGGAAAGCATTTTCAACCGAAAAAAAAATTCTTTTCCAATAATTGCCAAATCTTTATCCCAAAATTACCAAATCGATACCCATTAATTACCAACGCGATACCCATCAATTGCCCAATCGATATACAGTAAAGTGACGATTTTATGTTGATTTTGCTACCAATTACCACATCATAAAGGGGCACTTAATTTTCGTTGTACAATTTGCAAATACATTGCATGTTTTTGCATTTTCACAATTGATAGATACATTCCACGCTTTTATATTGGGACAATGAAATTACTATAGTTAGATTGGTGTGTTTGTTTTACACAATTACCAAGCAGTGAGTGGGGTTTTGCAATTGAAGTTGGTAATTGCCAACTCGTTGGGAGCCTTTTATATGTTAAGTATTTAATTGCCAAAATATAATGTGTCATTTTCTTATTAATTATTAATTAATAGCATGTTACTTATTTTCAGGCAATGGATGCCGAAGCAAAAAAATATTGTGGAGATCATGATCATAGCTCCATGGCCAACATTGGAGGTAAAAGCTCTTGCAATTGGTTTTAGCATAAGAAAAAATCATTTAGGACGTGGCGAGGGTTGGGTTGTAAGAAGCAGGCAATGGGTCTACTCAAAAGAAGGAAAAAGAGCAAAGAAATGGACAAATAGAGAGAACATGGTTTGTACACCAAGGAAAGAAACTAGAGAGAATTGTTAAGCGGCATTTGCTGTGAAGTATTGCGATAAAAGACATTCTTATATTGTGAAGCAATTTGTAATATAGCACAGTCACCGACTAGCTCAATCCTGTGAGGTTCCTTTTCTACGTTCCCACCGGTGCGTTAAGGAATCCGATATTGCATAAGCCAGTTCTATGCGAAAGGCATCTATTAGAACAAGTCGTACGCACGACTATATGGTTGATGTGACATCCCTGACCCAATTTAATTGAATTTATTCAATTTAAATAATTTTGGTGAAATTACAGTTTTGCCACTGGGATTAAGGGTATTTTAGGCACTTTAAAAATTCCATAAGGAATTTGGAGAAATGGATTGCGCCGTTGCGTCCGGCTCGTCGAAACGAGTTCGTGGATATGCGGTACACCGAATTCCGTGTTGTAACGATCGGGAAGCGATAGAAGAGAAAAGAAATAAAAATAAAAATAAAAACAAAAATTCTGATTTTTACTGTAGCAGCTACAGTACCGCTACAGTAAAACCCGAAAATTTCCCTTCTTCTTCTCCCTCTCTCTCAGTCTCTCTCTTTCTCTCCGTGCGTGCACAGACCCCCCCCTTTAATATTTCAGTTTTGGCGCCGGCCACATTTTTGGCCGGCAATTGCTACTCCGGCCACCACTAAGGGTGGAACCGGTCCCAAAAGGACCGTGACGACATCCCGGTCAAACCCCAGCCTTCAGCCACCGTCCACCGCTGCTCGTTTCGCCGGAAAATGCAAGAAACTGGCCGGATTTTACGTAATCTTTCGAGCGTTCGTTCTCCCTCCTCCGGCGACGGAATTCGACGAGTAAGGTATGAAAACTTAACTACTCTTCGAGCTCTAGCTATCTACATGGTTGGTTTTCATCAATTCGTAGCGTAGGGGATCGAATCTGTAACACAAAGTTTTGGCCGGTTTTCCAATTGAATTTCCGGCCACTTGCCGGCGTCTATGCAAGTTCTCGTAGTTGAATAAGTTGTTCCAATCATCGAGTAGTATAGGCTGGTGGAAGGGCAGCTCTTGGTTTGGAGTTTGTTCGGAAGTCAAATTTATCGCTTTGGGCACCCAAATGCGCTGCCAGTGTGGGTGGCTGCGCGGGACCTACTAGTAATTGTCAATCTTCATTCCTAAATTATCCGTACGTCATCACGAGCGCGTAGAGACGCTTCTGATTTCAATTGGAGTTCGGATGACAGTCGAATCGGATTTACGCCTATTGCGCGTTATCCGGGTTCGATATGTTCGGGCCGTTGGATCGGCCCCTTTTCCAAGTATGTTGTTCCCTGTTTTTAGGATCGTGTAGGATTTGACGGATCGTGATTCGAGTCAGGATACTCGGATCATTGACTTGAAGTTAGAATTAAGCGTAATCGTCCGATCGCACGATCGCGAGAAATCCGACCGTCGGATCGAGACCAAACTTTGGGAACGTGTTAGTTAAACCGTAGTGAACCTTTAGGAACTTTCGGATCTAAGTTTGGAGGTCATGGGACCCACGTGCCCGGTTTGACCTATTAGGGTCGGTTTGACCAAGTTTGACCAGGGTTGACCGAGGGTCTCCCGAGGTCTGTTTGCCGTGTAGTTGACTTTGTTGGACTTCTAGGAATGTCTAGATCGATTTGGAGGTCTTGGGCTCCGCGGCCCGGTTGACCGAAAGGGTGTTTGACCGCGGTTGACCGTGAGTCTTCGGGCGGTCCCACTGGTTAAAAGAGGTAGTTTGACCTTAGAATCCTTCGTAGGACGTACGTGCACGTTAAGTGGGGTTTTGTTAGGGTTTAAGTTTCGATTCTCGTTCGGCTCACTCGCACTAATCCAATCTTCGTATCTATCGCTTTAGATTGCTTTCCTGTGACGCAGCAAGTGAGACCCTTTGGGGTTATGCAGCGTAGACCAACGGTGAGTGGACTTTGTTTTCAAACGAGCGTGATTTGAATGTTTTGCATTTAATCATTTAAATGAGATTTAATGGTTTTAAATCTTGAATTTATTAATAATTTAAAGTCTTGATTTGACTTTGATTGAAATGTATTAAAAGGAATTGCATTGAGGTAAATGCATGGTTTGGGTTGCCAGTTTATTATGGGGCCACGATGGCTATTTTATTATTATTTATACCTTTGGGTATTGAGCGGGACGTGGTGTACGGCCGGTGGTTTTAAATATTAAAATTGGGATATTATATTTAAAAATGGTTGTTATATTATATATAAATTATATAATTGAATATTTGGACGTTAACGTAGTCCGTTTGGTTACGTATTCGGTTTTGGCGTTTAAAACCTTTTGAAGTAATATTTACTTATACCTTGATTATATATATGTATATTTTCATACATATATATATTGATTTTGAATAAATACTTTGGAATAATGGGAATTGATTATACGTATATTCATACATATTTATATACATAGATATGTATATGGGATCGGCTTGAGTTTTTGTACTTTAAAGGATCTTTATGTTTTATGTATATATATATATATATATATATATATATATATATACATATGTATATTTTGGATCATACGTCGATTTAACGGTATGTATTTACTGACGAGTTCCTTATACTTTAATTATATATATCTTTGGGTTGGAATGCCGGCGTCGGGACGTGAGGTCCCTCATATAATTATATTGATATTTTGAATATGGAAATATATGTTTGGGACGGTGATGTCCTTATTTTGAATATATATATGTTGACCTTGAATTTTGGACGCTTGGGTCCGGGTATCGTATTTGGGTTTGGGTGCATGATTGTGGGTTGAAATGTGAAAGTATATGAATATGTATAAATGGATTATTGCAGGGCAATGGTTGTGAGTGTTGTAAACACCGTATTATGTACCTCCCCTGCTCGATGATGATGATACGATTACTTGGATATGGTTCGATCCGGTGCATGCTCTAACGGGGTGTAGCCGTAGACTCTTAATTGAGTATTTAGTCGGTAGCGCATGGACTAGTTCGGACGTAGGGGTATTGAGTATGCGTGCTACGCCATACGGGTCGGGTAGCATAATCCATTACTATGGACGGCTAAACCCTGGGTACGGGGCCACTGCGGTGTAGTCCTCGTATCCGGTTAAACTATCCCCTGTTGGATGGTTTCCAGTACACTTGATCCGGTGTTGAGTTATTATTGTATATATATATATATATATGTATATATGTATATGTGTGGGTTATTATATTCGTATTCTTATTTCTTTTAGTGAGGATCCCTCCTTACTTGTCGTGCTTTATGAGCAGGATTGTGAGTTGGGGAAGTTGGGAAACTTTACACTTACTTTGACTTGATATTTGATTGGATTTGATCTTGGTTATGTTTTACTCGTGGGATTGTGAATCCGGATTTGATATTTATATATATGTATATAAATGCTTTGAACTACAATAAATGTCTATATTCTTTGTCGAGTTGGGTTTTCTTGACGTATACGAATTATTCGGCATTTAAAGGTTTGTTTTACGTTATGAGAATTTTATTCCATCTTTATGCTTTACAATAACAAAGGCCGTTTTGTTTATGTTTTATAAACCTCGCTTGGGTTGATTTGAGAGGTTATACCTCGGGAAAAGAAAAATTGTATTTTATTCGGAAAAAGGTTTGGTTTGGATTGCTCTCATGTAATTTGAGATAATATGATTTCTAAATCAATCACGTATATAAGGATTTCATATGCATGGTTTGCATGGTTTTAAAAGGTGGGGTTAGTATATTGTTTTAAGTATGTAAAACTTTGTTTTTGTCCACTCACACTCTTTCTGTTTTGCGCCCCCCAGACTGTAGTTGCGTCGACACTGTTCGGCCGTGCGCTCCTCTTCTCGAGCTTTGGTGAAGGGTAGGATCTGTTGTCCTTGAACCCTAAACTCATATTCTCGTTTATTCTTTTCATTCTTGAATTCCTAAACTCTTAGATTGCTCTGTGTATTGCTGTAAGGGTTAATTTGTTGGCCGAGGCTGGGTAGTTTATCCGTAGCATCTTGGTGCTTGGGCTTTGTTTACATTGCTTGTTTGAACAGGTTTTAACTTTGGGGATTGTTCACTTTGTAGGGAGACTGTCCGATTTTCTGAAGTCTCGGCCCAAAGTTTGTTGTTTGTCGGGAAGAGGGTAAGCTGTTCGGTTTGTGAGCCGGCATGGGTTGGTGTTGGGCCCATCAACAGGTCCCGCTCGGGTTCCGGTGGAATTCGGTCGGGTCTGTCGATTGACCAAGCAAGGGGATATATGAATGTGGGGTTCACAAGTAAGGATTTGTACAACAAGTTGGATTTTGAGCGCCGTAAATCAATGGCTAACTGTTAGTCAATTACTGGCTATTATAAGGCAATTATTGTTTTTTTTTCCTTTTCAACACTTGGATCACAAGTTTATCTAAATAAATTTGTTTTTGCTATTGCCAAATCGGTGGTGGCTAATTGGATACAGAAATCCAATTGGCTTTTATGAAGGTAATTACCAGTTCTCGAGATGTCAATCAATGGCTAACTGTTAGTCAATTACTGGCTATCAATTAGCTGATTATTGTTTTTTTTTCATCACTTGGATCCATAAATAAATTACTAGAATTATGTGTCTATTTACAAGTTTATGCATATGGTTTACCATGTAATGGTAAATCATAATCCATAATATGGTGATCTTCTATTTATACTTGTAAGGATCCCAATTACAATTAATTGGAAACGGTGGACGTTAAAGATGTAAATGAAGTCCTATTTCAAGTAAAAACATGTGTTTACTACAGTAAGGACTAATATTACAACATTGCGGAAGTGGAATACCATAACGTTGTACACTGGAACCTAAATCTTTTAAATTACAAGATTTATGTGCCTATTTACAAGGTTATGCATATGGTTTACCATGTCATGGTAAATCCTAATCCATAATATGGTAATCTTCTATTTATACTTGTAAGGATCTCAATTACAATGAATTGGAAACGGTGGACGTTAAAGATGTAAATGGGGTCCTATTTAAAGTAAAAACATGTGTTTACTACAATAAGGACTAATATTACAATATTGGGGAAGTGAAATACCGTAACGTTGTACACCGGAACCTAAATCTTTTAAATTACAAGATTTATGTGCCTATTTACAAGGTTATGCATATGGTTTACCATGTCATGGTAAATCATAATCCATAATATGGTAATCTTTATACTTGTAAGGATCCCAATTACAATGAATTAGAAACGGTAGATGTTAAAGATGTAAATGGGGTCCTATTTAAAGTAAAAACATGTGTTTACTACAATAAGGACTAATATTACAATGTTGGGGAAGTGAAATACTGTAACGTTGTACACCGGAACCTAAATCTTTTAAATAACAAGATTTATGTGCTTATTTACAACGTGGGAGAAGTGGAATACCAAAAAATTGTACACTATAACCTAAAAGACTAATTGTCATTTTGGAGTCGTCGTTTGTTGTTTTTTTCTCTTTGTCATTCCCAATACTTTTCTTTCCCACCATTTTATAATCTCAATTAATGAACAGTCTCTACTATGAATCTGCATTCACAAAACAATATTTAGTGAATAACTGATAATGAGTGATTATAAGTTTTTATCAATTTGCAATACTGTTTATCGCTTTGATAATTACTCAATATCAGTTTGGCAATGCTTTTCCCTCGATTAGGAGATTGCTGTCTACCGACTTGGTCAAATTTTATAATTATGGCAAAGCGATAGACAATAATTCCCCAACTAATATGGCGTAATTGCCAAATCGTTTGACGGGAATTGCTATATTGATAATCAAGAATTGCCAAATCGATACCCATAATTTCCCAATCGATACCCATAAATTGCCAAATCGATATACGATGAATTCACAAATCGATCTACAAGAAAGTCTCCTCCTACAAACCTTGCTAAAAACGTCGACTACAAGTTGGAACTTACAGACCCTTGCTATTGCTACAAAAACATTCTGGAAGACACACAAACCTTAGAAAACTCAAAACCCAGTGATATCCAGTAGTTTATACCTTGGAAAACATGTGACAACCAATGGAGGAGATGACAAACTTCACCACAAGCAGCGAAGCCAAGTTCAGCAGCGTAGATAGTTTAAAGAGCAAGGAGTCTTGTTAACGTTAAAATTCCATGAATCCTTAACCTGCTATAGCAGGTTTTTTTAAAAAACCAAAAAACAAAAATTGCATGTGCGTTGCACATGTCAAATTAAAAATAGCTGGTGTATCGATACACCTGTGTACTGTAAATATAAAACGTTCAATCTTATCATTTTGTTATCGCATTGGTCAATGATCACGTGAAACTATCGAGTTAATCCCTATTTTGTTACTCGGCACTCAGTGGACCTTTCTTTTCTTTTTTGACATAGGTGATAGATTAATGTCATCAAAATCATTTTTTATTTCTTTATGCCTAAAAAGTTAAGGTCCTGTTTGGTATCCTACTCAAAAAAATAAACTAAAAAAATTATGATTCTTTTTAAAAACATGACTTTTCAAATAGTGATTTTAAGATCTAAAAACTTGTTTGGTATTGAATTCCAAACTATTTTTAAGATCTAAAAAAAATTAATATTAAATTCAGAAAATCAGAAATCATAATTCTCAAATTGAAATTAACAAAAGAAAAGGAAAAATATGTGAGGCATAAACCCTATCAATTTTGGTGGTGCACAAAAGAGAGAGAGACGACAAGGGGAGGGGAGAGAGAGAGAGAGAGAGAGATAAAAAAATGTAAAACCTCACTTTTTTTGTTTTTAATAATAGGGGTGTTTTTTAAATTTTTTTTGGGTTTGGTTTTTTAAAAATAGGCCTACCAAATAGGTTTTTGGGCAAATCTGTTTTTGAGTTTATAAAATTGGATCCAAGTAGGATACCAAACGGGCCCTAAGGTATTCTTTAAGATCCTTGGTTTTTATTTTTGGACCTTTACTATTTGAGAGGGGGATAATATATTAAATTTATACATACTACACAGATGTTAGGACTCAAACCCAAGATCTTGCCTATGAGAGCACTTGCTCCAAACTACTACACTAGTGGGTCCTTTCCAAGATCATTCGTCTTTGTTGTTCATATGACATTCGTTAATTTATGTGTCAGAAATTTGGCTTTCATGTAAACACAAAAATGGGCCGATTGAGTGCTACATCAAAGAGACAAAGGTTAACTTGGCAGTCATTCTATAGTGAGGATCTTATATATGGCCCTTAGGTGATGTCTTATCTCGTAATCGTTATATTAAACTAACCAATTTAATCTAACAGTTAAGAAATAGGGTCTCATCTAATGGCCATATATATGGCCCTCATTATAGAATTCATGTAACATGGCATTTAGACAGACGAAGTTGCCAATAGTGTAATAATTCGTAATTTTTTTTAACGATATACATGGTCTGAAAATGCTATTTCTGGAAAGCCCATGTATCCCAAGGACTGAAGAGCTTAGTGTGAAACGCTTGTAACTTTATGGAAGCAAAGCCCATGTCCATTATATACACAGCACAATACCAAAAGTGTCCAACCATGCAAGCCCAATACAGAAGCAAATTAAAACTCTCCTCCTCGGCCCTTGCAATTTTGCATTCTTGGAATAGCCGAAGCCAGGCAGAACTCACGCGCTTCTTAATTTCCTAGAAGCTGCTATGATTTTTCTCAGAAACGACCTAATTACGAAATTATATAAATTATAATACCATGTTTAAGAAAAAATTGGGGAAAAAAAATTATAAAACCAAGCACCCCGCATGAACTTTGGACGGGAAAATTGAACACCACCTCACACCACAACACAAATGGAAACTCATAGCTTTTAAACTCATCCTTCTTCTTTCCTAAAACATTCAGAGAAACAAAAACGCTCTCCTTCTCTCTCTTTTGTATATTTTTTTACCAAATCTTTCACAATTTGAAGTTTTGGGTTTCTTTTTCTTTTAAGACTAATTTGTTTTCACTAATATTAAGATATTATTAGTAGTTTTGAGAGGGGGAAAATGACGAGGGACAAAAGCATAGACATAGTCATGAAGCCCCATAAACGTCAACGACGGAGACACAAGGAAAAGGAAGGTGGTGATGGTGGCCGCCGCCGCGGCAACGGCAACGGCTGCTACCGTCCTATGATTGGCTTTCTTAATCACTTTCTTCTTGTCCTCTTGTTTCTGTTTCTTCTTTATGTGTGGCAGCTGATTTTTGGCGATCAGTAACAGTAACAATTCATCACGACGTAGGTGAATAATCGACGCTGACACTCCATGCAAAGGATTTATGCACCTTATTAGCCGTTTGATGAGATTGGCAAGCAAGCAAATGTTTTGTTTATCAACGGCTGAGATTTGTATATGTTTGATCAAAATTAGGAACTTTTGTATTGGTGAGGCAAACAAGTTATATCACCGAAGACAAAGTTGAATTCAGTCTGAATGCGACTTGTAATTGAAAGCGTCATCTAAAATGTGAATACAATAGTCAATGGAATTGAACTGGTCTAAGTCACACATTAATATGATTGGTCGACTTCAGTGTTTTGGCCACGTGACCATCACTGTCATGAAAAATCATTTGCATCATAATTTGTATCATCTTTCATCTTGCAAAAGTAACATTTATATATGGAGAAGCCGTCAGAAGACATCTCAGGTAGAGAAAAGTTGTTCTCAATTATTAGAGTGCAATTTTTCCCAACTTATGGGCTCCGTAACACAAAAGCCTCTCTCTCTTTATTTTTTTTTTCTTGTTATCAAAGTGATAGGAAGATGAAGATTTTGCTTTCAGCAATTTTGTTTTGGGCGGCAATGACACAATATTTGGGCTATGACATATGAATACCACTAGGCCTGGAGTGTTCTTGCAACCTGAAGAGTAACCCAGCCTACCATGGGCTACAAACGATAGGACCCAAAACCCCTTTGCTTTTAGCCTGTCCCACTTCCCACTTTCCCTTTTTTACATAGCAAAGCAGCTTCTTCAGACTATTCTATTTTATTTTAATTAACAATACAAACCAATGGAGTCAAGTCTAATAAAAAAATTGTAACTTGCTAACCAGTAATCTCAAGTTCGAATCCCCTTTTACCTTGGTAGTATGTAGTAACTATCGTTTGTGTTAAAAAATAAACACACAATGAACTCTCAATCATATCAAAAATTAAACGTCAGTCAAACAAATGAGTGTCTTCCCTTTTGATGTGGAAAACTTTGGTCAAAGTATAACAGGCAATATAAACAATGTAACATCACTTGTAACCAAAAAATATGAAACTTCTTACCTTAAAGTCCCTAGGTTATTCAGAATAAAGAAAAAAAAAACTCTGTTCCCTTCCCCAACAAATATCAACAGGGATTTCCTTAAAAGCTCAGATACAAAAATGTTTTATAAATCAGCTGAAAAGCATATCAGAATTTCTGAAATACTTTGACAGCAGCTTTCAGCAACAAATGCTGTTGTTGTAAGTAACTTGTGTGGATTGGAGATAGAAGAGCAGAAGAAACAGAGCATCTCTGCATGTGCAAACTCTCACAAGCTGCCAAGAATAAACAGGAAGGGAACTTTCTGATTTCTACACACACTTTTATACAAGGCAGGCACACCTCATTTTTCATTGGTTCACACACCCTTTAAGAAGGCACACCTACAGAGGGATATGATTATGTTTCTTCTTCTTTTTTAATGATAATGAACCCATGAACTTCTTAGTGAGAATCTTTCTTTTTCATCACCCAGTCTCAGTTATTTATTGCCCCAAACTTAGGCAAAGGGAACTTCAAAAAATTTGACCAAGGCATGAGATTGGAAATTATTATAAAAGTTGAGCTTCAGATTTTATAATCTAAACTGCATTTGGAATTTTCCATCATCTACCCAGAGAAAAGAATTTCTTGCATACATGACATGCACTGCAACTGAAAATGATGGCCCTGCATAATGTTGGATGCTTAAAGGAAAAGGTGGCATTAAATAATTGAGACATGCACACTTCTATTCTAGTAGTGGAACTGGAACTCATGGTGCTAGATAGGTGGTTGAACTATTTTGTCATCGTGCTATGTGCTTTAACTATTTTGTCACTTAATAAAACTTCCACAGGCTTGTAGATTGGGGCAACATCTAATTTATTCGTGCTAGGAGTTTGTAGTAGTTTAAGTGATTAAGAGTACTTATCCATGCACCCGAAATCTTAGATTTATTTCCTCTCTCTCTCGAGATCACTTGTTTAAAAAAGAAATATATTAGTATTTTTCATTCCCTTCATATAATGACAGCCTTTGTTCCCTACTTTAGATATTTAAAGTTCCACTTGAAATTAAAAACATATTGGGTTGGGGACCTTTTAATTGTTGTACTGGCACTAGGTAGACCCTCTTCAAAAAAAACACCCATAAAAAAATTAATTCAGGTACCAAAAGAAGCACTATAAAGAAGTGGGGAAAAGTTCTAGCTCCACACAAAAGTGTGATGGGATGAACCTCTGTTATCCAATGTTGCTCTCTGCCACAGAGCAATTAGAGAGCAAAACAGAGTGACAGTAGAGCTGTGGGGGCAACTTCTCCCCATTGAAAAATGAAAACTCCATTGGCCTAACAAGCATGTGACTTGCCCCATTTACTGGCTCAAGTTTGTGTTGTGCTGATGTGAGAAACCAACCAGAATTAGAAAGGTTGAGAGTAGAGAGAGGCCCACAGGCAGCTAGCTGCACATCATGGATCACAAGCTCTTATGATCTGTTTCCTATATTTGGACAATTAAATGGATATATCAAAGAAAGTGGCTTTGTGGCTCCATCCCCTTCGAATTATACCAGCTTCCAGTTGTTGGATAATGTAAAAAGTCTCACATTAGAACCTTGTTTCCATTATAAATAGCACCGAGGGGTTTTGTGATATAAATTCCACATTTATTGAGCTTTGTAGAGCTGTTGTTCCGTCTCTCTGTAATTTTAACACCTTGAATTGCTATTGAAGCACCACGAGGCTAGGCCATAGCTTCAGCTAGTCCTAATGTAGCTTGATGGCTTTACATCCCGCTTGCACACAGTATCCAATTTGGTCTCTTGCAATGAGGCCAAACGCACCTTATCTTGTCCAACTCTGTAACTCTGTTCACTTAGATCCAGTTTAGACCATTTACTTGGCTTTTGCAGCATTCAACATTTGCTGCAATGGAGACGAATTTCAGGTTATGTTGTGCTTTTCAAGGAGATAATGTGGTTGGTGGTATGCTTTTGTAAATTCTGGGGTAGTTGATTATTCAACTCAACTATAAGTGTCAACCCAATTATTATTTATTATGGACCTCACCTAAGAATAATGCCAATGCCCACTACTCATCATGTGCCCAAAGTAACAGTTGCCATCAAATTAGAAAAATAGCTCGATCCCTTACATGCAATGGGGTGTACATTCGCTTCTATATGTCTCCCTCTTTATGTGTTTCTCCTTTAACTTAGAGTTAATTTTCAAGGCTCATAGCCGAAAGAGACGAAATTATAATTAAGCAAATAAAGGAATTATCAAAAGGGTCACAGAAATTAGGTGGGGTAAGTAAACTAGGCACATGCATATGATAGTGAAGGAAAATAAGAGGTGATGTTGAAGCTGTTTTCTTGGACTCAAAGGAGCTGATGGGAGGAAAATGAAATGAAAAGAGGATGAGAGAGATGAATGGCAATGCATAAAGCCCGTGGATAATATGGTAAATTGGAAATGCAAAGAAAGAGTGCAAAGCGTGCATAATTTTGTGCACTTTTTCATCAAACAGAGGAGTAATTTTTGGGTGTTACACCACGCCACGCACAGTACCATCCACTGTGAGGACACGTGGAATGTTTCCAATGCGCATGCCATATAAAAAATAATGTAATAAATTAGAAAGTAATTCCAAATATCCTAAAGTCATTGGATGAGACAGACACGCGTGGTGTACCCGGTACATTTAAAAATTTCTCCAAACAGAGAGAGAAAGCGTTGGCTCGATTAGCGCCGCCATCTGCGGTTCTCTTTAGTGGGGCCCCCACATTTCACATCGTGTATACACTCTCATCTCATGTGCTATAGAATAATTGAGCTCTGCATTTTGGCCTTTTCTTTTTCTTTATTTACATGTGGATTTTAATTTTCCTATTTCACATATTTATACATGAATTTGTAAAGAAATTGAAGTTTATTAGCTCATTGGGTAAAACTAACTTTTATTGGAGACATTAATCATACTTAAAAGTGGTTTATTGAACAACTTTAATGAAGTGTTAATCATACTTGTAGCCAAAAGAAAAAACCAACTTAATCTATCATTATCAAACTACATTAATATTAAATAAATTATATTATCTATCGTGTGATGTGATGTGGCAATTGATATGTCTACCAATAATTTAGTTTCTTTTTCCTTTTTGACAAAATGCTCCTAATTCTTAGGTATATGATAAATGAGTAATAATGGAGCTCGTTATATTATACAACTGAGAAACATGAACGATTACTTGCATTTGAGGTCCTGTGTTTGAAATTATCCTCGCTCAATATCGACTTATAAATAAAATTAAAATGAAAAAGAAGTGGTCCCAATGACATGATTTGCGCGTGAGGGAAGGTGAAGCTTCCCTTTGAATGAAGTACATGCACGCTACCTGCCACGTGTTAGAAAGAAGTAAACAAATATTTAGAATTAAAAAAAGAAAGAAAGAGATATCCAGCCACTTTGTGCAGTTATGTAAACAATCCAATTGGATATTGGAAAGTGGAAATGGCTGGAATGTCATTTCCCTTCACGGTCAAAAGAAGAGCTCAGAAAAGTTTGACCGTAAAAAGTAGCCGTTACATGACCTTACGTAACTAATCCAATTCCCCAGTTTAAAAAAAAAGACAAAATTATACCGCGTAATTTGCATGACCCAAAAATTAAAAACAATTATAAATAAATAAATTTGCATGACTGATTTCTTGAGCCTTGTGCATGAAGAATTTTTCTTTTTTTTCTTCTTCATCTCAAGTTTAATAAAATAAATAAATAAATGCCCTTTGTCTTGTGTTTTGTTTACAGATTAGCCACCGCAACGAAAAAGAGTGATGATAACTTTTTTTTGGTCAAAGAGTGATGATGACTCATCCAAGGGTTTACTCCATATTAAGCAACCTATGGAGAAAAAAAAAATGTTTTGTTTTAATTGATCACTTTGAAAAATCTTACTCAATCCCAACATCATTTAAATAAAAATATCATATCATGACTCGATTGTTGAAATTTTTTGTTTTGTGGAAATTAATTGTTTTGGAATTTGAATCCAAATAACATGTTCCTATTAGATAATTCGTATAATCGTAATGTATACTAAAAATTAACTAACAAACATGGATAGTAAAAGTAAGGGGTTTGTAGTTCAAGTGGTTAAAAATCATTTATTCATGCGCTCGAGTTTTTGTGTTCGATTCCTCCTTCCTCCAATATCACTTGTATAAAAAAACATATATAATTAAAAAAATTAAATAAGATTCGTACTTTTCATTGCATGTAAATTTTGGATTTTGTAAGTAATTTTTATGATTTGCATGTAAGTTTTTTATTTTATTTGTGATTTTGTGGAAACTTATCTTGCACTTTGAGATGTTTAGATCTTCATGTAATCTTAAGATTCTTGTGTATCGAGTAGTATATGAAAAAATCTATATATTTTCAATACTGTTGATTAATTTCATGTGTAAAACTTGAGATGTGCTCATAAGTTGCACCGCGTGTCACCCTATGTACCCAACATTATGTATGACATGTTGATTTAGAAGTGGAATTTAAATGTATTTCTTTGTAATTAAACATGAGACCGATAAATTGCAATCATTTGCTCATTGGATTAGATAGAATAGTCGTAATTGGGGATACAATTATAATTTCTCTCAAATCAAGTTTTCTTAGTAAAAATTACATACATTTTTGTACACTAATTTACTCACCTTCTCGACATTCATAAGATGAAGAGAAGACAAAGGTATCACCACCAAAGTTGTTTAGGATGGGAAGGACACAATTAAAATTGAACTGAACTTGGCGGTGCTTGAGTGCTGGCCCCTTCATGACGTGCCTCCAGCTGTGTAGTGTCTCCACTCCATGTGTTTGATGAAGACAAATTAACCCTACTAGCTGCAAATCAAACCTATTCCATCTCCATCTCCAACAAAAACAATTTGTTGCATTCATCAAAAGTGGTCAAACTATATTTGCCCGTGACTGCTCAAAGAAAAAAGAGAATAATATCTTTCCAGTATTCTGTACAAAAAAATATAACTACGTCTTCGAGTGCAAGAAATAATTTAGATAGATTTTAAAATGATACATAAAAATTTAATTACTTTCTCGATTTACTGCATATTACGTGATAAATCATACTATTCGAACAAATGCATCAATAATATTTGTGTTTTCATTATAATGTAGATTAATTAAGTGGAAAACATAGAGATTAATATAATAATTAATCAGTGAAGACGTTCTTGTTACAAAATACACCGTCTTTCTTTTTCTTATTAGGAACCAACGTAAATCAGGTAAATATCTAATTGTTAATCGAATACTATAAAGAAGTTGCATATGCATGCAGATGGATTTCAAACTGGAAACACTGTATTTCAAAGCAAAATTAATAAACAATAATCATGGAGTCTCCAGCTTTCTTCCACGATACTAATCCTAATTAATTATTAAACTAAAAAGATTAAATACAATTACAAGAAAAGAAAAGAAAAAGTAAATTGTAAATACAGGTACAACTGATGAAGAAGAAAGTTCAAAGTGGCATTGGGGTAATTAAAGCAAAATAAATGTCGCATTCCATATTTCCACTTGCTTATAAACCCGACATGAGTCTCTTTCTTCTTCTACCTTCTATCCGCCCCTTTTCTGACAGTCGCAGCTACAGAGCGACTGTACTCTCTCACTCTCTCGTCTTCCACATTTGGATATACGCAGCTCCAAAGCACAGCCATGGCCGCCGAGGCCCGGTTCTGGTTTGCTGCTCTACTTCTTCTTCTCCCATGTCTATCCGCCATGGCCAAGCAGACTTACATTGTGCAGATGAACCACCATTCCAAGCCATCCTCCTATGCCACCCACCATGACTGGTACTCTGCCCACCTCCAATCTCTCTCCTCCACCGAAGATTCTCTTCTCTACACCTACACCACCGCCTACCACGGCTTCGCCGCCTCCTTAGACTCCGAACAAGCCGAGTTGCTCCGCCAATCCGACTCGGTGCTCGGGGTCTACGAAGACACTCTCTACACTCTCCACACCACTCGGACCCCCGAGTTTCTGGGTCTCGAGATCGAATCGGGGCTCTGGGCCGGTCACTCTACCCAGGACCTCAACCAGGCCTCCAATGACGTCATCGTCGGCGTTCTCGACACCGGCGTCTGGCCCGAGTCCAAGAGCTTCGACGACGCCGCAATGCCCGAGATCCCTACCCGGTGGCGCGGCCAGTGCGAATCAGGCTCCGATTTCGCCCCGTCCCTCTGCAACAAGAAGCTGATCGGAGCTCGGACCTTCTCAAAAGGCTTTCACATGGCCTCCGGCGGAAGCTTCATGAGAAAATCGAAGGAAGCCGAGTCGCCGCGAGATCGAGACGGCCATGGGACCCACACCAGCAGCACCGCCGCCGGGTCCCACGTAGCCAACGCCAGCCTCCTCGGCTACGCGACGGGGACGGCGCGAGGGATGGCGCCTCACGCGAGGGTCGCCGTGTACAAGGTCTGCTGGAGCACCGGATGTTTCGGGTCGGACATTCTGGCGGGCATGGATCGGGCCATCGTGGACGGCGTCGACGTGTTGTCGCTCTCTTTGGGCGGTGGGTCCTCTCCGTACTACCGCGATACGATCGCGATTGGAGCGTTCACGGCTATAGAGAGGGGCATTTTTGTCTCTTGCTCTGCCGGGAACAGTGGGCCCAGTAGGGCCTCGTTGGCCAACACGGCCCCGTGGATCATGACCGTTGGAGCCGGGACCTTGGACCGGGATTTCCCGGCTTACGCTTTGCTCGGTAACAAAAAACGTTTCACTGGCGTGTCGCTGTACAGCGGGACCGGGATGGGAAATAAACCGGTTCAGTTGGTTTACAACAAGGGGTCCAACAGCTCAAGTAACTTGTGCTTGCCCGGTTCGCTCGAACAGGAGCACGTACGTGGGAAAGTGGTGGTGTGCGATCGCGGCATCAACGCACGTGTGGAGAAAGGTGGTGTTGTACGTGCCGCGGGTGGGATTGCGATGATACTCGCCAACACGGCCGCCAGCGGTGAGGAATTAGTGGCTGACAGTCACTTGTTACCGGCTGTGGCCGTCGGGATGAGGGTCGGTGATCTAATTAGGGAATACGCCCAGCACGATTCGAATCCAACGGCTGTGATTGGCTTTGACGGGACCGTGTTGAATGTACGGCCGTCTCCGGTAGTGGCGGCGTTTAGTTCACGGGGGCCCAATCTGGTGACTCCCCAGATCTTGAAGCCGGATGTGATTGGTCCAGGTGTCAACATCTTGGCTGGATGGTCAGAGTCGATCGGGCCCACTGGGCTTGAAGAGGACACTCGGAAGAGCCAGTTCAACATCATGTCAGGTAACGGCTAGTTTGTAAACCTTGATTAATGCTAATCGTGGACGGTGTTGACCACTGGGACGTTGATTTAACCTGTGTGATTTGTTTGTAGGTACATCAATGTCGTGTCCACACATTAGTGGGCTTGCAGCACTGCTCAAAGCAGCCCATCCGGATTGGAGCCCAAGTGCAATCAAATCCGCACTGATGACCACAGCCTATACACAAGACAACACCAAGTCCCCTCTCCGGGACGCAGCGGATAATTCACTTTCGAACCCATGGGCTCACGGCTCCGGCCATGTCGAACCTCAGAAGGCACTGTCGCCGGGCCTCGTATACGACATATCCACCGACGACTACGTTGCGTTTTTGTGCTCCTTGGACTACACTCTTGAACATGTGCAAGCCATTGTCAAGAAGCCCAACGTTACATGCTCTAGAAAATATTCAGACCCTGGCCAACTCAACTACCCTTCATTTTCGGTCGTGTTTGGGAACAAACGGGTTGTGAGATACAGCCGTGAGTTGACTAATGTAGGGGCTGCCGGGTCCATATACAGAGTGGCTGTGACTGGACCTCCAATGGTGAGGATTGCGGTGAAGCCCACAAGGCTTGTGTTCAAGAATGTAGGAGAGAAGCAGCAGTACACAGTCACGTTTGTGGCTAATAAAGGTGCAGACAAGACAGCAAGGTCAGAATTTGGTTCAATTGTGTGGCAAAACCCACAGAACCAAGTGAAGAGCCCAATCTCCTTTGCATGGACGCAGTTGATAGGTTGAGTATGGCTTTGTTCTTTTGGGCTTTCTGTTGCTTGGCCTTGAGAAAGTTGGGCCGGAAAGAAGCACAGGTGAAAATTGAAGATTAACCAAGAGTTGGGAGTGTTTATGTTTATTTGGTTATTGCCTTGAGGAAGGCAGTTCAAAGGGCAACAGCAAAGTCGTTTGGCTAGAAAAAACTAATGTAATAGAGTGAATGACATACCAATGTTTATAGGTATGCCTTTTTTTTATAACATACCCACATGTTAATTGCATAGTGGAGTTTGCTTACAATTGGATTGCCCGTTTTATATTTTCTTTTCGAAAATAGTTATTAGCACTCCAAAACAGTCATCGTGCTAAAAAGAGGAAACAAAAGCTCCCATGAATCCATCTTAACCATTTCGACTGGATCAGAGAAATGGCTCGAGTCACTGAGATGCGTTGTGCGATATTATGAACCCAATTTTTTTGATCTTATATTATGAAAATTGTATGTGGTGCATTGTATATTATGTCAACTTTAGCTTGTTGAATGTTTGCCTTCAAAAATCATTGCAGGTATGTTGTGACCTTTAAAGGGTTGCAGATGATAAACCACCAACCCAACATGAAAGTTACTCATATAAAAAGAACACTTATTCAACAGGGAAACAACAATGCAGAGGCCCATACTATAAAACTTACTTCATAGCTCACATAATTTTTTTCAGAGCCCTCACTATCTGCAAAATTTAGACTAGTTAAATTGAAAAACCATGTTGAGGAACAAAGCTTCCATAAACGTCAAGCATCAATACTACAAACATATACTGCAGGGGTTACAACAACAGGATATTCTACAACAGCAGCAAGGCCGTAACTTTGGACATTTAGGACAAGAGCATTTCCATTTGAAACAATTGCTACAAGAGCAATCAGGACATGAACACGACGGAAAAATGCAACAATTTTTGCTGCAGGAAATATTTTTGCAGCAGCTGGACATGGGACATGAGCAGCTGGACCGGGGACATGAGCAGCTGGACCGGGGACATGAGCAGCTGGACCGAGGACATGAGCAGCCACATCGCCACTTTGGAAGCGGACAGCAGCAGGCACACGGATTACAGTTACACTGACCGCAGTCACAGCAGTGTGGCATTTCTAGGTGAAGAGAGCACCGATTGCAGCAGCAACAGCAAATCCATGAACAGCTAAAACAGGGCATTCGGCTGTAAGACAAACATACTTATGTCATATTCAGAAGTTAATGCATTATAACTAACTGGTTAGAAAAAGCCTGATTTCTTTTGAGTTCATGCTTCTGAACAAGTTAATCCTTTCACCACTGCTAGTTGACTATGAAGGCAGATTAATGTTTATAAAGTAGCAAAACAAAAAACAAAATATGTGTCCCCCGTTCACTGTTAATTCTATCAATCACAAGAAAGTTAGGGTCTGATGGAGTCTGGATCTCAAATGTTAGAAGTCTTTCCAATACTGAAGGAAAAATGTTCAGAGCACCGCATTCTTATGATTCCAAACCACCAGGAGTTAATTCACTAGTGATTTGTAACCACAACCAATTTGACAGTCTCTAGGAAACAAATGTTCTTATTTCAATGTTTCTATAATGTTTCCACTGTTTTTCTTATTGCAGTATCTGCCAAGTATAAATTTAATTTCTTCTCAATAAGGAGGAGAGAACAAAATTTGAGCATGAAAAACTCACAAACTAACATAATTCTACAAAAAGAAAAAGAAAAAGAAAAAGAAAATGGTACCAAAGCCATTTCCAGAAGCGACATGACCGGCGTTTCTTTCGGTTCCTGCTTGAAAGAAAAAGAAAATCAAATGACCATAATGCTTATAAGACACTCTAAACCAAAAATTTTGTGACATTGTTCTTACGTAGGTATTAATGGATCTGGGTTTGCAGCCACAAAATCAGCAACCCTGTAAAATGATCATATTCAAACTATTACCAGTTCACATATACTTAAACTCTTGTGAACCACAAAAAGTAATAGAAAAACTAACATACTCTTTGCAGCATCTTGAAGAAGGTTGAAGGCGTTCAACAGATTTAAGTTCCTCCTGCACAGAAAAGGATAAAATTATTGAAATTATTACCCAAAGACCATACCTACCTAACCTATCCGTCAAAAAATTGTATTGTTTCCATTATTTGACATGTTAAAGACAAACGGGGCATCGAATGAAGTCAATGGAAAACCTGCCAAACAGCTTTTGAGTGTACAAATTGACAGAAGTACAGAATAGGCTCCTATGATGAAACCAGAACACAATAATGTGCTTGCCTATATTCTAATAATTCAATATCACTAATTCAAGTTGATCAACTGGTCTCTGCATTAGAAGATTATGCAGAACAGGTAGGAATAGTTCACTGAGTTGATCCTCCAAGCCGGCTTGCGGCGAGACAGTGGGGTTTGCGGTGCTGAACAAAGTTAACTACAGTCAAAGCAAACCTGTAATCTAAAACTAACTGAAACTATCCAACCACGGAGACAGAGGAGTACCATTCATTGGATTAACCTATAAGATTCCTAGCAAGACACCATAAAGTCATTGAGAGGGTCTGAAACTTTCCAGTTAATTCATTCATAAAACGGAACAAGATTGAAATGGTTTATAGTAAATCAGGATCACTCTCCACCAAGATAATTTAAAAAAAAATCAAATTATATCTTTAACTTTAAGCCAAGTGTTAAACCAACATATTGTCTAGCTTTATGAACACACGCTTTAGGGGAGATTTTCTTAGTCCTGGTTATAGTTCGCAGAAATGAAAGTACTTTTTCACTTTTCACATAATTAAGCTAATGAAATTAATAAAAAAGGTTAAACCTTTCCAATTCCAGCTTCAGAAAAAGAAACCCTATTAAATCCAAGCAAGATTTTTTTTTATATCTATACTCGACAAGCCATATACAGACATTAACTTCTTTAGCTTGTTTTCACATCAATACAATTTTGGTTAGTTGTCAAGAAACCATAGAAAAGACAGAAAAGACTTGAAATCTTAGAATTACCATCTTTACCCAAATGATAATGACATTCCAAATTTGAATATTTCAACTCAAAGAACTCACATCAATTAACTAGGAAGTAGTAAATCTAGCGCATTTACAAAAAAAGAAAAAAGGGTGCAACTATACAAGCCAAGTAAAATTTAAACTCACCTCAAGAAAACCAATCTCCCTCTCAAGCATCTGAACCCTGGCTGTTTCTCTGCGCTTCCCATACAAATCTGGATACTGTGGAGGCGACTTTGGGCACGGTGGTGGCAGTGAAGGCTCTGATGCAGAACAACCAGAGGGAGCTGCCATTGCTAACCAAAACTCAGTTGTTGAATCACAAGAACTCAGCCCACAAATGAAGAAAAGACAGAGGAGATTTCAGAGTTTAGCAGCAGTAGAAATGCTGCTAGCTACTATTACTGCAAAGGCTAGTAATTACAAAGGGAGCTCACAAGCACGCACACAGCAGAGCTTTAATGGTAAGTGAAAGGAAAAAAACAAGAAGCGGCAAACAAATGATGGTAGGTGTGAAAAAATGGAATACAAAAAAGTATTGGGTAGAAGCAGTAATTAGGGCTCTGACAAGGATAATTACGACCCAGAACCACAAAAGATAAAAAGAGAAGTTGCACAGTGCATAAATGCTCTGAATGATGTTGAGCTTTTGCTCTGCAAAAGGGGATTAATGGGAAAGGTTTAAACTTTAAAAGGGTAATTAATTAACAACAAAAGGGGTTATAATGAGGCTAAAAAGAGAGTCATTATTGAAAGTTTCACAGCTCACAAGGCTATGAATGAATGAATGTTTTCATAACGGGGCTAAAAAGGAAAGATGATTCTTGTTCTCGAGGCACATCTTTGTGTTTGCATGGTTGGTAATAATAGCTGAGATAATAGTTCTAACAGTATTAATAGTAAAGACGGCTGTGAAAAAAGCCTGCAACTGCAAGTGTCTGTACGAACCCATTTGGCAAAGTTGAGAGATTTTGATCGGATTTGAGTGAGTTTTTGGGAGTTTGGTTTATGGAGAAACAAGTAAAGAAAGCCCTGTTGGCACTGTTCTGCTAAAAACTAAAGCTTTGTGTTTTTATATGGTGAAAGTTCCTTTATTTCTCTGTTTTTTTTCAATTTTTTTCTAATTTCTCTGATGGGGTGTTGCAGATTTGCAGAGAAGAAGCGAAAAGCACGATGGCTAAGTACCTCAGACCGCACGTGACCGCTGCGTAGGAAAGAGAAAAGGGGGAAAAGGTCGTTGTGTGTTTGGGCAAAACAGAGACTTGGACAAATCAGCCCTGATTTTGAGAATAACTACCATCTGGGTAAAATTTCTTGTCAATTTACCTTTAACCTTGTACCATAACAATTCCTTCCTGCCATCATTCACTCACAATTTTATCTTTAATCAGCACAAGCCTGAATGCACTAAAAATGGGTTCTTGTTTAACTTTGGAATTGTGGGACCATCCTTTTACTGTAGCTTGGACAAATAACGATGGCAGTATTTTTTCACCCCCAACCACTTTTACTGTAGAGTACATTGTGATATTGAAAAAATTCTTTTGCACCAAGAACTTTCCCATAATTTTATTTTCTACACCCAAAGTATGGTCTTCTTCTGCATTGTCAGGTGCAGTCAGAGAAATTTAAACTGAATTTGAAAATACCTATAGGATAGCTTAAAAACACTGGAGGTGAAGAGTACGTTTACAAAAGTTAAGCGTAACAAAGGAATTAAAACACGCCTACAGGATTTGATATGGTGTATCAATCCTCGAACACTCTGAGCATAAAATTAAATGAACACGGAGAGAATTATTTTACGTGGTAAAACCCCACCTCTAGGGAAAATCCACTGACTCCTCGGTCCAAAACAAATCCACTATAGAATGATGATTACAAGAAGTACTCAAACATTTATCCTATACACATTCTAGATAATGTTTACCGACTTCTTTGTAACTCAACTTCTGTCATGGGATGATCTTTCGACACTCCTTATGTTGAATGCAATACTGATCACAATTGCTTTAAGCTCTCTAGAGTTCTTCCAACTCTCCTTATGTTGAATTCGATACTGGTCACGATCGATTCAAGCCCACCGGAGAAATACCGCCACAATGGTCTTAGTGCCCTCAATCGTATGAGTCACCGACATGCAAATGAATGCAATATGAATGATAAAACTGTTTGATAAATCACCAAGTAAACATGGAACACTTGATGATTTATCTCAAATAAAAACCCAACTTTCCAAAGTTTATGCACTAAAAATATGATCGTGAAAGCTTTGAAAAAACAAAGAAGACAAAGGTCTTATTTTATAGACTTTTTCTTTACAAGAAAGAAAACACATTGAAAACCAAATCTCCAATTTCTAAGGCTTGATAGAAAATCACGAAAGTATCTTTCCTATTCTAAAGTTTGGTCACATGTAGTCCAACCAATAGGAAATGAGATATTTAATAAAGGAAAATTGTAATCAATCACAATATCAAATGAATCCGTATATGCCTAGTCAACTTTTAAGGGTATCTTGACTCCTTGATATTGTGATATGATTGAAACAGGGTTTCCAAGCAACCAAAACAGGATAGAAAATCAAAGGGATGTTAAAACAAGAAAGTAGGAGAATCAATTGATTTGGGCCAAAAATGCCTACAAAAAACACTCCTAAATAAACTTCAATGCACTTTTAAAAAGAGTAAATCAATAAAACGTGATTGAATCATCCTTTAAAACAATCCCCTAATATACGTGCATGATAATGATATCACTTTACCCTTGAATCAAATGCCTTTCACGTGTCAAGCCACAAGCCTGCGTTTTAAGGATTGTTGAGATGCATCAATCCAGCAGTTTTTGGAAATCAGAGACAACAATTTTGCTTCAACCCTCTAGCTAAAAGACACTTCCAAACCTATACTAAGTTCTAGAAAATGCCAACACAATTTCATACTAACAGAAGTTAACCACATGACCTAAACCCTGCAGGCAGAGCTTGAACTTGGGCTTGAATTTTCCCATTCCAGCTACATTCTCAGTTAAAATGGTCCATGAACTCACACACAGCTGGCTCATTAATGGCAACTTCAAGCTCTAAACATGAAATACAAAGTCCCAAGCTTTAGTTTCTATACCTTTCTCACATAAATAGGTATCCAAAGCTTCACTTTCTGGGTTCTAAATGCGCAACTCACTGTTCTTCTTGGAACTTATTGAGTACAATGAAGTATGGCCCAATCCAATTCCAATCAACTCACACACACGTCAATATGAGCTTGAATTTTAATCATTGATTCAGTTGAATCTTACATGAGCGTGAGTTTAGATTCACAAATTTGACAAGATAAGGATAATACTAATAAGAGACATTGTCATATAGAGTAGTTTTAAGGTGCACAGAAACTTGAGTTCATCTTGACTGTTGATGTATGTGTAGTCTACAAAATATTTAAAATTAGGATAAATGGTGCATGACCAATTTAACAGTCTAATAATAAAAGTATGCTGAGATTGAGAAGATTACTCATCTTAAATAACCACAAATACAAATGTTAAATGAAAAATGTTACATTTGGATTTGTTGATTTTAGGTGACAATTTAACACTTCGTAAGTAAATAAGGTAATATGATTAGTAAAGCTTAACAAGAAACTATATAATAATTGGTTCAAATATTACAAAATATTACAACATGAACGAGGGAATTCATGAATTGAGGAATTTGGTATGAGAATTACGGAATTAAATCGAATCAACTACTCTTCGTAAGTGATCCCATTCATGATTTTGAGGCTATTTGATTAGGAATTTGAACTTGTTGCATGCAAATGAATATATGCCTTGACTACTCCATTGAAAATTTTTTTTCCCATCAATTCTTATCATTTCATATATGCTTCATAAAATGAGAATAACACTATTTTGTCATCCTCAATCAATCACAAATTGCTACGTGAAAAAATTATCAAACATTACATATTACGATTGATGAGAAATAACAAAACAATGTCATCTATGCTTCACACAAGTGTTTCTCCTCACCATGATTAAGAGGCATTTCTGTAGGGGTATAACAACTAGTTTTTGAATCCCACGCGCCATCAGTGGATGTGAGCACGTTTCTGGAGGAGTGGGCCCTAGTGTGTATTGATCTCATTCAAGGATGGGGCCAGGCGGGGGGTTGTGGGGCCCGCGGTGAAGCGACATATCATGCAGGAGGCGATGAATTCCTGCTCTTTCCCAAAGTACCACGGCAAAAGAGCGGTCGCTGATAACGTGTCCAGTGGGCCGGGCCCCAGTTGGGCTGCAAGCCCAAGATACTCTCCCTCCCCTACTGTCTTCTTTCTCCTCCCTCCCTCACTCCGTGATCATGCTAACGTGAGCCGGTGGTGAATCGTATTCGTATCATTGTGTCTTTCTTGCTTGCTTGCTATAGTTGCCCGTGCAACACTCGACGCGCACGTTTCAGTCACCTTGTTTGGTAATAATGCCTCACACGACTGCTCTTCCTCTTGGCTCAAAACACAAACCTTTTGTTCTATTCACGTTTATTACAAATTACAATACAAGTAGCATAAATCAGAAAACATTAAAAAAACAGGGAAGCTAAAAAAATAAAATTGAAGTTGGAAGAAATGTTCAGTTTTTGTGGTATTGGACTCAAAGGGCTCATGAAGTTAATTGTTTGGGAGAAATTAGCCGTTCACATGCGAGTGGGTAATTTCTAACTGTCCACATGTGTTTACGGTTGGAAATAATTCACACGCGCATGGATGATTGATATAAATGAGGACGATTTCCACCAGCTCACATTTATCGACCGTTGGTAATTTTCCATGTTCATGTTCGGCTCTCTTTAGCAAAACGCTTGGACAATTTCCAACTACCCAACATGTATCGACGGTTGGCAATCATATATGCCCATGCTCGACTGATCTTTGCAAAAGAGGGGAAGTGTAAAGGAACTTGCCCTAGCTAGAGCTTTAACAGCTTTGAATAACCTCTTTCTCTTTACACATTTCCTATTGACAAAATTTATTCATACGATATATGACCATTAGTCCTTCAATGATATTGATATGTGTGGGAATTGGCTTTCCCCATAAATTTTTTTTTAAAAAAAAAGACACCGTGAGAATGAAGATGGAAAACGACCCTTGTGTTTTTCTTTTGCTTCTTGTTTAGAAACAACCATAAAACACATACTCCAAAATCACGTTTTTTAGCGAAAAACTAAAGTCTATAAAGTTAATCATATGGAGTCGAATCCTTTGGTTAACTGCAACTTTGAAAGGTGACAAGCATCTCTTGCCCAATAATTCAAAAGGCCAAAGACTCATTTGCAGGAATCTTTCGAAGTGCAGTAAAATTCAACTCCTACAAGATGCTTAACAGAAATAACTTAAGAGCGCGGTGCCAAATTCCCTCTTTCAAAAAGAATGAAACACTCTGGAAATATTCTCTTTTAGACTTTGAGCTGCCAAATTCAAAGAAGCACTCAAAACCCCTTTGGGATTTCTTAACTGGTTTACTCAAATCGAGGGAACTTGGCATACCTCTTTACCTCTTTAGAGATTAAACCAAAAGCCAAGTACCCTCAGCGGAAAACATTTTATTCCACGCCAAAACTCTCCCCTTTCATTGACTAACAATCATCCTCTTCAACAAGCAACTTGGTCTATGCCAAAGCATATGTATATACATATATTCTTCCATCTTATACCCATTGTATTGTATTTATACACATAAAGTCAAACTTGCCAAACCTTTGAATGTAGAAACCACTAGATCTTAGGCAACAAGCTAATCTACTTTTCTTACTCTTATCTCAAACTTTGTGTATAAAAAGACCCTCGTATAGCAATGATTTCAAACTTGAACTAGGTCATTGGTACGTAGAAAATAAAGAGATGGCAGCAAAACCGAGTGTGATTAAGCCTATCATTAGCAAGATGTATTGTTCTTCTTCTCAGGCTGTGCTTGTGGTAAGGAGGAGGCCACACGTAATAAATGGAGGTGGTTTTGTAGTCACAGATTGTAATCAGAAGGTTGCTTTCAGGGTTGATGGATGTGGAATTCTGGGCACGAAAGATGAGATGATTCTGAGGGATGGTAATGGAGACGCTTTGCTTCTCATTCGTCGAAAGGTATATATATGTACAAGTTCAATCATGCATACATCTATAAGAAAAAATGTTATGTTTTGGTTGTGCATATGCTCATGGAGAGATGTTGGGGATGCTTAATTAATTTCCATAATGCATTGTTAATTCTTATGATAATGTACCAGGGAGCAATGGTTGAGGCACTAAGCATTTACAGGAAATGGAAGGGCTACACTTTAGACTATGAAGGATCACAAGATCAGTTGGTTTTCTGTTTGAAAGAGCCAAACTCCTGTTTGGCAAGAACTCATGCAATCAGAATCTCCACCAAGGCTAGGCAAAACAAAGACTGGGACTTTGAGATCAAGGGATATTTTCCTGATAAAGATTGTAGCATTGTTGACTCAAGAGGCAACACAATGGCACAGGTAATAATTCCTATTCATGAAAGAATATATAAAAAGTTTCATTGTTTGTGAGTTTCTATTGAAATTCTGAATGTTTGGATTTGTTTATTGATCACAATGAAACATAGATAGGGGTGAAGAAGGAGTTGATGGCAAGCAAGGATCTCTACCAAGTTGTGGTGACACCAGGCATGGATCACGCGTTTGTTATTGGGGTCATTACCATTCTTGATTACAAATATGGTGAATCCACTAGGTGCTAGTAATTCAGATATTCAAGAGAAGCTTTCCTTGATGTCGCATCAAAACATGACATCTGCACAGTTCAATTTTCTGCAATTTGGAAGCTGCTAATGCTCTGTTTTGATCTCTCTCTCTCTCTCTCTCTCTCTCTCATTTTTCATTTTTCCCGGATTGTGTTTCAGTTGTGTCCTCCCAACCTGTACTAACTGGGGAGGTATCTTCGCAACTCTTTGATTTGTAATTGGTGATATATACAAGTTTGTGTAAATGAGACTACATTTTACTTTTTTCTCCAAGGATGCATTTGACCTTTATGGTTAAGCAATGGAAATGAAAACCAATTTCACAATGTAAAGGAAAATCAAACAAGATATGTTAGGGACAGTGGAATCACTTACGAATGAATCATGTTTTCAGAAAAACTAATGAGACTTGAGATTGGTTTTGTTTTAACTTGCCATTCCAGAGGAAGCCACAGTCAAATCTAAAAGCTGTCAGACTGAATAAGATTACAAGAGACTGATAAGCACACAGATTTGTAACAAGAATGATAATTATGCAGAAACTTAACAACTTTGATGCAATTTGTTATCCTACCCAAGTACTGGTTAAGATTTCTGTCCACAGTTCTTCAGACATCTCAGCTTCATGTTTCTACCATCGTCACGGGAATCGGCATGTGCAAGGAAATCTAAACATGAGCCTAGTTGCCTGCTTCACTCAACCAATTCATAGTAGTCAATGGAACAGCAGCTGCAATGTCTTGGCAGCAGGTGGTCAACTATAATCTAAATATTACACAGATTAAGGATGAATTAAGATTCAGGTCCACTAATCAGAAAATTCATCGGTTGAGTAGTCAAAGAATCTTAAAAAGGAAAAGTGGAAAAGCAGCTTGGCCCCGCATACCTTGTTTGACCTAAAAGAGACATAGAGCCTCTACCCTGACAAACATGAAAAAGACCAAAAGAAGAACATGTACAGAAAATTTCAAACGCATATGCTTTTGGTCATGAAAAGAACTAACTCCTGGTTACAAGCCACCTAGATCAGTAATCTAAGGAAATTAAGAATTTAAAGATAGGTAGGAGAAATGTCAAAAGAGTATGCAAGCATTCTTCAGACATCAAATGTAACAAACCAATAAAATACAATGCAATTGGTACAGCAATGTTCTATTGCAGAACAGAGGTGTAAAACATGAATAATGATAAGGTTATACAAGTTGGCCAAGTTGAATTCGTGGCAACAAAATCTCTGTTTCATATTAACATGGAATTTGTAATACATTATCCACGAGAATAATTCAATATCAGTTAACATAGCTGACATACAGCAATTTATGGCATCAACATTGCCATTCCAACTGAAACACTGTACAAGATACAACTTTGCTAATTACCAATCCAAGATTTATTCCTCATACATTTACAAGTGACAGCATCCCCATTGACGTGCCTAGCCTAAGAGAGAGAAAAATCAAGTAAATTGCTATAAGGCCGAGTCCTAAGATCTTGTTAGGGCGCATGCCATTCCTGGGTAGCACAACAAGTGACCAAAGAAGCCCTAATACTAGAAATCCCATAGTATAAAACAAGCTACTATCTTTGGGGATTATGAACGGCTCCGGTCTCTTGTTCCAGGCTGCAAGCAGCATTGAGATCCCCAAGCCAGCAAGTGTGTTAAACATAGGCCCGGCATAACATCCTGACATTGCAATCTGTACACCGTCTCCACCATTCATTGCCAGCGCTACATTCGACATTAAATCACCCATCGAGTTGCCCCATGCTAATACAGTCAATCCAAGGATTGACGGATTAATTCCAAAGATTACGCCCAATGTCACCAGCAATGCAACAAGCTCGTTCGCAACAATGTAGAACCAGATAATACTCATAAAGAATCCTCCCAAAACCCATGGAAATAAAAATTTGCGTGGGGGTTGGTCAACTCGAGTGTGTAGATATGCAAGAACGCCAAAGACACCACTAGAGACAAAACCTATGAAGTACGCAATCTTTTTACTCAGAGATCCCACATCATCTTGGGTGTTCCATAAGAATACAAGAAGAATGGGAGCTAACACGGCACTGGAAACAGCATAACCTTTGGACCACCTATCCTCCTCAACAATTGGGATTGTCAAGCGTCTCGGCAGCGTCAATGGAATCTCCAACAGTGATAAAAATTTAAAGGAGGAAGAGTGTTCCTCCATTGTTTCCTCATCGTTCCAACCCCACAATGACCTTGGGCTGTCTGAGCTAGCCTTCAGATTCTGATTTGAATAAATTGCCACATTTGAAGCCCACATCCACTGCGGCAACTTACTTTGAAGCTGGGGTACCTCACTGTCAGATTCAGATTCAAGAAGTGAAGCATATACCGATGATTCATCCTCGTCACTTGCCTGAGAAAATATACTTCCTCTAACCGGTAGCAATGGAGTTACAGCATCCAACCTTAATTTCCGAACATGTTTCCTTAGAATCTCGTTTGCAGCGACCACAAATGCATAAACCACATAAATCAAGACAAATGCTATAGCACCCCCAACAGTAACCTCACCAACCATCAACATGAAGGCAAGTGACATGACAGTAAAGAGGAAAAAACATATATCTCTGATAAAGCATTTCTTATCAATCTGAAACCCCCTATCAGCCACACAGAGAGATATAGTCCCAACAACAATACAAGTAACAAAGACAGCTCCACCCAACACACTATTAAGGCCCACTTCGCCTGCATCCTTCCCCACAAAAGCAGCAATGCTGGCAAACACATCAGGAGCACCATTCCCAAGTGGAAGCAGAGACACACCAGCCACAGTCGCAGGTAGCTTCAAGAGACTAGAAAGCTTCTCCAGAGAACAACAAAAGTAATCTGCAGCAGTGTTACCCAATAGATAGAACAAAGCAGCCAACCATATTGCCAACACTACATACCCCAAAGTACTAACTTTTTCACAGTCACAATAAAAGAAATGAATGTAATTCAAATACCCACCGGAACTGCACTCCGGATGGGTAATTAAGAACTCACATTTGCTCTGATAACCTTCGTGTTTTAACAAGCCGGTACAAAATTGGGGATGAGTCGCTGATAAGAAATTGGCATCCGACCCATTAACACTTACACTATAATTCGACGAAGAAACATCAACTTCGGCAATTCTCCGGCGAATAATATCAACCCGATCGCCCGGATCACCAAAGCCATTAACTTTGGAGCTCCAACGAGGAGGAAGAACCGAATGCGAACTGAACTGGTTTCTGAGAAAACTGTCCTGGTTGTAGAATAAGAAGAACAAAACCAAAGTACAAATTCCATTGAAAACCCCACGAAATTGGGAATTTTTTGCCCCGAAAAAACACTTGGGTTCTATCATGATTTCTCTACCTGCCACCTCCTATCCAACCCTAAATTTCTGAATTTCAGACTCGATTAGACGATGATCGATAAACCCTGAGTAGGGGAATCAAGTCTAGGGTTTCAAATGGGTTTGGCCAAAGCAAAGGCCTAATTGGTAAAAAGACATCGAATTCAGAAAAGGGGTTGAGAATTGTATGAGATACAATGATATTTTGATATTATACAAGCCAAAATGTAAGGTATTTGAGGAAGATGTCAGGAGGAGGTACCTTCCGGTAGAGAGAGAGGACAGAGAGAGAGAGAGAGAGAGAGAGAGAGGTTTAGCACTCTTTCTGGGTAGAGAGAGGAAACAGAAAGAGTGCTAAGAACAAATAAAAGCAGCTTCTTCGTAGTTTCTCAGGTCTGCCAATTGAGGGAAGAGGAGAGAGCAGAGGCCGTGTCTTACTTGCGCGTACCAACAGCAATTGGATTCTGATTTTTGGTCCCAAAATCCAAATACTTGGTGGGAAACCTTTACTGGTCCGGCTCAGAAGTTAGCTTTGTTAATGGGCCAACCCAGCCCACCTTATAAAAGACCGGGTAGGAAATAGTCCTACTTGCGGACCTAATTTTTAAGAAAATATATTACTAAATATATAGCGGAAAATAAATAATTAAGAGTGGAGAATTTTTACATCACTACAATTGGTACAATATGAATAACATTTGAATGAAAAATAAAGATTAGCATTGAAATGTCCCACTATAGAAACCTTTCCGTATTGGAAGGAAGCGAACTTTTGCCTAGTCTAATTCTAACACATTATCTCACTCATTTTATCACTTTTGCTTAATATCAAGACTTGACCTTTCCGTTATTCTATCGTTTTTGGACCACAGAAAAGAAAAAGGCTTAACCTTTCAGCCTTCTACGTGTATGGGAAGCTTGGCAAACAGTGATATAGTCCCCCCTATTGATTGAGAACTTCCCATGCTTTGCTTGCTACCAAAATTTGGTCATCTTTGTATGGGCTCTCTATGTGTGATACGTGACATGTATATGGTAGCTCAGTCAGCTAGCATGTGAGCTGGGGCCTGGTTAGCTTAACTAACAGGTGCATTCATGGCCGTATAAAACTCATATGGATATGGCCATTGTGGATATGGTCAATCTCTAATTTTCAAATTTATTTAATTTTGTTTTTGGTGAACTCATGTTTGTATACTCAGCATGTGATGATCACGCAACCCAATTTACGTTTGTGCTTGACATGTGTCGATCTTTTGGAAGATAATGATTATGGATAAATGTGGCGTGACGCAAATGCACTCTCCCCATTTTATACAAACAAAGCCAGCAGCAAATTAGCGACTCCACTCACTGATTTCAATCATTTGTCCCATCGTTTCTCATAAGCAATCCAATTATCATTGTTTGGTCTTCGGTAATTGATTTTCAACCTCTGATCATCTCATGTATTGATATGCTCTTCGCGATCTTCTTCTTCTTCGTTTATTTCTTGTTTTGTTTTGATGTAATGAATCCTAAGACACAGAGATAATGAATGCAGAGATGGGTTTTGCCAAGAAAGAGTATGAGTTTCTAAGCGAGATCGGTCTGGGTCCCGAGAATCCTGGTGGCTTCATCAATGGCAAGTGGAAGGCAAGTGGCCCAGTTATCTCTACTGTCAACCCTTCTAACAATCAGGTTTGTAACTTATTTTTAATCTCCATTTTCTTCATCGATGATTGATTTTTTCTTTTCTGTTATATAAAGATATAATTTTGATAAGAAGAACTTGAAGATTTGAGTTCAATCACCCAAACCCAGAATTTCAATGTTTCTAATATCTTGTTTGTGCATTTGGATGTTAGCAAATTGCTAAAGTCGCGGAAGTGTCTATAGAAGATTATGAGGAGGGCCTGCGTGCCTGCAATGAAGCAGCCAAGACATGGAAGAGTGTCAGTTCTTGTTATTTTCATTACTTTTGATACATTACAAGTTACAACTCAGAGTTACTGTGTGAAATTTGTATGCTTTAGACATGTCTTTATTTCACAAAGTTAATATATTTTTGGTGCAGCTCCCAGCACCAAAAAGAGGTGAGATTGTTAGGCAAATAGGAGATGCATTAAGAGAGAAATTGCAGCATCTGGGTAGGCTTGTGTCCCTCGAGATGGGAAAAATACTTGCTGAAGGAATTGGGGAAGTTCAGGTATGACAAAATGATACCTTAGTTAAAATTTCTTATCTTATGCATCTGTTGAGTTGTGAATGAGCTTTTGAAGATGTTCGCTATTGTTGCCCTTAAGTGTTAAGATGGAATTTTCAGTTACCCTTCTTGTAGGCATAATCTTTTTAAAATTTTTGAAGTCCTGAGCACTACTTGTTGCAGGAAGTTATTGATATGTGTGATTATGCTGTTGGACTGAGCCGACAACTGAATGGATCTATCATACCTTCCGAACGTAAGCTCAAAATTTGTATTTCTTGCTAATTTTTATTTTATCCTCCTCGTTTGAATTGCTAATATTAGAATTGCTTGATGAAATTTTAGAAGCTCCACAATGAATATCTGGTTGCTAAATCAACATAATAGGCCCTTGTCTGCGTTTTGTTTGCAGGTCCAAATCATATGATGTTTGAGGTGCATTACTAGATCTTACCTTGAACCTTGATCTATTTGTATAATACTATTAGAACTTTGACCATTTTCTTTTACGTGATTCAGCTTGATTTTGGTGCATTTAACGTGTGCATTTTTATACACCACAGGTCTGGAATCCATTGGGGGTAGTTGGTGTCATCACTGCTTTCAATTTCCCATGTGCTGTTCTTGGTAGGTTATTGTTCTGTTTTGTCTTCACGGGCCTGAAACATAAGTTAAACAGCTCCTTTATTATTATGTACAACTATCATGATGCTGGATCTATTGTGCATTAAAGCATCCAAGAAATTGAGGATTTAGTGTCAGCATTGATCTTGCGTTTTTTATTTACTGTGAAATTTTAGAACTTAGAAGCATCCACTATCATATATAGCAAATATGCCTTAGCTATCTGTCAACAATGATCTTGCATTTCATAGCTGCAACGATCTTCACTGAATGTTGTTTCGTTCACTTGTTTATCAGTGCAGTAATCCTTTTGTGACATGCCTGTGCGCCATGGAAACCTTGTCATTGTCACTATATAACATATAATTATAATACATAATTAAGGAGCAGAAGCATATATTGAAAAATAATTTGTTTATTAAAGATGTGCTTTATTTGTCACTGTAATTCACTGAATGCGTTATAAATTTTAAACTGCAAGATTTCCAACCATACTTCTTTCTTTATTTGGTGATTTAGGATGGAACGCCTGCATTGCGTTAGTCTGCGGTAACTGTGTTGTCTGGTAAGTTTATGTGTGCTCCTGATTTCAGAATTGGAGTTCTGATCAATTTTTCAAATCAGTAATGTGAGAGCATAAGATAGGTATTTAAGTGTACTCACAATATCTTGACTGTTTCACTTTTATACTACGAGATATCTTAAGTAAGTTAATATGACATATTTTCTAAATCTATTGAGTTTTATTATATTATTTCGTTAAAAAGATATACAGTTTTTATAATAGAGTGGTTGCTTGTGATGTTTATGCATTGTAGGAAGGGTGCACCAACAACTCCATTGGTAACTATTGCTGTGACAAAGCTAGTCGCTGAAGTTCTTGAGATAAATAACTTGCCAGGTGCTATATTCACCTCTTTCTGTGGCGGAGCTGAAATTGGTGAAGCAATAGCAAAAGACACACGGATACCCCTGGTTTCATTCACTGGAAGCTCAAAGGTACACTGGGCATGTACATGTGCCTTTTTAAATTTTTGCTTTTCCCCCATCACCACGACGCCAAGCTTATCTTCCACATTACCAAATACAGGTAGGTTCAAAGGTGCAAAAAATTGTCAATGAGAGGTTTGGTAAATGCTTACTTGAATTAAGTGGAAACAATGCCTTAATTGTTATGGATGATGCCAAGATTGGGCTGGCAGTGCGTTCTATCTTGTTTGCTGCTGTTGGTACTGCTGGTCAGCGCTGCACAACGTGCCGCAGATTGGTAACTACTTATCCTTTAAAATTCCATTTTTGTGATTTGATGTGGTTATAGAAGTAAACTTTCTTTCACCATGGTTTTTCTTTGCTTTGCTTTTGCTTTTCTTTTTTTTTTTGCTTGAAAATAAAATGTACAAATTTGTGTCCATACGGCTTCACTGGAGTGCAGTATCTTCACGAAAGTATATATCAAAGTGTATTGGATCAACTAGTTGGACTTTACAAGCAAGTCAAAATTGGGGATCCTTTGGAGAAGGGAACTCTAGTCGGGCCAGTACATACTCAGGCTTCGAGGGAGAACTTTGAGAAGGGGATTTCAACCATAAAATCTCAGGCATGTTCTATGCCCCTTGGAGAAGCTTGCACACACACACACACACACTCAACCCCAGAGCAAAAAAAGATTCTTATGTCTTACACGTTGTAATTTACTTATTCAGGGGGGAAAGATCCTTACAGGCGGCTCGGTTATAGAGTCAGATGGCAATTTTGTACAACCGACAATTGTCGAGATTTCTTCAAATGCCTCTGTGGTGAAAGAAGAATTGTTTGGCCCAGTTCTCTATGTTATGAAAATTAAGGTAGTCTTAAACTTATTAAAGGTTTCTCTTGCATTATTGTTTATTATACCTTTCTTCGCAGATAAAATGTTGCAACTTTTTGTTTCAAAATATGCAGACCCTTGAAGAAGCAATTGAACTGAACAATTCGGTACCACAAGGATTGAGTAGTTCAGTCTTCACAAGCAAGCCAGAAACTATTTTTAAATGGATTGGGTGAGTTTCTAAAGTGGGCAACGACCCTAGAAAGTGACACTGGTTTCATGACAAATGAACATTTCAAACTGCAGTGTTTAATTGTTTTCATTCAAATATGATGCAGGCCACATGGTAGTGATTGTGGTATAGTGAATGTAAATATACCTACTAATGGAGCTGAGATTGGTGGTGCCTTTGGTGGAGAAAAGGCAACCGGCGGTGGTCGTGAAGCAGGAAGTGACTCCTGGAAGCAATACATGAGACGTTCGACATGGTAATCTTTCGTGAAACTTTCTGATTTGCTCGAATCCTGTCTTGCATATCTGCATTGATTGTTGGACTGTGTACATGGATATTTCATCAATAACTTGAATACTTTCTATCTTTTACAGTACGATCAATTATGGGAGTGAACTACCACTTGCTCAGGGTATAAATTTTGGTTAAGTGAACCAGGCTTCCCGGCAAGGCTCGGTATGATTTCGAGGTCATGACAGGTCAAGGAAGGTACATTCTGCAGAATCTGCTGTCAAGGTTACGATTAGCCTGCCAGCTTGAATGTGCCAAAGGAAACCTGAACAGATGTTTATGACGTTTATGATGCTGATGCCAGATTTCTAATCTTGATAAATAAATTGGAACTTTCATCTTTGTTGAGAAATAAAAGCAGTCAATTTCTGAATGGTTTGGCTTGTTGGTTTGCGGCGCTTGTGCTTTTGCTTTTCGGCTCATATCCAAGAAAAGGGCCCAACGGTGGTTTATAGTGTAAGTTGATAACCCTGTTGGGGTCCGACAAACTTAGATAAGATAGCTACGAATGACAACCTTAAACTTCGAAGTGTTTGGCAGTCTTGACCCTTTCCTAACTCAATCCATTTAAAACTAGTTTCTGGCTGGCTCATCTTATTATGCTACTAAGATTGACGGGGCAAGCACTGAAATGCCTTCGTGCCTTGGCCAAGATATCTCTAATGACCCTTTGGGCATTGGTCGTATACAACCGGTGATAGGTAAGAAATATTACGCTTGTTGATGGTAACAGATAATTTGTACCACTATGAAAATTGTCGACCACCAGTCGTATACAACTGGTGATAGGTAAGAAACGAAAAAAAAATACCAGTTAATGCAAACGGATAAGCTGGGTGACCGTGAAAATTGGTCGAGGAGGACAGCTTCCTTGCAAATTGCTCAAGCAGAAGTGCAGAGCATTTCGTTTTTGAGCAAGGAAGGCCCTTTGTCGATCGAGCCACCTTCTTCTTTTGGTCAAATGCTATATTGATGGTAATGAAAATGTGTCTGAACTGTTTTACCAGTTGGAAGGAATACTTTGAAAGTATTACATGCATCTGTGCCTTATATGATATTATAATGTGACAGTTACACCATCATATGGTGTTACTAGTCAATGTAAAGCTAATACTAAACGCTAGCATCAATGGCTAAACTGTTTCTATATATATATATATATATATTGTTGACCCCTTTGTTGTCAAATGCGGGGCCACCGAACTTCCATAATATCTTATGTCAAATCGTGGATGGTTTAATAGATTATGAACTGTCATAATCCATTCCAATGCAGTGGCATGGTAGAGTGAAGAACATTAGGGCCATGATTAATTTAGCACTTAAAAAAAGAGGCCATAGTTTTATATTAGGTTAGGTAAACTAGTTTAAAAAAATTGCCCAACTGAAACTTCTTCTGTGATTGATATGCCAAGTCTTTCTGAAATCAAACAGATGCCTAGTGATATTAAGAATGAAGCAGTATCACAGAACGCAGAGAAATACCACTAAACTAATAGTTAGTGGATAACATTATTAATTTCAAATAACCAAATGCATTCACTCGGGTTGTTTTAACTTTTAACACAAAAGTCAGAAGAAGAAAAAAAAACCTTGAACCTGACCCGAGTGAATGCATTCGGTGACAATCAGGCTGTCCCACAGATAATGTTTTTTTTCTTGTCAGATGCGATATATTCTAAATGTTCAGACCTGGAAGAAATCTCTTAGCTAGAAATATCCACAAACTTCCTTCCAAGAAGACAGTCTAGTAGCACAACACATGGTAGAAGTGGAAAGTGGTGTTGTCTTTAGATTGGGTGACTGAATATCAACACATAATGTGTTCATCACTTTGCCACATTGAGGGAGAGGGGATTTGAACAGAAGTTTGCAAGAGTGAAGTTGGTGGTTTTGGATCAAATAACATTACAATTGCTTTCCTTATTTCTTTATGGGAAATTTCTCAGAAATTTCATTTTGTGTTTCTGAATTCTCTCTTACCTTTTCTTTGCTTTCTTTTTTGTTTGTTTTCAAATAAGCCATTTTACACAACTGGGCATGACTGAAACAGGAAAGAAACCAGCTAATTAGTAATTACACCAGAATAATGGTCCTAGATTTATTTCCATTAATTTGACAACCCCCTTGTATAATTCATGTACCTTGACCTTGATCACACAATCATGTCATTCATATTCCTTCAAACAACAAAACAATGCACAAACTCTAGGGAAACAAAATAATGAAAAAGAAAAGAAAGAATGTATTTGAAGCAAATTAAATTATGGAATATATACATTGAAAAAGTCTAGAGAAACAAACAATCTTAAATCAGTCATACTAGTTTTCTCAGCAATTATCTTAAAAATCCATTTAGATCAATCCATTAGAGCAATAAAAGGAGAAAAAAAGCAGCTAAAATTACCCAATTTGTTATCCTCTGTTTCATATGTACCTGCAAAGTTTGCTCTAACCATTCACCTAGACAGAGAAGAGAAGCAACTTCCTGAACGAACAAGCGCTGGGCTGCGAACCCCTTGGACACCACCAAGAGAAGAGCTAGAATTTGACCGGAGAGCTCTTGGAGTATCCAAGCTCCGCCTGAAAACCCGACCCATGGCAAGGATGGGGTGCTCTGTTTCTTTATGCAGAGAACTTGATGATCTGAACTTCCTGCAAAAATTTATGTGGCGGTTCAGGGCTTCTTCGGTGGAGATGAGCCTATCCGATCTCAAGACTTCATCTTTCACGGCCTCAACACAGAGCCCACATATCCAACGGCCCTGGTAACGCTCCCGGACTCGTGAGATGTATGCAGGGGTGCAATCCTCCGTGAACCCACAAGAGTCGCATTTCACACACTCGACTTCGATTGGTGGAGGAGTTGGGGTTGGTTTTGTAGAGGTTGGATGAGACTCTGAACTTGTTGTAAGAGCCATGGAATGAAGCAGAACATTGAACTCTCTCTCTCTCTCTCTCTCTCTCTCTCTCTCTCTCTCTCTCTCTCTGTGTTTTTATGTGTGTTTCTTTGTGTTATGGGAGTAGAAGGGGAGAGAGAGTAGAAGTCTAAGTTATGTGGATTTCTTGTAATTAAAGTGTTGCTATAAAAAAGGGGTTTGTGTCATGGATTTTCTTACTATTTAGCATTTAGCCAGGGGCCAAAAATGGGTTTGCATCATTTTGTGTGATTAGGTGGACACTGGGTCCTGGGAAATTAATGAGACTCAAGGTCATTATTTTGGTAACTACCTCTTTTGGTTTTTGCCAGTATTTGGTAAATAAATACATTCAATATATCCCAATCATTGAACTTTTGGGCCTATTTTATTAGGACATGTTTGGCATGGAAAACAAAACTCTATCAAGACTTCATTTAAAAAAAAAAAATAGATATTTAATATATTGGATTAAAGGAGAGTTTAAACCCATTAGAAAGAAAGAATATTCTAATTAGAAGAAGCTAAATTTTCTCAAATTCAGTTTCCCTTATCATCTTTGAATTCTTCTTCTAGCAATTTGAGATGGTTAGATTTCCCCAAAAGTCTCGATCATACGATGTTCCCATGAAGATGTTGCGGTCGATTTTACAACAACATGACCACTGAATAGATAAACCTTATCCTAAACACATTTGAAACATGAGATCTCTCTCTCTCTCTCTCTTCTTCATCATGATTAATTGAAAAGGAAATTTTTGAACTACTGGTTTAACTCTAAAGTAATGTTTGGCAAATAATAAGTTCTAGTGAGAAACTCAATAATTCACTGAGTCACTCAGTGGCTTCTCTATCTTCCTGACGGCTGCAATTTTCAGCCACAACTTTTCTCAGACAACAATGTGAATGTTTCACAATATAGGCAATATTCTCATCAATATTAATCTTCTTCCAGCAAAAGCAAACACACCGCACTGCAGAAAAGTGGTCCCATGGCTCTCAAGCATTTGCTAACCTCATTTGTTCTGGCATGTTTGCTTGCATTCACTCTTCAAATCTACTTCTCCTCCCCAATATCCCCAGTCTCACTTCACCTGCCTCCACCATCTTCTGCTTCCAATCTTCCTAAAAACAACATATTGCAGGTGAAGCTTCAAGTTTGTGTTAATTAAGCTTTAAGTTTGTGATTAGCTTTATGTTTGTCTGTTTAATTACTCTGCTTGTTATCATTAGTTCATTTCTTTTTCTTTTTCTTTCTCCTTTTTGGGTCTCTGTAGAAAGTGATTAAACTTGGGGATGGGCTACTTCTGAAACCAGAAGATGTTGATGTGGACAAAGAAGGGACAATATATACAGCTACTAGAGATGGTTGGATCAAAAGGCTTCACAAAAATGGTAACTGGGAGAACTGGAAAAGGGTGAACAGTGATACAGTACTTGGGATCACAATCACCAAGGAAGGTGATGTTGTTGCATGTGATACTGAAGAGGTAAGAGCAGTAGCTCCTAAACCCCTTGTATAAGCCTGTGACCTGGTTAAAGCAGAGCACTCTAGTCTTATTTTTCAAGAAATACTTTCATGTAATTGGGAAAGCACTTTTGCTTTCCAGTAAATAGCATAATGATTAAGTAAGTTATTGTGTTATTGGTCGAATAAGTAAGTTTTTCTGCTTATTTTTCTGCATGGTTACTGTGATTTGTGCAGGGTTTGCTTAAAATTACTGAAAATAGTGTCAAGCTTCTCACTTCACATGTTAATGGGTCCAAAATAAGGTGAGTAAGTACACTATAAAGACCAATATGCTATAACATGTTTCTGAATGCATGTGTAGTTGGATAAATTTTCATTCTTGAAATGTGCAAAAAGCTGCAAAATCAAGTGCCTTGCAATTGATTTACCCTTCAGATATGGAACAAAATATCCATAATATCCCGATATTTTTATCAAAATTTTCGTATTTTTGGACTACCGATATTTTCGATACTATCGATATTTTAGATATTCATGGACCAAAATATTGATAATATTGGCGATATAGATCGAAATATCGATAATATCCCGATATTTCCATCGAAATTTCCGTATTTTTGGATTACAAATATTTTCGATATCATTAATATTTTATTCCTAAGTTGACTGTGCTTTCATCCAACTGTGGAAAATGACCGGAGAAATCGATGTGTTCACTTGAAAAAGAGCCATGTGCAAGCCATGCCAAATATTTTCTGATGTGACACAGAACAGAACAATCCATAGGTCATCTTCTATTGTGAGGTGTGGCGGTTTCCTCACGAAATTGGGATTTGTACCATTTAGCAATGGTACTGTAAGGAATCTTTTTTCTTATTTTGGTTTTATCTTGGGACCGATTTAGTCCAAAAAAAAAAATATTGGGACCGATTGCGACATGTCATGCACATCATGGTCTGTTGGTATTCTATATGAATCCATGGCTATTGCAATCAAAGTTTCGTACTTTTTCTTATGGGTTTTGTTAGATTTTTTTCTTTGATAGTAGCCTGTGTTTTTGTCTGATGCATTAACTCTCTTCTGCTAAAGCATATCCAATAGAATGCAAAAACATGGTTCAATAAGACCATGTTGGTACGAACCCCACAAATATTCCACCTGTGTTTTTCATGGAGGTACCAGTGGACCCAAAGGGTTCCTGGGTCCACAACTCTCTGAACCAGTATCAATGGATACATGTGCTTCTTATCACAAAATAAGCCCAATAAACGTTGGCAACAGTTGAAAATAAATGCATGGCCCTATAAATGAATAGATGTTTTTTTTAATACAAGCGATAGTCTAATTACAAAGGAATGTGAGTTTTTCACATACACTCTATCAAGGTGCCAATGGAGGGTTCAAACCCAAGACCACTACTCTGCAATTTAAGATTATTTTCCACTGGCCTAGACCCGTTGACATAATGAATAAATTGAATGTAGTATTATGGATGTGAAAATTTATTTGTGATAAGTTTGATATCTAAGTGTGGCTAGCCTTATTATATTCATGTTGAAATCAGATTTGCAGATGATGTGATTGAGGCATCAGATGGCAGTCTATATTTTAGTGTTGCAAGCACCAAATTTGGACTCCATGATTGGTATCTAGATGTGCTAGAGGCAAAACCACATGGGCAGCTGCTCAAGTACGATCCATCATCAGGGGAGACTTCAATCCTACTTGATAATTTGGGTTTTGCTAATGGAGTTGCAGTGTCCAAAGACCAAGATTATCTGGTGGTCTGTGAAACATGGAAGTAAGCTTGATGATGTAACTAACACTTCTTGCTCATTCATCACTGTCAGTAAGGAAAAACTTAAACCAAATTACCATGTTAATAATATCGTGTTTATGGGTCAGATTTAGGTGCCAAAGGCATTGGCTGAAGGGAGAGAACAAAGGGAAGACAGAGATCTTCATTGAGAACCTTCCTGGTGGACCTGACAACATCAATCTTGCCCCAGATGGATCTTTCTGGATCGCTCTACTTCAGGTAATACAACCTTAATTAAGTTCATCTTTTCATTTATTGAACTACGATAAATTCTTTGGTGTGCCCGTTACAATGTCACGTGGTGGTTATACATATATTATAACACAATCTGACAGTGTCACCTCTTTCCCAAGAATTTTTCGTAGAGCATATGCCAACTAGAATGACATGTTTGGATGCATGACACAGTTGACTACAGAGGGGCTGGAGTTTGTCCACACCTCCAAAGCAGCCAAACACTTGATAGCATCATCTCGGAAATTGACTGAACTAGTCAGTGGCTTGCGCACAAAAGCCATGGTGGTGAATGTGGCAGCTGATGGTAAGATTGTGAAGAAGCTTGAGGATCCAGATGGAAGCGTGATGTCGTTTGTGACAAATGCTTTGGAATTTGAGGATCATCTTTACTTGGGAAGCCTGCACACCAATTTCATTGGCAAGTTGCCACTCAAAGATGCATAAATTACCTAATTGCTAGCATCACTAGCATGAACCAAAATGAATAAGAGGCATATAGGGCGAATGGATTGTATCACAAACCAAGCTTATTTTTGAATGCTCTCTGTAATAAGCTTTAGTTATATCTCAGCCAACCTTTCGTATCAGTTTCCCAAAGGAAGGTTAATGAGATGAATTCCCTGAATTCATTGACGAGAAAGAAATGCTTAAATTCTTTGCCATCACGGTGTAAAACGGTAAATCAATCTAAATAACCATAACCAGATATACATGCCTCTTCCACATGTTAGATTTTATAGCTGGGTTTTGAACACTACAAGGAAATAACTGCTGAAGATCAGCTATTGACAATGAGAAGAAATTTCGAAGTATCTGTATGCCTAGTTTCCTCAAAAACATTATAAAATAAAAGAACCAAGATATTCAACCTACTGCAACCTCATTCTTTTCTCTAGGTTCTTCTGAACTCCATTAGGTGATTGCTTTTCAGATCCACTTGTTCTGTTGTCTTTTGTCTTTCTGGTGTTGATAAACTGTGAGAAGGACGGAATTGGTGGCAGCCTTGTACTTGGGGAAGCAATTTCCGTTGGTGACACAGCTACAGAAGTTTCTGATCTAACACTATCATGGAAATCACTGCTGGTAATTTCTGTTGGTCCCTCCACCAAAGGTGATCGTGCTGCAGGAGGTTCTGTTTCAGGCGGAGCATCGTCTGATAGGGAACTCTTAATGGTGCCAAGGCGATTAGTTAAGCCAGTATAATCTGCAGATGATAGCCACCTCACTGTACTTGCCACTTGAGAATAATAAAAAGATTTCCCAGTTTTCCCATATTTGTTGTAACACTCATTTTCGAGAAAAGAAGCTGATTTTTCCACTTCAATCCTGCATAGAAGATTTTCAACTTAGAGAACCTCCAGATTACTCACAAAAGAAGGATAGTTCCATTGTTGGAAGAAAATTTAATATCTCATGCGGTTAACTGGTTTGTTGCAATGAGCCTACTTTAAGTTACCAAGCCGCTGCTGAGCCTGCTTTAGAGCACTTTGTAATCTTTGCTTGCTTGCTTCCCTCAGCGTATCAGATATAGCATTCTTCTCTGGTTTATTTATCTGTGGTCAAATTAGGCAATAATAGTTGTTCAGGGGTAAAGGTCTAAGTGGAGATTATTTTAGATCTACCATTCTAAATCATATATATGAACAGTGAGTGTATGGCAGTTTTTTTAGCAAGTTAGCTAACATGTCAATTGCCCCTTGGATGGCAAATCATACTTTCAAGTGGTGGATCCAGCAACTAATGGTTCTTAAAGCACACGTTAGGGCACATATGCAATTCTAAAACTTCTAATTGCAAGACCATTCAGTATGTCAGAAAGAACCTGCTTATCAGAAGATTTATCCGGGTAATATCTTTCTTCTAAACGCTGCAAGCACTCAATTTTTTCACTGATTCCCAACTTTTTTGGCAACTTTGACCTGGCAAGGTTCTTGACTGCAAGACCATCTGGCATTTGACGAAGATAGTGAATGAGATACACGAATTACCACACCTCCTCCCCCCCCAAAGGAATTTTTTTGTAAATAAAATACCATCAGACTCAGATATGTCATCCTCAGAACAACGTTCTTCATCATCATGATTCCAGAATTCAGAGGTTCGATCTTCATTAATCGTATCTGAGGAGCTGAAAGTCATACATTAATGAATAAGCATGTGCCTGGTTACATTGACATGAAAGAATTTAAATAACACTGCAAATATCAGCACTAAATAAAAATAGACCACCTGCTCATAAAAATTTGAGATGAACCAAACTTTTGACGGACGATACAAGTATTTGCAAGCTCCTCCAAATACTTGGCCGCTAAGTTTGGATGTTTGCAGGCATCACATGTTTTTCCACATAGTGATGCAGGTACCTGTTTCGAATTATGTCAGTAATTAGCTCTTCTGGAGCATTGATATTGCACTCTAGAAACATATGAAGCAAAAGTTTCAGTAGGTTATACTACCTTTTCACCAAAAGTCTCAAGAATTTTTCTCCTACGGCATCCAGAACCCTCACAATACTCGACCATCTACATGTGTTTCAATTCAGATTCCAATAAACATCATTTATGTCGAGTTCATTCAAACATTATACAAGTTATTGGAGTCACCTGCTGGAAGTCGGTCAGGGTTTTTTTTGACAACTCTTCCTGTGAGTTTGAGGCCTTCGACTTCTTGTTATCAGCATTGCTTAGAATAAATTTCTACAATATAATCAATTGAAAGAAACTAAAGTGAACAGTGGAACTAAGTGTATACAGGCATCGAAGTAAGCAGTGTTATTAAACCAACCATTCTTTTGCAATCATCGATTCCATAGTATAACAGGCTTCTGGAGAGTAGTTGATCACGACCAGCTCTACCCGACTCTTGGTAGAAGGCTTCCATTGACTTGGGAATATTAAAATGGCAAACAATTCTGACATCTTTTCTATCTATACCCTTTAAATTAACCAGAGCCACATTACATTATGCCAAACATTATCTCCAACTGGAGAGTTGAACAAAAAAAAATATTGTAAGATTTCATTTAAACAAACAGTAATTCAGTTTCATACCATCCTGAAGGGACAACAATAGCTCAATTACTGTGCATGCACCAGAACAAGCTCCAAGCACAAATATAGAAAGAAAAGAGGCAAGGACATCACAATCCCAATCATGAGCTGGGGGCAATAAGATAAAAAAATTTCGCAAAGGGCAAGAAGAAAAATGTTGAAGTTATATATACAATCATACCCAAAAGCCACCGTTGCCACAACAACTTGTATCTTAGAAGAAATCCAATTATCTAAGACAGAGCTCCGTAGTTTATCATTCAACCCTGCATGATAAGCTGAAAGTAGCAAAAGAAAGCCATTTTTTTAAATTAAAACAAAAGTGAATTTACTAATCAATAACTAGTGGCCCATTTATTAACATTTTAACTAAGGAAACAAAATGGAAGAGAGAAGAGAAATGTGTGTGTGTGTGTGTGTGAGAGAGAGAGAGAGAGAGAGAGAGAGAGAGGTGAGGATGAGAGGAGGAAGAATAGAAAAAATCAAAACTAAAAACTGAAAACCATTTAAAATTGTTTATTTCAAAAACTGTTGTATTATTCTTCCTCTCTCATCTACATCTCCCCATCTCTTTATATTTATTTTAAATGAAATAAAGAATTAACATTACCGAATGGGCCATAAAGTGTCGATGAAAAACAGTAATTTACCAGCACATGAAATTCCATTTTTTGATAGATGAGAAGACAAGTCATCACACATTGTACGTTCAAGGCAGTAAACAATTGCACAGACATCTCCACTAGATTTTAGCACATCAGACAAATCAGCGTAGACATCATCTAAAAGATCTTTGTATCGAACTGCATTATAGAGAAACCTGGTCAGATTTCTCCATATGTACATGATGTGAGGTAATGGCAAAGGTTACATTTAACAACTACTCCTATCCTTCCCCGAGCTTTGTATAATACTAGGCAAGAGACGTCACAAACAGGACGTGAATCAAGTCAGGGAAGCAGGGTGCACCTTCATAATGTATATTAGGACGATTGAAAGAAGATTTTAGGATTAACGGGTGATGAAGGCATAAGGACTCTATCACATCCTTCTGAACTCTGCAGAACAAAACAATATGATTAAAGAAAATACAATAGTTAGCACCTCTCACTTTAAAAGAAAAAATGATGCTCAATAATTTTAAATCTACAAACCAATGCATCTTTTGCAAAGAACCAAAATGAAAGATAAAAAAAGTTAAGGCATAGCAAATTATGAGCTAAGTTTCTCTGCAGAGTGCAGCAAAAGACTCACTTAGGAACGGCTGTAGCTGTTAAAGCCACTATTGGTACACCTGGGAGGTGGCTCCTTAAAGTTGACAGCTTTCGGTAGCTAGGCCTGTTTCAGTACAACAATTAAGGAGACAGAGAACCAAAAGAAAGAACCTGATTGTAAAAGTTTCAATATTATATATAGATCAATACTACCACCACTCCATTTCTCACTTTATACAAATAATAATAATATGGAAGTTGAGGCAAATAGGTCACAAAATCTAGCAGTACATATCTCAAAGGAATTGAAAAGAAGAAAATCTTAAGAAACTATAGAATCAGTAGCACATAGGAAGGAGGGATTAGGATTATGCTGCCATCTGACTTTTACTACCACATATTAAGGTTCTTAGAAAGTTTTGGTTTTATTATCACATTCACTTAGAGTTTCTGATCATTTAGAAGCCCCCAATTGTCTGGGTCTAAATAATAAATAATAAATAATAAATGTGAAACACACCAATTGTTGCTAAAACATATGTGTATCACAAACCTGAAATCGTGGCCCCATGAAGAGATGCAATGTGCCTGAAATTTCAAAAGAGAGATGAACTTATGCACAAAATCTCAAACTTCTGGAGAAAACTCAAATGTTCACATATACTAGCTATGGGTACACATACAATTTAGCTTCACACCTCATCTATCGCAACGAGATTTAGCAACCCTCTCGTGTGAATCTTTCTCAGCTTTGTCATAAATCCGGGTGTTGCAATCAGTTCTGGAGTCACATAAAGTAGCCTCAGAGATGGTTTTCCCGAATCAAGGTCTTCATGGATCTAAAATGCAAAAGAGAGACATCAATATTCTCATCAGGGGTCATTGCTTTTACGCTTGCATGCTGCAGGAAGTCTCTATAAAAGTGAACTAATACAAAGGTGATCACCAAACAACAACTTCCTGCTTCTTCATAAGGCTCAGTAAAGCTGTATAAACTACTATATAAATAAACCCAAAGGTTTTCATCACAGTGAAAATCATTTTAATGCAAAGCAAGAGATTATATTGTGAATCCAACTTCAACCTTATTTTTGGTTTGGGTTGCCTGAGTCGAGGAGAGATACTCAGCAGCAATTCCTTTCTCTTTCAATACCATCACCTGGTTTTCCTGGTCAAATAAAAAATGCGAAAATCCCACACCTCAATTCTCAGAGTACAAAAATTACCACAAGTCCAGGAGAGCAATTGTAGGCCTACCTACCATCAAAGCTGCACACAGAATGCATAAGAAACTTAGAGCCAAGTCCAAGCATTTACACAAAGTATTTTCATTTGTTAAAACATGTAAAACATCAAAAATGACCAGGGTTCGAAAAATCACTAGGCAGTATAGTGATTTGACAAAATTTTCATACAAAATAACCAAAGTTCATAAACTACAGAGATTTGACAAAATTTTAATACTAAAATAACCAGTAAATTCATCTCAATCCATCTCAGATAATTAAGAGAGTTTCTTTTGGTTATTGGCCACCTTCCACTCTGTGATATCAGCATCAATCTTTGCATTCACACTTTTGTAAAACCCTGGAAAAGGTTCATAGCCAAAGGCTAAGTGAAGAAGCTCAAGCAGCACAAAGTAAGGCCTCATCAGAAGCCCTTCAGCAAAGTTTTCTGAAGGACCTAGCGCCTAGAGGATTAACGGGGCCTAGGCGGGCGCCTAGGCGTTTCTTTTCTTTTTAATTATTTTGTATTCTAAATTATAAATTTATACCAAAATCATGCAAAATAAAAGGATATATAAATTATAAATTACCATAATTGATATAAAACATGAGAAAAAAGTTAAGCATATAATAGTACTACAAAGAAAAATACTTGAAATGAAAGGCTAGGCCTCTAAGTCTAACTCTTCCTCCACTCCATATCCCTCTCTCTCGGTATCGGACTCAAACTCTCACGGGAGGGAGAGAGAGAGAGGCAACGTGAGGTTTAAAGTCAGAAAAAAAAATTTATATACAAAAAAACAAAAACAAAACCAACCCGCCCAGGCCGCCTAGCGCCTAGGCCGATTTTTCGAACACTAAATGTATTTATACATCTAATTCACCTATTAAAGGACAAACAACAAGCACAATTCCAGTTTTCTTGGCGAGGGCCGGTATCTGATAACACATTGACTTCCCGCCACCAGTTGGCATCAGACAAAAGCAATCTCTTCCTGCAACCCAGAAAACGCAAAAATAAATAAATGGGGTTTTGCCAAGGTCAGTTGTTTACATTTTCCCACGCTTTCTGAGCAACCAAACAAGCAAAAACAATGAGATTGTCCAGGCATGAAGAAAATGTAGGTACAATATACCTGATAAGACAGCTTCAACGGCGTCCAATTGCTTGCCTCTAAATTCAGGATGCCCAAAATGCCACCTCAATAGCTTCACCAAAGCTTCCTTTCCCAGACTCTGATTCTTACTACCGCCACATGCATTTTGCAACGGCAATGGTGATTTCTTCATTTTTCCACTTACCCTTTTAGCCAAACACCACCCAATTTGCAAGCCAAGTATTTGTCCTCAAAACGAAAAAGCTAATTGCTTGGATACTTTGTATTAGAAGAATTCTTCTTCGTTTTTCACAGATGACACAACCTGGTCGTCATTCGTGAAGCAAAATTTTTGTGAGAGGAGAGAGACTGATGGGGAAAAAACGAAGAGGTTGATATTTGATATGGGCCAAAATGCTGGGCCGTTACGACGTCGTTGCATGGCTAGTAGGAGTAGCTACTATAATCCATTAACACTTTCAATGTCATCCAAATTCTCACTCATATAATGTAACATAACGAAAATGATGAATTATTTATCAACTAGTTGTTAGTCTAATTATTTTAATTTTTTTTTTTTATGAAAAGAAGTTTAGAGGGAGATTGGCTACTCTCACCATCAGCACCAAGGACTTACGCGTGGCACCCGACTACATACAGTGCATGGACTTTACCAATTGAACACTAGACTTTACTAACTGAACACTGGTGGGGCTACACACAGTGGTGGGACTCTAATTATTATACTTTTCCTATTCTTAATATTGGAAGAAGTCACAAGCTCGAATAACATTTTCTGCCCAATATTGAATTTTTTTTTTCTTAAAAAACAAGCGAAGGAATGCAAAATTTGTTATAATTTTGGTCAATAAATGCAACGAAAATGTAATCACTTCGGCCATTAATCTGTTACGCTTCATCCCAAAGAAACTTGTTATTGAAATTTGACTCTACAAACATCCCAGGCCATAAGCCCCGTACATATTGTTCAGGGTACGTACACACAACATTCACATTCATGGATAAAGGTCTGAAAAAAACCACATAAATTTGCTTTAAATCTTCCCAGCTGCTTTTCTAATTTATTATTAACTTTGTACTTGTTACATCGACCAATAATACCATAAAATGGTCGGCTTACATTTGGGGTAAAAGACTGATTCTCCCAATTATTTGACATATATAGCGCATAGCTCTCTTCATATTAAGTTACACGGCAATAAACCAGTGGTGTATGTTTCATCCAATCCCAGAAGCATCTGCTATGCACCGGACTGCAAGGCTGCCTTCTGAACAAAACCCTTTATGTTGAAAGCATCGGTGCCCTTTTTTGTTATGACACCCTGCTTAGATAACAAAAGGTCATCAGATTCAAACACAACAGGGTCTAATTGATTATTCCTCATAGAGAGTGAGAGTGGATACCTTCTCTGTTATGATGCCGGCAATTAGATTAGCAGGGGTAACATCAAACGCTGGGTTCCAGACAGAGATTCCAGATGCAGCAACTTGTTCCCCGATCCCCCCCTGCGAGTGCAACAATTCCTTTGGAGATCTTTCCTCTATTATTATCTCTTGTCCAGAAGAAAGAGATAAGTCGACGGAAGTGAGTGGTGCAGCGACAAAAAATGGAATGTTATGGTACTTTGCGCTTACGGCAAGACTGTAGGTCCCAATCTTGTTCGCAGTGTCACCTGAAGTGAGTGAAGAGGAAATCAGCTACACAAAACCTTTGTAAATAAGAATTCTAAAGCAATGAGTTGTTGATTCATTTCAAATACCATTTGCAGCAACACGATCTGCTCCAACAATTACAGCATTCACACGTCCATCTTTCATTAATGCAGCTGCAGCCGAATCTGCTACAAGAGTGGCAGGTATGTTATCATGCACCAACTCAAATGCTGTAAGTCTGGATCCCTGCATTTAGTTGAGAATCATAATAATATATATAAATTTTTCTCAAAAAGTTTAATAATATGTATCAATAATATTCAGTAGCGCACTTTGAATGCTTAAACTAAGTAAGAGGATAAATACAACAACCATTTCAATGACCTAACAATTACACCAAACGCAATACAATTAACACCAAGGCAGGCTTCCCATCAAGATGCAATAGTAAGTTCCAAGAATACTTTCACCTGACCTCAAACAACAGCATATGCTCAAGATCACTTTGTTTAACTAATATCCGCATTTTATATATGTGAATACCATGGAGAATTCTTTAGAGGATGCTAACATAACTATGAACAACTAAAGACTAGACACTCACTTGGTTGAATGGGCGTGTCTCTGTACAATAGGCCCTTTCTAACACTCCTTCAGTATGAAGTGAACGTATAACACCAAGGGCAGTACCATAACCAGCTGTTGCAAGACTAGAAATACAAAACATACACAGTAAATATATGTAAAACCTCCACAATGTATTGTAGAGATTTCATGACCAACCTTTATTTGTGGAGCACATGCTCAACCTACACAAAACCCATACGGGCAACCACAAAATGCAAAAACCAAATCATGAAGGATGCGTCCCAAGAAAATACCTGCCAGTGTTGCAATGGGTCAACATAGAAATGCTCTTAGAGTTTTCCAGTAGGTGCTGAATGAAACTTGCTCCATAAGACCCAATAGCCTTGTTTGAAGCAACATCGTCCTTGAGCATAATTTCAGAAGCTTCTATAAAAGCCTATAAAATAAACAAACAAAGCAAGTATAATGGAAAATTAGCAACAAAATGAAGCATGTACCAGCAAGTACAATGTCACTAACCTAAAACAATAGAATTACAGAAGTAAATAGTTAATACCTCAAACACATTCTTCGCATCCGAAGTAGCAGCAGCAACCGTGGATGCAATTTGTTTTAGTTTAGCTGCAGCATCTGAAAGATTGACAGCAGTTGGTCGGCTGAAGAACCATCAAAGAAAAAACAACACAATCAGAACGCCATCTTCTAAACATTACAATTTAAACACCTGAAAATTATTATATAGAACATGTTCAAACCTGGAGACCAGATATTCCAATTTCATTACAATGAAAGAAAACGCTTCATCAGGTGTTCCATTGAAATCCTCCAGGTTAAACACTTCCACTGCCAAGGACAGAGCTGCGGCAATGGCAATGGCAGGTGCACCGCGCACCACCATATCTTTGATCGAATGCCTGAAACATACCAAACCCAATTCGTGAATTTGAAAATTAACTGTTCACATCAATTGGAAAAGAGCGAGCTTTTTTGGTCTTTACCATCCATCTGTGGAGTCTCGGATATCCAAGTATGTAGTTTGCAGAGGTAGCTTCCTCTGTTCAAAACCCACAAACCTAACAGTTAATTGGAAGCTAATTCTATACTTACAGAGCTAAATTACCCAAAAACAAGAAATAAAAACGAAATTAATTGGATTATTATTATTATTATTATTATTATATATATAGAGAGAGAGAGAGAGAGAGAGAGAGACCTGATCGAGTAGCTGAAGCGAGCCACGCTTGTAGCAGATAGACTGGAGAGAGTTGGCCGCTTCGGTGCCGTCTGTGAACTCCGAGTTAGTGGCCATTCCAGCAGAGCCTAGTACGACGACGTTCCGACGATGGAGAGTTAGGGATTAAAGTGGGAGAAGAAAGAGGAGGCGAACCTAAGGTTACCTGAAGGTGATGTAAGAGGGCAGCTTTTTTGTCTGCTGCTGCTTCAGTCAGCTGAACTCCTCTCTTTTCTTCTTCCTCTTCTCCTTTGTTTATCGCGGAGAGTGACGCGAGCAGTGAGGCGTGGAGTGAACCGTTCCTAAAGGGACCGTGTCGTAAAAGCGCACAAACCTGACAGCAGAGGCCCAATTCTTTGTGAAAGCACAGACCATAAAATGTTGGGCCCATTTGATTTATGATTCAGAAAACCGTACCGTTTTGCATGTGATAGCTAAACTTTATTCAAAATTTGAGTTAAAATTATTAGTATAGTTTTTTATTTTCCTGAAAAATGTGGTATTTTAAATTATTCTAATATGCGGACATGGGGTTTGAGGGGTGTGCAAGATTCAATTCAATCTTATCAAACCAATCGATCCATTCCAATAGAATTTTAATCGGTTTTGATGATTTGGCAATCCTTGGATTCCTAATTTCCAAAATCGACATGATTGGATCGGATAACAGATTTGCTTATAATGATCTAATCCAATTCAATCTAATTAGTTTCATACTTATTTTTCTCATTAGATAATTTTCATTAAGAAAGTTATAAACATTTTAACTAATTTGATGGAGTTATGTTTAATATATTATAAAATCAAAATAATTTTATGTAGCATTTCATGTATATTTTACATTTATTTCTATTAAAATGTTTGATTATATTAAATTTGACAATAAATGTTTCATATTTTTTATTTATTTATTATGAAAACTGATCATCCAATCCGATCCAATGACGATAAACTTTCAATGTGATCGGATTGGATTGGAAAAGTCATAATCCAATTTATATTGGATCAGATGCAGATTGATGAAATTGTATTGGTTTTGAACCAATGCAAAAGGATTGACACACTACCTTGAACGACTGATCTAACCCATATTTACGATCAGTGAAATTATTATAACTAGCTGCTTTTATATTTTGCTCGTCCACCAATGCTAGATAAAAGCTTGGTTAACCTTGAAATTTAATTTATTTCCATAAAGTGAAACCCAAAAATTAAAAAAAAACTTTTACTTCAAAAAGTTATATATTGTAAAGATTGACTCGTTTTATTTTATCTTTCTTGGTTAGTCACACTTGGCTAACTCACAAAATCACATTTTGGCTCGTGAATGGCTAGTTAGTGCGCATGTGATGCTTTGAAAATATATATGTTTGGCAGATGGTTCTTTTGAAATGAGTTTTTCAATGAAATTCTAATCGCAAAAGGTTATTTTCAATGTTTTATTTTCGAAATATTGGATTCAAAATTGTTTAGGCATGGGTCTTCCAATTCTAAATTTCGAATCTCATATTCTATTGAGCTCAAACTCAATATTTTATTAGGATAAGGACTCCAAACTCGACATCTTGACATGGAGGACTTGAGACCTCAACCAAAATCCACACTTCCAAACATCAACCCTTGATATGAGACTTGAACTCCAAATTCCGACTCACATACTAATGCCGATAATATTTTCATGATTTTGAAAACAGTTTCATATATAGCACTAAATGTGTTTTAAGATATTAGAAGTACAAAGATTACAATATGTTGAGGCCCAATAAATTCAAAACTGGGCCCAAATATATTTATAGACCAGTACAACACTCAATCGAGAAATAAGCCCGATCGGGGTACGCAAGAATTTATCTTATGCGCTTGCACAAGTTATGGTCCGCGTGCCACGCCAAGCAAATACGCAACCGGCCACGCAGAGATGTCGCAACGAGCCTGTAAAATGTACTGGTTTCATGAACGTGCACTTATTATCCCGTCAAACATCGTTTGGCAAGGCCATAGCCCGTTACTATACAGCATAGCTCGAGCACAAACACGCCATATCAAGCGGAAAAAGAAACCTTTATTTTAGTACCGAGCCAGGCTACAAGCTTAAGTGGGCCCAAGCCACGCAAATGCCTGGACGGGTTGTGGTATGGATGGTTACAAGTGTTCATGAGGCTCATTTATGGTCGAAGGAATGGAAGTTTTAGGCTGCTTGGAAGCACCAAACTCAAGCCCATTTATTGAGCCCAAAAAACCAAGTGAAACCCATGTGCACGAGCTGTTGGAACTTGGAAGTAAGATACCTCTTAGACCAGCACCTTTACCCATTATTTCCTATGCAAGCTTTAGTAGGAAAACAATGAGGAAAAGCAAGATGAGCCTCACCCGGGATGGAAGGAGCCAGCTGCAGGAAAACCTTGGAGCCCCAAAAAGCTCTACCCCAGTGTGCTTGGATTAAGGAATTTTCACCAAAGAGGATTGAATCGAAGGAAGTGAAGAGAAATGGAGGAGAAAACTTGGCAAAATTTGAGGCAAGCCAGCTAGGGTTCCTAGGCCAGAAGAGGATTCCAACGCCCATAAAAGGAGGCACCTCCTACCCAGCAAAACAACCATCCAGAGCACGACCAAGCAATTGTCAAGCTGCTATAAAATCTGCTCAAGCCACCAATCCTTTTATCCCCATCTCTCCCTCTCTTCCCTCATCAAATCTTCCTAAATTTCCCTCTCCCCTTGCTTTAAACCTCTGTTTCCCATAAGAAATCCAAGCTTTCTCTCTCTATTGCTAAACTCATGGAGGCTTAGCTCCCATGCCACAAGCTCCTCAGGGCAAGCCACAATATTGATCAGTAACAGTTGTCTGTCTTATTGGTGAAAGGAACCAAAGTGCTTCATAAGGCTCCGCGAACTCTTTGAAGCACTCTTAGGGCCTGATTCTTGAACTCAGGCACATGGGCAACTTCATCCATTTGCGCTTTACAACATCTCATGCCCATTTTCAGCTGTTGGAACGAAAAAGCCCCTACACAATCCATAAATCTTTTTATTGGATTGTGATTGTGGAAGGGACCTATCATTCTAGTAAGATGAATATAAAATGGATGCGACTTGGCTCTTTACTTGTAAGAAGATACTCATCTTTCTTGCAAATCACAGTTTGACACATATGCAAAAATAAATCATAAAAAACACAAAAGTAAAATAATCAGTTAACTATGGTTTTTTTTTCCTCGCATATACATTAGTTGACTTTTTACTCTATGATATTTTATATAGAAAATACTTCCCTCCTTACCAAGTAAGTAAGAGCTCATATATTTCTGTCAATAGCAGTGTGACATGTGTAGATAAGTTTTCTTTTTGTTTTTTTTATGAATTATTTTTGTATATATATCAAACTGTAATTTGTATGAAATATGAGTGTCTTCTTACAAGTAAGAAGGCAAGTAGTATTTTTGACAAATAAAAAAAAGGAGGCAATTGGTATCCTTAATCATGATCCTTCTCTCTAACCTCTCAGCAAAAACTCTGTCCATTTCGCATAACATTTGGAGTTATGACCATTTGTTTTGATATTAAAAAAGAACATAAAAAATTTATAAAAAGAAGAGAACATAAAGAAAAAGACGAATATATAGAGCAAGTCATTTGACGCGTTAACCATGAAAGTTGACATGAAAACAAATTTTCATCGTGACACGCACTCATTTTTCATGTGCCAATCACACTAATTTATGGTAATTAATTAGTTGATTTTTCCTAAAATGATTAATAAAATAAAATAATATTATGTTTTTGTCAAAATTTTGAAATTCATTAATTTTCCGTGATACTCGTCAGTCGTCGTCAATGTTTGAATCTCCGTACGCTAGAAAGATCTCCAAATTTCTTCAATTTGGAATTATAAAATAGGTAGCCACATCAAAAACTTCTCCAACACCTCTTCAACCTCGCCATCAAAGTTCGCAACTCTTTCTCTCTTCGTGACTGGTAAGTTGACTTTGCTCTTCAAATATTTAATTTTACTTTGGAAAAACAAAACCTATCTTGAAAATGTTAAAAACATGCATTTTTTCTTTTTATATAATAAATACATATACATTTTTCACATGTTTCATATTTTTCATTCTTTTCCACGATATTATTAATTGAATCAAGAAATTGAGCAAAAATTATTCAAGTAGCGAAATAGCGCTTTCAAATCGCACAGCCAACAAACTTCAATTTGAAGAGCTTTTATTCGCTACTACTCTTGGAGATGCTCTTACTGTCTACAACTGTGTGTGTGTGCGCCTAAAACGTCTTCAAGGCGTAGTGATGTGCGTCCAAACCCATTATTTATTTATTTATTTTCATAATTTTTAAATTCCAGTTCTCTCGCTGTCTTCATTACACCTTGTTATGCCAAACAAATTTCTCCACGGCTCCATTTCTTTATAAAATTTCATCAACTTCCCAATTTGTTCAGATATTCTATGCTATTTCTGCAACTATTTGTTGCTGTTTTGATTTCTCGGGAGATTGCTGACCTTTTTGGGCTGTTTTCCTCTCAGGTATTCTTCTTCTCAGATTCAGCTAAAATCTAATCTCTAATTTATATCATTTCAGATCCATTTTATTTTCTTCTATATTTGCTTTTAGCTCGTGCCATATTGGTTTTCTGTATTGGGAAATATGTACTTGATCTGCTTTTGCTTGTTACTGAGAAAATGAAAGGTGGGTTTTAAATGGAGTGCGGAGAATGCTATTTTTTGGGGTTATAATCCGAAATTTTGTTGAAGTTAGAACAACCCATGATTGCTTAACCTTTGTATGCTAGGATTTTGCATCCACAATGGACTTGTTTCTCTGATTTGGGGGTTTTTTTTTTCTGCAATCAATTTGTTTGAAGTGGGGCAACTTGTTAAATTACTATATATGAATTTCAATACCCAGAAACTATGTGTCATTGCTTAGGTTTAAGTTCTAACATTCTTATTTGATCTCTTATTGTGCATATAGAATGAAAGGAAGCTTTTATGGATTGAAGGGTAAACATCTCTCTCTTATTACCATTGTTCTCATGTGTACCACCTTTCTTATATGGGGATGGGAGAAGACCCCACTTCTTACTAACTTGGTACCGCCCCAAACCCTTTTAGAGTTGGATCCAGGTTTGTCTCCAATGGTACATTCCTTTTCCTTTAGACAAAATTTATTGATTTTCTGTCAATAGCTTACAATTGGGTTGCACTGAATAATAATTCGTAGATTTATTCACAGTTCGTATTTTCCTTTTCATGTATGGTGCAGAGACATATGATGATTCTGTAGATAACTCTCTAGAGTTTGTACCATCAGAACCAGAAATACACGTGGACAAAGGTGTAGCAACGTTTGCCCAAAGGGACACTGTAAAAGAAGAATCACATTTCGCAGCTCAACTAGGTTCTGAGCAAAGCTCTCGAAAAAGCAATGAGATTAGTAGTGATCTAGTAACAACCCATGTTAAGGAGAGTGGTACGATATTGTTTCTTTTATTAATTTATTTTTTGTTGTTGTTGTGTGTTCTTGGGGTTAGATACTATATGGAGAGTTTTTACTGGTCTGTGTTTTTGATTTATATGTTGCTGTTCTGATTGTATATCTCTACTTGTTGTGCTCATAAGAGCATAATGAGTAGTGTTGCCAAATCATATTTTTTCTGTTGAAATTATCTTATTATGATGTTACTGTCTAGTGTTTTTCTACAATTGAATATGTTCAAATTTCCACGTTCATGGTTCCTTTTGCTTTTAACATTACATCCAAAGTCATCTATATGCTTTAAACATCATGAAATAATATGGATTTAAATTTTGCATATTATCATGGTGCAGAGATTTTCTTAAATGGAGCAAAAGATAAGCAAGTTCAGGAAGCAGAAAAAGATGGCAATGCAGAATGCTCCACCTGCTCAACAAAGGCTGATGGAAAGGGCGTAGAAATAATTGAAGAAAAGGGTTCAAATCAAGAAGAACAAACAGCAGTTGATACAAGACACAAAGAAAAAGCAGAGGAAGAGAATTCTGACCTACAGAACCAAAATGTGGACCTAGTGACACCAATAGGTTCTACATATACAAATACCTCAGTTGACAAATTGACAACTCCCACGCAAACTCCAGGTAACTCTTGAAGTTATGTTATAAATTAGGCTTTTGTTTTTGGAAAATTGTCTTGCAGGGTATTTTGTTTCTAAACTTATGGAAAGATCGATCAAGATAATCTATCTAGACCAATATGCTTTGTGATTATATTACTGATTACTCATTCTTATTTATCTGACCACAGCACCAGTCTGTAATTATGCGAAAGGAAAATGGGTTGTAGACAATAAGAAGCCTTTGTATTCTGGGCATGGTTGCAAGCAATGGCTGTCAGGGATGTGGGCTTGCCGGTTGACACAGCGGACAGATTTTGCCTATGAAAAACTTTCATGGGAGCCAAAAGATTGTCAAATGGAAGAATTTGAAGGTTCTAAGTTCTTGAAAAGGTATTACAATGTTAAAATTTAAAATTAAAAGTCATACGGAAGGTTTCATTCTATAAATTTTTTATTTTTCCAAATTTTGGACTTGGTCTGATGTGGCTGTAGTATCCCATGTCTATGAATCTGATCTATAATGATTGTTTTCCCTATAATGCAATACATTTTTGCCTCAAGTTAACAAATTTCTCAAGTTGCAGTGTTTGAGTTAGTAGATCGCTTCTTCAGATAATATTAAAGTAGGGTAACCTTCCTTTGAGGTCTGTCATGACTACATTTAGAAGCAATGCCTCTTATCTTGAAAACATAAGTTTCCTTCGAGGAAATGTTGGTGCTTCATAGACCATTAGTATTTCTGCACTTTACCTTAGTTGCTAGGCCTTGCAGGGCTGTCCAAATAATGGTCACCTCATATGCTACCTTGCATCCCATTTTCTCTTGTCCTCCCAACTATTTGAAATTTTTGGTATTTAACCTCTTTGGACGATTTATAATGTGAGTATTGTGTTGTTGCTTTCAGGATGCAAGACAAAACTCTAGCTTTTGTTGGAGATTCATTGGGCCGACAGCAGTTCCAGTCTTTAATGTGTGTGATCACAGGTGGTAAGGAGAGACATGATGTCATGGATGTGGGGATGGAGTATGGGATAGCCCAGGCACGTGGTGATGTCCGCCCTAGCGGTTGGGCATATCGGTTCCCAAGCACCAACACTACCATCCTCTATTACTGGTCATCGACCCTCTGCGATGTGGAGCCTATTAATGTTACAAACCCAGCCACTGATTATGCCATGCACCTTGATCGGCCACCAGCGTTCTTGCGCCATTATATTCACAAATTTGATGTCCTGGTCCTCAATACAGGGCACCACTGGAATCGTGGAAAGCTTAAGGCTAACCGCTGGGTAATGCATGTTGGGGGTGTGCCAAACACTGACAAGAAGATAGCAGTGATTTGGAGGGCCAAGAATGTGACAGTCCACAGTGTTGTTAATTGGGTGAACTCACAGCTCCCAAAGTATCCAGGTCTCAAAGCGTTCTACCGGACCCTCTCGCCTAGGCATTTTGTTGGTGGGGACTGGAACACAGGAGGAAGCTGTGACAACACCACTCCTATGTCAATAGGAAAGGAAGTATTGCAAGATGTGTCTAATGACTCAGACGCTGCAGGCGCAGTGCAGGGAACAGGGGTTAAGCTCTTGGACATAACAGCTCTATCCCAGGTTCGAGATGAGGGTCATATATCTCGGTTCAGCATTACAGCCAAATCAGGCGTGCAAGATTGTCTGCATTGGTGTTTACCTGGTGTTCCGGATACATGGAATGAAATTCTTTTTGCACAAATCTAGTCCAATGAATTAAGACGCTGATGTCAAATGCCTCGGAAGGGTTCTGAGAGTCAGATAAAGCGCTAAAGGCCTCTATGCTGTTATCTAAATGCCATAATCTCTTATAAATGCTGCGATCGCAAAGAAGGGGAGATGTCAGCAGTGGAGTTCTGCATAGATGTTAGGTGCCGAGTTTGATCAGGGCAGAAATACTGTGGACGAAATGAATCCCTACCTTCTCTTCAGTTTTGGTTATTTCGCTTAATCCTAACTCGGTGGTTGTCGGAGAAAGCACCACTACAGCTGAGAAGGGCATTCTCGAAGTGAGGTTCAAATATTCTGCGTATTAGTGCCAACTTGCCAAGACTGATCTAGTAATGGATATGATGTGGAATTCTGCCTGATAATTTATTACTGTACATTTTATATCTAATTACAAATAGTCTATAGAGCTTCATTCCCCTTATATATGGTATATAACCATTATTGTCACAGAGGAGAGGAACATTTTTTTTCCCTCATGTATATCAACTTCAAATGCATTGGTTGACCTTTCATCGGAATCAATTACGCGTGATGACTTTTTCAGAGTGCCGATAACAAATTCTAGAAAGAGGTAGGAAAAAAAAAGTGACTATTGATCAATGATTCCAATTTTGTTAAGTTCGTTTCTGTTGTTGGCTCCGGCCTAGATTTTATTCTCCATCTCAAAATATCCATACTGGAAAAAATAAAAAAAGGAATAATTTGACTCTCAAGTCATGGCTCTCGTCTCGTCTGATTTTTTCTTTTTTTTATAAAAAAATTATTATTTAAGTAAGTTCCTTTCGTGTCACAAAATCTACTCCATCGAGTATTTTTAGTGACACAAACAGATAGACGACAGCAATGCCACGTGGACCTTATATCCAAGCGACAGCTCATGCGGTGTCAATTCAACGTTCCACGAGAGTCCATTGTGTTAATCTCTCATTTAGGAAAAAACGGTCCATGTCCTAATCAATCGCACTCCCTAATTATCCACTTAATCATCCACGCAATCAACCATTAAAGTTAGATTACGCGCTTTGATTCGCCGACGTACTTTTCAATCGGTCCACCCAATCTTCGCCACCCAGCACACTGAACACGCAACGCTGCGTCCTCCGCAAAGCACATGATCCAAATTCCCCGCAGGAACCCCACGTGTTGATCTTCCATTTGTCCGAAAGTCAGCTGGTTTCTCAAACTGGAGCCCCTCGAAAAAGCAGCCTAAATATTCAAAAAAAGCAAAACCCCATTCCCAACGGTCACACGCACCTCTCTCTCGCTCGCTAATTTGCAATTTCCGTTGAATATCAATCCGATATAACATTCTCGTCTCTCACAGACCCTAATCTCGGATCCCAATCCCTGATCGTCAGAAATGGCCGAGGAGTTCTCCAAAGCCGTGGATGACGGTCTCAAGCTCTCCAAACGACTATACTTTGGGAAGGATCAAGCGGTGTCGCCGCCGAAGCCGCCGCCATCGATGGACAAAACGACGCCGGGCGCCTTCATACCGACGGCACCGATGGTTTACGCGGTCATTTTTGACCCGGCCATCGTCGACAACCCGGACATCCCCAGCTACCAGCCTCACGTGCACGGCAGGTGCGACCCCGCCGCGCACATTCCTCTCCCGATGAACCGGGTCGAGCTTGAGGTCGATTGTTATATGGACACCGCCTTTATTCGGGTCACCGGGTCGTGGAGGGTCCATTGCGTCAAGGGTAACAAGAGCTGCGGTTGCCGCGTTGCCATTCCTATGGGTGAACAGGTACGTGAATTGAGAAAAGTTTGAATCTTTTAAGTGTTCGTCTGTGAATTCGATCTCTTTTGAGTCTCTGGTTGTCAAACAAGCTGTTGGGCTTGTGAAGTTAGATAGTGATGTTATTTTTCAGAAATGGAACTTTGAAGTTGATTGAATTTGTGTCTGTTGATTTTGATCCTCTTGTTAAGCAATATATATTTTGGCTAACAGGGTTCAATTCTAGGTGTTGAGGTCGACGTAAATGGTAAATCGTACCATACTCAACTAAGCCAATTGGAAGATGAAAAGGAGATAGAGAAGATGGCCCAAGCAGAGGGAGGCTTTCTCAAACTCAAACCTCATATATTTACATTAACAACACCTCAGGTAATGAAGAATAGACATACTTTTTGTTTGTACACTTTGAGATTTTTATTATTAATCAGAATCCTTTATATTTAATTTAATTTTTTTCTCCAATATGCATTGTTCTTGTTTTTTCAAGGTCAATGGGGGAGCCAATCTCTCAATCAAAATGAGTTGGTCTCAGAAAATACTGTATGCAAATGGCGATTTCTCTTTGAATATTCCATTCACTTTTCCTGAGTTTGTGGTTCCCGCGGGAAAGAAATACCTTAAAAAGGAAAAGATCCACTTAAACGTGAACTCTGGTATTGGAACTGAAGTTCTATCCAAGAGAATTAGTCATCCTTTGAAGGTTCAACTTTGATCATAACTCAGAGGGCTTACTTTCTTATTATTTTCATAAGCAAGGTGGCCAATATTTTAAAACTTTTTCTTCACTTTCCAGGAATTACGGGGAGGCCAAGCAGGAAAATTGGGTTTTGTATATGGGGCAGATGTTCTCACTTGGTCAAACACTGACTTTAGTTTCTCATATGCGGTAGGCTCGTGAGCATTTTTTGTCTGTGTATTGATTATCATGAATATACTTACAAAAGAGGGTTTCTTGGAGTGCAAAAACGCATGATATTTGATTCCAGAATAGATGCATGGCCGTATTCAAGAAATCTTCTAAGCTCCTGTGCACAGATTCTACTAATTCTTTGTAATTCTAAGACATTTGTGCATTTCCAGGTCTCTTCAAGTCATATACATGGTGCTGTTCTCGTGCAGTCACCACCCATGCATGATGTTGATCAAAGAGAGATTTTCTCTGTCTATCTTCTACCAGGAAACCAGAAGAACAGAAAGGTTGGTATTGTATTAAATAGAACTTCTACAGTTCTTTCTAAGTATGTGTATTCTCATCATCCCTCTTAATTGGTCGTCCAGGTTTTCAGAAAGGATGTAGCTTTTGTTGTTGATATAAGCGGAAGTATGCAGGGAAAGCCTCTTGATGATACTAAGAGTGTACTATCTGCAGCCCTCTCTAAGCTTGATCCAGAAGATTCATTCTGCATTATAGCTTTTAATGGACAGACTTTTGTGTCATCTACATCAATGAAATCAGCTACCAAGGAGGCTGTTGAAAAGGCCATTGAGTGGATTGGCATAAATTTTATTGCTGGTGGTGATACAGATATTTTGCCTCCACTTAACCAGGTATTGTCTCATGCTCCTTTGCCTCTTTGTGAATTCTGCAGTTGGAGTTCACCATTATGGTTTTGTTTCTTGTTCTTTCATGCATAAAGACAAGCGTGTGTTAAGGCACAGCATACCAGTCAAAAATGTAATTTCAATGAGTATCCGTTCTTCATCTTTTTGTATTCTTTGGTTTACCTTCTATATTTTTACCCCTATCATATATGTTCTGCATTAAAATGACATCATTATGGACGTATTCATTTTATTTTGTTTGGTCCTTTGTTTTAGGCAATAGAGATGCTATCCAATACTCGGGATTCAATTCCTATCATCTTCCTTGTTACCGATGGGGCTGTTGAAGATGAGAGACACATTTGTGATGTAATGAAAAAGCGTCTTACAGAAGCAGGTTCTATAGCTCCACGCATTTGCACTTTTGGAATAGGTGAGGGTTTAGCTATTTTGTGCCACTAGAGATCAGGCTAGTGGCAGATTATTATATTCCCCAAAACTGATTTGAATTGGGACATTATAAACTCTTTCGGACGATTAATAATCACTTGACAGAATTTTCTTCTCTTCTAGTTTAGAGTCCCATCTTTTTTATCATCAAGCCCACATTTTATTAAGTCCACTGGCATTTAAAGGAGATAATATCAACTCTATTGTATGCTCTACCTTCTGGCTAACTTTTATCTGAAATATTCCAGGTTCATTCTGCAACCATTATTTCCTGCGGATGCTTGCAATGATTGGCAGGGGCCATTATGATGCTGCGTACGATGTAGGTGAGTTCACTATTTTCTTTTGGGAAAGAATCTTGTATCCTGAAGACTGTGTTTTGTACTTCAGGTTGTATGAAATTTTCGAAATTTTGTATAAAAAACATATGAATCATTGGACCTTAGAGCTTGTATGAATCTTGTTCTGTTTTGTCATCTTAAAAGCTGTTATAACCCCTACACTTGTAGAAACTCGACCTTCAAATCATACAAATTGTATGACTTACCTCCATCTGTTGTCGTATTTTTTTGGACGAAGTCTGTTGTCATATGTGGGCCCTGAACAAATATCAAGAATTTGACAAAACCATATATTACACAAAAAAACATCAGCTGAATCCTTCCATTCACTTCATCAATCCTTCATTATGAAGATATACAATAAATTTTATGCTAACTTCTTGTAGATGTTAAACTTCATTAAACCCTTAACTTTTTTTCAATGTTCAGATTTTGTCGAGTCTCGGATGAAGAACTTATTTATCAGAGCTTCATCTCTGATTCTTACAAATATAACCCTTGAGACATTGGAGGATCTTGACGAAGTTGAGGTATTCTCATTCTGATTTAAAATTTATGGACCTTCTGCATTTACAATGCTACGCAACCTTACACATTGAATTACTGGCTATTTCATTCGGACAACTTATCCAACTTGCATCAAATTTAGCAATTTATCTTGACTTATCATGACATATTTGCAATTTATGCGTTAGGTGTTCCCTTCCCATATTCCAGACCTCTCATCTGAGAGTCCATTAACTGTATCTGGCAGATTCCGAGGAAGTTTTCCCAACACGCTTAAAGCTAAGGGCCTCTCACCTGATATGTCTAGTATTGTCATCGATTTGAAGTCACAAGATGCAAAGGACATACCTCTTGACAGGGTAAGGCTGCTACTAAGGCACTGATTTGTGAGCTTAACTTCAGTTTGACTTCTGTATTTCCATGAACTGAATTATGGTGTTCCTTACCTTACCTCCTACTGGATTGTACAGTTCTTTCCATGCTTACATGGTTCCAAATCATGTTCCACTTAGTCTTTGCCTAAGTTGTAGGTGCTTAGTCACACAAAATATCTGCCTCATAACTTATGCATGATTACATTAATGACCCATTTCGGTATATGTTTGGGTTCTGTACATTCTTAGTCCAGTTAAAAAAACTTCATCTTGTCATAGGAGTTCCACATGTAGCAATCTCTGTGGTTGTTCCTTATGTCCTGTTTCTTGACAACTTCCCTCTTTTCTGTAACAGGTATGTGCAAAAGGGCAGATTGAGTTGCAGACTGCTCAGGCATGGTTGGCAGATAACAAACAGCTTGAGGACAAGGTTTGTTGCTTGTTTTGTTGTATTCTCCACCACCATGAAAAATAAAATGTAGAAAGGTTTTCATTGAACTGGATCATCTACAATGGTAAATAGCTTTGATTTATAAGTCTATCGGTTTTCCCAGCCTGGTGTGCTGCTGACACAAAGTTGTTCGTGTGTACGAATTAATTTTATAAATGATTCTATTCCTGTCATCAATTTCTACTTCATAGTAATTATGAGTATCTCTGATTCTATATCCTTCTATTGACAGGTAGCTAAATTGAGCATACAGTCCCATGTTGTGAGTGAGTTTACGAGCATGATCATACTTGGCAAAGAACAATCTGGACCACAAGAGGTAACCATTTATTAAGAAGAACTAAAATACTGCTGTCACCAAGTCCATAACTTTATCAATTCATATAAAATTAGTGTTACTTTCTTGATTTATTCTTCGTTTTTGAACATTTTTCATTTCCAAGATGATTGCAAGTACAGGTGAAAGCCGGTAATTTCATATGATTGATAAAATGTAAAACCATTATTTTCTGACTGGTTCTTCAACGAACATCATAACAGGTACCAAAGAAAAGCCACATCAAGATGAAAGATTCTGAAAGCCAGAGACCGATATTGCTACCAAGTCTGTCCATTGGCTTTGGCAACTTAGTGGCAACTTCCGAGAACGTTCCTCCAGGATCCGAAGAACCAAAACAGCCGGAAGCTGCTGACATTTTTGCTAGGGCAGCATCAAATTGCTGTGGCTCTATGTGCACTCACTGCTGTTGCATGGGCTGCATCCAGTGTTTCTCCAGGATAAATCCTCAATGTGCAAATGTATTTGCCCAGCTCTGCACTGGTCTAGCATGTGTCGGCTGCCTCAAGTGCTGCTCCTTTTGCTGCCGTGGATGCGGAGACGGTGGATCATAAATCTTGGCCATACAAACTCTCCTCTCTTGTAGAATAGTGTATAGGATTTTGTTCTTTCTCTTGGACTGGCATCAAATACGCACGGCTAGACAGCTAGTTCTATACTCGGTCTTATGATTAGACAAACAATTCATACTGTTATAATGTTACTGTTTGGGCTCTTATGACAGTCTGGGTGAACCCTGTACATTTCACCAGGAATGATATATATGGTTAAACTTATTTATATGTTAGCTTCTTTTTGAAAAAAAATTTATTTTCTATATTTGAAGAAGATTGTAGGCTTGACCTATTCCAGGCGGGGAGGCTACCCTTTACTTATTCTCCCTTATGGTCTGATTGCATAAAGATTGTCATAGATTCTCATTCTCCAGGCAAAACATCCCAGTCTGCAATTGGTTTCTCTTACTTAAATCATTATTTGCAACACAAATTTAATATAAGTGTACATTTTCCTTCAATTCAAGCAGAAAGAGTACTGTGTTTTCTTAAGGATCCATATGAGTTTCTCTGGTAAGATTCATTTCAACTTGTTCATCAACTTCTTGGTCTCCTGATTCTGAGCCCTCTGTTCTTTGGTGGAATGTCTCATGGATCTTTGTCACACCCTTTTCCACACCCTTTTCCACAGGCCCTATTGCTTGATTTATGGTCAAGACAACATCCTTGACCACCTGTTTAAAATGTGAAAATTGAATATAAATCAAATCATCTACGAAATATGTATTCTATCCGATCCTCATTGATAGGGAAAGAACTTACACGCTGACCACCGTCAACAACAATGTCCTGAACGCTCTCGGTGACACTTGTTCCGGGAGCTTTGACCTGAGTTTCTTTTCTTTCGAACACAGCTGGGGTGTCACTTTCCTCCAACTTCAGTTTAGTCTTGGTTGTTTCTGTGGTGACCTTCCCATACTCATAAGCCGAAATGTAATGGTATGGTGCTGTTGAAAAGACAAACATATGTGCAACAGCTGCAATTGCCATCTGCCAAGCCACAAGACATAAACCTGCATTATTGTGGCTATAGGAGTAAACAGAATTATAATGAAGCTTTGTGGCCATCAAAGTTCAACACTTCAACCAAAACATTTAGAGAAGATTCTTTTCCTAGTTCAAGCAATGTTTTAATATTTAACAGAACAAAGTTGTCCTGCAGAAACATAGTTACCACAGCAAAAGAAGCGACATACTTCAATACATATCAAGAAATCCTGCAAGCCTGTTTGTAGTCTCTCCTCCTTGGGAAGAACACCAAACGCACACAATAGCGCGATGCCCACACCTTGCCACCAAGTGGCAAAAACAATAGCCTTAAAGCTGATGAACTTTGCAAGTGGTCTTATTGGTTGAAGCCTTTCATGAGTTACATTATAGAACTGCACAAGGCAATACAATGCCCACATCTGGCTGAAGTTCAATACTACTGCCATGTATGGATAACTGCAAGAGAAGAAAGTCGATAGTACTAAGCATCCATGAAGAATATCGGAGTAATATAATTCAATGACATTAGCAGTGTGTTATAATTAATTACTCATATTTACATGAATTACATACCCATAATACCACTTGCATTTCCCATTTCCATAAACACCAAAGATCTCCAACACTAATGCTAAGAATGCACAAACTGTCTTCAGAATCATCTGGACTATCCGGCAGATATTAGAGCCAAAAAAAAATATAGTGGATTTACAGAAGGAAAAAACATAGTGACTTACATATTGTACAAGACCAAATTTTTCTATATTGAGCAAATGTTTCCCAAGAATACATGGTCGTAAGAAGAAGTTACGAAGAGACCAATGTGGTTCGGTGCGATTCCCATCTGTTCCTTCTACCAATGGTTTGTTGAGCAGTTTTCCCGATTGATTTTCAAGTAGCTCTACAACTCTTCTTTCACCTCCTACATAATAGCCATTCAAGAATAATTAAACAACTTATAACATCACGAATTATAGTAATGATTAAGAAACACACTTCACAGAGAATATTTTAAGGTTATGGGATCGGCAAAGGGAGCACCATTGTGTAACCTACATCAGTTGCCTTGCTTGTCTTCCTACTGAGATAAATGCTTGATCTCAACTGTACAGGAAATTTCTAGCAGTTTGTGAATATTCCAAGTTTCAAGATATTGAGCCCTCTAGAAAACATGGTCATGTTTGATTAATAGGACCCCAAAGATTATATTAGTAGGTACAATTAAGACAGTAAAACTGGCATGGTTGCATCAAAGCAGATATAAATAATAACATTTCTGAAATCAATGCAGAAACAAATGACTTACCCAGACAAGCAACCAAGTAGCTTCCAAAAGAATACAAGGCAAATGCTTCATAACAATTTCTTAGAATGTCACATGCAAGAGAAAGTTTTGGATTCCACAAGGATAAAATCTGAAGAAGTCAAAGCCAGAAAATCAATGCCAATACTGCATGACTAGAGTGATTAAAAACGAAACGACAGAAAATGAATCTGCTAATGAAGGTTACAGATTTAGTCAACAGAAGAAACCAATAATATCATGTTTCCTTCTCTTAGAATAAATTCACGCTCTAAAACGTTTGACATGCATAAGAAAGCTTGACTATTAATTTCTGTTTTTTCTTGTGAACAGAGAAATCTAAATTCAAAGGTCGACGAAAGAAGAATGCAATCTAGTCGCATAGACATGGATATCCTTTTTAGAAAGAGGGAGGGAACCATACTTACTGACTCTGTAGCATAGACGGGTACCATGAAAACTACGGCTACCACCCATTTTTGTTCCTGGAAAAGAGATTAATTAGGGAATTGAATGCAGTCTCGTCCAAACTACATACAAACAAACATTTTCCTATTTCTTCAAATTGCAAACGAAAAGATCACGAAGCATCATTTAAGAAAAATCTAACACAACAAACAAACATCATAAAGTGTCACATAGCTCAAGATAGCTTCATAATGAACACAATTCAGCAAAGTATATAACATAATTGATTCCTACAGTTATTTCAGAGTAAAACGGATTTTATGCATCGAAAAAAAGGACACCAAAGAGTTATGGTGAATTTTATGGGAGAAGAACTGACAGTGGGTTTGGTGTATAATCTGAGATGTTGAAAGATGAGAAAAATGGAGAGGACCAGCGCCACAGCTGCAAAGCAGGCTCCAATGATAACAGCTGGTTGGTAGAGATCTATGTATATGCTTTCATGGGCTGAGGCATAATGTGATGCCATTATTCAAAGATGTTCCACTTCCCAGAGACAACTCTAATTATCAAGTTTAGCTCAATGTGATTATCAACTAAACCTGAACAAAACAGTAAATGATAATCAAAGCCCATGATTAGAAAGGCTTAAACAACGGTTTCAAATAATCATAAAGCCATTAGGGTACCCAGAAAAGAGTGACTTTAGATAAAACAAGTTACAGAAAAAAACTTCACTGCATTAAATCCAAGCACCAACCCAACTCAGAAAAGGAAATGAAAAGAACAAAACCATGTTGACGATATTGTTCACTTTTGCCTACCTGTGCAAAAACACAGTGATATCCGTTGTCCAGAACACAACCATATCAATTTTTCAGAAGAAAATGTGAAATGCCATGCAAATGGGCGCCAGAAGAAATAAACCAAACCAACCTTTTATAAAACGAGAGAATTTTCAGCCATGTGAACAGGGTTTTCCATTGCTGATGATGATTGCTGCTGCAGAAAATCTATCCCCTCAAAATCCCAACTGATAAGTTCAAAGAGAAGAACGGCAGTTACCATCCATTAAGCTTTGTATATTATAACTTGTGGTGTCAGCTCGACACGTGTCCTAGTATTGCAACATTTTTCGTCAAACCAACGACACGTACTACAACCTAAACTGTTGGTGTAACAAAGAGAGGAGAACAACCCAGGTGGAGAGGAAACCAAACCAAATTGCTTTCGGGGCCTACTAAATTACCAACACCATATTTGATTGTTGCATATATTGTTACAAACTTTTTCTGGGCTGATCATATGTAATAAATGTAAAGCTTTGATGTATGTGTTTGTTGTTGTAATATGACACATTTCCATTTTAGGGAAGTCTTGGACTGCTTGTATAGGGTTTCTAAATATAGCATGGACAACCCTTCCGCTCTGCAAGACTTCACCAGGTGGTGGATACAACTGGAGTACTCTATGAATATATAATGTCTTTGTGTCTTTTCACCCGTGATTAATTGGTTTCACATTATAAAATTGGCAATGCGATTATACAATGTTTTGAGTCTCTCCACTTTCAAGGAATCGGTCGAATTGAATGTTGTAATTTTATTAAGATCATATTAATCGCAGTGTAATGGCTGTTCAAATGGTGAATTTGGGAGTCATAGTTCACTGAAAATAGTGCTGATCATGATTAATATTATTTACTGAAATCCCATATAGAGAAGAGATGAGTGAACTCCTTCCAATGGGAGTGGGAGAAAGAGATGGCGAAGGAGCTAGGGACAGTTTGCATGGAGGGGCAGCTGGACAAATTAAAGTTGCTTCACTTTATTTTATTATTATTATTATTATTATTTTGTGTAATACTAGAGATGTACGAGCACATAGTTAACGAGCAATGGAAAATACCCTTTGAGACACGTGTTGGTCAGATACAGTCCGATGGCCAGTCACCACCATGCCGTCATTTTGGGTTTGGGTTTAGCAGTGGACTGGACATGTTCACGTGGCTGGGTGGTCTTGAAACCCCCATGAACAGCATGTTGGCCCGCCATAGATCTCATCTCATGTGAGGCATGATTTTATTTGATTTGTTGGAATATATAATTTATCACAAACTGTTAAAAATAAATAAATAAATATATATATATATATATATATTTTTTTTTCTTTAGCTTATGATGTAAAAGTAGCAATTCTTGCTTGCAGCACATTATCCTCTTTCTCAATCTCATCATCACTCTCATTCTCATCCTCAATTTTCCTCTATATTGTAGCACAAAAAATGAAAACCAAAAACTAAAATTGAAATGGTTAAATCTGGGACCAGGAAAAAAAAAAAAAAAAGAAGAGAGATAAAATTAAGGTGATACGCTAAGATACGAACGATAGAAAAAAAGGCGGGAAAAGTGAGTGTTTGGGAACTTGAACCAGTGGCAAGATTACCAGCTTGCTTGGCTATGGGAACTTCTCACTTCACAACTCTATATAAAGCCTTTTGCAGCTAAGCTCTCACTGGCTTATGGGATTCTGTGTACACAAACACCTGATTTCTATAAGTCCACTTCATCCATTTCCTCTTCTTGTAACAAACAAATGAAGGTAACAAAAGAAACTTGTGCTTGGGTGATTGTGAATCAGTTTATCTGTATACTTCAATTTAGAAGGTTTTTTTTACTTGTTTGATTTGATTGCAGATATTTGATTGGATGCAAAGTAAGCTTACTGGAAAAACCCTGATTAAGAAGCCAAGCACAAAATTGTTTGATGGTGAATATATATAGATGAAAATTTCACATGTTCAATTACACAATTGAGTGTTCTTTTCTTTTAATCTGTACTTTGTTTTTATAGATGACAAGGTGCAAAAACCTCCCAAAGAAGAAGTGAATGAGTGGCCTCATGGACTGCTGACAATTGGGACATTAGGAAATAGTGACTTGAAAGAAGAACAACAGAGCAACCCACCACCTTCCCCTAAAGACCATCTCCATGGATTTACACCAGAGGAAGTAAGACACATTCAGAATGAGTTGAACTCCTACTTGAATGAAGTAGCTGATCATCAATCAAATCCAGGCGCAGAGCTTGAAAAAGTTCCAAACTTTCTTCCACTGGACGAGTTTCTAAACAGACAGTCAAGCTTGAAAGCTGAGAGAAATGGTAACAATGCAGATTGTGATGAGCCTAAAGAAAATGGCGCTCGTTTCCAACGGAGCAGCAGCGTTGTTCTCAGCCGAGGGAAAGATGTTTGTTTGGAGAACACGAACACTGCCATTGGCAAGAAGTCGTTGTCTTTTCTCCTCAAGAAAGTGTTTGTTTGTAGAAGTGGGTTTGCACCCGCTGCTGCTCCTGGTCTAAGGGATACAATCCTTGAGTCAAGAATGGAGAAGGTACATCATACACCTTCTCTTGTTAAACTTATGTTGTCAGACTGTTAATCTAGCTAGACCACATGTTCAAGCAACAATCAACGCAATAATTAATTTGATCAATGGTTCAGATTCATGGAATATCAGTGATGTAACATACCGCCTAGCTCAAATCCAAACATTAAGATTCATGCACATAACTAATTTTCCACTACAGAGGGATTTGTGACATTTGTAATTATTTTTCCTTTCTTGATTTGTTGACAGATATTGAAGGCAATACTTCATAAGAAGATATACCCCCAAAGTTCAAGTGCTTCAACAATGTCCATGAAAAAGTACTTGGAGAACAGACACAATATTGCCAAGTCTGCCAATGATGAAGAAATAAATATTGATAAGGAAGATGAGGGAAGCAAATGGATCAAGACTGATTCTGAATGTAAGCACTCACTTAATTATGTCATTTGATTAAAGCATGGACATGCTTTGCAAAGTTGTTGACACCATTTTTCTTTTTCTGGTTGCAGATATTGTACTAGAGATATAGAGGCTACCGGGAAGAATTCATGCAGGGTAAGTTTTTGATGTAGCTTGATTGTCTCTCCCCCAAACATTAATATTTTACGTCAAATTTTTACTGATCTTATGCAAAAAATTAACTTTGATCTGCAGATTTCTGCCAATGTGGTGGTGTTGTCCTCTTTTGCATGCTTTTGTTGTCTAACAAAATGTTTGAGCTCCATACTTGGCTTTGTGGTGTGCAACAAGAGTGGCATTTTGTATGAATGAACTGTCTCCTACAGCTTGGCCTCTGCTCTATTTCAGCATAATCAGCAAACACAAATAAATAAATAAATCGACTGTATATCTTTCATCATCAAAAGAAGAAAGGGCAAAAAAAAAAGACTATTTATCTTTCTTTTTTTGGTTATTTTTTTCTCTTTGCATATGAGATATTGCCAAGGGACTCTTTACCTTCTTTACCACAATAATAAACAAATAATAAAATAACGTGAAATCTACATAACTTATTTGTGTCCCTTTAAACTTTTTTTGAATGAATCATGTAACTACTGCAAATTACGATTGTGATAGTACAATAAAACTGGTAGATAAAACTTTTTCAGCTCCATGATTAGAAGTGGTACACATGCATTGTTTCTGATATATGCAAAAAAGAAATTATGCATTGTTTAAATAAGAATAAAATTTAGGGAATTTTCGTTTTTAGCCAATGAAGTGGAAAATAATTAAGAAAATGTCAAAGAATAAGCCTAAACCCAAATCTAAGACAAAACTAGTCCATTGACATTTTCCTAATTATTTTCCATTTCATTTGCTAAAACCTAATCATTCTTAAAATTTAACCCCCTTTTAATGTTTGAATTGAATAAGAAAAAGGTTTAAACCTTATTCTGAAAAAACAATAGTTTTTTTTGTAGTTTTTTGGACGAAGAAAAAACAATAGCTGTCATTTCGAATGATGGGAATTGTATAATTAAAAAGGTTTAACCTTATTCCTGCTTTCACACCAAAAAAAACAAAAAGAGAAAATAATATTCCTAATAATTGCTTCATATATGATGAAAAGATTACGTATGAGGAAACGTATAATTAATTAGATCGTGTATATCTAATTTCGGCGCCAATCTCGATGGTACTTAATCTAATCCGACGCTTCATTAAGGAGACCTTATAATTAATTCATCAAAGTTTTCCTCCCTAAGCAAGATACTAAGCCCAAATCCACTGTATCCTACTGTAAAAAGCTAATAATAATAATAACGAAAAACAAGTGCAATATTGTGAGAGAGAGAGAAGACCAATGAAAAGATGTCATCTTTTTGCCCAAGCCGGTGACTTTAATGGTCCAAACCCAACTTACACACTTAGTTGTTGATGGGTGTTGTTGGAAATTGCTTGCAATTAGGGTTGGTGGTGGTGATGATCTAGTGGAGAAGTGTGTGACTGAAAGTTTTGGGCTCTGAGGCTTTTGGGGATTTTTTCTTTTTAATTTTGGAGGTGATTGTTTGGTGGGAAGCCAATGCCATTGGAGAAGGCTCTGTGGTCCTGTTGATTGGTTTTTCAAGTTCCCGATTCTCAGTAGAAGAGAAGTCTACTTCATGTCGTGGGCTGGCGCAGAAGACACTTTCCTTTCCACTTCTCTTGCAAGCTATCTTGACAGTATACTTTCTTTCTCTCTGCGTTTAGATCTAGTTTGAAGTAATTGAATCTAGTTTAAAGTAATTGAAGATGGGTTTTATGGATTTTTGGCTGTTTTGTATGTTTTAGCTGTTAATTGCCTTATAGAGCTCTTGTCTAGTATTTTTCTTGCACATTTGTTTCATGGAATGGTTTTAGAGAGGCTGCTTTACTGTTTGATTTGTAGATTTCTTATTGCATGCTCTGTTTGATTTCGTTTTTCAACTGTATATGAAATTCCAGGAACATAAACGAGTAAAGCTTCAAATTTGGATCTCTGCACTAAGTAATTATTATGATGTTGAATTTCTAGTGCTGAATTGTGGATTTGGGGTACAAGAGTGGTTCCCAATTTCTTAGAATGGAAGACATATCTTTGCTGCATAAACAAAAGTAGAAATGGGATAAATATTTTCTTAAAGAAATCAAGATTCAAACCATTGTTAAATGTGAGCCAGATGCTGAAGATGCACTCATTAAATTAAAGCTTCATAATTAGTGTTTTAATGTCACTGCAGAATGTTTTGTTTCTAGTGCTTTTGTAGCTCTTCCTTGAAGCACTGGAATTTTTGTTTTGTGGGGGCGGTTGGGGGAGGAGGTGTTAAACTGGCATGAGATGCCTACATTTTGGTTCCATGTGATTGCATGGATTCGTATTATGTGATATGAGAGATTGATTCATTCAAAGCACTTGGCTTATTAGGATTTTTGATTTGTTTTCAGAAAAGCTTCTTGTCTTATTGCGAGATGGCCGAAAGCTCTTGGGATTACTACGGTCCTTTGATCAGTTTGGTATGTCACTTCACGTACCATACTAAGTTCTAATTAGCTTTACTCTTATTATTCTTTAGAAACCTTTATTGATAATGGTGATTTTCTTCTCTGTGCCCAGCTAATGTTGTTCTTGAAGGTGCATGTGAACGAGTTATTGTCGGTGATCTTTACTGTGACATCCCATTAGGTCTGTATGTAATCCGTGGGGAGAATGTCGTCTTAATTGGAGAGCTGGTATATTTGCATTCTCTCTCAGTTCTGGGAGAGTTGACCACTTTTAATACTTTTCACTACGTTATCAGTTTTTTTATTAAATTCTTGCTATGCATCTTTTATTTTAGGAATTGGGTAAGGAGGAGCTTCCTCCACACATGACTCTAGTACCAGAAGCAGAGATAAAAAGGGTAAGTCTTTAGATGTATGTTGGTTAATGCTTAATTTGAAAATTCCAATCTGAATGTTTAGGGTGTTAGCATTTGGTCATATTAAACCATGTTGACAAATGGATGAAGAGAACTTTGATTTTGTGAATGCCTATGCAGCATAGATAGCTTCTTTGCACTATCCTAATTTGTCCTGCCAGTGTTAATAAAGGAGCTTCTTTATGCCCTTTGTTATTTTGAGTGGGAATATAAGTTTACTCTGGTTTTTCTAAAGTAATTAACCTCTTGTATCAGCTGGATGTTGGAACCTTTCAATTAAATCCTTTCCTTTTAAGATTAGTGTATTAAAGGTGCAATCTTATTATGTTGATTCAGGTATCTGGGTTGGATTGTTCCTTCCTATTGTTGTCTTTTGCACTTCACTGTAATTTGAGTACATGTTTCTCTTCTATTCAGGCTCAGAAAGCAGAGAGGGATGCTACAGATTTAAAAGGCTCCATGAGAAAAAGAATGGAGTTCCTCGATTTTGATTAACTTGCCCTCCCTTATGCCGTGGGTTTAGGCCATGTCCGCAAATTTTAGTGCGACAGTGACCCAAGATTTTCACCTCAATGGGAGCGCAGAAAAGAAGAAGAAAGAAGAGAAATAGTATAAGTTCTGAGGACCCATTGAACAAAGGGTGAGAAAGGAAAGTTATTTTTATCTGGGTCCAGTAAAGGCGAGGCAATGCTGATGGTTCCTTCTTCCCACGCTTCATTTGGATTTGATTGATACGCATGAACATGGTTTGGGTTCTACTGAATTGATTTAGGGTTTTTGGATTCGCAATTGCTTCTCTGTCAAACATGCCTAGTTTTGATTTTTCATGACAACCACTGTTATTACATTTGTAAGATGGTAATTCCTGTTGAATCCACATTATGTTTACATGCTACAAGTTTCACCATATACTGCACTGCATGCTTATATTAAAAAAGATTGTATTCCCAATCAGGCCAAGCCAGAGTTTCCACCCTCTATTTTTCTCCCCTCCCCCAACAAAATGAAATCGAATGTTGTGGGGGCTAAAAATATCAAGATGTACGTGACTTTAAACATATTGAATCCCATGCCACAGGATCAAGGGAAATCTTATTCTTTCATTATTTAGTTCCTAGTGGAAGAACTTTCACATGGTAGATTGGATCATCACATGCGAATTCTTAACAAGCTTTTCATATACGTACATGATCAGAAAAATTCGAATCCATAAACATGTAAAAGCTCAGGATGAACGTTGAGCTAACATAACTATAAGACTACTGCAGCAAGGCTTATGCTTTTTCAGGGAATGTAAGCAATGATATAAGAGGCTCAAATTTAGGAAAGCGAGAAACAAGCTCCGATCGCTTTGCCAGCTCAAAGTCCTGGTACTGAAAGGCAGGTGCACAAGTGCATCCCACAAGAGAGTAGTGAGTCTCAGCATCCCTTGGAGCAGCTTCGAGCAACGCCCCATCTGGTGAAATGCTATAGTCCTTTGTTGGAAATGCACCAAACCATATATTTGGAGGCACCGTGTACTGGGGTTGTTGATCCTCTCCAATCAAATTGGGTCCAAGGCAGGTGAATTTGACTTGCCCATCTTTGTCATCCAACTCCACTATCTGATAGCAAAGATGAAACAACAAAATAACATAGAGAAATAAATAACTTTGAATACAAATGTACTATAATCTATCACAAAGCCACTTTTAGAAGCTCTCTGTATCTTGAAATGACCATAGAAATAGCATGTCAATGCAGAGTATTTCAATCTTTCAATGTCTGAGCTGTGATCGGGGCGTACCGTAATAGGTTCTCCCAGATAAAAATGCCAGGTTTCAGCCATTGGTATACGATGAAGGCGTGACACATTCCCGGAAGGCAGGAAGAAGTAGATCGAAGTACTCACAGGGCGCTCAACCTTGTCTGTAGATAAGAAGCTACAGCTCTATTAGTAGAACAAATGGTAAGTAAAAACAATACAAAGTAGCAAGACAATAGTTCAACCAAGCATCATTGAAGGTGGAACCAACAGATCCCATACATAACAATTGGGCTCATTTTGATAAGCAAAGTGGATCTATTTCCAATTCAACAGAACATATGATTGCAGGAACAAACTAAGTTGCATGAATGAGTAGATTCTCACAAGAATCCAATTTCATCCAGCCAAAAAGCAGATATAAGTTAACACAATCAAGCCAATTTTCATTCCAAATATTTTCCAAAATTCCAAATTCAGGATCCAAATGCAAATAACTATAAAAACCCAATACACAGGAAATGAAACATCCAAAGTCAGATCAGATCAGTGTACAAAACATGAGAAATTGTTGAAAAACAAAATGACAAGTACAGAGTTATAAGGACTTACATTCTGGGGGAAGCTGGTACAAGGGCAGGGCAATGGATGTGTCTCTGAAAGTTTCAAAATAAAACCCACCTTCTGGGTGGGGATTCAGTTTCAGTTTCTCGACAATCTGTGATGCAGTTGCCATGTCCGTGGGATCCGTTGAAAGCTGAAACCTGTTCTGTCTTCCTCCGACAACACTCTTAGATTCACTTGTGATTTTTGTGTTTGGTAGGTGAAACCTTAGCCTGCAGTAAGTTTTGGGTAATTTGACAAACTGAGCCCAAGAGAGCTAACCAAATTTGACTTGGCCTCCTATATTATATGGGTTTTTTTCAGAGACTCGTCGTTTTTATTGCAAGTGGTTGTGTTCTTTTTCAACTAATTGGTGTTTCTTTTTTCTTTTTGCTTTCTCTGTTTTACTACTCTTGTTCATAAAATATTGTGGCAATTATTTCTTTATTAAATTATGAGCTCACTTCATTTGGAATCTCAATTATTTCTATTAGGTAAGAAATTTTTGCTCAATGGCAAAGGAAGCATATGGGGATAGAGATTTTGCCAGCCTCTTGTTGGAAACAATTTTGAAAATCTTGGAAAATGACAAGCCTTTAGTCATAAAATAATGTGATACATGTATGTGTATGTATGTCATGTATGTACATGAATGAATGTCTCTCTGTTAGTATTCCTAGAAAAGAAAATTATTTTGGTGACCTGAAAGTTCCTCCTATGTACAACTAATTTAAAAAAGAACAAGAAAAAAAGGGTATCACACCCTCATGATCAGGAATTAGATCGGAGAACTAAGAACCAAAACTTCCTCCAGAATAGAAATATGACTTAATTTATTCAGTATTTTTCACTATTTGCTTCCCTTTGTTCCAACCCAACACTCTCTCCTCCTACCCCTTTTTCTTTTCTTCTCACCTATATGGCAAGAAAAAAAAAAAACCTGCACCTGTATAGAAATTTATCACTTTAATTATCTAGTATTTTTTCAGTCAATTCCATTGCGTTGCTTCTGTGGTTGCTTTGATCTCCTCTTGCCCTTTTAATTTCTCACCTTGTTGAAAGAAAGCCCATCTGAATTGAAGTATATAGAGCAAGCATGTGTATATATATGTATCTCAAACTTGTACCTCTTCTATCCTCCTAATGGCTTCCCTTATATCAAGCCTTTGCTCAGGATCACTGAGAGTGCAATCAGCTCCAATCTTGAGAAGCTGCACCATCTGATCCACAGAGTCTGCATCACTTGCTATCTCTGGGTCAAGCACCTCTTCTTCTCTCTGCTCAGCCATTGCTGATTGCACCCATTGCACCACATCAGTTCCTCCTTTGCCATTGCTTAGATATTGGGAAGGGAATTTCCCTGTTAGGATCTCAAGGATTAGAATCCCTAGGCAATAAACATCAGACTTTGGAGATATTTGCTGGGACTCTGTGATCTCTGGGGTCCTAAAAGCAAACATTGTTTGAGCAGCATTGTTGGGGTTGATGAGGGGATGCAAGGCATAGTCATTTAGGACTGGCTCATAGTCATCACTCAACAGAACATTGCTTGACTTGAGGTTTCCATGGGGAAGGTCATAGGATGCAAACTCTGTGTGGATGAACCCCATTCCACATGCAATTCCTTGGATTATCTTCATACGGGTAGGCCAGTTCAGCTCCGAATGAGAAATGCCACGATCACCTGCAAATTAAGCATTTGCATTAGCCTAGTTTGTCTGGAAACATGTTATGTTGGCAGACTCTCAATCTAGAGACGACTGATCATATTAGGTAGTGTCGCATTAGTTTTCAATAGAATGATCACATTGTAGGTTACATCTCAACATAACGATGTCATCATGGAGCCAAAATGCCAAAAATCAAAATGGTTATAAATTATAATGTAGAAGCTTAAAACAAGATTAGTTAAAGCAAAATTTTGACAAGTTCATACCATGCAAAAGGTATAGCAAGCTGCCCTTAGGAATGTACTCCGAGATCAACAGCTTCTCCTCTCTCCTATAATGGTAAGCCAAAGGAGTCAAGATATTCTTGTGCCTTAATCTTCCAAACCTTCTCATCTCAGCATCAAACCCATCTCTCCCCAACCTATTCATGTCCCTCATCCTCTTCACCACCACAGACATCCCATTGGACATCACAGCCTTGTAAGCCGATCCCAACCCTCCATTCCCTAAAACCTCAGCCGCAGCTTTCATCAAATCAGACAATCCAAACGAACCCTTTTCATCATTCAACATCAAAAGGTCGTTCATGCCATTTTTCCCATGATTTGACCCCTTCTTAGAGTCCCCTTTTTTGCTACTGGTTTGGTGGACCTCCAAGCTATGATTAGTGCTGCCCAGACTGCGGTTGTTGCTACTTGGGACATGAACTTCAACCACCTGTTGATGATGATCATCCAATTGTTCTTTCCGAAGCACATCGAAATCGTCGTCTCTCTTTCGCCTCTGTGCTACAAACAACACATACAGCACGAGCAGTATCATGATACCCAAGATGACACTGATGATTATGATGATGGTTGTCGTTCTTTTAGAATCCACGTCTGAGGATGACGAGGACGGCGACGAAGGTGGGGGGGAGGGTGATGGGGTTGATGGGGAAGGGGAAGGGGTTGGAGCTGGTGATGGGGATGGAGATGGGGATTTACATGATGACTTGAGTGGCACGCCACAGAGCCCTTCATTTCCTTCAAATGCCTTTGGGTTGTACTTGGACATGCTGTCTGGGATTGGACCTTGTAACTTGTTATTTGACAAGTCAAGTGAGTTCAATCCTTGTTTTAGTTTGGGGATAGGGCCTGTGAATTGGTTTTTCTCCAAGTGAAGTTCTTCTAGCTTGTTCAATTGGCCCAAGGACTCTGGGATTTTGCCTGTGAAATTGTTGTTACCGAGGTATATTTTTTTCAATGAGGTCATATGGGAAAAGTAGTCTTTTGATATTTCACCAGAGAATCCATTTCCTGACAGGAGCAAGGATTTCAAGGCACCAAGTGTGTGGAAGTCTGGGATTGAACCTGAGAAATTGTTGTTCATGAAATTAATGGTTCTGAGGGTAGGAATGTCTTTCAAGGCATCAAAATCAATCTTTCCAGAGAGACCCATGTTGGAGATATGGAGACCACTGATGACATTACTGCCCTTGGAGCAAACAATCCCGGTCCAGTGGGCTTTGCATGGAGATGAGTTTTGATCAGGGGTCCACTTGTCTAAGGCACCTGCATGGGTGAGTGATTTCTTGAACTTGAGGAGAGCTTCTTGGTCTTGTGGTAAGGAGAGGGAGAGGTAAAGGGAGGAAGAGAAGAAGGGGAGGAGAAAGAGGAAGCGAACAGCGGCCATTGTCGAGCCAGGAAGGGGGACAATGGGTCGTCGTCTCCACCGGATAGAAACGAGCCGCTGTTCGGAGAGAAAGATGGGTGGTGGTTCTTCTCTGAGGTTCTCTTGTGTTTGCTTAATTTCGTTTTGTTGATCATGAATTTGGGGTGTATGGGAGGAGGAGGAGTTGGGTGTGTCATGTTGGGTGGTGGGTTGGGGTGTGTTTGTGGCTTTGAGATGGGTTTGGGGATGGAGATTACCAGATTTTACAAGATAAACTCTAAGAATAGAGATTGGGACAGAGGAAAGAGGGCTGGATTTGCCTCTTGTGGGATTTGGGGAGGAAACAGAGAGAGGTTGGGGAATTTGCATTGACCTTGTCAGCCTCTGGATGCCCTACATTTCAGGACTTTCAATTTCCAAAATTGCTAAACATTCATTCAGTTGGTTTGGCAGAGGCAGAGGCAGAGCAAAACCATATTTATGTTATTTCCATGTGCCGTGTAATTATAACAATATCATGGCAAACTTCTTCTAAAAAGAAATCATGGAAAACTTAATTAATTAAATCTCAAAAGGGAACTAAAACAAATAAAATTGAGTGAATAACAACCAATTCTAGCCAAGTTTCAAAGCTGGTGCCTGGACACTTTGCTCATGATCATGCTTGTTGGATATCACCATGGCCACCCAAGCATCGGTCATTTCACAATCCAGTCATGAACTTTTAACAAAAAAAGAATATTCAAATTACAGAAAGGAAGTCATGAGGCTGTCTTGGCTTCTTTGTATGTACAATTTCTTTGATCTTATAACAGAAGAGATTATCACATAATGCAGAGATTAGAGATATACATGCATGCAGGCTGCTTGGTGTTTCAATTACAAGCCTTCCAGGAGTCTTCAAGCCCACAGCATCAATATTGTGAAGTGAAAGCCTGCACAGATGAATTGTTAGTTAAAATTTATCAGCACATCAAAGTGTATAATACATTTTATGTTTTGGACAATTCATAGCATGCAATGAAGTATGTATAGCGTTACCGAAAATATGTTGCAGTGACCAGGATCTGCAATATGAGCCATCAAATTCTCAATGGGATCTTTCCCTGTATAAATGGCTTGGAACAAGAACCCTACAAAAGCCAGCATTGCAAGGCGCCCATTTTTTATCTCCTTTGTTCTCAACACCATCACAGGCTCAGGAGATCCTCTTCCCCACATCATGGGATCAAACCATAGCCCACCAGGGTACCCAACATCTGGTTTTGGGTTCTTTTTGTGAGGAAGCTTAGGCTCAATATCAACACTCCCAGGGTTAATTATGTCAGCCCATCTCCTTCCCTCAACCCATCCCATTAATGCTAACTGCACCACAAAGAGGGTTGTGGGGTCTGCAAAGTATTCTCTCTCACCAGCCTCAAACCATGAGAAGTTCTCAATGAACCCTAATCTTTCAAGCCACTCTGGAATTAGAATTCCAGACACTGCCAGCATTGCCCATCTGCCATGCATCAGCTCAGCTTGTGCAAACCATTTTAGTAACTCAGGATCAGACCCTGCAAAAATTTGTCAAATTGGGTTTACATATTCTATGGAAATAAGTTAAACTAAGACCATACACAGAAAGTGTACAAATGGTCTAAAATTAACATGTACATACCTAATCCAAGGGGGTCAAAGCCAAAATCACCAGGAAGACTATAGTTTTAACCCCAAAAAAAAGTCAGGATGAAAGCAGAGATATGCTGAAAATATAGGAGGGGTGATGTGAAAACAGTCAAATTGATGAATTTAATTAATAATTATTTCTGACCTGCCATCAAGCCACTCTGGAGGTGAGCTACCAGGAAACCACAATGGCCTATCTGGAGGGAGTGGTTCACACACAGTTGACACTCCTTTTGTTGCATTTAAACTGGTTGTTCTTCTTCCCAGCATGCATGGTTTTACTTTTCCTGGGCAAAATTTCCAAGGCACTTCCCTGTACTCAATCAGAAACCTTGTACATGAACAGTAATATTTAAGAAAATTTAGTGTTTGAAAGATTGAACTTAAGAATGTGATTTAGGACAACTTTGTTACCTGCTTGGGATGGTTGAGAGTGCAGAAGTAATAGCCAGGGCCATAGATGGCAAGACGGTCCAGCCAAACTGAGCAGAGTTTGATAGCTTAATTTGGGTTCCCTGCAAATTGTTTGACAGTTTTTCTACTCACCGGGAAGATGGATAGTTCATGATAGGGTGAATTACAACTTAATTGGCACAAAAAGAAGAAGAAAGAGCCAATGGGAAGTTGGCACGTGTTCTGGATATAAGTTCCTATCCTAGACTTGTAAAAATTTGAGGTATTGATTAGCCAATGAGAACTTTTATTTTATAATTTTCTTCCTTCTTAAAAATTTAAAAATAATAATAATAATAATTCTTTTTCCCACCTGTTGTTTTTAGTAGAGTTTAATTAAGAATTGAAATTGGTACCTGGTTGTTATACCATTTTTTTTGGGGTTTTCTTTAACATATTGGTATTATAAATTTTTTATATAAAAAAACCCATAATTCATTTTATTTACTTATTTGGCCAATATTTTATATATTCCTTACAATTTAGCCCTTCCCATATTGCCTTTTTTCTTTTTGGTGTCTTTATGGTTCATTTAAGGGAGCTTGAGATTCCATCCCAATTGGGAAAACCCAATCCTGCAGAAATTCTATAAAAACCCAAAGCCCATTTTCAAAAAGAGAAAAAGGAACACTGCAAACGCCTATAAATTACAACACCCTACTAACTTGTTAATTGTTATTTGTGGTTTCATGTGTGTATGAGAGAGAGAGAGAGAGAGAGAATTAACTTATTTTCTTGTATGCAAAATTGCCTTCATTCTGTTTGCATGTATATTGCCATCTTGAAGTTGTGAGTAACAGAGACTACTTGGTCGTTGTATCCTGTTACGTATTAATCATTAAAATTGGGGGGCGCCATTCAGCTCCCTTGTGTGTGTGTCGTTGTTATGTCTATCAGGCAGTAACTCAAAGTTACCCTTTGGCTGAAATGCAACAGTGCTGGCTTATCAACAGGCAGTGAGTGTCTGGTGTCACGGTGGAGAACATGCTTGTGTGGAGCTGAAGGCCCTCCTGATTTTTGACAAGGTTAGGTGATTATCACATAATGCAGAGATTAGAGATGTATGCAAGCTGTTTGGTGCTGGAATTACAAAGCATTCCATGAGCCTTCAAGCCCACAGCATCAATACTGTTGCAGTGACCAGGATCTGCAATATGAGCCATCAAATTCTCAATGGGATCTTTCCCTGTATAAATAGCTTGGAACAAGAACCCTACAAAAGCCAGCATTGCAAGACGACATCAATTATCATAAGAAAAATGCTAGACTTACTATATTTTTCATACCGCATTTCTAATAGAGAGTGGATCCCATTGTATTGGTGGGCTACACCTCTATTAGAGATGTATAAATGTGGTATAAAAAATGTGACAAGCCTAGCATTACCCTTATCATAATGGGGGGAAACACAACTTGATTGGCACAAAAAGGCCAAGAAAGAGCCAACACAGGTGTTCAGGATATAAGCTCCTGTGCCCCCTAGCCTTGCAAACCTCAATAGAATTTGATTTGACGTATGGATTAGCCAACGAGAATTTTTATTTTTATAATAGTTCTACCATTTTGTATATTCATTCTTTTTTCACAGCCTTCTTAAAAAAGTATAAAAAAATAATTATTTTCCCACGAGTTTATTAGTAGAGATTAATTAGGAATCGCAACACGCCAAACGAGAACTTATCTCATCTTCGTCTAGTGTTTTTCTATCGTCCCTACCTCCTTGCAATATTTGAATCGGGAATTCTCCATCTGTGTTTCGTTCATCAGATAACAACAAATATAGTAGAGATCATCATTTAGTCTGCAGCTCGTGGTTGAATTGGGTTAATCCAGTAACTTAGGGATCGACTCGGCCTGCTTTTGAGTTGGGCAGGGCCTGGTCAAGGGTTTGAAACCCCAACCCAGCCAACATGGACGGGCATGGATAGATACTTCGAAATTTTGACCCCACCCAACTCGGCCTAAAAAAACGTGACTAAGCTCGGTTTGCTAACCCTAGTGTGGCCTGAACCTAAAAATTTAGGATAGTTGCATAAATACTAAATAGTATAGGAATCTCCGAGCAAATTAGGAAAGTTAATTGAAAATTTATAAATAAAGAGCCATAAGAAATTTGAAAAAACAAGTTGTTGGAAATTAAAAAACAAATGAAATATTGGGTCGATGGGTATTGGGCCCAATCCAAAAGCCGCCCTAGTGTGATCAATAATAATTGATCGAACGGCCTAAGCCATGTGACTTAAGGTAAGGTTATTTGCAGCGCATCATTCGCCGCGCTAACTCCAATCGCGTCGTCTTCTTCGTCTCTTCTCCCTCGTCTTCTCCATCTCCCCTGAAAAATCCATATGGCTTCTACACAGCAACGAGACCTCCAATGTGACTACAGAAGCATAAGGAGACTGTACGAAATGGGGAATAAGTGGATCACACGGTAGATGCTGAGAACAAACAGAAGCTTGAATCTGCCCTGACTGGAATTGTGAAAATGAAGGAAAATCTGTGGAAAGGCTTCAACAATTCGTTGAAGGTGACTCTGGAAATGAACTCTATCAGAGCTTTCCGGTGGAGGAAGCTCTGGAAACCCCTCAGGAATGGGATGTTATGGCTATCCTCATACAGTATCTGTGCCCTAACAGTTCTGATTCGGCGGAATCTGATTCGGCCTCTAATGCGGGGGAGAATCCTAATCAATCGGCTCCCGAGCAAAATTTTGGCGACAAAGTGTGGTAATGGATTCTTGCGAGAGGTGCAACTTGGGGATTTTGCTACTGCTATAGCTGAGCTGTGGTTAATTATGAAAGTTTTGGAAATTTTTTCTGAAACTACTGTTTCGCACAGTAACACAGACACCGTAAACCCCACCACAGATCGCTAGCCTAACCGTAAGCCCACTTTCGGTAATTTTTGTCCCTTCCTTTTCTTCGAATAATTTAATTTTAATTATTGGTATTGATTATTTTTTATTTATCTTTTAATTTTGTAGCCACAATTGTCACATAGAAATTATTACAACAGATTCTTAATGCTGTAAAATTGGATGTTTAGTAACTATAATATTGGTAAGTAAGTTTTAGGTTACCTTAATTCTGCTGCAGTATCTTGATGAATGTATGTAAGCCTATACTCTAGATTTGATAAGTAAGTTTTAGGGTACCTTCATACGGCATATTGGTACATATTAATAGTGTTTACAAAAACATGGAGACAACCTGAATGCTGCTCTAGATTTGATAAATTTTAGGATATCAAATTCTAGTGTTGTGATTTTCCAGTCTAGGTTACTCCAATAAGCATAGGATTTGTCAAATAAACACCGGTCATATGAACTCGATTGGTAAACTTTCCTTTCGTTCATTGAAATGGCATTGATTCACCCGTGCTAGATGTATTATGGAATATTTGTTTCCTTTAAAATATGTGATATTTGTTGATATATCGTTTCAAAGTTTCTATTTCCATCTAGTTGCATTCATTTGGAAATTATGGCCTACTCCAACCTGCTTTTTTTCTCAACAATGTGCAATGCCATTAGTATGATACTTGCACAAATATGTGCTTAGTCCAGGCAAGGGGTGCATATGCAGATTATATGTTTGTTGTGCAAAGGCAAACTTAATAGTTTTAAGTCTTTTTGATCTGAAGTTTGCCTAGGAGTTGTAGCAGTTGTAGTTCGATAATAATGAAGCATCAAGCAAATATTTTAGTACATACTAGGAGTGGTCTGAAGTTTGCCTAATGTTCAAACTAGGAGCCGGCCGAACCAATATCTGTATGGTGCACTTGTAGAAATACAAACAATCTTGTGAGTGCTAGTTATACTGTCAAATCCCATGTTGTATCACTTTTTAGCATAGGTCTGAAGGGGGTCGTTGGGAGCTGTAGAACTTGATCAATAATCCAAATCTCCTTATCTGATGTTTAAAGCAAAACAAGTTCCGAAAAACAAAATCTACTTCGTAATGATCGGACTTCTGCTCTATATATCAAATTCTACTGTTGTGATTTTACAGACTAGGTTCATTCAGTAAGCATATGATTTGTCAAATAAACAACGGTCATATGAACTCGATTGGTAAACTTTCTTTTTTTCATTGAAATGGCATTGAGTTAGATTTTGTTTTCCGGAACTTGTTTTGCTTTAAACATCATATAAAGAGATTTGGATTATTGCTCAATCCTCTTAGAGGAGAAGTTCTACAGCTCCCAATGAATGACCTCCTTCAGACTTATGCTAAAAAAGTGGTACGACATGTGATTTGACAGTATAACTAGCACTCACATGATTGTTTGTATTTCTACAAGGGCACCATACAGATATTGGTTCGGCCGGCTCCTAGTTTGTACATTAGTCAAACTTCAGACCACTCCTAGTATTTACTAAAATATTTGTTTGATGCCTCATTATTATCGAACTACAACTCCTAGGCAAAGTTCATATCACAAAGACTTAAAACTATTAAGTTTGCCTTTGCACAACAAACATATAGTCTGCATGTGCACCCCCTTGCCTGGACTAAGCCCATATTTGTGCAAGTATCATACTAATCGCATTGCACATTGTTGAGAAAAAAAAAAGTAGGTTGGTGTAGGCCATAATTTCCAAATGAAAGGAAATGGAAACTTTTAAACGATATCAACAAATATCACATCTTTTAAAGGAAACAGATATTCCAGAATACATCTAGCACATGTGAATCAATGCCATTTCAATGAACAAAAAGAAAGTTTACCAATTGAGTTCATATGACCGGTGTTTATTTGACAAATCCTATGCTTACTGAAGGAACCTAGACTGGAAAATCACAACACTAGAATTTGATATCCTAATATTTATCAAATCTAGAGCAGTATTCAGGTTGTCTCCTTGTTTTTATAAACACTATTAATATGCCGTATGAACCCTAAAACTTACTTCTCAAATCTAGAGTAAAGGCTTACATATATTCATCAAGATACTGCAACGAAATCAAGGTACCCTAAAACTTACTTACCAATATTATAGTTGCTAAACATCCAATTTTACAGCATCAAGAATCTGTTGTAATCCTTTCTATGTGACAATTGTGGCTACAAAATAAAAAATCATAAATACCAATAATTAAATTATTCAGTAAGAACAAAAGAAAGGGATAAAAATTACCGAAAGTGGGGTTAGGGGAGCGATTTTCTGGTGGGGTTTGCAATGTCTGTGTTACTGTCTGGAACAATAGTTTTAGAAAAAAATTCTGAAACCTTCGTCATTAACCACAGCTCAGCTATGGCAGCAGCAAAATTCCCCAAGGTTGCACCTCTCACAAGAATCCATGACCACAGTTTCTCGCCAAAATTTTGCTCAGGAGCCGATCGATTATGATTCTCGCCAAAATTTTCCTTCCAAGACAGGAACTGCCCAAGATTCTCTTCACCTCAGTTCCAGCCATTCTTCGTTCAGAAATAAGAATATTTGTTGATCATTTGGTGCTTTTATATATTGCGCAAGTTTTAGTCTTCTCCTTTTGCTAACTGGAATATAAAAACGTACAGGGTAAAAAAGGTTACTCTTTTTTTTTCCTTTGTCTTAGAGGGAAAGCAAATTAAGGGGGATCCCGAGCCTCAATATTTAGGAATTGTGCATTTACTCGCATTTCATAAAATATGGACCATTCATCTAATCCAATGCTTGTGAATATGCCACATCGGCTACAATAAATGTGTTTCCTTTTTTAAAAACTAACGTTGTTATTGCCTTTGACAACAACAACAAAAATTCCTCCATCTCTAGTCTCGCCTACCGCTCTCTTGGTTCTTCCCTCGTGTGTCTTTGTAAGTTGATCTTTTTTTCTCTCTTTCTGCTTTATAGCTATTGCAAATATGCTCCAATCAATAGCGTTTAATTTCCAAATACACATTTATTGCAATTGATTGTTATTGCAAGCAATAGTTATCAGCGGAAATTGATAATAAAAACAACCGAGTTGATTACTATATATTCTGATTGATGAACGGGCTTGGTCGTTTATTTTCTTCAATGCTGGGTTACACTACCCATAATCAGCAAACCATGGAATTAAAGATGTATGTGAGAAAGAGGAAGAAAGTACAATTTTTCAAATTAACAATCCATCACAATGTGGTACGACACCTGAACTTGGGAGGAGGGGATGGACTAGGAGAGCCTACTTGTTGTTCAAAACAGTTGGATGTATTGCCTCCTAGCACATGAAATTCCTCGTCAAAGTTTTCTGAAAACCTAGAACCAATTATGAGTCTACAATGTCTTTGTTGGCTCCTCTTGTAAGCTGAAGCTCCAAAATAAAGTAGCATAAGAAGCCAAAAGACCTAAACAAAGAAGAAGAATAGATTACAAATATAGAGGAAGAACTCAGACCAAAAAAAAAACCCAGAGGAAGAACCAAGAGAGCTAGAGAATTTATTGTCAACATGATTGTTATTTGTTTTTTCTGTCGAATGCACTAAACATCGTCAGTTTTTTAAAAAAGGAAATAAATTTATTATAGTGCATATTCACACGTATTGGATTAGTTGAATGGTCCAAATTTTATGAAATGCGGGCAAATGCACCATCTTTAAATGCAGAGGCTCGAGATCCATCAAAAGCTAGTTGGAATGGAAGTCGTGTTTAGCTAGGAAACAAACAATTACTTCCCTAATAAATAATCAAGCTTTAAATTTAACTAATGAAATTTTTATAACCGAATTGTTACACAAGTAACATGTTCAATATATGGCATAGCCTTCATCAAAGCATCTTGCTACACAAGTAACATAGCTTTCACTGAAAAATATCCCGTGCTCCAATTCACCACAAGTCTCAATTGATTTAAGCGGAGAAACACGAGGCAACATTTTGTTGTCAATTTTGTAATCTAACGCCCACTCTTTTTTCTTCATAATTTTTGCGGTCTTGAGTCTGAGGCCCAGAAACCTTTGTTTTCTACCAGTTAATAGTCAACTTGGATTATGATTGTTACCAACAAGTCCACAAAGCAAAACCTTAATCATTGTTTTGTTTAAATTTATCAAATAGAGACTTTTTAATTAATTTATTTGTCCTTGCTTTTATGGAAGTGGACTCCAACTCCTGATTGAATTTTGACTCTTTTCATATGGACCCGTCAAAAGTTTGACTTTCTTTTCTTTTGAAATTTTCTTTGTCTTACATAGCCGTACTGTTTCAACTTTTTTCTTCTTAAATATTTTTTTCTTTTGGTTTTCAGCTCTTTTTTTTTTTTTTTTTTATCGAAAGAGATATATCATAGAAAGCCCAAGAAGCAGGCAAGGGAAAATACAAGAGGAATGAGAGAAGCACACTTAAGCCAAAACAGCGAGGTGTTAATAGAAGCTTTCTCATCACATGAAGAAAAACAACCAAATACAAGGAAAATTAAACTGGAGGGCATGGCAGCCCGTCAGAGTTCAGAACATGAACAATAGAAAGTGGTGGCCTTTCAGCCCAGTGTTCCACACGCACAATCTGCGTTCCAATCTTTGCAGCCGCATGTGCTGCATGATTTTGAGATCGAGGAATCCATCTCCATTCAGCTGATTCAAGGAGGCAGGGAAATTGTTTTGAAGCAGGGTTAAAAATTGATATGAACAAGGCCCTTGACCATGTTGAATGGGATTTCTTATATGAAGCAATGGCCAAGCTTGGTTTTGACGATTTTTGGATCCACCTTGTTAGGTGCTGCATTTCTACTGTCTCTTTCTCAATTATTCTGAATGGCAAACCTGGTCATGTCTGCACCCCTTCTCGTGGCATTAGACAAGGAGATCCTCTATCTCCTTATCTATTTCTGATTGCTTGTGAGATCTTATCTATCAATCTGAATAAGTGTGTTAATGATGGCTACATCCGTGGTATTAAACTTGCAAGAAGAGGTCCTTCTCTTTCCCATATTCTATTTGCAGACGATTCTCTCTTCTTCTTTCGTGCTGAGAAAGAAAACTGCAGAAGGGTTAAGGACTTACTAAACCGGTATTGCATGGCCTCTGGTCAACTCATTAATTTTACTAAGTCAAATATCTTCTTCAGCGTGAACACTCCAAGTCCACACAAAGCCAGCATAGGTGCAATATTTGGCATTACGGAGACTAATGATCCTGGTGTTTACCTTGGCCTTCCTACTCTGTGGGGCAAATCTAAGAAGCTTGCCTTAGCTTTCATTAGAGATAGAATCAAAAGAAAACTGGTGGGTTGGAAACAAAACACTCTTTCCCTTGTTTAGGAAAAGAGATATCGCTTAAGGCGATTGCAATCGCAATCCCTACGTACTCTATGATGTGTTTCAAGTTCCCCGTTGGTCTATGCAAAGACATCAATGGAGATCTCGCAAGATTTTGGTGGAGCAATAACCAACTGATTCGAGGCATTCATTGGAAATCTTGGAGTTCTCTGTGTCTTGCGAAAAGCGAGGGTGGCTTGGGTTTCGAGAGACTTAATGGATTTTAATTTGGCCCTTACGGGCAAACAGTCTTTGGAGGCTTCTTAATAACCCCAATTCTTTTGGGCTAGAAATCTTAAAGCTCTCTATTTCCCTACAGATGATTTCTTGCATGCAAAGCAAGGGCAGGTGCTTCTTGGGCTTGGGCAAGCCTAATAGCCGGGCGTGACTACGATCTCTCACTCTAGAAAGCAGATTCTCGGCGGCACTAATACCCGCATCCGGGTAGACAGATGGATTCCTCCTCCCCACCATGGTTTTGCTCAGCCCCGATGCCTCCCCACATCCTTTCACTGCCCCACAATATGTGAATGAGCTTATTACTGTCAATGAGTTTTCCTCTTGGAACCTAAATGCAGTCCGTCATTTTCTTCCTCAAGATACCTTGGATGCTATATGTAAAATCCCAATTGGTGTTTCAATTGCAATGGACCCTTTCGTTTGGCCTTGGAACACGGATGGCCGTTACACTGTCAAGTCAGGCTACCATTTTCTCCACTCCCCAAGCTCAATTCCTTCACCCTCAACAAGCTCCTCTCATATTGTTCCTCCTCGTGTGTGGCATGAGGTTTGGCGCCTAAAATCTCTCCCAAAGATAAAGTTTTTTTTTGCTGGAGATTGTTGAACAACTCCATCTCTACTCGGCTATCCTTATTTCGCAAACACATTGCTCATTCCCTCCTCTGCCCCATCTGTGAGTTGGAAGATGAATCCATTGAGCATATGCTGCTTCTTTGCCCTTGGTCCCAGGCTGTGTGGTTTGGTTCGTCGCTGAATTATATTGTCAACCCCCAAAGCATAACATCCTTTGATCGATGGTTCTTGACTTTGTTTGAGAAAAACTCCATGCCCAAGGAAGACCTCATCTGGTTAGTCTCTATGGCTTGTTTCATCATCTGGGAAATTTGGAAGAGCAGGTGCATTTTATCTTTGAAGGCAGGAGACCTGATCCTGTTAGGACTATTAACTTGGCTACCGATGCAGCCCTCTATTTTAAAGCTCTCTCTCTTCCCACAACCCAACACCATCAGAATATCCTCGACTCCAATTTAATTGAATTTATTCAATTTAAATAATTTTGGCGAAATTACTATTTTGCCACTGGGATTAAGGGTATTTTAGGCACTTTAAAATTCGAAAAGAATTTGGGAAATTGAGTTGTGCGCTGCTATGTCCTGGCTCGTCAAACGAGTTCGTGGATATGCCGTACACCAAATTCCGGGTTGTAACGACGGAAGCGCATTAGAAAGAAAAAAAAAAAAAAACGAATTTCTGATTTTTACTGTAGCGGCTACAGTACCGCTACAGTAAAAATCGCTTTCTTCTTCCCACATTCTTCTTCTCTTCTCTCATTTTTTTCTTCCTCTCTTCGGGCCAATCTTGCGACGATTTCTCTCTCCACAAAAGTCCGTTTTAGGTGATTCCAGTTGCTAAATCTTCGTCTCTTCCTCCTCTACATAGCCTGCCCATTACCCCAGCTCAGAAACCCAAGGATTTTAAACTGAGCGACTGAAAGTTCGATGGTTACCGAACTTTCCGACGAGTTTTCCGGCGACTCCGGCAACCATTTCCGCCGAGTGAGGTATGAAACTTCATCTACTCTTCATGCTCTATCCATTTATGTATGTTTTGTAGATCGGTTTCAAGCCTAGGTTGTTCGATTTAGAAACCCATTTAGGCCGGTTTTTGAGTTGAATTTCCTGCCACTTCTGCCGCCAAACTAGGTGTTGCCGTAGTTGAATAAGTTGCTCCACTTGTTGAGTTGAACCTTTAGTGAAGTCTTCGACCCTTGGTTTGAAGTTTTTCCGGTCACCGGAATTACTATGCACACCCAATTAGCGAGTTTCGGGCACTGTTGTGGTGGTGCATTGTGTCCCAAAATGTTTCCCATGTCGCCCCGAGCATGTAGGTGTGCTCGATTCCAATTTGGTTATCGTTGACAATGTCGAATCCGATTTACGCCTATTATGCTGCTATCCGTTCGACATGTTCGGCCGTTGATCGTCCCATTTCCTAGTATGTTGTTCCCTGCACTTCAGGATCGTAGGAACAAACGGATCAAGAATCGGAGTCCCGGATACTCCGAATCATTAACCCTAGGTTAGGTAACCCTATTGCGGCGACAGCGCAGCTCCGACCGGGCCGATCGACCAAACCGCCTCGGACGTGTTTAGTAAACCTTTTTGAACCTTTAGGAGTGTTCGGATTGGAAACGGAGGTCGTGGGCCCCGGAGGCCCGGCTGACCTATTCGGGAAGTTTGACCAATCTGCTGACCGTGAGTCTTCCGAGGTGGTCCCACCTGTTGAAGAGCGTAGTTTGACTCTAGAAACTCCTCGATAGTTGTGCACGCTATTTTGAGACCCGAGAACTAGTTTCTTGAGTTAAAGTTTGTTGTTGGGCACGCCGTATTAATTAAACCGCTTTATTCTCTCAAATAGGTACTCTTGCTTCGCGTACTCTCTAAGAAAAGCTCTCTAAGGATTGAGCAGCCATGGACTTGTTGTGAGTGGACATTTGTTTTGAACGAGCATATTTTAAAGAATGAATTGCAGTGCATATTAAATGATTTATCTTGATGATTGGGATTTCAAATATTGTTTAAGTCTTGGATTTGTTTTTGATGCAATTATTGGAGAAATTTATGCATATAAAATTAGTCGCTGACTATGGGGTTTTAATGAGGTTTTGAATCTTGGATTTGATTTTTTATGGAATAATTGGAATTTGAATTATATTTGAAATGTATGCATGTTTTGGAGTCCCGGTTTATTTGTGGGACATTGGTGGCTATATTTTTAATTAAAGATTTTGGAGTATTGAATTTGGGACGGGACCATCGTCCGGTAAATTTTGTATACGGTTTGGGTATGGTGAAATACCCGGGAAATTCTTGAGTCTTATATTTGAAAAATTGAGGGTTATTGTCATGTGGTTTTCAGAATTATTTATTTTGGTTAATTTAATCTTGGAATTTTTATATTGTTTTAAATTAAGGAATTTTCGATTAACTTTAATATTTGAAATTTATATTGTCGTGAGTGAAAACTTATTGATTTTGGGAATTTATAATTTATATTCTATATTTTATATTTATACGTTGATTAAATGTTTTGGTTCTTTGATTTCACGTTTTTAAGAAATTCTATTGACGTTTCGATTATGCAATTATATATATGTTTCAATTTTAGAATTTGTGTTTTATGGGTTATATGGATTATATTTGATATTGGAGGTTTATGAATACTTTGGGTTCCATATATATATATATATGTTGAGACACTTGTGTCTATATTCTTATCGCATATATATTTTGGTGTCATTTATGGACGGGTAACGTCCGGATATTATTGTGTTCGGGTTTGGACGTGGGCTGAATACCCCTGGTATTTAGGTATGTCGGGATTATGTATACTAGATGGAGTGCTATTAGCACCACGTTATGTACCTCCCTGGATACTGTTAATGAAATGGATACAGATACAAAGGAACCCTTCACCCTTGACGGTGTTACCGTAGGCCCATGCCGGGCTCACAGAGACTTTTATTCAGCCGCACATTATTGAGGTATTTTCTTTTGTGCGTGTCCGGGAGTTAGTCCTCAGTTGGGACGGCTGGTTCCCTCGGCCACGTGGTTGTGAAGGAATTTTTCTCCACGTGGTCACCAACAATCCCTTGTCGTTGGATTGTTTCCGTGACAAGTATTGGTCTAAGAGTCTTACTATTTATATATGTATATATATACCTATTACTATAATTCCTTTCTCATTTTCTTTTAAGTGAGGATCTTTCTTATTTGCTGTTTGCCTACTGGCATTGCGTCTGGAAACAGCTTGGTTGGGAATTTGGTTTTTTTCTTGGTTTTTAGTCATTTTAGTTTTACATTTTCCTTGTTGGGATTTTCTGAGATTTTACATTTATGTTATTATACATATATATATATATGTGGGTGTGTCTATGGATGTTATTTCCAGGATTTATTATATTTGGATATGTGCACCAGAGATGGATGCACAGTACATTTTAAATTAAGGTTTGAAATCGACAGTTGGGTTCCAGGAAAAGGGAGTTATTCAAGATTGTTGTATTTTATTTAAACGGATATTTTTGGATGGATTCCAATCCATGGTTTTTATTTTAAGGATTCAGTATTTAAGTTGTGGTTTCTAATATTACAAAGTAGCAAAGCTACGCTTTCTATGGTATTTCAAGGTACAAATTTAATAGAATTGTTTTCAAGTATCGGTTCGTTTAAGTATGTACATTTACATAACGATTTTTGTTGCAAAACGCTTGTCATTATTTGCGTAAAACGGAGGGGGTTATTATGTTCAATGAAAAAATGGTGTTTAAAGTTTGAATTTTTCGTCCACTCACATTTTCTCGCTTTTGCGCCCCGCACTAGATCCCGAGGTCAAGACCACCACGTCGAGGCATCACTACTAATAGCTCCTGTAGGGAGTTTTCTTGCATTTTTACTTTGCTATCCTTTGCACAGTTGTAAAGTTTAAATTTCTTTAGATTGCTTCGTAGCGCTCACCTAGATTGAGGTAGAGGCCGAAGGCCTCCCTATTAATCTGTGTCGTTTGCATGCCGCCTCGTTGGGAAATTTTTTCTCGTTGTTTTTAACAGTGAAAAATTTTGGGAAAGCCCACTTTTCAGGGGAGACTTTGTAATTTTCGACAGAAGTCGACTCACCTATTTCTTTAAACTAGGTTAAGGGGCGTTTTTTAGTAAAGTAAGTTCCCGCTTGGGTAGTGTCCGATTTTAGGGTGGTTGGACACGAAGTTCCGAGGGGAATTCGGGTCTGGTCCTCACAACCACACACCTCGTGACTCTCCCAATGTCTCATATCCATGGTCCCCTCCTATTGTTGGATACTTTAAGATTAACATTGATGGAGCTCGGCTTGCTCCTAACAATAAAGGAGGCCTTGGGGTTATTATTCGGGACGCTAAGGGCTTCTTCTGTTGTGGGATGGCTGAAGGCAAAAGATGTTGCTCTGCTCTCTGTGCTGAAGCCGAATCTGCGCTTCGAGGAGTGAATCTGGCTGTCGATAAATGCAACCACAAAGTTATTTTCAAATATGACTCTCGTGTTCTGGTGGACAGCATCAATCGATCCTCGATTAACAATGGAGCTTGGAAAATTCTCCCTATCATCAATGAAATTGGTTTTCAGCTCTTATTGAATTGGATGTGGGGACACTAACAAAATAAAATGAGAAAAGTATAATGAAAATACTTTGATTTCTAACTCAAATAAAGAATGAAGTAAATACTGCTGATCACAACCAACATGATGGTTGGTATTTATTGGGAGAAAATAATTAAATTCAATACTAATTTACAATATGAACAATAATGAATTAATTATTAACACTAATTTCACCATATGGTTATATATTTATTTATTGCTTTATTTTAATTTAAAAAATTATCTAATTAGATGGAATAATAAGTGTGAGATTAGCAATATATGATCATCAGTTGGAGTTGCTGTCAGCTACAGGCACTGGCGGATCTACAGAGGCGCAAGGAGGTGCAGATGCACCTTCCCTCGCCGGAAAGAGTTTTGGAGGTGGTGGAATTTGCCCCTCAGCTCTGCCATGGAAGTGCCCACAGTCTGCTCGAGGAAATGCCTCAGCGAAACTCCTTTTTGTTTGATGTGGTGTTGTGTTGTTGGGCTGTTGCGCGCAACATGGCCCACGTGCTTTTTTTTAAAAGCCCCTGGCCAAAACGACGTCGTTTTGGACCAGGGAAATGAAACAAAATAGAGATAAAGCCTTCTATTCTACGATACGGAACCTACTGCCAAAGTACAATTAATATTATTAATAATTTAATATAAAGAGAGTACACATTCACTCCATTTAAATTGAACCGAAGAAGCCAACAGACCCAAATTGCAATCGCAAGGTCTGTTTTTTTTCCTTTTGGTCTTTTTTTCTTCTGGTTTTTTATTTCTAATTTTTTTTATAATTATTATTTTTTTGATGTAGCTCTCTTTGTATTTTTTAATTATAAACTTATGAAATAGTATTAGTAATCTTCATTCGAATATTGCCCCTTCTATGAAAAATTCTTGAGTCCGCCACTGGCTACATGCTTTCCATGTGGCGATCTCATTTGACGGACCTTCTTTTCCCTGGACAGAATTTCCGCCACCCTACATTCGTGCATATTAATTAAGAAAATTAATTGTGATTAGTAATGTTTAATCAATATAAAAATCACATATTAGATTGTTGAGTAATCAAATATATATACCTTACGAGAGCTTCTTCATTTGTATCCTGATGAGCAGGCTCATAGATGCCGGTTTGCAAATTCACCCTCGAAACCGGTTTCTTCAACAATTCCTCTCCAACTTTTACAAGGTTATTCAAGTTTTCTTGCGTAGCAATATCCAGTGAAGATACTGTTTTCTCCAATGTATCATCCTGCACAATATATTTTTCACTTCAACCCGTTAATTATCGATTTTTAGTACTATGAGTTTGGATCTTTGATTGATTACGGATTAAATTTATGGTATAGATTCATAGTATGGCAGTAAATATATATAGTAAATTAAACCGTATATAATATTTTATGATATATATATACCTGAATTCGGAGGTAATTTTTCTCACAATCAAGAGCTTGAAATACAGTAGCAAGGTGGAAATCGACCATGTCCCTACTTGCGTGAGTAAATACATCTATCAATGGAGAGGTACACCCTTTCGTCAACCATCCCAAAAGACCCCATTTAGCTGCATCATCGGCGGCATGATATTTCTCTTCAGATTTTGCTGAACCAGTACCCAACGATATCACTAAGAACCGACCATACTGAGTTGGCCTTATAGCAAAGAAGTCAGAATTTCGCTGGTGGATTTCTTTTGTCACTTCGCTTATAGCAACCAAAGCCTGAAATATATATTAGTAAACAACAATATAATGAACGAGAGCTAAATATGCTTTTATTCTATTCAAGGTAATTTTTTAAATTGCATGGTGTATTATAGATCGTGGTCATAATTTAATCATATATATATACCGGGTTGTTAGCAGCAACGCCACCATCAATGAGATTGAAATCTCTTGATTCACCAGTGGAAGTTTTGGTCTTAAAATGGTGCGCTGGAAGATAGGTTGGGGCTGCTGAAGTCCCAATGCATATATCCGACAGTAAAGCATTTATGCTAGGGTTCTTTTTCTCCTATAATCACCATCAAAACACAAAACCATGTAACTATATTAGATTTAACAAAACAAACATATATATATATATATGCACACACATATATATGTAAGGATATGAAAACAAACCTCATAGCTAGAGAAGACCATTGGTTGGAGCCGCTTTATATCATAAGTTGGAATTATAACGTTAGTTAACGTGTCACTTAATCTTATGTCTCCTAATTTTTCCTTCACTATCTTATGTAAATACTTCCCATCATACTTTGGTCCTAACACAGCTTTTACCATGTCCATGGCGTCACCAATCAATGTATAGTTGCTGCACAAGCAAAATATATGTGATTGTTAGCCACTATATATGTATAATTAATACTAAAAAAGAAAAAGGTGTTCAACATAAGATTAATTATACTAATAATTGATGTACATGTACAAGATTAATGACATTGAGTTGAAGTTAAGATTAATGTTAAATAGCTTGTTAGGTACCTTTTTTGGGGGAAGATTTTAGGACAGTGTTTGAAATAAAAATCGTTAATGTCTTTAGCAGCAAACAAGGGTCGATTATTTTCATCTGGGGCAGTAAGCATGGCAGTCACAAGTCCACCTGTGCTAGTTCCTGCAATCACATCAAAGTAATCTGCAAGCCTTGCTTCTTCACCATCCAGCTCCTGCATGTGGGAAAGTTCAAGTGAAAATAAATTAGCTAGACCATTATTTTAAAAATGATTAATAAAAGTTAAATTATACGGTTTTAATATATATATGCTTAATTACTTGAAGCTCAGATTCTAGGAATTTGAGTATAGTTCCGGGAATAATCCCTCTAATTCCACCTCCATCAATGCTCAGAACGGTGACTATGTTTCCATAAGCGGGAGACTGAAGAAATGATCTTGCTCTCTCCATTTGAGATGAAAGAGAAGGCATACAGAATGATGCACAACACATGATAGGTATAGGAGAGGTACTCGGAAGGAAGAGTGCTAATTTATTATGAACTAATGAATTAAACTGCAGAGAGAATAAGCTTGAAACCTAAAAGAAGGCTGATGATGATGGGATTAATTGTGTATAGTAACCTTGAGCACCTAGCTATGCCTTATATAGAGATCTTTTCCCCTTCCACCTTTGATCCCAAACTTGTATGCATGTCGCTAGAACAAGTTTTAAGTTGGAACACTTCTGTCAGAATTTTCTAATTAAACACTGCATTCGTGTTGACATGATTGATTAAGTGCTTCGACCCATATCTGAAAACAACTCTATACTGAATCTTCCCCGAGTACTATTCACAATAATATTCAACATATTACATACGCGGAGTCCTGATCTCTTGGTCACCTAGTGACCAAGGAATCCATGGTCACCCACTTGGATTCAAATCCAATAGCCCACCTACTTTTGCACGTCTTTTAAGAAACTCTTTTGGGCCATTGGATTTGAATCCAAGTGAATGATGGATTTCTTGGTCACTAGTGACCAAGAGATCATGACTCTACATACGCGTGCTGCTATATGGAGACACCAAAATTTATTCATCAAAGACAAAGTCTCGTTGATTCAAATTTGGACCCATTTTATACCTTATCAAGTAAAATATTATTTGTTTCGCGAATAAATTTGGTGACTCAAAGCGTCATCAATTACTGAAACCTTCCATAATGTGTTAGGTTGTTCTACACTGTTGCTTAAGCAAATTGATAAACAGGATGCCGATCGAGAGCAAATCAATTTTGAGAAAAAATTGCCAGTATTAGGTACACGGCTTTCTTAAACAACAAGAAATGATGTTATCAAATAAGCCCTAGACAACTAGGTTTAATTCCAAACACATTACTTAACGTTTACTTGTAGTTTTACTATACTTGTGAATCTTAATACGCACCAACGTAGTCACGATTATATATATTTTATCAATCAATGGGCAGGGTCACTCTCAATTGTTGAAAAATTAGGCTTCAAATTTGTAGGCATTTCTAAGAAGCCATTATTTTTTTTATAAAAAAAGGGAAACAAATTTGTTGAATATCTTGATGAACAAGCATCTAAAACGATTGATGATAAGTATAATGGTGATCAAAGTTTAAATGTGTCTCTAGACTTTTGACCAATATCCTAAACTATATATATATATATATATTATAGAGAGAGAGAGAGAAATTCTACTATGCGGATGTCTAGACATTATTACCGTGCGGACATATGGACTTTATTACCTTGTGGGCGTCATGTATTATTTATTACCCATTTGTGCTTTCCTCCCTATTTACAGTGACTTCATCACAGTAATAACGTGTGGACGGACATCCTAATGAGAGAATATATATATATCACATGAAAATATGGTAGTATATAAATAATTCCCAAAATTACAAAGGGGTGGTGCTCCAAACCTAATTACTCTTGACTCCTCCCAAATTTGCCAGCATTCTTCACTCTGCCCAACCTAGTTCGAATCGCAGAAAACCCTAACCTCCCAATTTTACATATAAAACACGATCTGTCCTAACTCAATGTAAGGGAAGTAAGTTGGGTCGTGAAGTGACGAATTTAACCTTCAAAATGGGTCACGTGCCTCTCATGTGCAAAAACTGATGGAAAAGTGGATGGGAGTCTTAAGAATCTGACGGTAGGTCCTTAATTTGCGATTTTAAACAATTGGAGTCCTTAATTTACCGAAAAAATTGTTAAGGCGCTAAATTGACAATATTGGCGATTTTAAACAATGGAAGTCGTGTTTAGCTAGGAAACAAACAATTACTTCCCTAATAAATAATCAAGATTTCAATTTAACTAATGATTTTTTTATAACAGAATTGTTACACAAATAACATGGTCAATATATGGCATAGCCTTCGTCAAAGCACTTGCTACACAAGTAACATGTATGTTATGGTTGATTCTGGAATTTACATGAATATAACAAAATCATATTTCATCTACATCGATCCCTGCTAACTCAAAGTTATCCCTTGGCTGAAATTAAAGCAACAACAAAGTTGCAACTCCAACTTACTCGCACGCACACTTCTCTTTCGATCAATCAAAATGCCATGTCCTCGTTTTTGCTGCTTCAAAAATTGTCCACCTGCACACTCGTCTTTCAACTAAATTGCCATAAGTCTTTAAGGAAATCAAGCCTCTAGTACAACTGAAGATGCTTAGCCTGGGTTGCCACCGCCTCCAACCCCAAATATGATAATATAGATTATCATAACTGAACATGCCTGGGAATAATGTATCACCTCTGATATATTTTACGGATTTATATCTTATGTCCCAAAAGTAAAACATAAGAGGATATTTTTCACTGAAAAATATCCCGTGCTCCAATTCACCACAAGTCTCACTTGATTTAAGCGGAGAACCACAAGGCAACATTTTGTTGACAATTTTGTAATCCAATGCCCAATTCTTTTTTTCATAATTTTTTAGCACCTATATCTCAACAGACAAATTCCCAGATGACACAATGGTCAAACATCCTCCCCAAGTTAAGCAAGTGCATGACTTGCAAACCACGAATAAAACCTTGTGATGAATTAGGATAAGGGGTCCAAACGAATTCTTCTTTGGAATCAAAAGAAATAATATGATTAGGGTTTCTTCCATCCACATCATTATAAATCAACTGATGCATGTCTCCATATGTAGATACATTCTTGCTACTAAAATCACATTGGGGAACTAAGTGTATTTCTCTCCACGATGATGACCTTGTGCCCAATGTATAAACATAAGCCACCTGGTATTCGTCTAGTGCACTTTTAAAAACACAAACAATCTTGTGAGTTCTAGTTATATTGTCAAATCCTATGCCGTACCACTTTCTAGCATATGGTGGAACGAGGTCATTAATTGGGAGCTCAAGAAATTCTCCTCCTCTAAGAGGATTGATCAATAAGCATGGAGCTTTAAATGCACCCTTCTCTTTAAGGCAAATCAAGTTGCAAAAAACAAAATCTACTTCATAATCACCAACTCGAGATAAAATATTTGTTTTGCAACGTCTGCTTTTTGTCAAGCCATTCTTGTCATTGTATTTCAATGATTGCAAGGCTGTTAAGAACTTATGATCCCGAGAGGACCAGGAATGAGCAAGAGGCATATATAAGTTGTACTTCACCAGCAGTAGTGGAATTGACAGCAGAATTAAGCAAACGTGAAGTGTGCAATGTCGCAAAAAAATGGATTATCAATTATGTTTAAAGAGGTCTTAGATATGCAACGAATCTCAGAAAGTGATTTTACCGGCAGTCTTGTAAGAACATCGAGGATGATATCCCTGGGTAAGTCCATTAAGGGTGAATGCTCGTTTCTCTTAGCCTTAGCTTCGCCAACCCTACTTATTCATCAAACAAATAATTTTAGTAACAACTTTAAATATAAGTATCTAACTCTTTCAGTTGAGGAATCCCTCAAATAAGTTTATTTTAAGGATATTATTAGGACCAACAAAATAGACGAATAAAGTACTTCAAGAATAGACTGTAATAATAAGACCATCGGCACCAATTTTTTGGACTTTTTCAAACAAGATTTAAAAAAACTTTACATTTATCCCAAAAAAAGAACATGAAAATGAAGAACCAGAAAGAGAAGGAAACAAGAAACTACCAATAGTATCCTCCTCTGCTTTAGGGTCTGGCTTGCTTCTACAGGCAGTGGCAGTGGTCGTATATGTGTTGGCACTAGTCCTAGTATTTGTGTTGTTGCTGCCACTGCTCTTAATTTTGGGATTCCAAACCAATTTGGACATCCAGACCATGAGTAAAAGATCGACCATTGAAGTGCCGAGTCTGCCAAGTACCGAACCTCTGATAAAGAACCAGCTTTTCAAGGTTTCCACACATCGTTCTTGTATGGCGGTGGATGGCCAATCTGATAACCTAATATTTAACAAATCTTATTTTTTAGATGGTTGTTTAACAAATACTTCTCTAGATTAGTTAAATTTGATTTTCCAATTTGGACATCCAGACCATGGAATATCTGTTTCCGTATCTTATTTTTCAGATGGCTGGTGTAAATACCATAAGAATACTAGAAATTTAAGCTTTGGAGTTGTTACACAATCCAAATAAAAAGGGGTTGTTGATATCGTTTACAAAGTTTCCATTTCCATCCAGTTTTATTCATTTGGAAATTGTGGCCAACCTGCTTTTCCCAACAATGTGTAATGCGATTATTATGATACTTGCACAAATATGTGTATGTGCTTAGTCCGGGCAAGGGTGCACATGCAGACTATATGATTGTTGTAGCTAAAAACTCATCAAATTCCTAGTAAGTTTGGTATATATATGTTAAGCTAGCCAAGTGTGTACTTTGGTGGTGGTGTAGGAAAGTTGGGATTTCAGATACATTTTCACATTTATGAATGGTAAGGTCTGAGGCCAATTGGGGTTAGTTTCATGGTAAGTGCACGGCGGTGTAATTGCTTCACGTATTGGCTAATGACATGATACAAGTTACAACAAACCAGACCTACTGCATTGCCATGGAAGGAAAAGAAAACGATAAAGTACTGAGAGTATCGTTTTGCAGTGGAGTCTCTCCTGTGCTGCTGGCGCTGCTGCTATCTATGCTGCGACCCATGCTAGAATTACAAACTATGTTTGAGAATCAGACCATTAGCAAGATGTCCACCATTGGAGTATCCAATTAGGCAAATACAGAACCTCTGCGAAACACCCACTTTTAAAAGTTGGGTGTGTTTGGGAGAGGTTCATTTACCTAACTGGTTATTGCAATGGTGGACATTTTGCTAATGTTTTGGTTGTCAAACATAGTTTGGAATCTCAGCATGAGTCGCAACATAGAAAGAGCAGTGCCAATAGCACCAGGTCAGACTCTTGCAAACGATACTATCAGTCTTTCTCGAAGAAAAAAAAAAGTGCGGCTATATAACCCTTCATCAAAGTATTGTTTTCATTATTTCATTTTGAAATATTAGTGGGAGAGTTATTGAAAAAAAAAAGTGAGATGATTTTTGTCCTGGCGTGGGTTAAGAGAAGCTGGTGGGTGGGATTAGTACTTTCGTGAGTTCTGATTTATTTTGTTAGATCAATCAAACCTAATATCTACACTGTTTTTAAATTTTCAGTGTTGCCATAATTCAATCCAAGTCTAACAATTTGTTAAACATTCTTTATTTTAAAAAATCCAATTTGCACCATTTTTGTTAACCAAATAATCATCTGCTCAACCAGCTGAGTGTGTGTGGTAAGTATGCTTAGGGTAGGTGGTGTGGCTCATCCAATCCATTGCTTTCTCATAGCATAGCGACCAAGCATACACATTATTTAATTACTATTGAAACTTGTCAATGTCGTCACAAGTCGACTAACTTTGTTGATATTATCTGATATGTATTTCCTGCAATGTTACTTCATACTGCAGCAAAAGAGACATTCCATTTGCATCCTATTGCGTTTGCTACAATTATGAGTTATGAGACTATATATTAGTGGGAGAAATAAACATGGGATATTGATTGACAATCTATTAACTTAACTATCAACTATATAACAAAATAACTTTTTTTTATAATTAATAAAAATAGGAGATTCGAACCTAGGATATTTTTTTAGTTTAATTTTGGTATAAATAACAGAGAGTATTTCTTCTCACCACTTTAACCCAATGTATACCATTATTATCTTTCTCAACACTTGACACATGTCCATGAACATAACTATGGTTCAATAAATACAAAGTAAATAATTAACTATGGTTAGATTCATGAACACGTGTCAAGTGTTGAGAAGGATGATGAGAATACACCTTGAATTAAAGTGGTGGACAAAAATATTTCCATAAATAACACTAAAAGTTAACTATCAAACTAAAGAGTAATGTTATCAATGTGGATTGTTTTTAGATATTTTGTTTTGTTTTATGAACACCTATCTAATAACACATTTTAAAGACTACGTTAATCTGAATGTGTATTTGGTAGTGAATGAAAACGAAAACAAAATAATAATAATTAATCAGAGCTTATTTTCCTGCACACGTGGCGCGACCTGATACAGGCACCGTGAAATTTCCATGAGACTGCCTGTTAAACTGTCAGTCGCGTCACTGCCCCAGAACTCAACCTCTCAAATCCAAAGCTCCAAACTTTGTTTTTCTGGTTGCTGAGAGACCCAAAAACCCAAGACTTTCAAATCTTAACCAACTTTTCCTCCTCTCTCTGACCTTAACAACCTTCCCTTCAATTGCACTCAAGCTTCACCATTTCACAATCCAAACAAACCCACCTGACTCTGATCACCAACAACATTAACGTCTCACCACAATTTCGATGCTATCAAAAATCAAACACCCCGACTTCCCCAGCCACCCATCTACAGCTCCATTCGATTTTCTGCATCAAATCGGTCCAATCCAATAGTTCATCTGTAAAAAAGATCATTGCTTTACATTGTTGGACAGTCTAATTGACCATGGTGGAGACCATACCACTCGGGCGGTTCCACCACCAAAGGCTGGACTTAAAGCGCTGGTTCCCGACCTTCTTGTCCTCGCACAAAACCCTCTTCACTGTGCTTTGGATCGCGGCATTCGCATCGGTTTTTGTTTGGCAGAGGAATATTGTAGATGGGTTTTCAATATTTAAGCGAGTTCCGGTGAGGGCCATGCCAAGGCTGAGACCTGTGGCTTTCAATTTGACTGATTTTGGGGCAGTGGGTGATGGGGTTACTTTGAACACTGAGGCCTTCGAGAAGGCTGTGTTGGCTATTTCCAAGCTGGGCAAAAAAGGCGGTGGTCAGCTCAATGTGTCTCCTGGGCGCTGGCTTACAGCGCCCTTTAATCTCACCAGTCACATGACTCTCTTTCTTGCTGAAGATGCTGAGATTCTTGGGATTCAGGTTAGCTTTTGTCTTTCTTAATTGTATCTGTATTAGTTTCTGCTTTCTTTTTTAAAATTGAAAACTTGCCTTGTATTTGCATCTGTTTCGTGTCATTTTCCACTTCACGATATCTATTTTGTCATCTGTGAAATGGGAAATATCAGCTACAAGTACATACAAAGTTCATTGCCTGCAATTTTGGCCTTTTCTATATGATAATCTTTAGAACTTGGCATTTGATAATAGTTAGGGAGGTTTTGTTATCCTTTATTTGTTTTTCTTATTTGGATTTGTATATAAGTCCTCCTCTGGATTTGGTAATATAGATGATATAATTAAGCAGTAATGTTGATTAGATCATGTAGTAAGCTTAGGATTTGTCAAATAAGCAATGGTCACATGATGGTGACAGCTATATCCCAGAATAATTGCCGGTACTGGTAACTTGGCATTGAGTTGGAGATAGCATTCACGCATGCTAGATGTGTTCTTGAATATCTGCTTCCTTATCGTATTCTTTTAGATAGCTTTTGTGAAAAGAACCTACAATTATTAATCTTTTTTTTTCCTGAAAATGATCCCTGCATATGGGTTTTACAGAACCTAGAGGTTCTGGGCTTTGTTGGAATGTTAACTTATCACCGGAGATAGAGAAACTAGAAAACAATTCATGCACACAGTTATAGATGATATGCCTGCTTATCCCAGTGCCTTGATCTCTAGAATAGACGAGGTATGTTTTTATCCTTAGATGAGAATTTGACTTGAACCAGACTTATGTGGTGCATCACCTGACCATTTAAATACATAAGGCTACTAGGAATCAAGCTTTGGAGCTGTTACACCTTCACCCCAAATACACATACTGGCCTCATGTTATGGATTCATTCAAATTAGCATATAAAAAAGTTTCATTTTCACCCAAAAAATAAGTTGCAGTCTACGTGGCTTTTCTAATATATTTTTAGATCATTCCATGATTCTCTCTCTCTCTCTCTCTCTCTCTCTCTCTCTCTCACACACACACACACACACACACACAATTCCTACACATCACTACAGTTATTTCTTATGATGCATACTCTTTTGCACATGACAGGATGAGAAGTATTGGCCTTTGATGCCTCCATTGCCTTCATATGGGTATGGGAGAGAGCATCCTGGGCCTCGGTATGGGAGTTTGATTCATGGTCAAAATCTTAAAGATATTGTTATAACAGGTAAGATATTTCATCCTTTCTCCTGTTCAGGTTATATGTTTAGTTCATAGCAATAGTGTTTAGTTGGAAGGTAAGTAATTGTTTTAAAAGCTAATCTAAGTAGGATCAATTTGATATTAAACACCAATAAGGTTTCATATGGTTGTTATAGCCTGTAAACATGAATATAGCATTTGTTGAAATTTGTGAAAATCAAGAAAGATTACATGAGTTAGCCATCTTAGCAGTCAATGATGATTTTCTGTTGAACCTTGTAAATAAAAGGTTGATTAATAGTTTCCCGTTTCATTAACATTATTTAATTTGGTCCCATTTAGATTTTCACCGTAGGTCTTCAGTTGAACCAAGTTGATCCTGACAATTTATATCGCAAAGACAATGAAAGAATTGGCAATAAGTTTTATATTAAAAATGGATTGATAAAACATATTAGTCTATTGTGATTGAAATACCAGAGACAGGAAGATGCCTTCATTTCATTTCTCATCATCCACTTGACCATCATGTGTTCTTGGGAAGTTGATGATCCTAATTTTCCATTATATCACATAGTTTTCAAGCCTAGACGTCTTTCTTGCTGGCAGTCATTTTGCCATGGATACTTAATCAGAGCATCTTGCTACAAGAGTAACACGTTGTGGCTGGTTTTATAACTTGCATAGTTTGTATGTCAATCAGAAGGTAGGTGTATCCAGTGCACTCTTATGGACATTATTATGCACGTCTTAGTTGTACACTTCTCTTCTTTCCAAGTGTTCAATTTCTGACTTGTTCTAATTATATTTATGTGTTCACTGACCGACAGGGCATAATGGTACCATAAACGGACAGGGTCAAATGTGGTGGAAGAAGTACCGGCAGAAGCTTCTGAACCACACTAGGGGTCCACTTGTTCAGATTATGTGGTCAAGCGACATTTTGATCAGTAATATAACTTTGCGTGATTCTCCTTTTTGGACACTTCATCCATATGACTGCAAAAATGTTACAGTTAGGAATGTTACGATTTTGGCTCCCGTAGTTGAAGCTCCAAATACTGATGGAATAGATCCTGGTAAGTGTATCCTACTCATGGGGGTTTTTTCGCCTAACTTTATGTTCGATGTGCTGAATAATGCTATTCTGGCACTGGTGTTTTTTTGCATGGGTTGCCATTCTCTTTATTTATCTGTTGCAGATGAGCTTATAAATATTTAAATGCACCACTGGACACTAAAAAAGATATTGTGTGACACAAAAGACATAAAATGAAAAGTGAACTGTGCAGTTTACACTAGACGTTCTGAAATGCTCCAATTCATAGGTTTCATAGTTTTGTTAACCAACTAAACAGGTTTGATCGATGAACGGGGAGAAGTCAATTGTGTTTTTGAGAGATGATGATTATAAAGGCTTGCCATGCTATTTGGTTTTCTTTGTCTAGATGTTGCGTGGGTTGCTTGAGTATGGAAACCAGGCCACTTGGAGCAGAAAGAATTAAACTTAATATATATAATATTATTTCATCGACATCCTACCAACTTGTTAATTGTTAATCCTTTTTGCATGTCTGTTGTAATAGAGAGAGAGAGAGAGAGAGAAGAATTTTCTTGTATTCCCCCAAAAAAAAAAAAAACAAAAACTACAGACCACATCTGGCTTAAAGACTCGTGTGATGAAATTGTCTGGGCACGCTTCTGTATAATTTGAGCTACATTTTGTTGGTTTGCTCTTTTGATTTTAGTGGTATGCTTTATTCTTATTGGTTTATCATCTAATCAATACTGAATAACCTTGATTTTTTGGTATAAACAGATTCATGTGAGGATATGGTGATTGAGGACTGTTACATAAGTGTGGGGGATGATGGGATTGCAATAAAGAGTGGCTGGGATCAGTACGGAATTTCTTACGGACGGCCATCGAAGAATATACTCATTAGAAATCTTGTTGTCCGCTCTATGGTCAGGTGAATATTATGCTTCTAGCAGGCTTTAATTGCACGTATATTGCCATCTTGTTAGTAAAAAGGACTACTTTGTCATTGTATCCTGGTCCTGGCATCATGTTATGTATCTTTAATCATTAAAATAGAGGGGAGCCATTCAGCTCCTGTGCGGGGTATGTATTTACCCTTGCACACTGTAGTGCGGAGGGCAACAGGTAATGCAGTAGCACTCCCTGTAAAATTCCTTGATACCTCTGTCCAGGCATTCTAAGCCCTCTAGCTCCAATTTCTTTTTGCATTTATGAATGTGGTCTTCAATTTGGACTGAAATGCTAACCCAAAAAATACTGAATAATAACGAATAATAAAATAAACAACAAAAAAGAATAGGTGAAGAGGATGAGGAGATTTGCTAGTCTATCAAAGCTTCTGAGTAGGGTTCATCAGTTTTGAGTAGAACACTGTTAGGCATTCTACCTGTACGGTTCTCGGCCCAGTGCTGGGTGCCATATAGCAGCAACTGCACTAGTAAGGAGAAACTTCATCTTTAGTTGATTGTCAACATGTAGTCAGATATTTCGGACACCTGTTAGTTCACTAATGTCCTAATACTGTCAGAGAATAGAGTTACTATTCCTTCACTGCCTTATCTGTATATGTCTTTGTTGTGTCTATCTGGTAGTAACTCAAAGTTACCCTTGGCTGAAATGCAACAGTGCTGGCGTATCAATAGGCAGTGAGATGTCTGGTGGGGTTTCAAATGTCACGGTAGAGAACGTTCTTGTGTGGAGCTCAAGGCGTGCTGTTCGGATCAAGACCGCCCCTGGAAGAGGCGGATATGTGCGTCACATAACCTATCGGAATCTGACATTTGACAATGTCCGAGTTGGAATTGTTATCAAGACAGACTACAACGAGCACCCCGATGAGGGCTATGATCCAAAGGCTCTTCCAGTGCTCGAGGACATAAGCTTCACAAGCGTCCATGGACAGGGAGTTCGTGTGCCCGTTCGTATCCATGGGAGTGAAGAGATTCCAGTGAGAAATGTGACTTTTCGGGATATGTCAGTAGGTCTAACATACAAAAAGAAGCACATTTTTCAATGTGCCTTTGTTCAAGGTCGCGTAATAGGGACCATCTTCCCTGCCCCTTGTGAGAATCTTGACCGGTATGATGAGCAAGGGAAGTTGGTGAAGCACTCTGCATCCCAGAACATGACAGACATAGATTATGATTTTTGACAAGGTGAGAGGTTCTCCATATCAATGGCTCATTTTTTTGGAGGTCAATAACTTCAATGTCTGTATGAAGCATCTTGGGAGGATGAAGATCGATGGAGCAGTTTATGTTGTTTTTACGTTCGTTTTTTTGTGTTTTTTTCTCACTCCCATCTTATAGCTTTTTTATTACGTGGAGTTGTATATACCAAAAATTTTCAGTTCATGAAAGAAAAAAAAGGGCATAGTTTGATGTTGTACACTAATCTACTCTACTCACAATTACAAAAGCTTGTGTTTTATACATAAAGACCTCCAATCACTGCAAATTCAGAAAGATAAAGAGATCACTCAACCATTATAAGTTATGTTACAGAACATGCACTCACTTCGATTGACCAATTGCAAGTTCTATGTTCAGGCAACTTTCAAAGCTCCTCTCTTTGGTTGCTCGTATTCTGGCAACCCATCTCTTGTAAATCTCAAAACTCTCACAGTTGGGACGGTAATGCATATGAGAAACACAATCAATCTTGTGATGCCACCAGGTATATGTGGATCATTTGAGGAAGGAAGTTGTGATGCCACCAGGTATTTGTTTGGTAAACACAAACAATCTTGTGAGTGCTAGTTATAATGAATAATTTACAATGCTATATTAAATGTTTTGCATAACAAGAATTGTATTAAAAGGCTCATGTGAGAAACATACAAAATTGTATTATTTAACCCAAATCAGAAACACAAACAAATATCACACTTGACTTGATGTCATACAACTACATTTTCAAGTAAATTAAACTGTAACAACAAATCAAACAATACTTACCTTTTATCGAAAATATTAACGGACGCGGAATCAGAATTAATAGAAGATCGATGCATCCGGTTAAAACGTTGATGCCACACTCTGTGTGGAGACAGTTTCTTTCAAACCATAAACTACTCAGGATTCCCTTCATCCTAGTTCTAGCCATTCTTTGTTAAGAAGTAAGAAGATTTGGTGCTTTCATATATTGTACAAGTTAATGTTCTTTTTGTCTAATAATGGGAACATGAAATCTGATGTACAAGAGCTTCTGCAACCTCGCTTAATCGTTGTATTAATCAAAACACACATGACTGGACAATATAATATATACTAATTAATCTACTTTGCTTATGTTTTATTCTATTTTATATATATATATAATATCCAACACTTGGTTTCATTGGTCATCTTGATTTAAAGAACATGCACTCCCTTTCATTGACCAATTCCAAGTTTCTTAGCACAAGATAATGAGAATAATGGTAGACAAGAAAAGGTAAAGTTTGAATGTGGTCATTCAAAAATGTTGGATATATTAAGGTAAAACTTGGGCATGAAGTTGCTGGGAAATTCTTTTATTTTTAAATGATAGGGACATGATGGCTGAGTGGCCTCAATCATGCTATTAGGATATATTATGTATATAGAATTAACAAAGGGAAAGCAGGTACCAACAAACCTTAAAACTTGGTTTACTTAAGCAAGTTTTAGACTTAATACTGGTTACTAATTTAACACATCACTCACTTCTAAGAAAAAGGCTCAAACAAGTCTCGACAATGTGCGTGTTAGAGACACTCGTCCACACTCGTGATTGATTCTCAACCATCCATACTTTTGAGAAAACTGTACTTTATAACTTTCAATTTTAATACTAAATAAGTGAATCTTGCTTTAAAGCGTCGATAGATGTGAGACCCATTATAAGATTTCATATATGACTTACAATCACCCACGCACGCCTTATTCTCCCTCTCTTGACTAATAAGAATGTTGTGGATGTCACCTAACTCTTGCCGACCTAATACAAATTCCAATTACCCCATTTTGTACGGAAAACCTTCGTGAGAACAACCCCAAAAAATATAGAATAGGACTGGTCAAGGGGATAGCAAACAGGAGACGCCCGTAAGTTAATGCATGGAAAACTGGGTGGCTTTTGATAGTCCTGTAACATTAGTATGAGGAGAAAAAACAGTTGGCCTATTAATTACCAAGATCAAAACAAATCAACCTTAGAAAGGACACATGTACTGGTTTGGTGTCACAAGTCTGTTTACAGGGCCACCATGGTCCTACATTCATTGTACTATTTCGTTCTATCTTTTATGAGGACTTTCAATTATTCTCACTCGTATGTATATATATACGACTCATACGAGTAATGTTCTTTTATCGAACTTATGTTATATTATTCGACTTTATAAGTATAAATTACACATTCATGTAGAAATCAAACTTATCAATAATTGAGCGAACGAATATGAAACATGATTTTCATATGGTCGGATTTTTATGAAAAATACAGTAATCACATTCTCTAAGGCTCGATCGCTCTGATCTGTCCAACAGTGACAAGTGAGAAGGTCCAAAGGACCACACGCGATCTCATTAATTGTTAAGACTCAATTTAAAGCACATCTTCATTTTAAACAATTTTGTACCCAATTGCATGTGAAATGTGAGCTATAGGATTGCTAGCTAGTGCATTATCTGCACCGCCCCTAATTAAGATATGACCACCAGTCCAAGTCTAAGTTATGGTTCGTATTTTCAGGTCTCCTTTCTCCCTTTGACCTAGTCCTCAGTCTATCATTGGCCATTAGATTGAACCTCTAGGCTCTAGCCTATCATACTTTTTGTATGCCCTCACAAATTAACAATATACTGGTCTAATGTCTTTGAGATAAGGGTAAAAAATATAAAAATTGAATAAAAATCACAGAAATTGTAAGAAAAATTTTGAAAATTTTCTTGAAACTTTAGAGGATGTTTATTTAATCAATTATCTATTATTTTATAGCACACAAAAAAAATTTGGAAGGAAATGCATTGCATGATGGCTTTAACTGATTTAAGTTGATCATATAGCGAACTGACAAGCACTGCGAGTGTATAAATATGTAGTAATTAATGAAAGAAGATTAAACACACCATTATCATTTATTTATAATGATTTACTACATATTTTACACTTTATACGTTGCATGGTAAGATATATAAATGACTTAGTACCACATAGAATTCCTATAAGATTCAAATTTGAGTTATTTACACTAACACCTCCTGAGGTTTTTGGCTTTTCCACAAAACTCTTTGAGGTTTTGGAAATTACAAGAACACCTCTTGAGGTTTTAGATTGTTTTCACAAAACTCATTTTCATTGATTTTTAATCCAAAGATTGATGATTTTATACAAAAAAATCTCCAAATTACAAAGTTGGCCTTTGAGATTAGATTGCATATACTTTATTGAGGTTAATTTTGTCATTTGCATAATTTTTTTTAATGAAATCATTAATTTTGGACAAACAATCAACGAAAATGGGTTTATAAAACAAACTAAACCTCGGGTGTTCATGTAATTTTTAGACTTGAGGGGTTACGTGAAAACACAAGAAACCTCGGGGGTGTTAGTGTAAATAACTATTCAAAATTTTCATTGTCTTCATCATCTCGATATTATAGCGATATTTTGGCCAAATGTTGCTGAAGTGTGAGATAAATTATCGACGTCGATATTTTTTAATATTTATATGATATGTGTATGGATACGTTCCAAAATATCTTTAACCCGAAAAAACGATAATATCTTCGATATTTCGTCAATATTATCGATATTTTAACTATGTTCAAGACCTATATTTTTCCCTCTATGAACAATAGATTCTAAATGTCGATTGTAAAAACAAGCTTGTCATATATATGCACATGAGCGATTATCAACTGTTGATACGTATAAACAATGAATAGTCATTCAAATCATTTCATGAATATTTCACCTCCAAACTACTAAATGTTAAATCCAAAATGTTGTTTTGGACGTAAATACTCTCTCTAATATACACAAAATGAAAAACCCAAAAAACAAAATATCATCAATGACGTAAAAAGTTAAAGAAGGCCCACCGCAGCAGCGGCACTTGATTCATATCATTAGATAGATAGATAGACATTGATTGACATATACATTGAAAAATATCAGCTGGTAGTTTGGTAATTTCTGTAAACTATAAGCTTCCGTTTGGATGAATAAATTGAAATTTACATGGAATTTGAAAATGGCAAAATAAATTTCCATTATTTTAATTTTTGGCAATAGAATATTTTGGTGTTTGAATTTATGTATGTTGAATATTATAAATGACGGAACTTTGTAAATAACATTATGAAAATTGTAAAATGATACTTATTTTTGTGGAAATTAAATTTGAGAATTTAATGCCCCAATTTCTAATATTTTTTATGTATGTCATTTAATAAATGCTGCGCTTAAGTTGCCAAACGAATCGTCAATTTTTTTTCTTAAATTTCCGACCTTGAGCTAAATTCCAACTTATTTTTCCTGATCCAAACGGAGAATAAGGACGAAACACAATAGCAGACACAAAGATCACGTGGAGGAAATAGAGTTTTGAGTACCCAAAAATAGATAGAAGTGTCGGTCGCTCGCCAGCCCAAAAGTAGTTAAATAAAATATCCAAGGGCTGAGAAGGCCAGGGCTCAAACGTCGCCATCACGAGGAAAATGTTCTCCCACCACCGTCCAGTCACACTCGGGTAAGTGGGCCAGCCCGCGGTGTGTGATGCATGTGCGCCCCACCCATCGCTCTCCGCGTTTCCCACACGGACACGGGTTTGACAACTGTTGCTTCATCTTTGTGGTTGTTTGTCCAATGATGGAATTATCTAAAGCCGAAAAATCAAATTAATTAAATTAAATTAGATTAGATTAAAAATAAAGGAGAATCTAAGCTTTGCTTGGTCTAGCAAACGTTGTATGAATGAAGTATCGAAATAATTAAGAAAGGTATATAGAATCATCTGGTCACTCTTTCTGTCTTTCAACTCAGTCGGAGAACAAATTTTGTAGTCCATCAAATGTTTTTTTCTTAAATATTCGTATCTTTCTAATTCAATTTCTAATCATGCTGTCACACATAAGCATATCCTTTTGTAAGTTGTTGAATTTCTCTCGGATATTTCGCAAATAGATTTTAACATAGTGGAAAAATACATTGACTTACTGATATCTTGTTTCAAGTTTGAAATACTCATGGCACCTCGTCAATGTGTGTGTGAAAAAATTTCATAGTATCATCATATATGATTTATTTTAAAACAATTATATATGTTGGCATTTAAAAAGTTTTACTAAATTATCATTTCCTTTGTGTTACTAATATCTTTGTTTGTATTATATGCTTTATGGAATGCAATAATTTAATATAGTCGCAAGACACAAAGTGTAGAAGCTTTTACTAAAAGCACATTGAAATGCTTCTTTAAAAAGCAGAAGCACAACCTTAAAAAGCATTCTTGAAAAGAATTTCACGTATACTTGTTTTATTTATTCTATAACAAATTCTCATGCTTTATAGCATGCCGGTCCAAAATCCGATACCTTATTAATTTGTTTACACTTGATACGATGTGTTTTAAACGGCAGAGCGAATCGAGGGCAAGAGGAAAGGTAAAGTGGCAAGAACATATATGTGACTCATAAATACTTTATAAAATTTATGAATTAACAACTAGCGTTGTGTTTAATAAAATTCATTTTTGTTTACATTAAAAAGAGTATCAAGTTGGAATCTTTCTTTCTAAATAATAATAATAAAACCCGTATAAAAAAATATGATGTTTTTAGATACAAGCGATATCAAGAAAGTGAATTTCAACTCGAACGTATACGACCTAGTAGATCCTAAGAGAAGTAGTAATTACCTTCTTTTAACTAATTAAGTTTCAAATTTTTTTAAAATATAATATCAAAAATTAAAAAGATAAAGGAGTGTGTGGAGCCCACGTCGGTCCATTTGCGTACCGACGGGATGGCACATATGATAAAAGGACCAACCACGTACCTGACGCCCGTTAACAGTCCTAAAATAAGATAGTGGGAAAGTGGAGGGCCTGAATGTTTTATACCTTCTGAAATGACCAGAATACCCATCCGTGATTTAGATAAAAGTTTTGGTCCCCTTTGGCAAGTGGGGATGGTAGGACCATGGCTGTGTTGACTATGGACTATTTGAGCAGCTGTATCACATGAGAAACTATATATTATTATTATTATTTTAATTATAATGTAACACATACGTCAGTCTCACTTATAATAATAAACTAAATTATATCCAAATTAGTATAATAATAGAAAACTTATATTCCTTCCATAGTTATTGTTCCCTCTAAAAAAAATTAATAAAACAATGTTTTCCTTCCATAGTTAAGCACGTTATTAGTGCTTAGAACATATCAAATGATTAGAATCAATGCAATTTTATTGCATGAAATTGAACTAAAGTAGTTAAATCTCACTTGCAATTGTGTGATTTAGTTAATTACAATATAGAGTGTTATATGATGAACCCTCCATTACAATTGCAATAGACTAATCATGGAACTCATATGCCAATTAAAAATAGTAAAAATATGGCAATTAATGCATTATACCGTTAATGCATTGCAATAACGATGAGACCTACAACTCTATTGAATTGCATTACACCTTTCTCTGCCTATATTTTTGAAAAAAAAAAATTCAAATATATATGTTTGGCATGAAATTAAATTTTGTCTTCTTCATATAATATTAAATTTTGTCTTCTTCATATAATATTCAGATATAACTACTGATATGAAGTTATTGAATTGTACCATTGCAAGTACAAATACAATTAAATTCAATATATGTCAAAATAGTTCAATCAATTGAATTATTGAACAACCATTATAGATGCTCTTAAAACGATAATTTGGGTCTGATCTTATCCATTTTGAAACACATTTTAATTTGTTTTCCAGTCTCTTTCTATCGGTACCAACCTTATAAGTTATTCAAAAACAAATAAGAAAAAGGCAAGTAGGCAGATATTATATATTATTATTATAAATTAAAAAATAACAAAAGAATGACGTGCACGCGAAACAACATGGGGCTAAGAAAAATAAACGTGAGCATTGTGGTGGGGAAGAAAATAATATAATAAAATAGGCGGGAGGCGATACTGTAAATAAGTTGAAAATTCAGGGGTAATGTTGAAGTTGGCAGATGGGAACGCAAACTTGGACGTTACCAAGCGATGGAAAGAACACGTGTTTGAAAATCTTAAACCGACGGGTGGTAGGGCCCACCGGGACAAATTTTTTTTTTTAAAAAAATCACGTAGACCTGGAAGGTGAGAGGAACCTGCCTTTTAAAAACACCCATATATTCCTCGTGCTTTAACTCAAACCCCAATAATAATTAAAAACCAAGAAAATAAACAACTAATATTTTATTAAATTATTATTAAATTAATAAGCAGAGATAAGCCTCTTGCTCACTCTCTCTCACAGAGGAAGATGTAGATAAAGCCATAGTACATGAAGAATAGGGTATAAAGAGAGCTTGTTTCAGCGCCAAGATTGATACTGCCATATTTGTCTGTCTTTATTCTTATATTTTTGCGTCTAGAAAAGGGGAAAAAAATTGGATTTTGAGTTGTGGGTTGTGTGATTGTGAATTGGGTCGGCGAGAATGTCGAGTTCATCGGAGACTGTGGAGGTTTCAGGGCAAAGAGGGTTGAGGATGGCGGAGAAGCCATCGAGCTTCACGCAGACTTGTAGCATGCTCTGCCAGTACCTCAAGGAGAAAGGCAGCTTTGGAGATCTGAGCCTTGACACGGCATGCAACATGCAACAATCCAACGGTAAGCACTTGTTTTAGCTAGTCTTGATTCATGGGAGCTTATGCATCTGTGTTTGTTTGTTTGGTTGCTGAGAAAAGCAGAGGGAGAAAATGAATTTCATTTTTGAATCTTATCTCATGCGTGCATGTATATGTTTATTCATTTATTTTTCATAAGATGAAGTTGAATTTTGATTTCGATCTTCATATCGATGTTTTTATTTCCCTTTTTTCTTTCTTTGTTCATTTAATTTTGTAAAGTTCTTTCTTATTTTTGTTGTTGGATTGGTTGTTGTTTTTGGAGATCCACGAAAATCTCGATTGAAATTGATTGATTCCGTTTAAATGGTTCAAGGATAGAAGAACGTGTCCCTTGTTTCCTCCTCAGAATAAGCATTTTTATCTTTTCACTTGTTATGCATCTCGGATTGTGTCGGAGACTTAAATTTGTGTTTCTAGTAGCTGCCCACCAAAGGATTTTAGAATTTTTCTTATTTAGTTTCTAAAATAGTATGTGATTCATTGAGCTGATGCTGCTACAGGGACAGGGACACCTGAGATGTTTCATCAGAAAGCCCCTCCCATGAATTTCTTTCCATTTATGGAAAACTCAAGGAACCTGCCAGCAACTCCTAGAGACTTTAAATCCATGGATTTGTTCCCTCAACTAGCTGGTTTTGGTTCCTCTGTTCCCAGAGAAGATGTTCCCAAGATGGCTGATTCTAGGTATGCCCAGATCCAGTTTCTGTAAATTTAAAGGCATTGTTGGGTTCCCATAGCTAATACTTTGTCAGAGTTTGGAAAATGGAAATGGGATTTCTGGAAAATTGTAGCAGCAAATGATTTTGTTCAGTTTATTTCACATGAACAAGTAGGAAGTTATATATGTCTCAGTATGTTGTATGTGATGTGTTTCTTTAGCTAATTATGGCTTGTTTATCATGTGTCAGTGTGAAGAAATCTGCCCCAGGAGAGCCTCAAAAGGCACAAATGACCATCTTCTATGGTGGACAAGTTATCGTGTTCGACAATTTTCCAGCAGACAAGGCAAAGGAAGTCATGCTCTTAGCAAGCAAGGAAAGTTCCCATGGCCAAGCCGCTCAGGCTTCTATTCCGGCAAAGAGTAACAACGTGTTTGCCTCGCATTTGGGCAAGAATTCAATGAATTCCAGCAGTTCAGTTCCTCCATGTGCTAACATGTTTCCCAAGTTTGGCAATCAAGTCATTCAGGAGGCCCCTAAGCCATCGCCTCAACCCATTGTTTGTGGTAATTTTCTTTTTCTGTGATCCCTGTGTCTCCATATCAAGAAGTGCAAAAAATAACATGCTTCTGATTAATGTTTTTCCTTTTCGATTGGCAGATCTACCGATTGCAAGGAAAGCTTCACTTCACCGATTCCTGGAGAAGAGAAAGGATAGGTAGGCATCAAAAACAAATATAAGAAATTTTTGTCTTCCATCATATCAAAATTACAAATCCATGAATCTCATTAGTGAATTACCAGTTTGTTTTATCATATTGAGATTGTTGCTCTCTACCAGAAGTGTGAAGGATAAATCTTTAGCAGTCAAAATCAATATACCTTTGTGCAACATGTTTGCTATAGATGACAGTAATAGATTCTTATGGTCCAATCTTGTTTGCAATTTTTCTATTTACAGGATCAACAACAAAGCACCATACCAAACAAGCAGCCCTGCAGCCGGCCCGGCGAAGCCAGCTGAAGGCAAGTCATGGTTAGGCTTGGCTGCTCAACCAACCCAATGATATGCATCCTTTAGGCTTATATTATAGTTCCAATTCTGCTATCTTTTCACATTTGGCGGGCTAAAGCCAAGAACTTCATGTAGCTCTATTTTTGTTTAATTGTAAGGCTTGGCTCAACTGAGCGGTTGCCATAGAATGTGTACTAACAGTTGATTGATGTTAGCTGTTGTTGTAATTAAGCTTTGAAGAAAAGGAATTCAATTCATGATAATCTTGAATTTATAATTAAGTCATGTCACCTCTTGTTTTTCTCGCTTGGTGGATGCAAGTTGCAGCCATCATCTCCAATCATCATCTCCAATCCGATAAAAAGGCATGCTTTCCTTTAAGCACGTTCAACAATTATTTATTTATAGTATGTGGTCCTCAAAATCCTTCCTGTTCTTTTCCTCGGTGGACATTTATGTGGTCCCTTTTCTTGTTGTGGGTTTGTTGTCTGAGTCTGACCAAATAAACAAACAGCATGTAGCTTGTAAATATGGGAAGTTATTTTTATGTACATCTTTAACAAATGCAATATCCATAAAAGTTGTTGATGATATAAAAGATGATGCACTTCGACTTCTTGAAAAAGCATTCACCAACTACCTCAACTAACTACTTCTATCTTCTTTAATGGCATTTTCACTAGATTTATGCTCCCTCAATATGCTTAAAGTTTCAGATACAAATTTAAAACCCTCACAAGAACAATGATCCTTCATCAGAAGTTGACGGCAGATAGTAACTTTAAGGATCATTGGTGTAAAAAAAAAATATTAAGATGAAAAAGGATAATTTCGCAAATCTCATGACCATTTATGATTTTTTTTTTTTTAAGCCTTAAAGCATCTCTAGCAAACTCCCTAATATCCTCTCATCCCTCCCTAGCTACTTAGACTAAAAAGAAGGAAAATCTTCCTTTCAACAAACTCCCTACTTGGCTCTCTATTTTGGAGAACCAACTTTTGACTATCTACATCTAGCAAGAAGGAGAGAGAAATGGAGTCTCGCCAAATTGAAGAGAGAGAAAGAGAGAGAAAAATGGGGAGAGAGATATTTGGGAGGTTGGTGGGGTTGAGTTTCTACTTTTCTTTTTAATATATTTGATTTGCAAGATAAAGATAAAGAAATAGAAGAGAAAATAATAATAAAATATTTTAAATTAGTAAATTAGAAAATATTAGTGATTTGCTATAATAACTTTCTAGTTATTTTAATTAGAATTTGGAGACTCTCTTGAATATGCTGCTCTTAAGACTAATAATGGATTTTGCTCAGCTCATGAATACAACTTGCGCACGACCAGTTTCTGTGCTGGCTAAAGCTCCAAAACAAAGACAGACAGTGAGGCCAAATTTTTTTTGGGTTTTTCTGATATCTTATACTTAAAAGCACAGCGGATTCAAACTTGTACACGGAAAAATGGCCTGATTTGTTTTCTTCTTTTTGGGCAGAAGAAAATCTAGTGGTGCCTTCTTTGGCCTCTATCTATTCAACTTTCAAGACAAGTCAATACCAACCAATAGAAACAAAGGTATGCAGTATAAATTAATAATGGCAGACACATGCTTTACAAGGCTCATGCACAACTAGTCTATAAATTAGTTTACTAGGAAATATTAGGTCTATATTAGCCATAAGAAATGTTATAACACGTGTTTTATTTATTAATACTAGACTCTAAAATATGAAGAAGTCGACAATCTATATTAAAACACGTAATTAAGTAACCTTATATAAATAGACCATCTATATTATAACACGTAAATAAATATCGTTTAAACTCGAATATTTTTCGGGTATCGTGTATTGGTTATGGCGAGCACTAAGCATCTTTTTACACCAAGCAAAGTTTGTAAACCAATGGTTCCATAAGTTGTTCACGTCCGTTCCTCGTTCCATTATTAATTTCTTGCAAGTGCGTGAGTGGAATGGAGTGGAGATATATATCTTACGTATTGCCAAATTTAATTAATTGGGCATCACATGCTATGTTGAAGGTGGTGGGCAGGTGGGGTTGCCTCTCTTTTGACCCTTTCTTTTAAAAACAAAAATTATGGTGATTGATTCTGTTAAATGTAAGAGCATCTCAAGAAGAAGAAGAAATAAAACTCTTCAAATTGAAGTTTGTTGGCGCATGGCGATTTGAAAAGCTTTATTTGCTACTTGAATAATTTTTCCCAATGACTCTTCAATTCAATTAATGCAATATCATGAAAAAGAATGAAAAATATGAAAACATGTGAAAAATATACATGTATTTATTATATGAAAAGAAAAATGCATGTTTTTAACATTTTCAAGGTAGGTTTTGTTTTTCCAATGTAAAATTAAATATTTGAAGAGCCAAAGTCAACTTACAGGTCCGAAGAGAGAGAAAGAGTTGCAACTTTGATGACCGAGGTTGAAGAGTTGGAGAGAGTTTTTCTGATGCGCTCACCTATTTTAGAATTAGAAAGTTCATTGAAGAGGCCATTGGAGATCTTAATATGTTTCACGCGTTTGCTTTACCCATTTTGCCACTTGGCATTTGTGTATGGGTGCCTTTAGCAACTGGGTTCCCTCCTTTGATCATGCTTATGGGGCACCCAATTCTCAGCCCAATAACTTGTTGGGTGGTCTTGGGTTTCGATAATTTTGGGCTTTGGATCTAACAAAACCACAACAATGAAAGCCATGTGCCTAGTTCAGGGATATAAAGCATGATTTTATTTTTAGTTTATAAACTGGGGAGGATTCGAACTTGTAATCTCTTTCAATATTAGGATTTAAAATATCATTATTTAAATAAGGATCCGACCCTACTATTGTAATGGTAAGGAGTTTTGTCTCCACCAAGCTAATCCTAGGTTCGAGACCTGGCATTGTAATGGATTGTAAAATGTGTGTGAGTTTGTATCCCCCTCCCTTCCCTAACTAACTAATGGTGTATATATTTGTAATTTGCACTGCATAACCAAACTCTCATTACTCATCCATTGGCTTTGCTTATGGGCTCAAGTGACATGCTCTAAATTATAATGTTATGAAATGGATTTCAAAGAGAGAGTCGGCTCTGGAACGATGGGTTTTGCTTAGTTTCAAAGCCTGATGTATGGTGCTGATGTGAAAAAAACAAAAGCCATGGCCATTGGCCCATTGCAAAAGCAACAAAACAAAAGTTCACTGATGAGGGCTTGCTTTGTCGTCCATTCTATGAACCCAAAGCTTTAGCCCAATCGAACTCAGATCATGGAGTATTGAATTCTAAAAAGAAAATTTTAGAACTTTCAATAAAATAAGGAATATGATTTATTTCTTATTGTAAAAAAGAAACAAGTTATTTAATTTAATTGGAGTAAAATGAGTTTCTATTTTGATTTAACATGGATTCATTCTTTTTTTAGTACATAGCGATAGTCTATAAGAAGAGGATTTCTCACATATACACATAATCATAATACTATGATTTATTTATTCATTCTTTAGAGTAAATAAATCATAACATGTTCTAATTTTAAATAAATCATCATTTCTAGTCCCAAATACTGATTGGATTGGATGATCGATTTTTTTTAAAAAAAATATAATAATTGCAAAGATAATAGCATATAATTCAATTCGATAGAAAATATTATTAAGTATGTTCTAAAGAGACATAAATAAATTTTAGAAAACAACACTACAACATGAAGTTCGACATTTAGAGTTCAAGTTATATCAATTCCTTAAAAAAATACGTTAAAGTCAACCCCAAAACTTAGAAATCTATAATTTTTATGCTATATTAATATATTTTTTTCGAAAGAATATCAACAAAGTAGTGTTAATTTGTTGGTGTAAGTGAAACGTGAAATATGGTGTAGGTTTGAACACTATAAAAGACAAATATTTGCATATTTTTTTAAAAGGTTGGAATTGGTTCGATTTGAATTGGATTTCAAACTCTAAATTCGCTAATCAAACTGATCCAATTGATTTTTCATTTTTTGGATCCAATCCAATTTGCCAATATTATCGAAACCAATAAAATTAGATTGAATCGGATTGAATTAATCGGTTTAACGAATTGGTTTGGATTCTGTACAGCCCTACTTCCAGTGGTTTCGATAACAGCTGATACTTACTCGCCCAACTTATTTCAATATTTTTTTAGGAAAAATAGAAGTTAAGAAATTCGAATATAAAAAATCAGCAGATATAATAAAGGCACACACTTCCTTTACTCATTTTCATTTTCTCAATCAATTCCCATCTTTTTGCTTTTTCCTTCTCATCTTTCCCTCCTCTTCGAGAGGGTTTTTATTTTTTTTATTTTTCATTTTTTTTGGTTTTTCAATTTCGTATTTTTTTCATCTTCTTCCTCTCTTTTTCCCTGATTTTTTTTTAAAAAAATTCATCTTCGTCTTCGTGTGTCCCTGAAACCCTAACCCTAAAATTCCACAGCTGGTTATATAAAATCTCGGATTCTCCTGTGTCTCTTTGTGTTGTGTGAAGAAGAGGATGCAACAGCAGAGGCTCAAACAACAGCAAGCCATGATGCAGCAGTCGCTGTACCAACACCCTGCCATCTTAGCTGCTCCTCAGGTTCTTATTTTCCCCTTCTCTCTCTGTTTGAATAATTTTGTAGTTTAATTCTCGTCTACATGTCCATTTATTTTGTTGCAAATTTTTTATAGGTCAAAATTGATTTTTGATTTTAGTTAAACTGCAAAAATTTGAGATGTTTGACAAAATGTTGGTTTATTTCCAATGTTAATATTTATTTGCGGGCTTTTTTTGGTTGATCTGCGTATGATATTCTTTTACGGTGATCCTAAGGATTGAAATTTTGGCAGAAATTTTGTAATTTTTTGGGGGTTCTGCTAGAATTATCTAAATTATTCCGCAGCTTATTTAGCTTGTTGAAAGTGTTCGTGTTATCTTGTCTTCTTTTTGGGTTTTTTTAATTATCCGTGGAGGAATCATATTGTTATACGTATAATATGACAAACTCTACTGTTTGGAAACTTGTAGTTTGTCCTGCTTGTTATTGTTTCCTTGTTTTTATTAATCCATTATTCAACGAGGGCATGTAAAGTTTACATAATGAACAGAAGGAACAAGATCGGTTTTGGTTTGATTACCATTCACCCTTGAGCAAAAACCTTAGTTACTATTACATATAATGGTTCTTTGTGCTTCATACTTAAAAAAAAAATTTCATACTATTAAAAAAAATTAAAATTAACGGGGTTGGCTTTTTTATGCTTGGGATATGTATTAAAGCTTATGTTAAGTCTCGGGAGAACTTGAAGATGAAGGGGATTGTTATTATATCATAGGTTTCCATCTTGTACATTTATGCAATTGAAGACTGTGGTCTTCATTTTTTTGTTTCAACCATTTTGTTTGCATATGCATATCGTTAAGTTTTTGTGAGGAGTGCAAATTCATTACTCTAGGTTTTTTTCTTCTTTTTTGCTTGTTTTTTTACATTTTTATTTTGCAGATAGAGCCTATCTTGAGTGGAAATCTGCCTCCTGGGTTTGATTCAAGTACATGCCGCAGTGTGTGAGTGTTGTATAGATATTTTCCTTTTTTCCTTTTTTGTTTATTTTATTTTCACATCTAGGTTTCTTTGAACTGACTGAAAAAATTGTTTTCTTGCATGCGTATTTAGTTCTTGCATGCAAGTTTAGTTCATAAATATGTACTGAGTCCTTGTATGTTTTGACACATCTATCGTGTAGGTAGATTACATTTCTCGATCATGCTTTTGAATTGTATGATATAATATTTTAATTCATGGGAAAATGCAGGTATGTTGGAAATATTCACCCACAGGTTACTGAACCCCTTCTTCAAGAAGTTTTCTCTAGTACTGGTCCGCTTGAAGGATGCAAGCTCATAAGAAAAGATAAGGTGGAGTTTATTTTTGCCTGTTTTGTTTGCCTTTCATTTGATGGGGAGGTTAGGACAGATGATAGAACATCTTAGTGCCACCAAAGATTCCATCTGTTTGTTGTGTTAAGCCCTTAGCCCTCACTCGCATTTATTTAGATTTTATTTTAGGGTAAGCTGTAGCTTCATATGATTAAATTCTGATAAAGATTTTGGTAATCTGTATTAGTGATCTATTAGATGTTCCTTGGTGAACTTTCTTCTTACATGTTAGCTCCATTGTCTTCTCTATGCAGTCATCCTATGGATTTGTTGACTACTTTGATCGTAGGTCAGCTGCTTATGCTATTGTGACTCTCAATGGCAGGCATCTGTAAGTATAAATCTTAATAGAATCATGGTTGGCTCTCTTTTTGGGGAATCCTTTGTCTCAATATGCTTCTTATTCAGGTTTGGGCAGCCGATCAAAGTTAATTGGGCATATGCAAGTAGTCAGAGGGAGGATACATCAGGTTTGTATATGCATCTGTTTTCAGGGAGTGATGTGTTACTTTCAAATCTTTAATTTCTTTTGCTATGTTATTTTGGCATGCAGGTCACTTTAATATTTTCGTTGGTGATCTTAGCCCTGAGGTTACCGATGCTACACTGTTTGCGTGCTTTTCTGTTTATTCAAGTTGTTCGTAAGCTCCATTTCCTTGCTTTTTTTCTCCAACAATTCTTGTTTTCCGTTATTCTCTTGATGTCTTTTGGTTTATTGGGATTTTTAAAAACAGACTCACCTGTTTTAACTTTAATATAATTTGACCTGATTTCTATTACAGAGATGCTAGGGTTATGTGGGATCAGAAAACTGGGCGTTCAAGGGGTTTTGGGTTTGTTTCTTTCAGAAGTCAGCAGGTACTAGAATTCTTAAGAATTCCTTTTTGTAATTTTCTTTTTATTTTCCTTCTTGCTGGTTGGGGTCATTACATGATTGTGTCATTTGTTTGTTTTTTGGTTCAGGATGCCCAAAGTGCGATAAATGACTTAAATGGTATGACAGTGTCCATTGTTTATTTCCTTATACGTGTTGCTTAGATTTTTGTTAATTTAGGAGCAGTGCTGGATCTCTTGTAGCTGTTGGTTGGTTAACTCTCTAACTGTTAAGTTGATATCTCAGGAAAATGGCTTGGAAGTAGACAAATTCGGTGTAATTGGGCCGCAAAAGGTGCTACTAACAATGATGACAAGCAGAGTTCTGATTCTAAAAGTGTTGTAGAGCTGACAAATGGAACATTGGGTGAGCTACCCCATTATTGATGAAACAAGTTTTTTATAGTTGTCTATGTAGTTTGTGGAAGTGTATTTCCCTGCCCCCCAAAGATTGTAGGGTTCGGTGGGTGGGCCCCAGTTTGGAAGCTGAGTCAGCAAAGCTGACAAAGTGGAGTTTGGGGTTGTCAAAAAAAAAAAAGTAGTTGGTGGAAGTAAAATTGTTTCTGTCAAGTTGTCAACTATTTTTTCTTCATTGTTTGTATCATTTATTTGGATGGTTGGTGTAGCTCTTGTGATTGTTGTTGAATTGTTGTTAGAAATCTATGGATGATGATGCTTGATATATAATCCTCACTGTCCTCTCTTTTTGCCATATTTGTATTCTCATCATGTTGAGCTTACAATTTTTGTGCTTTTCCCCTGCAGAAGATGGTCAGGAGAAGCCTAATGAAGATGCTCCAGAGAACAATCCTCAGTATACTACAGTTTATGTGGGCAATCTGGCTCCAGAGGCAAGGATTTGTTTGTTTTTTTTAAACTCATACATTAATATGTTTGGTCATTTGTCAATCTTACTGTGTAGCTGGTTCAGTGTTGAAACTGGCAAACAAATCAATTCTATAATGTCATAGGTTAATTGGGTGTAGTGATAAGATCTGTGGGCAATCAGCTCTGGTGAGCCTAGAACTCCTAAGTGGGCATAACAAATAATTGTATAAAATTTGTTAAATTTGCACAAGAAACAAAGAAAAATGTTTTAAATCTTATTTGCTATTAATCTGCAGGTTACTTCAGTTGACCTCCATCGTCATTTCCATTCCCTTGGTGCTGGAACTATTGAAGATGTCCGTGTGCAACGAGATAAAGGATTTGGGTTTGTGAGATACAGTACACATTCTGAAGCCGCTGTAGCTATCCAGTTGGGGAATGCTAGGTTTCTCTGTGGAAAACCAATTAAGGTATGCTATTGGTGAAGATTACAATTTAGTGAAGATTAAAATGTAGTATAATTAACAATTGACTGAAAGGAGAAGCCTTGTTGAAAAACTAATATATACACACACAAGTTTGTTTGTGACATTTATATTTTCCAATGATGATGTTGTCAAATGATCATTGGCTTGATCATCCTATATTTTTCTGTTTTGGTTACAGTGTTCATGGGGTAGCAAGCCTACTCCACCAGGAACAAGCTCTACCCCCCTTCCGCCGCCAGCTGCAGCTCATATGCCAGGTTTCTCGGCCGCTGATCTTGCTGCCTATGAAAGACAAATGGCACTGAGCAAAATGGGTGGTGCACAAGCCCTCATGCTTCCGCAGGGTCAGCATGCTCTGAAGGCAGCCATGGGAATGGGTGCTGGAGCTAGTCAGGCGATATACGACGGCGGCTTCCAGAATGTAGCAACAACCCAGCAACTCATGTACTACCAGTAATGATCAGTCGGAAGACCCCCATTATACCTCAGCACTGAGGAATAAGTACTTGAGAAAACTTGATATGTAACCGTTTTCCAGTTTCCTAATTTATCTTTATTTTTTAGTGTTCCCTTGGTTAGATTGGCGTATCTCTATCACTTATACCTGATCTATGTATGGATACTGTGTTTTTCTTTTTTAACTTCCGGGGGTTTATGATCTGACTCAGATAAAGCATAATCTTATTTGCAGCTTTATGACCTAACGACCGATTATATTTAAAGCTTGTTTTTGGGTCTCAGACATTTTCTAGCAATTTATTTTTGTCCATGGGTTGTTAACCATTTCCATCACCAGTAAAATGGTCCCAATGGACGACAGTGTCTTGAAGATAGTTTCAGGAGCACAAGTTGGTAGGACCACAAGATTTTTAGGATATGGGTGCTCTCTGTAGCTGGATAGTTCATTTTTGGGGGTCACTGTCTAATTTAGGTTAAAGTCTTCAATGGGGTCCCCTGTGTAGAAAGCTTTCAATGCTCTTTTCAATCCATTCCATTATACATTGTACTAAGCACTATTTTGTAGAATCATTCCATTACTGTACTAAGCACTAAGCAGCACATTCGACAAAAAGATTTGTACCCCATGTCCTCTGTTTAGAGATTACCAGATTTTGATCGTCACAAATTCAACAGAGGCTCTGAACACTTTCTTTGTCGAATCACATTGCAATGATGTTTCTGGTCACCCCTTAAAACGTAAACTTTAGAGAAATGTTAAGGACAGTCGTCTACACATGCCAACTCGAATGGATTAGAAATACGTTGACAAGAGGACATCTAAATTGACTTAAGATTAAAGTTCAAACGCCACAACCCGCTGCAAATTACTAGAATGAGATTATTATCTCATGCTATTCTGGGCTAGTATCTAATTTAATTGGCATAAATCTTACATGAAACACTAAATCAGAAGCCGACTCTCCTTTTCAAATGTAACTGAAATCCAAGTATAGAATTGTTCTTTATTCTTCAAAAATGTTCCTCTTGTCATCACACAATACAAAGGTCGATCGATTACAACTTGGTCAAAAATTTTCCTTTTTTTTTCTTACTTTTTTGGTTCATAGGTAAACAAAAAGCTGATAATTCTCATATATATGTATTTAGTGTAAAGCCGCCTATGTGCTGACAGTGCTAAATCACAAGAATCCCAGTTGAAAAGATCTGATCTCTTGAACAAGAAGACCCTGAAACTTCCACAGATCTTAAAGCTTCTGATCTGCACTGTTCTTTGCGCTCATCCATCATCATCTGCGTTGCTCTGCATTCTGTGCTACAAAATGCACTCTCTCCTCTGTAAACCACACAGAAAACATATATTAATCACAAACCCAACATCAAATTCAACAACATGGGTTGAACCAAACATTTACAATGAAACATAAACAAGAAAAAGTAATTGTGGTTTTACCTGTACATGTATATGTCTTTGCCGTGGAGGTTTTTCTTGCACAAATGGCATGAACTGAGAAAATCCGAGGTGGGAAAAACAGAAGCAAGATTGTTATCATTACATGTCTGCAAATCATCCTCTACATGATGGTGCATGGAACTGGTTTTGCAATCACCTCCATCATAGTAAACCCTAGTGAAAGACTTGTTGCGTCTACGCTGAGTCACATAAGTATAATTCTCCAAGCTATCTTCCTCAAACTCCTGGAGACCCCTGGTTGAAAACCCATCACAGTTTTGAGCAGAGCTTACAGGAATTGGCTCTGATTGGTTCAGGTTTTGACCACAAACCGCATACTTAGCCAAAATCTCACGTCCATTATGGCTTGACTTCTCCAAGGCAACAATTATGCCCAACCCAACACCACCAAGATCATAATTCTTCAACCCTCTGGGGCTAGAAGACTGCATCTTGAGGTCCAATGGACTTCTTGGGCTTGTCGTGCCCATGTCGAAGAAAAACCCGGCACGGTTGCCAGAAACTAGCAATTCCGACAGCTTCCCGATCATTGGAAATGGTCTCTTGCCAAACTTCAACATAAAAAATTTTGGGTTACCAAAATTGTTATGAAGCAAAATGAAATTGAAGTGGTTTGGAAATGGTCTCCTTGAGCTATTTTGCACAGAATGTGTGTTTTAGGGTCTTCTATATATGAAGGAGGAGTGGGTAGGACTTAGCCCATGGTTTGGTTTGGAATTATATGGGTGATGATTGTTTTTCAAACACCCATGAAATCATTGAGTTGCTTTACTTTTTTCTTTTTTAAAAAAATTATTATTATAAAACTGATTCCAATAAAGGTCACTTGTCAATAGGCCAAATGTTTTATTGGGGCCACATGCTTAGGCGTGTGGCCCACCATAAGATTCCTTGTGCATCGCCGTTGGACTCGTCGCACGTGTCGACGATCCAAGGCTATTGGGCATGGCAATTATTACTAAACCACTAAAGAGTTGTGTGAGCCCATTGAAAACTGAGGGCCCACTTCTGGCAGTGAAAGTGATGCGGGCCTGGTTTCTTGTTTGCAACACTAAATTACTAGAATACCCTTGCATTGTGATATTCCCATGGATGGACAAAAATACATTTTGTTTTGAGCATTAGCAGTCTTCTATGTTTTATATTCTTAATTTTTAATTGGGCAAGTAAAACGTGTAGTTTTCATTTCATATGTAAATTTCGCGTTCTTTGAGAAAATAAATTAATGCGGATTTTTGCTCACTATTTTAATCCAATGTGTATGTTCACTATCCTTATCAACATTTGACACGTATCCATAAGCATAACCATAGTTATATAAATTAAATTTAAAATTTAATCATGATTATGTCTATGGGTACGTGTCAAGTATTAAGAAGAGTGTTGGTGCGCATACACATTCAGTTAAAATGGTGAGCAAAAATATTTCCAAAAAATTATGCTTAAACATGTTAGAAAAAGAAATCTTAAAGAAAAAATTAATTCATTGTATCACAATTTAGTTAAATGGAGAATTAACTGATTGATATCTAGAATGTAAAAGAAATTATCACCATTTCATAGGCTTATTATCTAGTATGTATTTTTACGAAAAAAAAATACCGTAACTTTTAGTATTATATTAATTATGATCTTAGTTATTACCGTCTCTAAGATATTTTAATAAAATAAATTATAATTTTGTCTTCAAATGTGTGCCAAGCTCCTATGGTTGGGATTCTGAAAATAGGTTAAGCTAATATTTTGAAATTTTTAAGAGATTTAAAAAAAAAATTAAAAAATTATGCGGTGAAATTATTTTATTTATATTTTGGGTAATAAAGTAGGTTTGGGAAACACCAATTGAATTGTACTAGAAGAAAGGGAAAGGCTTACTATTATATTAAGTTATTAACTAAGGAATAAAATATTGATGGTATCGGAAATATCGGTAGTCTAAAAATATGAAAATTTCGATAAAAATATCGGGATATTATCGATATTTCGGTACATGTCGTCAATATTATCAATATTTTGGTCCATGGAGATCTAAAATATCAATAGTATCGAAAATATCGGTAGTCTAAAAATACGGAAATTTCGATGAAAATATCATAATATTATGGATATTTTGTTCTATAGGACAATAAACAATACTGGTGTGCGTAATTGTATTGAATGTCAGGCCCAATTTGGGGATTTAACATTAGAGTCGCTATCGTCATAAGCAGAGAAAGCTCCAAAAACATCAATAAACCAGAAGGGGCCAGAAACCATAAGTGACGGTCTGTGATTAGACGGCTCTGGTGGAGCCACGTAAAGCTGAAGTTGTGTAGTATTGCCTGTAGGCGGAGTAAAACCGCAGTCGCCGGTCACAAAATTGACAATGACCTCAGAGAATCATTTTTGCATGAGAGGCCGTCAAGATGTTGATAACCTTCAATTATTAATTACAATCCAAACCAATAAATTAAAAATTAAAAAATTAATACACGCGATAGTCTAAGGATATGTTCGGAAGAACTTTTGGAATGACTAAAAACAATTTATTTCACAATCAAAGCGCTTCTAATTGCATTTGGCAAAGCAAGTTATAAGTGTTTATGAGTCATAAAAGTGTTTTTTGAAGAAGTACCTATGCTATGCTTCTTTAGAAAGCACTTGAATTTTTAATAAAAATTTCAACATTCTTTTAATAAAAGTGCTTATGATGAAAAATGCTTCCTATAAAAGCATTCCCAACAAACCCTAAATTACTCTAATTTGAGAATCGAACTTCCGTGTAAAGGGACATAAACACTCCCCCAACCAACGTCTGCAACTTCAATTGTTGGTGTGAGATGCAAGATGTTGACCGCCACCAATTTATATTTTAGTTTTACTTTCACCTTAATGTTTGAAAGCGATCTAAACATTGTCTTTGTATGGACTTTGTAGCTACTCTATTCTTGTATGGACAAATTGATCAACATCATCACCTCTCTTAACTGACCTAAAGTGTATGGATCACATCAGAGCAGGGCCAAGGCCCATTTTGATGAATGATTATTGGGCCGGGCTGATACGCCCCAAGTGCAAGACTGCTGATAATCTATGTTTTTCCTAAATAATGATTTCCAATTTATGCTTGATATAACAAACTAGAAACAGTTTAATGTTATAATTACATGTTCCAAAAACTAAAAAATTCGAGACGAAATTGATGTACGGGTTAATGTGAAGGACGATCCATGTTCGAGAAAAAATGGAGGAAATCTCATGGACGTTTTGCGATAAAAACCATATTGCTTAATATAAAATAAAGTGATTAAGAATTTTATAAGGTAGACCTTCGTATATTGGTGTTCACATCACAAAGGTTTCCTTTTATTATTTAATTTAACGTTCGCATGTATTCTGGGTTTGTACCTTGTACTAGTGTTATAGTTCTATAAGACTTCATAGCTTTTTTGGTAGTTCTTGTTGGAACCAGCATGGACTGTTTGATGGACACAATTTAATTGCTGTTTCCTTAAAAGTATTCATGTATCTTTTTTATTGTGATAAAGATGAGTTATGCAACGAATTAAACACATATATAACAGATAACTCTGAGTTTTGATATATAATCATACTTAGTATAGATTTTGGATAACTTATCCGGTTTTGATAAAGAATCACACTTGGTATAGCTTTTGGATAACACAAACTTTATGATTATCCAAATTTGTTAAACCAGTCATTAATTCAATTCAATCCTTCTGATAAGAATAAAAGTTTGATTAGGATACTTGTTGGTCTCACTAATGCATATAAATAGAGGACACTTCTCTGATCATTCTCATATTGTGTTTTTCTTTGTTAGTTCAACAATGGCGATCTCCAAGTTTGCATTTTGTTTTTGTTTATCGATAGCTTTGCTTAGCTTGTACGCTAATGCCACCGATGTTTCACACGATGGAAGAGCCATCACCATTGATGGTAAACGAAGACTTTTGCTATCCGGTTCAATTCACTATCCTCGAAGCACACCAGGGGTAAATTTTCTTCTTAGTAAAATCCGATTCAGTGTTTCTAATGTGTTTTTCTGTAATCAAATTAACTCATTGATATGTTGTGCATATGCAGATGTGGCCAGACTTGATTAGGAAGTCAAAGGAGGGTGGACTAGATGCCATTGAGACTTATGTCTTTTGGAATGTGCATGAACCAGTTCGTCGCCAGTATGATTTTACTGGTAATCTTGACCTTGTCAGGTTTCTCAAAACCGTTCAAGACGAAGGGCTTTATGCTGTTCTTCGTATCGGTCCATACGTTTGTGCTGAATGGAACTATGGGTACATGTTCTGTCAAAATTTTCTGTTTCATATTCTTTTACACTAGTTTTTGTCCCAAACACAATCTGATTGTTGGCATCTCATCAACAGAGGACTTCCTGTTTGGCTGCATAATCTGCCCGGATGTGAGATTCGAACTGCTAATGATGTTTACATGGTAATTTCAATGACTTCCATTTTATGTCACCTAAATTCTAATATTATGCTAACAAAACAAGTCAAAACCTTTAAACCTTGTTTGTTCTTTTTTGCAGAGTGAGATGAAGAATTTTACCACCTTGATTGTTGATATGATGAAAAAGGAGAAACTTTTTGCATCCCAAGGTGGCCCAATTATTATTGCTCAGGTATATGCATATACATACAATTGTTTTGGATTTATTCATAAATTATACAGAAATATATATTTATTGTGATAACTTAAATTTGTTATTATTTTTTTAGATTGAGAATGAATATGGCAATGTGCAATCATACTATGGAGATGCTGGCAAAGCATATATGAACTGGTGTTCAAATTTTGCCCAATCTCTTGACGTTGGAGTTCCATGGATTATGTGCCAACAAAGTGATGCTCCCCAACCAATGGTAAAATTTCCTCCCTCTATTTTTTTCTTCTAAATTATTTATATTAATTTGGGTATGTATGATTAAATTTTATATTCAATTATTTATTATCAGATAAACACATGCAATGGCTGGTACTGTGATAATTTCAAACCAAATAATGACAACAGCCCTAAAATGTGGACTGAGAATTGGACTGGCTGGTAAGTTCTTGAATCTTACATGATTTTTTTTTATTTTTTTATAAAATTATTTATTGATTCTTTTGGTAAAGTTTTCCTAAATTGATATAATGCATAAATCAGGTTCAAGAGCTGGGGTGGTAAAGACCCACTTAGGACTGCTGAGGATCTTGCCTTCTCTGTTGCAAGATTCTTCCAGACTGGAGGAACTTTCCAGAACTATTACATGGTTGGTACATTGATTATTTTAAGATTTTTCATTAGGATATATATTGTTTTCTTCTAACTGTCATGTATCTCCGTGTTTGTGTCTTTCCTTAGTATCATGGTGGAACAAACTTTGGTCGAACAGCAGCTGCATACATTACCACAACTTATGATTATGATGCTCCTCTTGATGAATATGGTAAGCGAATCGTTGAATTCAAGTTCTGTACTGTTCTTATAGTCCTGGCTTTATGATTTCTTACATATTTTTTGGTCCTTTTATAGGTAACTTGAACCAACCTAAATGGGGGCATTTGAAGCAACTTCATGAGATTCTGAAATCCATGGAGTATACTCTCACCCATGGCAATATTACCACCATCGATTTTGGAAACTCTGTTTCAGTAAGTTTATGATTTTGGATTGATTTACTAATTGATGTTTTATAGACTTTTAAATTGGCACAGTTGACTCATTTTTTTGTATAAATATTTATGTGTTTTAGGCCACTATGTATGCAACAAATGATTCAGCAAGCTGCTTTTTTGGCAATGCAAATTCCACCACTGATCATACAATCACTTTCCAAGGAAACAAATACACCATTCCTGCTTGGTCTGTTAGCATTCTTCCTGATTGCAAAACTGAAGGATATAACACTGCAAAGGTATGCACTAATTATTTCTCAATATTGCTTCATATATATATATATATATATATATATATATATATATATATATATATATTATTTTGTTAATTTGTCTTTTACCCTCTGTTTAGGTGAACACCCAAACATCAGTTAAGGTGAAAATGGTGAACAAGGCTGAGGATGAACCTGAATCTCTTGGCTGGCTGTGGAGGCCTGAAAGCATTGATGACACAAGACTTCAAGGAAAGGGAGAAGTTACTGCAAATAAACTCATGGATCAGAAGGATGTTGCAGCTGATGCTAGTGATTATCTTTGGTACATGACAAGGTACTATTAAATGTTTTAATTCTTTTTGTATCTTTTTTTTTCCATTCCATGTGTATATATATAGTAAGTTTTTATACTTATAATTTATTTAACTTGGATTTTGAGCAGTGTTCATCTCAACAAAGACGATCCAATCTGGAATGGGAACATGACTCTAAAGGTCAATGCCACTGGTTTTATCCTTCATGCATATGCTAATGGAGAATATCTTGGTAAGATAGTGGAATCTGAGATTTGTTTATTTATCTTAACTATTTACTTAAAGCTTTGTTTGCTAACCTGTTAATTTTTATTTTTCTAACCTCGGTTAATATAGGTTCTGAATGGGCTAAATACAATGACTACAATTATGTTTTTGAGAAAAATGTCAAGTTAAACCCGGGAAAGAACGTGATTTCCTTGCTGAGTGCCACCGTTGGATTTCCGGTTCGTATTAGTTAACTGCATTGTTGTTTTAAGATCAATTAGGTGGTTGTGATTAGTTATATCAGTTTTAATTAATTTTAAAATTGTGGATTATGACCAGAACTATGGAGGTGGATTTGATGTGATAAATACTGGAGTTCCTGGTCCTGTTGTTTTGGTGGGACAAAATGGTGATGAAATGGTGATCAAGGATTTATCAGCACACAAATGGTCATACGAGGTTGGGCTACATGGCTTGAAGAACCAGCTCTTTAGCACCGATTCTCGTTACGCTGCTAAATGGTCAGCCGAAAACCTACCAATTAACAGGATGATGACATGGTACAAGGTAAGTAAACCCAAATGTTATAAACATTAAGCTTGTTTTAATTACCCAATAACACTCTAAGCAATATAATAATATTTGGTTATGTTTGCTTTGTTTCAGACAACTTTCAAAGCTCCTCTGGGAACTGATCCAGTTGTTGTGGACCTGCAAGGGTTAGGCAAGGGCCATGCTTGGGTCAATGGCAATAGCCTTGGGAGATATTGGCCAAGCTATTTGGCTGAGGAAGATGGTTGTAGCCTTGAAGCTTGTGACTACCGTGGCACATACGATAACAACAAGTGTGTCTTCAATTGTGGCAAACCTACTCAGAGATGGTAATTACCAACATTTTGTTTTGGCTGCTCATCAAATGTTTTTGCTCGTTTATCTCAAAACACGATTTTAATTATATGTTTATTATGTTTAAGGTATCACGTTCCGCGATCGTTTATGCAAGATGGGGAGAACACTCTGGTTTTGTTTGAGGAATTTGGTGGCAACCCATCTCTTGTGAATTTCCAAACCGTCACAACTGGAACAGTGTGTGCAAATGCCTATGAGAAGCACACATTGGAATTGGAATGCCAAGGTCGTCCGATTTCAGCAATCAAGTTTGCTAGCTTTGGCAACCCGCAAGGCAGATGTGGATCATTTGAGAAAGGAAGCTGTGATGCCAAGAATGTATTGTCTGTCATTCAAAATGTAAGTATTATTTTTCTTCCCCAATTATTTGTTGTAAAATTCAAGTTGCATTTCCTTCTTAATTATGTAAATAAATATTTAACCCTTTTTTTTAATTGTGATTTTATAGGAATGTGTGGGCAAGGAGAAGTGCTCGATCGATGTTTCAGAGAGCAAACTTGGATCAACAAAGTGCGGTGCTTCTGTGAAGAGGCTGGCTGTGGAAGCTGTTTGCTAGGGTTGTAGGGTTTTTCTTTTTAGATTAGAAAAGTTAGGTTTTATCTTAATTATTGTATTATTATGAGGTCAATTTGGTAGTAGCCAAAGCTTTAACTAGGGGTAGATTAGGTTGGTTGCTATCAATTTCTAGTTAGTGTCAAAGGCACTATAACCTTTTTTATCTATCAATAAATTTAGTTTTCTTAATTATATTCTTAGTTTCCTTAATGTTCATTACTTCTATTCAGTTGTGCATTTGAATTCAAACACATCATATAATAGAAGTTGGTTCCATGATAAAATTATAGAAAATTAAGTTATTATAAACAATTTCACGCGTATTATAATTTTCTTATCCAGTATGAAGTAAGTCTTTGTAATGTGAAGTAAGTCTTGGTATACTATCTTATTGCTGAAACTAACTATTTGGAAATCAACAAATCCTCTGTTTTTATCTTTTCCTTCTTGTGAAATAACTGAGACGAATTAATACACTAGCTAGCTAGGTTTAGAAAAAGGACTAGTAGGATTAGGACAATAAGCATGCACGTGGTAATTGATAGGTGGCCCCCTTCCATTCACTTGCTGTGTGGGACCCTCTGGATTTGGATTGAGATATACAGAATCATGCTTGTTTAACACGTGAGTGAATTATTCTATTCCAATATTATTATTATTATTATGTCCAAAGTTTTCTTATAGATAATGGAGAGTTGTTCGTTCTATATTTTCTGTGGTTGTTCTTCGTTCTTCAAGGGAAAAAAAAAACCTTAAATGAATAAAATTTCCACTCTATTAAGCACTGAATAAATACATTTAGTTTCAAAAACCTATACGAGTCCAATTGTGTTATTGCATGAACAAATGAACAACGAATGCAATCTAGGATGGCCTCCGCAAAAATTGGTTCATCCATAATCGGGTTACGTAATCAAGCTCCGGGAAACTAAAACTTTCCGGAGCTCCAACCCGTATGAAAAAAATTAAAAATTATAATTTTTATCTCAATTAGACTGTGTATGTGTACGTCTTTGGAAATTCCAATTTTAGAAATTCCATAGGAAAGACCCCTGAGCCGGTATAAAGCCGTCCAAGTTCTCTTCCGCGTAGTAATCAACGGCTGCCGTTGGCTCTGGCGTTGCTGGACTGAAAAACTGTCCGTTCAGCTCATCAAAACCCGGAAACAACCCGTATTCCGTGGCGTAATTACCCGACCCGAATGTCCTAAAAAGATCCGAAAACGAATCGTTTTGAGTCACTTGAAAATTACTGTCCATCAGGACGGTTCCACTCCCCTCTGACACAGACGGGGACGGAGACTGAGACTGAGACTCCGTCTGCAACTCCGACATCGAATGATCCGATTGGTGCTGGGTTGTCGGAGGCTCCGAATTCGCGAACCTCGCCGCCTCGGCCTGGATCTCGACCGGGCTGAGCGTCCGACCGCCCGAAATATCGGGCGGGTTGTCGGGGAAATTAAACTTGGCGGTGCGGCCGCGCAGGCAGAAAAGCGCGGCGTCGAAAGCGCGAGCAGCCTTCTCTGCGGAGTCGTAGGAGCCGAGCCAGATTCGTTCGCGGCTGTTGGGAAGGCGGATTTCGGATACCCATTTGCCCCACTTGCGCTTCCGTACTCCCTTGTACTTGAAGTCGTTTCGCTCCGAGGGCTTCCCGATGGTCTGCTGCTGCTTCACCATGGACGACGAAGAAGACGACGCCGTTTCGTAGTAGTAGAAAATGGATTTGACTTTGAGTTGTGTTGAGTGATGTTTTGTTGTGGGTTTTGTTATAAGTTATAACTTGTATGCATCTGAGAATGGAATTTGCGGCTCTGCGATATATATATGTGGGTTTTGGGGTGGGGCTTGGCCCCTGGGAAGCCAAGGGGTTTTTTTGACTGATGACTGTGGAAGGTCAACACTTAGAGGCGCGTATGCAGGGTTGCTGCAATCGTCAAAGGTGGACACGTGGCTACTTCAGAGAGTGGTGTTAGGACAGATTACGCGGGGGAACACTAATATGGGATTCGAGCACGTGTGTTGTTCATTCCTCATGCTCCCTTTGTTTGAAAAATAAATAAATTTATAAACAAGGGAAGAGTAACGCCCCAAGTTGAATCTTATACTTATAATAATGTGTTTAGAATAAAACCCAAGTGGATATCTATTTTTAAATCTTTTATGTTACATCTAGAGTTCAAGATTCATCTTGGATCACAAATTTTTAGTTCAAAGTCACAATTGGTTCATGGGTTTTTGTCTTAGTTTTCAAATACGAAACTTGATTATTGAGTCTCAAATTCTATTCTAATTTTGGGTATGGAACTTAAGGTTCAAAATCCTAAATGTTAAGCTTAAATTTGAGGTTCAAGGACCTATGTTGCGGGTCTAGTGCTTGAATTTTTGTTTATAGATTCAATGTTTGAGATTTCAAGTCCTAAGTTCATATTTTAGATTTAGATGTAAATTATAAGTTGAATGTCAAAGGCCTAAAAATGAGAACTTTAATTCATAGAATAGAACCAAGTCAATTGCATAAATGAAATATGAATAATCCTAAACTTTAATTTGAGAACTCTCATTTCATTGTATAGATGCTCATTCTCAAATTTATGTGTGAGTCAACCAAAGGGATATTCATTCAGTGGGAATGATCAATGATGTGATATATTCCTCCGAACCAAACATTCACTAAGTACCTCATTTCATTGCGAATGAATCACCAATCATATATTGACATGACAAATGATAAATTTGTTAGTCCAAACTTTTATAGGCTCTAAAAGGGTAAAAAAAACTTACATGTAATGGAGATAACATTGTTTTGTTATCTCCAATCAACAACACAATGAAACATGAAAAACTTATCATACGTATCATTGCGTTATTGATAGAGAATAGCAAAAAGTGTTATTCCCGTTACATGAGAGTTTCTCCTGACATCTCCTGAAAAGAATGAGAAGATTGAAAAGGGCAAAAGTAAGACACTATTAATTAATGAATTGAAATGCAAAGTAAAAAAGTCTAAAACCGTGACCTCCCCACCACCACCACCAGCTAGTAAACCTGGGTCAAGTGGGTCAACCCATCCCCATCAAACTCGCAAGTCGACATAGATATAGATGCGTCATCTCAAACATAAGCACGAAATATTATTAGTAGTACATGATCAACGAAAAGAAAAAAAAAACAAGAAAGAAATATATATTCAACAACGCGTAGATACTCTAGTAAGTTTGCCTTACGTAATGCAATATGACCTAACTAATATTGCGTCATCCAGATCCAGATCCAGATCCACACCCATGCCATGCCTGTCCTCTTCCTTCTTCGATGCTTCATATGTTATACATCGAGATGTTCACGTTGTTTCTTTCTGCATTTGGAAATGGCTCAAGTCTAGTGCTTATAATCTGGCCAAATTATCAATCAAAGAAGAAAACAGTCAACTTTGACCAAAGTGCCTTTTGATGTGATTATAACACCATCTCACTAGTTAAGCTTAGCCGCCCACATGAAAATTAATCTCTCAAGGGCCTACAACTTAAAGTATGTGGTTAAGAGCATTTATAACTATGCTTATTATTTTATAGTTAAAATTTAGCTATAAATACTAGAAAATAATTTTAGGAGATCCTTATAAAATTTCAACTCCAACCATACTCTCTAGAGGTCTCCCTATTTTAGGACTTGGATAGGGAGCATGGTTGAAGGTGAGTTTTCTCACTTTCTCCATAAATTTTATCTAAGGAGGTGATTTAGAGAGTTCATTGTGGATGCTCTAAATCTTAAGCTCAAATTTGAGGTGCAAGGACCTAGGTTACATGTCTAGTGCTTGGGTTTTTGTTCATTGGTTCTATGTTTGAGATCCCAAATTCAGGATTTTATATTTAGATTCTAAATCGAATGTCAAATACTTAAAGTTTGAACTTGAACTCTATTCCCAGTCAATTGCATAGATGAAATGGGTATTCGTAACTTTTAATTTGGAAACGCTCATTTTATTGTATAGATACTCTCTTTTTAATGTTGGAAGAGATCTCAAATTAAAATCCCCTAAAAAAAATAATGAATACTTTTTGTAAGGAGAACAAAGGGCTATTCATTCCATAGGAATGAATGACTTTACTAATCCGTAATCCAAATTAAAATAATGAGTTGAATTCATATTATGGATACTTCTGTGTTTATTTCATATAGAGGAATAAAAATGCGGTGGGACCGCACAAAATCATGAATTCAACTCATGATTTTGGAGGAATTGACTCTTGGGTGAGATGCGGTATTCTAAGAGCATTTCCACCTATTTGCCATGGCAAAATGCAAGGAGGCTGTTACTGTTCACATGAATTGTTTCTACCTTGGCAATTTTTTTCTTGGTTTTCCACCCATTGTCATAGCAACCTAAGGACAAACACTATTCACATGAGATATGAGGATAGGAATTTGTATATAATTTTGGTGTGGGAAGTGAAGAATATGGCTAGGTATTTATTAAAAAAATTCTGAAATTTTTGGTTTTTTTGTTATTTAAATTGGTTGATGACATCATAATGACGTCAACATTAGGTCAGCTTGCCAAGATAGCAGCATAGGCAAGTCTTGCCTTTGGGCTTGCCTAGGTTGGTGAAGTCCAGCTTTTGCCTTGACAAGACTTGGGCGCTAGAAACACATTTGGGGGCCGAGGCCTCAAGGCCCCTCAGTGGAAATGCTTTAATTCCTTGAGAACTGACCCATTATGAATCCATCTTTTTAACCCATTATATCATCACACAAATTTTAAAATTCCTAATTTGTTATCTACTCTAACCCAACAACGAGGAAAATTTTAGTAATCAATTTGGTTTAATTCAAATCCAATTCATGTGAATTTAGTAAACAACTTATAAGGAATCAATAATACTCCTATCCCAATTCCATATAATTTAGTAAACAACTCCAATAGAAATCCGAATAACTCTCCTCAATCCAACTCCTACCTCATCCAATTAGTGGTTAGTAACACATGCCATAAAAGTATCTCATTTCATTGTGAATGAATCACCAATCATATATGACATGAAATCCTTGACCCCAAAAAACAAACATTGACTTGAAATTGGTAATAGTAAATCCCTAGCAAAACTGCTGTAAATTAAACAAGTCCACTTGGTCAAGTCATCCTTATCCATCCCCATCAAAAGGTAGTAAGTACAAATATAGAAGCGTCATCTCAAACATAAGCAACCCTATTTATATAATCAAAAGATTCAAAATCAAAATCAAAATGAATCATGTTCAACAACGCGTACACATGCTCACGCAATGCAGTATGATATTGACGACCTAACCAAGATTGCGTCATCCATACGTCCCACATACAATCAGATTTTGCCCTCTTGCTTCTTCGATGGTTAGTAAGTAACTTCCTACGTCCAGAGAACGTTTCTATATTAAGGATGTTTATGTTTTTTTTCCATATTCCGATGGTCAGAATATTTTATATTTTAAGTTATTCCTTAAAAAAAACAATTTGTTAAGTAAAAATGAGACGAAAATGCGGATATTCAAATAGCTAAGTTCTAATTTAGCTGGTTTTTTTCGTATAGATAGTCATTGAAAGATAACCTAAAAACTAGACGGTTCCGATCAACATTGATTTGGCTATTACCCCTCTTACACATTTTCTGTATTTACAATGTGACCAAATTACCAGTTAAATTATGAAGAAATTATAACCATAGCCAGCTAGAATGAATTAATGATCATCTGAGTGACTAGTTAACCTTGGCCGCCCATCTGGAAATTGATATATACACGTGCACTATTTTCACATTCCTCTGAGAATTTAACACAAGTAGCAGATGGCCCAAAGCAGAAGCAGAAGCAGAAGCTGGACCCATTTGGAGTTTTTGAACCACTCGATCAGGCCCATGTTTCCAGAATCCTTTAGGTTGTATGATCGGGCGGGTACCCATGACCCACCCAAATTAAAGAGGTGCGGTAAATGCACCCAAAAAAAAAAAAAAAAAGGAGTTCTAGAAGAGTCGTTTTATCATCTGATAAAACCCAAGCCTGCAAGTGCAAAGTTTAGGGTTTTATCTTCTTCACTGAACTAAGCCACTGAGGTTTCCTCCTCATCTTCTTCCTATTCTCTCTTTCTCTCTCTTCTGCTTCAAATTCAAGAGGTTATTAGCTTTCCCTTCTTCGTTTCAAACTTGTATAGCTGCGTTTTATTCATTTGGGCAATTTTAATTTTTTCAATTGATATTCTTTTTCCTTCATTTCTATGCTGAATTGTTTCATGTGGGTGATATGCAGAAATGGCCACATCTCAGCTGACAGCGTCGTCAATCTCGGCGAGGAACTTGGCGTCATTTGAAGGCCTCAGACCTTCAAACCTCAAGTTTGGGTCTCCAGTAGGAGTCTCACTTGTAAGCCACAGGTCCTTCCGTGGTCTTGTCGTCAAGGCTGCCACTACGGTCGCTCCCAAGGTTGTTATGTTTGCTTCTTCTTCGTTTTTGTATTGCTTCTTGTTCCCAATCTGACTGTGGTTCATTTCTTTGTTTCTTTTTTGTGGGTAAAATTTGGTTGCTTTGGGCAATTTTGCTAATTGTATGTCTAATTTTGTGATGATAATGATTTGAAAAACGAGTATCCGTACATGATTTGAATTTTTATTCTCTACCCATTTCATCATTTCCAGAGAGAGAATTGATGCCATTTGTAGTGAAGGGCTTTGTATTCTCTACTTATACATGTGTTGAAACTATTGATGATCGTTGGGTTATTGTTAGCTCGGCAATTTGTTATATTCAGGGTTTTTACTATTTGTGGTAGGTTTACCTGTTTAAGTTTCGAGTTATGTTTGCCCATCTCTCTAAAAGAACGTTTTTTTTAAAAAAAAAAAAGTATGGAAGTCGTGTTTGTTTCTCTGGATTTGTTATAAAATTAGCTCCGTTATTGAATTTGTTGTGTCAGTGTTATATGTGGTTGATCTGATGTTCGTTGGTTCTGATCCATTTCTGCAGTACACTTCGATTAAGCCTTTAGGTGACAGAGTGCTTGTGAAGATCAAAAACGTGGAAGAGAAAACTGGTGGTGGAATCTTACTCCCAACCAGTGCTCAGACAAAGCCTCAAGGAGGTGAGGTGGTTGCTGTTGGAGAGGGTAAAACAATTGGGAAGACCAAAGTGGGCATCAGTGTTCAGGTGCTTGATGATTGTACACGTCGTTATCGTCGTTAGCTATGAGTTTACTGAATGTTTTCCATTTCATTATAGCCCAAGTTTCCTGTTTACCGAATGCTTTCCATTTTATAGACTGGTGCTGAAGTTGTCTACTCCAAGTATGCTGGGACAGAGGTAGAGTTCAATGGTTCTAAGCATCTTATACTAAAGGATGATGACATAGTTGGTATTCTTGAAACCGAAGATGTGAAGGATCTCAAGCCTCTGAATGATAGAGTCTTAATCAAGGTTTGTCGCACATTCAAACTATTTAACTCGTGTATAATTGTTTCAGTAGTCAGTTGTTGAAGTAAAGCATAAATTTGATTAATATTCAGGAAGACATACAGTTAATACCTGGTTTGGCTTTTATTCACAGTTGATTCTCTTCCTCTCTCTCTATAGTGAAAGTGGTCGGCACTATAGTACATACTCTTATATATATCCAGCATTTTGCCACCAATTGTCAATTTATCACCTTTTCTTCCACATGTTTGAACCAAAGTTCATGATCTTCTGGTCCCTATGTTCAACCAATGCAGGTTGCTGAGGTTGAGGAAAAGACTCCTGGAGGCTTGTTGCTGACAGAGGCAAGCAAGGAGAAACCTTCCATTGGCACGGTAAGGGTAGTAAGTTATGAATTTTTCCATCTTAGCCAAGGCATTGCGGCTATTGTGGATAAGGTTGTGGATTTGTGAGATAGTGTAGCTTATGTTCTGCTTACGATGTAACAGGTGATTGCTGTTGGACCCGGTACTCTTGATGAGGAAGGAAACAGGAAACAATTATCCATTTCCGAGGGGAGCACAGTTTTGTACTCCAAGTATGCAGGAAATGACTTCAAGGGCAAAGATGGTTCCGAGTACATAGCTTTAAGAGCTTCGGATGTCATTGCTATACTTTCTTAGTTGTCCAATTAGATGAGCTCAATCTGTAATTTTGAAATATCCGGCAGAGTTTCTTCAAGACATTTCTGATTACTTAGTTTCAAGGGCGTCAAATGTCTTTTCTGTACTTTTCAATGTAATAACACTTGGAATATAATGATTGCAGTTGAAATAATTTCGTTACCAAGTCTATTTTCAAGTATCCTCGGATGAAGAAGCAATTTATGATAAATGAATCCTTGTGTGGATTGGTGGTGGAAAATCACAGGGATATTGGTGCTCATACAATCCAATGAATCCTTATGTGAATCAAGTGCCATTTATACACTAGTAATCAATAGCTGCAATGGTTAGAAATGGCACAAAACTTGGTGCCATAAGTCATAACTATACTCGCATTATCGCATATTCCGTCCCTTGATTGTTCTCTACCGAAGCCTTTACAAATGAGTCAGAAATAGAATGTCAAATTGGTCTCAAAAGACGAAACGGTCATATTGTACATAATTCAACCCCGCCACATTGCACCAAAAATATGTGATTGAGCTCAATTCGCCAAACTGGTGGAACCCATCACTGTCGAGGAACAATCACATCCCTCCATGAATTGAGACTTCATTTTTGATTGCTGTGATCTCACAAGAAGGATTTTGTTCACATCAATTACAGCTTAGAGTTCCCAACCAGATGAGAATTCATCTATCAAAGACTTGATAATTTGATTGTTGGAACTTTACCGATTAAATGAGGCTGCAGAGTTGTCATCATACGGCGCTCTCCATGCATTTCCACTGTCACTTCCACTACAGGCTTGATTGGTGACGGGAACATTGCCCAGGTCTCCATCCAAGCTCATCTGCTGTACTTCAACGGATGACAGTATCTTTATACTCTGGACACAGCCTACAAACTCCCTGAAAGCAATTTAAGAATGAAAGCATGAGGAAAAACCAATTAGAAGGGAAAAATAGAAGACTAATTTAGTTTTACAAGGTTCTTTGACTTACTCCCATGGATCATCACCAACAAGAAGTATGTCATTTTCATGATCCACATAAACTAGTTTCCAGTCAGTCCTATGTGGATCTTCTAGTTGCCCTTCAATCCCAAACATGCGGGCTAGATCGTGCCTGAGCTCATCATAACCTTTATAACGGGTGACATCAATGCATCTTCCCACAGATCCACGCTTTTGAACCTTTAAAATGTTTGAATTGGTATTAGGCAAAGGTATTTTCATGAAGATAATAGAACATTACGACATCTTGACCTTAACCACACAGTTATTATGGTGAAAACAAAACTAGTTGCAGACAAGTTGGTTCACAAATTCCATGACAAAATATGTACCTCGCTTCAAAAGCAGTAAAGCAAAGATAAATCAGTAGAGTGACAAACCTTTGTATATGTTCTCATGCGTTGAGCCTGGTTTCCCCACAATCCATTGTTTAAAACTCCAGCTTCATTTATGGCAACATCACTTGAGCACCCAGGCTTGAAAGTTAAGTTTGCTGCCCCAAATGACTGAGAGCTGATTGCAGCAGTAGATAACTCTGTCTCAATATCTCTTGGTGTTCCACCATAATTAGACAGTAAGTTCTGGAGGTCTTTTTGAGAGTCATATCCCCTTGACAACAAAGTGTCAGGTGCCAATCCCTCAATATTAGCTGAGAAAGGAAGAATGTTCCGAGGATGTGATTGAACATCACTATCCAAACAAAATGTGGGGAGTGCGTAGTTCTGCTGGATTGTGCTAGCATCCAGACAATACGATGTTCCAGATGATGAAGCTTCCAACTGATCAGTAATTGTACCTTTATATTTTATCTGGTCCGGTCCCTTTGAGCTGGGAAGCTCATGTTTAATTCGAATATCAGACTTGCTTTGAAGCTCCTGAACCAAATTACTAGCAGGTTCTGCCACTGAATCCCCCAACAACATGGCTGTTCCTTGCTGATTCCTGTTCAAGAAGTTTGATGGGGACATCTGGCAGTTATTAGTAGAAGGGGAGGTTGAACATGATGGACCGTCTCCTTCTGTAAGACCGGAATGGCTTCTGATTGCTGTAAGTGGCTTGTGCTGGCTCTGGGGTTGGACTGAAGATATATGTTGTGACTGCATCAGTGATGGAGTTGAGAAGTTGTTGTTGAGAAGTTTGTCTGCTGAGAAGCTGTTTCCACTTAGCTGTTGTTGATGATGCTGAGACAGAGGCAACTGTTGTAACTGCTGGTTTTGTTGATGGGCTAGCTGCTGCTGTAACAGTTGGGGTTGCAAAAGTGGGCTTGATGGGGAGAGTAACTGTTGCTGCTGCTGCTGTTGCTGTAATTTCTGTAGCAGCTGTAATTGGAGTTGTTGCTCTGAGATGCCCTGTTGTGACGATTGCTGCACTTGTGGTTGCTGCTGCACTTTCTGCGACATGCTCTGGTTCAACAATTGCAGTGAGGACTGTTGCAACTGTGCTGACTGCTGCTGCCTTTGTAAGAGGCTTGGTTGTGGTTCCAGTTGCTGCTGCTGGAGCTGTGAGTCTTGTGATCCTGTTGTGAACTGAAATGAATTCTTACTAGAAGAGTGGACAGTTTGCTGGGATTGGGTATTCCCTGTTTGCAATTGCTGCTGTTGAAGCTGGGAGAACATAACTGGTTGGTGTGAATTTTGGCCTGGGATCTGATTAGGAGCAACAACACCATTATTCACAACAGTTGGTTGTAATTGTTGTTGTTGTTGCTGCTGTTGCCGTTGTGGTTGTTGTTGTGGTTGATGTTGTGGCTGCTGTTGATGTTGTGGCTGCTGTTGATGTAGCTGCTGATGCTGCTGCAGCTGTTGAGACTCTTGCTGTTGTTGCTGCTCCCGCTGCTGCTGCTGCTGATGGGAGTAATTCTGGAGCTGTTGGCTCGTAGGAGTCTGCAATAATTGTTGCAGCTGCTGCTGTTGGGCGTGATTTTGCTGCTGTTGGTTCATAGGAGAGTGCAATAATTGCTGCAGCTGCTGCTGTTGGGGATGACTTTGCTGCTGTTGGTTCATAGGACTATGCAATAATTGCTGGAGCTGCTGCTGCTGTTGGGGCCATGTCACAGTTGGCTGTTGCACTTGACTTACTTGGTTTTGTGGAGCTGATTTATTTAACTGGACACCTGGCGCAGACAGAACTGGAGCTTGAAAACTCAATAACTTGGATGGATCATCAGTACTAAGGTTATTTTGCAGGCCGGTTGGAGGGACCATGGATGGGAAATATCCAGACTGAGCAGCTGAAAACTGATTATTTTGTTGCATGTTCATCCACTGCACCAAACTTAAACCAGGGAAAATCGAGTTTGGAGCACTCTTCATGCCAAAGTCATCTCCAAGCCAAGGCATGGCTCTCTTGAAAGCATTCTCTATGTCAGATTCATCATCTGCAAAAGCACTCCTAGGGATGAGAAAAAGATTTTCACGTGGGCATACAACAAAATGTTAATCATGTGATTCCATTGGAATTTTTTCAAGCTAAACTTTAAACATCCTTCCAAGTTACTAGACTTTGAAGACTTTAAGAATCTAGCCGACTTGCAAATATGGTTTACCTGGCATCCCTGGTTGTTTGGGAAACTTAGGTCTGAAAAATGGAGGAGGGCATATGTAGAAAGGAGTTACAACAGGCTCAATTTCCCAAATTGAAACTCGGCTAGGCCGTTCACCAGCTGTTGATTCATCCCATCCAACCTATAAAAAGTACAAAATTTTCATTAGCTAATAAGCTTAACTACACGTCAATAATGCCTAGAGAATTTTGACTCAGATGTGTATTACATAGTGAGCTCTAGAAGAATGAATCAAGAACACGCAACACTAAAATAAATGCCCATTGTGCTACTTAAAATTCACTAGTAACTCTAATGATGTACACTATAAATATACAAAACATTATGTAACCTAGACTAATTCCCATATCAATGGCTAAACAATACCTGAAGATTGCGCCACTGCGAATTTTTCCATCGAACAGTATCCATATCGCTAATGCCAGTGATTGTGCCCATGTATCGGCGTACTCCTGACTCTTCAGTCTCAAACATCATTCTGAATCGCATGCCAAGTGAAACTTGGGTATACATCGCTTTGTTGTACTTGGCTAGAGGTACCACAAACTCAGAAGGGCTTGCCCTATTAAGATCAAATAAATTGTCAGAACCTATCGAATAATAATTACAGATGGAGTCTAGTACATACCAATAATGACAATCTAAACATCCTATAGCATTACCTTGGGTTGAAAAATATGGTAAATGGACTGTTATTTGCAGCAGCATGAGCTGCAGCAGCAAGAATTCCGATATGCATGCTATCACTGGACATGACTGATGAAGAGAGAGCTGGCTGCTGTCTATTAGCACGCCTTATACCCAAGAGAAGCTGAGATTTTTCATCCCTACATGCAACCAGATTGTTCTAACTCAATAACCAAAGGAGCTATATCTAGCTGAAATAATCATCTAATTCACCATGTATTTCATACCTTATAAAAAGAACAGAATCTCCAGCGAAGAGTCTTTTTGTGCTAACAAAAACACTCCAACCAGTAGTCAGCAGGTGCCTTTTTGGTTGGCCTGAAATGAATGTGCTACATAGTTAGGGTGAAATTTAAGATATTTACATCTCAGTATCTAATAAGAAAAGCACAAAACAGAAACAAGTCTATCCTACAGAAATTCAAGGGGCAGGAAAGGGTAGTAAACACAAGGAAAAGTTAACATGGCCAGCAGAAACAGCGTCTCTAAAATGATACATTCAAGCAACATATGGTTAACAATTGAACATATATCATTGAAAAAAAATTGAGAAATGAAGGAGAATGTTTTAAAGAGGGAACTACCTCGATAGATATGTCTGAACGTCCATGCACTGTCATGCAAATCTTTTGCCATAAGCTCCTGGGCAGGAGGTTGCATTGAAAAATCCTATCCAATATAATTTCTTTTAGTTACCACAAGGAAAGGTGTACATTGAATGTACTACACAGAATTCTTCGTTATTTTCAAACTAAAATAGAAAGTTTCCAAGTTGTACATACTAGAGATGGGAAGATCTTCTCAGCTGCTCGACGAGGTACGGAAAATCCACCATGAGTGCTCGTGTCACTAGCTGTAAGAGTTTTGCAGAAAAACTCGGAAGGTTGCCTACTTTGCTTGAGGCCCATGTCAGATGCCAGTATGGCTTCCTTCTCATACTGCAGAACAGACATACAAGTGCATATGATTATATGTACAAAGTAGAGTTGTAAAGTATTGCTTAATTCCCAAAAAGAATGGCTGACCTACTTTGTTTACTGGTTGGAGAGTCATCTGTGCGTAGACCTCATCTGTTTCAGTATCAGCCTGAATAAGAAAAACAAATCAAGAATCAGATAAACAATCCATTTACAATCAATGTTATACAAAAACTTACAACTTTATCTTCATAACAAAAATTTCATCACGTTAAAGTAGCTGCATGGAACTGCCATACATGCAATGTGACATTATGAAGCATGCATATAAGTTTTGACGGAAGGTTGGGGTAGTTGGGTATGAAATCAGTCTCCTTTTGCATTGATGCTGCAACCTGCGAGATTTAATAGTCAAAGAAATTCCATCAGAACCCAGAATCTAAAGAAGAAAACAAATTTTGCTTTTTTGGCATCTAGAGAGAGAGACGCACTTGCTCACTGTGGCCTTGAGGGAAGTACACCACAAGACTTCCAACTGGAGGCAAAGAAACCAATGGCCCAGCACAAGCATGCCATAACTCTGAATTAATTCTCTTCTGTTCTCCTGTTTCAGACCAAACAAAACTTCATCAGCGTTGAAGACAAGTCAGAAGTAATGACAGGATAATAAATGTGAAGTGCTCAACTTCTTAAAATTGGTTGGTTTCCTGTGAGACTACAGCATACAAATATCTAAAATCAACAAATACCTGTATGAGATTTCAAGAACACAAGATCTGCTGTGTTAAAAAAAAAAGTTTATTTCACAGGTGATTTCAAATTGTTTTAAAAAGATTTTAAAAAAAATATGTGAATGATATATGTATCAAATCCATAGAAATGTTTGCATGTTCCTTCCGGAAGTGATTAATTCCCAAAATGAAGTTATATCGGTCGAAAATGCATGATATGCAAACAAAGAATAACAATCTGAAATCCAAATGTTACATGGCAAGAAAAATTGTTTAAACTTTAAGAGAACAAGAAGACGTTTAATCAAGAGAATAAACTATAAACAGAAACAAACCCCTGACCATGAAAGTACTTCCACTTGCCACGGAAATCAAAATCCAAGAGAGCATTTTAAAGCATCAAGCTGAGCTAAATCTTAAAAAGTAAATAGACTAAGGGGTAAAGAGGGGAAGAGAGAAGCTGTAATGGCACAAAAGAAGACTAGAACTTTCACCTTCCCCTGAAGTCGCCAAAAACCCATTTGAAGGAGCCTTCATGCTTGAGATTTGAATGATATGTCTAACAGAAATTCAAATTCCTGCTCTGTTCACTCTAAGATATGACCAAAGAGGGCTCTAGCTGCAGCCCATTACCCTGTAATTGCAGTACCACTTGTTCTAAAGCAAAGTGCTTGAAGAACCAACTTGAATGGTCAGTAAAAGCTTCTCCAATTCACATTGAACCCAGGTAATTAGGCCCTACCACAATCTCCAAAATGCAACAAGGCACTAACTTTGCCTCCAAAAACACAACTTGTTCTAACTTCACCTAAATTGAAGAAACCCATCGTTGCCCTTCAAATCCAGCTGCTTCCTCTCAGCTCAAATCCCAGCAACCACTCTCAGTTCCCAATGATGTTACCAACCAAAAACAGAACGACACCCAGAAAGAACACAACTTTGTAGCTCAAACGTTCGAATCAGCAAAGCAGAAATTCCACATATTCCATTTCCACAGTGAACCCAAGTCTCCAAAGTTCAGCAAAAAACAACCCCACTTTGCAAATTGGAAACTTCTCCTTCCCAACCACCCAACCGCCAAAGAAAATAAGAAAACTAGAAACTGGGTTATATGAAACAAATCCCAAAACGAAAAGAAAAAACAAAATGATCACAACAACGAGGACTTGTATTTTCTTTTCGTTTGAGTTGTTGGGTTTAGCGTTCTTGTGAAGTTGGGTTTTTGTGAACAGAGAATTGTTGACGGGATCGAAGTGAAAGAAACTAACTTGTCGCCGGGAAACCAGAGAGAGGCCAAAGCAAGCAAACAAAGCTCAGACAGCTTTTTCTACTTTATAAATCAACAGCCCGACATGAAATAGACTTAAGCAAAGCATTCACTCTCATTCTCACTCAAACAGTTTCTCACACTTGGTTAAAAAAATAACAAAATAATTAACAATAAAAAACAGAGATTAAGTTAATTAAACACAATCATTAATTATTGATGGATGTATCATATTCATTAGCGTGTGTTATGCTCTCCGCAGACATTGATTATTAATATTCCTTCCCAGTCCCTCAGCAGTGTGCCCACCTCAAAATATCAAATCCCAACCAAATTCACCTCAGATTCCTGTAAATTCGCATTTCACTCTCTTGTTTCTTTATCTCAATAATGCTTAGGCTCAGTTGCTTTATTTATGGTTAATTTCAGTTTAGTACCATAAACTCTTACTTTTAAGGCATGTTTGATTATGCACTTTCAATTTTAACGATTACATATCCTAAACTTTTCAATTTGTTACAATTTAGTTCCGGCATTAACTCCATCGTCAAAATTTCAGTTAATTGCTTGTGTGACAAGTCTGAGTTCCACCTATTCATTTCTTTCAATGTTAGTTGAAGGATCTTTTGTTAAAAAATGATTTGGTATTCATGCATGTAATGTGTTCTTTATGGGCGAGAAAACACCATTTAAGCGGAAATACTCTTCAACTAACATCGAAAGAAGCGAATAGGTGAGACCCATGTCTGACATGCAATCAATTAACGGAAATTTTGATGTTGAAGTTAATGTAGGAACCGGACTGCAAAAAATTGAAAACCTTAGGGTATGCCATCGTTTAAACTGAGAGTACATAGGCAAACGTACCTTAAGGGTAATAGTTCATAGTACTAAATCAAAATTAACCCTTTTATTTATTAAATTTGTTCATCATATTATGTGATATATACACTAAGCGCATTGTCTTTGTCTGAAAATAATCGCCGATTTCTTGTGAGAGAAATCGTGAGAGAAAGCTTTAGCGTTTGGTAAACTTTTGTTAAAAGTGTTTTTGGTACTAATTCCCTCATAATCAGAAAATAATTCTGCACAATCATTAAACCCAAGACCTCTTGAAACCGATTCTGCATAATCAAAATGAAAGCACCTCATTACCGCTTTCCTTATAGCTTTCTCTCACAAAGAATTTTTAATAATAAGTGATTTTCTCATAGTTTACTAAACGGGCTTCCCAAAATTTTTAAAAATCACTTATCACCCCAAATAAGAATGCCAAGCACTAAGGAAGTCTTATGACTTAATACTTAATAAATAATTTGTTTTTGTAAATGATTTATTATGTGTGACAATTATTACATGACATACCAGTATTGTGATACCCAGTAGCGGATGAGGATTTTATGTGTGAGGGGGCCAATATATTAGGATTTAGGGTTGATTCATTTCCTAGTGTTAAGCTTATCAATGGCAATCATGTATGCAATTTTAGTAGCTTGATCATTTTTCAATTTATCTGTATGCTTAAATGAAGCATCAACAATATTAACAATACAAGTCAATTTAGTGAAAAAGTGATAGACATGAATAACTCTCTCTTGATGATGCAACTAAAGCCAAATGTAATCAATGTGCTAAACAATAAACATAGTAAGTATATAGACAATCATTCATAATCAAAGCTTGTAAATAAATAACCGGTTACCTTTGATTTCCTATTTTCTTAAATATATTTGTGAAAGAAAGATTTGATTGGTTGTTCCTTTTAATTTTTATTAATTATGTTGGTGGAACCATGAGTAACTTAGCCATTTTGCTAAGGAAATGACCTTTTTTTTTTTTTTTGGTCTGAAGGAAATGACCTTTAGTTGGAGGGGAAACGTAAGTCCCTCCTTCTCTTTATTGTGGGGGCCACAAGTATTATTTTAATATATATTATTCTAAGTTGTCCAATGTAAAGACCAGAGTAGTGTTCTTGGTTACTTAAGAATCGCTTAATCCACACACCTATCTTTCGATTTAAATCCAGCGCCACCTACTTTTGACTCCTTTTAAGAACTATTGGACCGTCAATTTAAATTCAAACGGTGGTACCATGATCTCTTGGTGACAAAGAGATCACTACTCGTAAAGACCAATATACAATAGTATTTCAGAATTTTGGGAGGGCCAAGACCTCGGGCCTAAGCACACCTCCGCCACTGATACTAATTCACGTATATCATCAAAACTCTATTTTAAAATATTAAATCATCACTCCTCACGTGTTATGATGTTTGTGACATATAATATCACGTCCCTAACCAACTAACATTTGACTTAGGGATACTTTTCTTATCAATTTTGAAAGAGTTTCTAACTTTGAATCCTCTATCTATCCTCTATTAGTCATGAAATTGTTGCAATGAGAAAAACTTCTCTATACAGTTTGATTTTAAGATTTTATCCGTAGTAACCTACCTCGCCTAAAGTAATCGTTATTTTCTAAACGAAACTTGTTAAGTCTAAAATACATTTTTCTTAATCTATTACTAATTTTTCATTTTATGAAATTAATTATATAATTGTGAAATGTTGGTGTCCAGCTGGGGAGTACGTGCGACGTTTGGTGTCGTGTGTTTGGTAACCATTGGATGAGTGAAATGGGATTTTTAACTTTTTTGGGAAAGTTTTCGACGGTGGGAATGAGATTTGGTTGAACTGCGCATGATCTCATTTGGGAAAAAAAGAAGTTTACTTTTTATATGGTTGCTGACGTGGCGACGCACTTGATGTTTGAGTTTGACTAATAAGGGGGCCGTTTATTTTATTATTTTTGTAGTGATCCAGCATCCAACTATTTCTGCCCTTTTATTTGGGCCTTTTCTATGGAGATTGGACCCACCAAAACCCTAACACCATCATTTTTATGATTCTCTTCGTTTTGTATTTTCTTTTCCCTAATCATGGTAAATAAGGGATTTGTAGTGATTAAGAGTTGTTATTCTTACACTGAATTTTTCCACGTATACATTTCCGACAAAAGACAAATTATAATCACTTTTGAGTCATACTTAACTTAAATTCTTCTAAAATATTTTTCTAATAGACAAGCTATTCACGAATCAAATTTAATTTTGCGACCGATAATTTGTCAAATGCAGCTAGTCATAATTGAGAAAATGACTTGGGCCAAATCTTTGATCTCTTTTTCTCTCTCTTGAGTGATTCAATTGCATCAAAATGCTCAAGATAATATAATGTTGCAAGATAGTAGTTCCATTTGCATGATATCCCAAAGAAACGCGACAAGGAAAAAAAAAGTATCCAAAAAATAAAGGGGTGAAAAAGAAAGGAGAATTTTATATACAAGGTAGGGAAGGGCAGCAGCCGCAAAAGCAGGAGACGATCACATGTCGCAAATTCGGTGGATTCCTCCTAAACTTTCAATTAGAGTTTACCTCTAAAATATATTAAATCAAAATTTTTGCAATAAAAATTTAATATAAGTCAAAGTTGGGAGACTATATATACAGATTTTAAGCAGCAAATGACAAAATTGGCAATTAATCTGGACAATAAGATCCTGGTTTTGAGGGAATTACAAAAGCTGTGACAGCCCAACTATTCCTTTTGTTCATTCTATATCTCCTTCAAGAATCAAAGACTGCCTCCTTTTCCCCTAACCCACTACCTTTTTTCTTCTATTAAATTCGTTATCTAGTTTTGAAAGAACAAAATTTAAAGAGATCATTTTCGGGATACAAGTGATATAGTTTAAACTACTATAATTTATGGAGAGGCATGCTCATATATCGTAATTAACTCGCATAACCCACGTTTGCGACAGATGATCTACCAAGTCGGCCATTTTTTATCATGCGTTAATTAATTCCGATGTTTTCATGTGCTTTAATCTATATATAAATAAGGACCACAATTACTCATGGACCACTTGAATATATATAAACTTTGAGCAAGAAGTGCTGGTAGAATTGACATATGTTACTCAAGTCTCAATCAATTGAAGCCTATTGTTAAGTTATTATCTCAGTTGGTATGTTTGGTTTGGTTTCTGTGACAAAATTCTCTCTCTAAAAAAAGTGTCAATTTCATCAGAGCATAGTAAGAAAAGAGTTGGCAAAAACAAAAGGAACGAAGAAAAGAAAAACTGGGGAATTTGTGTTACTTTCTCATGCAAAGAAACTCAATGAATATAATTAATTCTTAATTATATATACAAGTCACAGAAAGAAGAAATCTTGAAAACACATGCTTTCTTTGATTCCTTGAAGATGCGTGTCCGATCAGTTCATGGATCAACGCCAACTTTTGAATTTTTTTTGTGGACAACAACTCGTTTGTATAAAGTATCAAACTTTTCCAGTTTCTTTTTTCCATATTTTTTTTTTCCAACATAGAAAAAGAAAGCTAGAATAAATTCCCACAATTAAAATTAGTTATTAATATAAACCAGATATACAGACTAAACACAGATATAAACAAGCTAATCTAGCAAGCAAGAGCAACACTAATTAATAATAAAGTGAGAAGGTTTTTATACACGAAACGAAGACCATCCATTCTTATGGTTTAAAGCAGAGGAGGGCAGGCAGTTGACAGAGAAGACTGAAACCAAAGGAAGGAGGGAGGCGGGGCATGTGCAAGGCTGCAGCTTTTGTCGGGCCGACCACCTCCAAATCCGACCAGAATAATATTGCCTTAAATCTTTGCTTTTGTGGCTCTCCTCCATTTCCACCTTTTTTACACTTTATACTGTACTAGTACATCTAATCTCACCTTCTGCCCGCGATTGTACGGACTAATACGGATAAAATATTTATTTCTTTTATTATTGAGGGCTGCTAAGCGGAAATAACTTTCATGTCACGTCGTGTATACATGCATCTATCTTTGTATTTGTATCTTTTTTAGAGAATCCACAGTGGGGTGTATTTTCGGAGATGTAAAGCCACTTTTACATCACATCTAAATTTCCGATGTTGTAAATATGGTTTTTGATCCAATGGGGGAGATATAAATCTAATGTAAATGTGGTTTTTCTCACCTTTTTTTCATGTAGGCCCCACCTGCAAGGGATGTAAAAAAGGATGTACATATGCACCTAAATTTGCATATCACAGTTGTGATGCAAATTTATATCCCCTTTACATCTCCCTATTGCGGGTGATTCCGATCATAATAGGTGTATATTTAACATACACCTCATTATACAACCCCTCATTGGAGATGCTCTTCGTATGCCACGTAAAAGGAGGGATGTACGCAATATATGCATTTGGTGCAAAGTCTCTCTCATGTTACGTGAATCTTATTTTAATAATTAGTGATTGAATGGTATGGTGTACCTGTTTACAATATCTAGTACATTATCGATAGATTGTCGTTATATTGAAGATATTATTGTGGCTCTCCTTCATTTCCACATCTTTACACATCTCACCATTTTCTCCAATTGTATGGACTTATAAGGACCTTATATTTATTTTACGGAGAGCTGATAAGTATAAATAACTAATGTGTTATGTAGTCTATAAATGTTTGTGTTTATCTCTTTCATTACGTGATGTGTAGTGTACACTTAAGATAAGAGTACATGCACAAAGTTATACGCACCCGATGACCTCAAACATGGAGTGATTCTTAACTATAGACAAGGGCGGATCCATGCTTGGGCTAGAGTGGACTCTAGCCCAGTGCTGACTTTGGAAAGAGATCAATTAGGCTGATTTCCATTTTCAGCATTTAAGTAAATGTCTTTGTCCTTTTACTTTCATTTATTTTTATATTACTCCATTTACTTAAGTTTATAATGTAAATAAGGAAGTAACCCCCATTTGGATTCAAATAAAAATGCTAGAAAATCAAATTCCCACCAAATCAAATATGAAAAATCGGTTTTAGTGCAAAATACAATTTAGGCTAAAAATGATGGCTCATTAAGTCAATATATACTTCATACTAAAATCCCATAAAATCAAGTTTTCTTATTTGATGTGTAAGGAATAAAAGCCGCCAAAAATTATCTTGAGAAAATAATTATTCCGAAAAACCATTTTTCATACTTCGTCAATATTTTTACATAAAGCAATTTTTCATGTATGATATGAATGCATGAAGAGACCTAAGATCAATCTAAGTAAAAAGCCTTAGATGTTCAATTCACAAAGAGTTTTTAGCCTTTCAAAATTGCACGTCCACTAAAAAATTCATGGGTCCACCAATGTCTATAGCCAAATACTTTAATACTTCAATTACTATTTTTTTGTCTCTCTCTTCTTTGGTTTATTCAGCTTTTGATTTGGCTCAAATATTATTTATATGTCTCTCTGATTTTTTTTTTCTCGAATTTATTGATGTTGCTTCTTTTGGAAATATTGAAATATGGACTCTCCCTAACTAAACCAGACCCAAAGTCCTCGAGCTTCAAATTGTTCTTCGTCCAAGCCTCTGAATTTTGATTTTTCTAGGTTTTCTTTGTTTCTTTTAGGTTTCTTTGTTCAAATATCTATCTGAAAAGAGTTTTTTTTTTTTATAAATGAATTCTAAAAATAGTTTTTAATATGAAGGAAATATACTGAATTAGTCAAAAAGTATACCACTTTCATTAATCTGAAGAAAATGTTGCTTTTGATATATATATATATATATATATATATATATATATATATTTGTTTTAAAATAGGGCTTATAATTGATCCCAACTAGCCCACCCCTATAAATATTCCTGAATCCGCCATTGAGTATAGATGCATTCGGAACTTACATAAATAATTGGTGATTGATTAATACGGTGTATCTATTTACACTATCTTATACATTATAGATACTTTGTCGAGTCGACATTGATGATATTATTTGGTTTTATTTGTCGAAATTATAAATGGCTAGCAGTAATGTTTAGGTAGGAGACTGGCTATAGCTAGCACTGTCCATTAATTACTGTGGCCAACCTCAACAAAACCTCTTTAACAATTAATACGACCACATGTAGGGTTCTTCCACGAATGGTGAAGATGTTAGATATCATAAAAGATTTGGAATATCACGCACAGGGATTTTGATGGATCATATGAGAACAGCAAGACGACATGGAAATCATCGATTAAATTCACATCCCCATTCCCATATATCATCCATGAAAAAAGAAAAAGAAAAAAAGGAGACAAGACATAACTAACCCTTCGTCCTCCAATGATCTTTCGTAAACCTAACTGATAGCTTACCGTACGTAGCTAAAGCTGATGCCATTATTCTTCATTAATTCGATTTCTCAGATAAAGCAGTTCTTGCTTGTTGTTAGCATGGAGCACTAACAATAAGATGTACATCAGCTCCACGCAGAAAGAGTGTCTGCCATTACTATAATATCACCACAAAAGCCACATCCTTTTTTCAATTTTCACGACATGCATGTGCTGTATAATTTGGATTTAAAGTAAATGATTAGCTTGCTGACGCCGGCTGGCGGATATCAATTTATAATATCTGATACATCAAGAATCGATTACAAGTTAACCTAAATATTCAAAAACCGACAGATATAATTATTGATTTAGTACCAAGTAGTGTAAATTAAAGATTTGGGATGCACAAGTTTAATTAATTAAGGCATGGTAGAGGCAAATCCAAATGATTCCGTCTGTCTTAATTATATTCCGTTGCCCGTGGCGCTTGGCATGCGAAGAGAATGATTTATGAAACCATGTTAGTTTGCACATGGCTTTGCTAATCATATAGTTTGATATTAGCGCAGTGCAGAAAGGTAAGGGACAACAAGGAGACGAAGGAAACTTAATTATACATCTTGGGGCCTAGGCCTGGGTGTCATTTTAATCATTGTTAATTAACTACTGTCTTTAATTGACTACGCTAATCATGAGATTATTCCCCACTAAACCAACCTCCATGAGTTTAAGTTTAAAACATAGCTCCCAATGAAAATTAACTAATTTTATGACTGAGATGTTAGTATATGCTAAGACAAGGACGTGACATGCAAATCTCTTGATGGATCCTCTCACCGTTAAACATGAGTCATGGTCCATGCCCTGTGCCCCTCAGTTTGGCAATTCCAATTTTATAAGTAAAAATCTAGAAGTGTCCTTTAGGGTTTTGCATTCTTAATCTTATTGGTTGTACTTTATGACGATATTTAAAGATAAACTATGAATATGCATAATTACTCATATATTAGCCGACCCTAATTTCATACATCATTGAGCCCTAATCGGAAGTGGTTTGTTTTGTGATATATACTAGAAGCTCTCGTTGGGGGAAAGATAATAAGGAGGAGAAAGACAATGTTGATAACTGAGCCACTATGGTGATGTTGATATCCGAGCCACTAAGGTCACCATCCAGGTGATTCAACAATATCTCCAAAGGAGGGCCTGCAAATTGTTTGTTTTATCCACTGAGAAAAGATTGGCCACATTATTTTCTTTATGTAGGCCAATTCAAGGAGGCATCTTGTACTGCACCATTCATAGGTGGGGTTCAATCAATCAACTCCCATTCCCTCCAACTTGTGGTTGAAGATAGGTTTTTGAAACCAATTAGTGATATGTGTATGTTGTCCAAGCAAATCCCTCCCCACTCTCATCTTCAATAAAATGGGTTTGTTCTTAGAGATAATACTATTAGCTAAATGATACCTACCAAGTTCTAGCAATCCATTTGGACCGTTTGATCCTAATAAGCAACTGAGTTGTTAATTAAATATGACTCTTTTAAACTCTGTGTGTAACTCACTCTATGTTCGAGAAAGAAATAGAAAATCTATATATGCACGAACAAAACAAGATATCCAACAAGCAAAAAGAACAACACAAAAAAAAAAAAAAACGAAATAAATAATAATAAGTAACCATATATTCTGTATTTCATTTATATATACATGTTCTCTCTGAACATGGGGTTGGATCTGATGAGAATATTTGGTAGCCATAACCCTACAAATATAAATATAGATACAGTGAACATTGAGTAGGAAGCAATTGATGAACCCCCAAGAAGCAAGCAAGAAACGAGATTGACGGAACGAATGCTTGTTAGAGGAAACCTTCCCTTCAAAGTGTCCCAAGAAAAATATAAATGCAGAATGAGTCTGTAAATATCATTGCCTCTGTCTCCTACATTTGCATATCCAAATCCATTCAAACCCAGATCCAAATAGATTAAAGAAAAGTCGGCTCTTGCATTTGTATTGCAAGGCCGACAACCCCATATAAAAATTAGTATGAATTATTATTGTCAGTCACGTGGGGACTGGTTTTCAAAATTACTGTGTGTTTTCTGCATGAAAGGAAGCTTTTTCCAGTCGTGTTTCATTTTCTGGTAAAACTTGAATTATTGCCCTTCTTTTTCTGACCCAAAAATACATATAGCAGGACGTTATAAATTTGTCACTATTAGATAGATACATATCAAATTTACTAGTGTGGACAAAGTTTCTGTTTTTAATTAAATTGTTGAAAGAGAAACATCTTCCAGCAAATATTTGAAGCTTTGACAGAGGCCTTTAATTTCTGCATCAAAAGGAGAGGCTGGCAAATCATTTGCGTATAATTCTAACTTACACCAAACAACCCAAAAACAACAAGTTTTGTGTTTCCAAAAGCATTCAATCTGCGATTTGGTGCAGAACGTACCACCTAAATGTAGATCAATTGAACCTTGCATTTCCTGCCGGATGCCATGTGAGTTCCCAAGCAAGAATTTAGTTGACATTAATTCCATGCCATACTCGGTATCATGAGAATTGTTGAACAAAAAATAGATAGAGTTAGGTGCACATCTTTTAGGATTCATCCGATTTAATTTGAATTTTTTTCTAGCTCGACTGATGAAACTATGATTTTTTTTTTGGTTCAATAATGTAGTGCACTAGTTGTCCCTAAGAATGTTGATGCTTTTTTTTTCAATCATCTAACCGTTAATTATCGGTCTTGATATTTGAATTCAAGACATCCTTAAATTTAATATTGAATAGTAGCCGTTCACATGCCAAAGATAAAGTCACCATTATAATGTCATACCGAACCTTGTATCTATGCATGCCCTACACTTTGAATCATCAATGGCCATGATTAATTCTTGAAATGAAGATTTCCCACCAATGATTCTGTGCCCAAAGAATTTCCAACCGTTAAATGCTCCAACCATGCATATTGATTAGTTTTACAGAGACTGTAATTATTGGAGCTTTTTTCACAGTGGAGAGAGAATATTCCCAGTTGAAAAACCAAGAGGTTTGATTTATGATCCGACAATAAGGACGTGAAGTGGGCCAAATGATACGTCGTGGGCCTGAGCTGAATTTAAGATGGGCCTACTTTGTCCCTTAATTAGGTAGGTTTGTGGGCCCAACGCATAACCGAAACCAAGCGATGCCAAATTCACCTGACGTGGGGGTATGGACACCTCATCATTGGCCTATGGTCCTGCGTTCGTCAACGCGTCTGATGCGTTGAGGGAAGAAATGAAATGATCGTAAGGATGTGATTGATTTGGGCCCACCCAAATTCCGTGGCTCCGTCAATACATGTGGCTTTGATTTTGACCCTTTATCTAACATATGTTTGACTGTTTGCAAATGTCTTGCTCAACTCTGTTCAATTATTCACAAAATTGAACATCCATTTTGGCTTGGCATGGCAAAAGAGTTTAAGAGTGCGATAATTTCTTTTTCTTGGCCAATTACCAATAGCAAATGTGTCTGGTCTATCAAACTCTAATCATAAACTAGCTCATCAGGTAGCTAAATCTTCAATATTGTTATTATTGGTACGTTTTTACTTTGTTGACACTAAAGTCCGATCTAATATTTTGACATACAGAAAAGAATGCGGACAAATTATATCATATAATCGTACTTTAGTACCATAAATCATATTTCCAAATTCTTTTATTGTTGCTTTGCGGAGAGATGTTTCTTCCAAAAATGATTTTGATTTATTTAGAATCACTCCCAAATGAGCCATTATTTTATATGAATTGTGGACAATGTTGTGTCGTTGTCCATCATATTGAAAATAATCTTATATAAGATCACAACAATTCTGCATTAAAATCTCCGGTCTTATTGTAACTGACAGACTGTACAATTCCTTCCAATGCCAACAAAACCATTGATGAAAGTTTTTTCTCCTATGTGAGAGAGCATGTGACATGATGAGGACGGTGGATTTGGTCGAATAATATAATATATCATAAATACATAGCCCTCCCATATTTTATCGATTTCCTTATTTTGTAGGAAAGGTAAGGTCATCATTGAACAAGTGGTACATTATGCCTACTTTCCTAAGTCGATAAAGCAATCTCATTAATCTCAATGGTGCTCCCAGAGTGCTACAGAGAGAACAACACTGGTTGTGGCCCAAAATTGTAGACTGGCCTACAGTTTGACAAGGTGAGCTATGGCTACAAAGAGAAACTAACGTACATCGAAGATGTCTCTTTGGCGGTATTCAAGTAAATCACGCATTGCCATGCGTCTTAACTTTCCCACATAGCAAATTAGCAATGCTTGATTCGTTTGGAATCCTCGTCACGATGGCATCCCCTTGTATGAAAGTTTTCACGGATAGCTTATTGCTAACTTTGGGTTGAGAATTGAGATTCCGTAGTTATAAGTTACAACAAATGACTATTGACTGCAAGTGTGTCAAAACAAATTTAAATTAACAGCAAACTATCCCTTTAAATTTACAAGCATCAGCAAAACTGCATTGCAAATGAACCATACTTTACACAGAGTGAGGTCGACCACCATCACTTCACACTGAAACAAGGTGACAGCAAGTATTCTAAGGAAGCCCGCCATACATGCAAACTTTGTTACAGCATACAAATTTTCTTAACCAAAACAAGCTTTTACCCATCTGCATGCTTGCATCTCCCACAACCATCTATATGTTGGTATCAAGGTCTGCATTCATGTTTTCCTGGAAACCTTCCTCTTTCTTGATAATCCCTTTTGTTTTTCATCCCTCTTCCTCTTCTTTACTTGATTCTGGAATGATTTACCAACCAAGGAAGGTTGTTCTTTCAAGGCAAAGCTTTTTGCAACATGTCCCAAGTGAAGTTTCTTCACCATAAATATTCTTTTCAGCTCACCACGATGGGCAGTGTATGCACGAACCCAAGAGCAAAATGCGTTTTTGGCCAGTGTCTTCGTATCTGGCTGAGAAAAGAAATGAAGGCAATGTGTTAATGTTAATCACAAAGAAAGAAACTCATAATTATTACAAATATTCAAACCTATAAATGTGGCTGGCATACCCAGCAAACATATTAAAAGTAAAGGATATTTCCTTAAGTATCTGGTTTGGATAAGTCATTTGCTAAGGTTTCACAATAATGCGAGATAGCTAAAGATGAAGAAAAAGTCCAAAACTGGATGGAGGGCTTTCTTCACAGTACAAACACAGCACGACAAAGCATACTTTAAGGCACACTGAAGAAGAATCAGGAGAAGAGAAGTACCTTCTCTGTAAATGCTTCAAGTGCCTTTTGCAAAGACATCACCCAAGGATGTGAGTCAATGGAAAGAAACTTCCTGACATGCTTATGACCAAATAGTGGAAAACTATCTAATACTTTGACGAGGGGATACTCTTGTAGGGAAACACCATGTTTCTCCAACTCTTTCAAATAATCCATTTCAATTGGCTGTAAAAATAACAATGAATCTCCTCTTTCGCCAAGCCGAGCAGTTCTTCCAACCCTACATCAAGTATAAAATAAATATCAAGAAAACATTAAAGATGCATGATAGACTTAGCGTAGTGAAATTCCATGCTAAGAAACAAAACTTCAAAATAAATAACCCTGTAATTCTAGCCACTGAAAAAACAACATCACACTGTTTTAAAACCAATTAGTTCTTAATGCTTTTCAAATATTTGAATCATTTAAAATATTGGGATATTGTTATTTTCTTATGCATCTCATGAGGTTCCTTTGATAATGTATAATCATGTAATGCTGCGGATAAAAGTGTTACTTAGTTGAATGAGTATCCATGGACTGAACACAATCAAAACTCTGGCTTATATTGTTGCACATGCAGGAGAGAAGAGGGGGGATAAAATGGGAAAAGAAAAATGAACATGGATAAGTTTAAATACCTATGAACATATTCAGTAGCCTCGCCTGGAGAATCATATTGTATGATACATTTTACTTTCGGGAAATCCAAACCTCTAGCACAAACATCTGTGGACAATAGAAGAGCCGATTTTTCTTTTTTGAAGGTTTCAAATGCAGTTCTTCGATCCTCCTGCTTCATATTCCCATGTAACCGAAAGGTCTTACATCTAACAAACATCTGCTTAAGTTCTGCTTCTAGTCCTGAGTGAGGTCTGAATTGGAACTCACTTATCAAGGAGTAGTGAAAATCCACTGCATCACATGTTGAAAAGAATAGCACAATCTGTAAAATGAGCAGGTGAGTGAGAACTGACAAGGTAATGCATAATAAAATGAAGTTGAAGACTGCATAGAAAGACCCAAACTGTGTTAACAATATACGACATCACTTTGAGGATTTCAGGATGTAGTAAATAGGATACATCATTAATGCTGAAAGACATTATCCCTTTATATGAACTCACTAGCACAATATCACAGAATTGAAAAGTATAATCTTGAATATGAAGATTCTAAAGACTGCCAAAGAAAGAAAAAGCTAGCCTACATAACCATTAGAAAATGGAAGGTTGAGAAGTAGGCTTTACCTTTTCGGAAGTTTCTCGCTCAAAAAGATGTTTTAGAATGGAAAGAAGTACAGCAAGCCGTGCATTACATGGTACTGCAAAGAAATTGATCAAAACAGTTAATCACCACATCTATTATGTAGTCTAATGAATGCCCTGCCACCCCCAACAATAAAAAGAAAAAGAAAAGAAAACTATTGGCACATACCTTTTACATATCTCTGGGTCAATTGAGCCGGAAGTTTATAATCTTCACTAAAAGAGCCTGTTGTCTTTACTGAAGGTTGTGGTTCATCATCTGTGTCAGATCCTAAATGCTCATGTATTGCAATTGACTGCGTCTTTTTCTCAGGCATGCCAATCATAACAGGTTTTTCTAAACTCATTTTTGCAAGATGATTGACTTTTTCATTTAAGGTCGCTGATAATAGCAAATTCTGCCTATGAAACTCATATTTAGTTGAAACAACACTATCCTCAGTGGCTGAGTCATGTTGCATTGAACCCAAACGATCTAGTATTTCCTCTATTTCTTTTCCAAATCCCAATTCCAAAATTCTGTAAAAAAACATATGGATATCTAATGAATGCACGTCCAAATTATACAATGACAATTGGATACAATAATAGCATTATACACATTCATGATAAAGTATATAATTAAAACTCGAATGGTGTATGTGTAGCATACCTATCTGCTTCATCAAAGATAATCCAACGCAAATTTGTGTGCAAGAACGATGATGTATTCTTCAGGTGATCCAAGAGTCGTCCAGGAGTTGCAACAAGAATAGATATGCCTGAAAAAAGCAGATGGGTAGTGAGCAGACCATACAAAAAAAAATCTTTAACAAAAGCCAATAACCAAAATTAAATTTCTGGCACCTTTGCGCAGCCTGGCCTTCTCCTTGTTCCTGTTTTCACCTCCCATTACATAACCAGGGACAATCCAATGAAACCTGTGCAGTAACTTGTGCAGGATTTCATGAACCTGCAAACACAGCTCGCGTGTTGGCACAAGAACCAACGCTAGCAATCAAAACAAGCATATGTCAATGTTAGTATGTGAGCTTACAAGCATGTTTGTATGTTTGTTCACAAAATATATCGATGCTATGTTTGTATGGTACCTACCGAAAGTGCCATCGGAGCGCTGAATTCGAGGTTGGTACAAGTGCAAGTGGTGGATAACCGGTGCCAAATACGCCACCGTTTTGCCTGTGCCCGTAGCCGCATTCACAAGCACATGGCGGCCGGAGAGAATTACAGGGATGGCTTGAGCTTGCACCAGAGTTGGAGCTTTGAAGCCCAACCTTTCTGTTTCGTTCAAACAACAAAAAGGTATTTTCTTTATTATTTTGGAAGAGAATTAAATTATAGTTTTGGCATAAAAAAAAAAAAATTTGTATTGCCTTCGAGCTGCTCGCATAAGTTTGAGTGAAGGCCGAGGCTGGAGAAAGAGCAAGACGAGAAGATTTCACCTTCCTCTGTTTCTGTGTGTTTTCTCTTGGCGGCCACCATTTGAGCTGCTGCTGCTTCTTCTTTCTTGCTCCAAGTTCCTACTTCGAATTCACTTCTTATTCCAGGCCTAGACCCTAAATATTACAAATTTGGACCCTGGCCCAGCCCACAATGAAACTGTAGTGCCTGGCCCGCCTGAGCTGCAAGACTTTTTTTTTTTGCCTGAGCTGAAAGACTGAAAAAAGCTGAAGAGGTGCTTCTGAACCTCGTCGTCTTTCTCTTGCATCTTCAACCTGTGAGAAGTCTCCAACAAACACATTAATCAATCGGTAAGCTTCAATTGTTTCCATGTGAACGTGATCGAATTATTTACACTTCGTGTAGTTCAATTTCGGGAAAATTTTACCTTTATTTCGTGGTTGGCTGTAGCTCGGGCTTTAGGGTTTTTGCGCGCATCTGGATCTGTGAGCAATTCAGATGGGTTCGGACGACGTCGTAGGGATTGATAGCTTGGAGAAAGGGTTACTATCCGAAACTGCAAATGAAGCTGAAGATGAAATAGTTCTGTATTCAGCTTCGTTTCAGGAGATGGAGGAGAATTATGTGAAGTACCAAACAGCACAATGGCTTCTTTACTCTTTACTTTTAATATTGGCATGGGGAATTGGGTTCTTCATGCTGCTTTATTTACCAGTCCGAAGATACATTTTGCGCAAGGATATTCGGTCCAGAAAGCTCTATCTCACTCCTAATGCCATTGTCTACAAGGTAAATTCATATTTGAAGTTTGAATCTTTTTTCTTCTTGTTGATAATTTGAGCTCTTGAATTTGCTTTGTTTAATATGATTGTTTGTCAATTGATCAATCTTTGAATGCTGCTGGACAATGGTTGGTTGGTTTTGCTATATGAAATTATGGACAGATGATTACCTTTGGATGATGCTTTGTTTCTTTAGCTCAGGTTACAAAGCCAGTTCCATTTCCAATTTTTGGGGTGCTGAAGAAAGAAAAGCATGTTTTGTTGCCTTCAGTGGCTGATGTTGTAATTGAGCAAGGTAAAGAGCATTGTCAGTTGCTACATGAATGTTATTTTCCAATACCTTAGTCTTGCTGGTTATGTCTTAGAACCGCCTATAATGCTATTGTTATACTCAGGATATCTGCAGTCTCTCTATGGTGTCTACTCACTTAGAATAGAGCATGTTGGTGTCAGAAGGCCGCCAAGCGATGATGTTCAAATCCATGGCATTGCAAATCCCAGTGCTTTCAGGAAGGTACTTACTCACTGTAGTTAAGTTAAAGTTATCCCCAAGTTTAGTAAGTATGAGTTACTTTATCAACCTTGATGTCCCATTTCAGGCTGTCCTCATGCGCCTGTCAAGCATGACGAATGAGGTTTTCTCTAGACAAGTGTCCACACTCGAAGACATTCCAAATTTGAGGGTAGGGTCATATGCCAGATGCTTCCGGTCCTTATCAAAGGAAGTTGAACGTATTTTGGTTATATTTGACAAGCTTGATCTGGGCATATTGATTAAACCTTGATAACCTGTTAGGCCATTAACAATGCTAGGAAAAGCCCTTCCTTATCTTATTCAGCTAGGCAATTGTCTTTCACAAGTTCAATATTTATTAGTTCTCTTTCTTTCTATTGTCAGCTTCAGATGTCCCCGTCAAAGCCCCTCAGGTATGGGGATCTAACACTACTGCAGAAACTTGATGAAGTTGGAAGTTCTGTAAAGGTAGAACGCCAAACTTCCTACTTTTATTTTTAAAGTAGGGTATGCTCTTCTTTCTCGCAGACTTTACGTACATCTGGTATATTTTACAGAGAGTTCAAACATTACTTGAGGAGCACCCTCCAACATCAGAACCTATAGAATGAAGTGAGTTGATTAAAGTCAGCAATGAATTTTAATTCTTCTGGCCCTTCACATATTCTTAGTTGGACATTTTTCTTCTCAACACAAGCTGATTGTTTGATAATACACTCAGATGTGCCGTTTCCTATGTTTTGGATCTAGTATGTGATGCAGGATGTGCAGGACGTCTGTAATTTGACATCAGGCCCTTCCCCGGCACAACATGCATGCACCCCGATACCATTTTATCATCACCTATCTCAGCTGACAATCCAGCAGTGCATTTTACAACCCCACAAACATTAGATATGCTTCCAACGTGTCTGTTGGTGATTTTGTATCTTATCATTTGCAAATATAGAAATTGTCCCGTGTAAAAAAAAATTTATGATTCTCCCCATTGAGGTTTGTTGTGTGCTGTTCTTTTCACGAAAAAGATTTGTCTTTTGTTTTCTTTTCTATTTCTCTCCTGTAATACACTGGAAATTCCATTCCATATATTTTCAAGTACAGACATTAAAATTGTTCCATTTTTTTCCTATATTTTCAACTTTTGCGCTCTTTTGGGCCTAAGCTGATTGTGTGAATATCTCAGTTTCAGGCCTTCACCTGTTGGGCCATACTGTGTCTGCTGCAAATATAAACCGGCCTTTTCAACTATTTGGGTTATCTGAGATACTCCTTCGTCAAACTTTTTTATATTTTCCACTCTTTTTTTCGCCAAATTGTATGCTCGGTAAAATATCTTTGAAGGGCCATCCATGATAAGGTTGTATTTGTTGTGAGCCACATGAAAGAAGCAACAGTAGAACAATTCATTCCAACAACAAAAATGATTATATATTTTCGTACCATCTTCTTGTTGTGGTGAATCCAAGTTTTCTTGTAAGAAATCTTAAAGCTTTAGGGATGGTTGAGATGAAGTTGGAGAAAGGAAAAAGTGGTTGTGAGTCGCTCTCTAATAAAATTTTCTATTATGTCTTGGCCGTAGGGTTTGCCAACTCAACTTGTTTTTATTGAAATATGCATGAAAAAAGGAAAACCGAGGAATTTGGTTGGGAAGATGTCGAGTTTGGCTTACCTATGTTGACTTCTCATTCAATTCTCCTTTTGTTTAGTAGAGTTTCCTCTACCTCTTATTATGAGGTATTTCCGTACCTTCTTTTGGGTTTTTTTTCTCCTTTCTTTCTTTCTTTTAAGTAATACAGTAGTAGTTATAGATGCACATGTGGATTATGCTAGTTGGTAAGGCATGTAGGCTTGCTTATTGCATTCGAGTTCGATCATCCTCTTCATACACTAAAGAGTAGTTTAAAATATCGGTTTTGTAAAAGAAGAAAAAAGGGTAATAATTATACATACAAAATGTTAATTATCAAGACAATAACAAGAGCATGATGCTTGGGTATTTATGACTAGATGGACCTTTGATAGAACATGCTCTACGAATCAAATTATAGGGCAACAAAAACAAAGATATGGATTTACCTATGGGAGTTGGATGATTAGTCACTATCTACCGCCCAAGTATTTAGGCCCCTACAAAGCATCAAAGCATTTTAAACATTAATAACCAATTGGAATTTGGAAATTGAGCTAAAAGATAATAGCATGGAAACTTGAATTGAAAACTCATTAGGGTCACACAAATTTTGTGCTTTTGGGAAAAGACAGGTGCAATAGAACACGGATTTCGTCATGTGAAAAATGCCGTGAGCTAATATGGTCGATGAGATTGAGGCGTCAGAACATCATCATCATCAAGCAAGCAAGCATTGGCTTGCCTTGGCCTTTGCATGCAAATGTGATGCAGCACGACATGTTTCTAGAAAACCAAACTTTTTGTCCAAGCTAGCTTTTGATTGTTTTGCATCTCTCGGAAAATAAATATTGCATGCATATATTGATGTCAATAGGGGCCGACTAGCTAGCAACAATCTCCTACAGTTGGATTTTTTTTTCTTTCTATATTTCTTGTATCCAACAACCTCAATTTCAATTTGCTCTTAATTTGTATGAAGGTGCTTGTTTTTGTTGCCTAGTTTATTATTCGACTGGGATTGTGGGTTTTGGTACATTGTTGTCCTTTTATTTTTGTTTGTATTTTATAAATACAAATGAAATTTTTAACTTCTCATTGATATTTTAAACGATCATAATTCAGTAATATGACAAGTATGATTAGCGAACGATGTAAATATATTTCTACTCATCTCAACCGAAATGAATTTATTTTGTTGGAAAGTAGAGCATTCCATGTCCTTGTAGGTAGGTAGGTGGGTAGGTATAGTAATTAGTGAGTGGAAGCAAAGTTCAATGCCTAATTTTGAGTATGAATATTGGTTGAAGAAACTCATAATCCATAATACAAAAACCAAATCAAATCCAAAACCAATGGTTGTTGGTTGTGATGGTGGTTGAGATGGTGGTGGTGATGGCGGTGAAGAGACGTATTTTTTTGAAAATTAATTTATGTGACTTGACATGAGTTCCCTATACCCAGGTACTGAATAATTCCTTTTTTTTTGGGACGAAACTGAATAGTTCTTATTACTTTCTGGTCTCACAGTGATGCATTTATTCCTGATCCCTTTGCTCTCAAAAGAAAAGAAAAGAAAAGAAAAACCATGGGCATATTTGTATTTTCAAGAGAGAGACTGTCCTATATGTGTAACCCAAAAACCATATTTTATTTTTTTATAAAGTTCAAGGCTGCCAATGACTAATCAAAACACATTCAGTGAGTCGCACTAATTAAATTATATGTATTTTATTTATTAATTCATCTGTCTTGGCAGTTTATATTTGGTTTTTTTAATTATCAAAGATAAATTAATTATAAAAAGATGATATAAAATACATAATTGTACAAATTTTTCTGGTCAGAGATCTTTGTATTTTGCTAGACGATATGTAAAATGCCTCTCTGTTATCATAGCACAGTAACTCAGTGAGAGAGAGAGAGAGAGTACTTGTTATTCTGAGGACGACTGAGAGTTGCCCAATACTTGGCGTCTCGTCTCCAACCGTTTCAAATACACGGTGACACAAAATCGAATGCTACCACCGATTCTCTTCGAGTTCTTCACCACCTCAATCCCACCACCATTTCTCTATCTTTCATCAATAACATCAAATACCCTTTAGCCTTCTTCCTCTTCTCTTCTTCCCAAGATTGCCATTCTTGCAAGCTTTTCTCATTGCTGGGTCTGGGACTTGCTCCAAATCGATACTTTCCAATTGGGTTTTTTCTGTTTTGGGATTTGAGCATCTGAGTCGTCCATGGCTGCCTCCTCTGTTGCATCTCCGCTCTGCACGTGGCTCGTGGCCGCTTGCATGTCGGTCACGTGCGACGGGGACTGTTCCACCAGACCTTCCATGCTCAGCTCCTCCAAGAGACGACCCAAATGTGCTGCAAGAAGGAGGCTGCCGTCTAAATGTAGTAGCTTCAGTGCCGATTTTCAGAAAGGCCTGAATTCTGCCTTCAGTGGATCCAGCATTCAGGGCCTCATGAGCTCCTGTTTGGCTTTTGAGCCTTGCGATGAGTACTACAGCTCAAAGGGTTTATCTTCTTTGGGCTCCAATGGACTCTCCTCGCTGTTTGGATCCAAAACTGGGACTACCAATCGAAGGCAGAGGCGTTTTCATGGAGCCGCCCATTCTGGTAATTGTGTTTTTGTGATCTTTTACTGGTTTTGACCTGTTATCAGTTAATTATTAATCTTGTGATTGTATTTTCAAGTATATCAGAACATGTTGATTCTGTTGTTGTTTTTATTTTTTATTTTTTAATATTCAGAGTCTTGGAAGCTATCAATTCAATGTATTTTGTGTGTGAGTGCGTGTTTGTTTTTTTGGGTAGGCGGTGTTTACGCACTGCAATTGCTTTGGGTATTACTTCTTGTTTCGCTGACTTCCTTGAACGTTTGTATCTGAAGTTGGATTTAATTGATTGGTTTTTAAAAAAATATATAGTTTGGAATTTTAAAAAGCTAGTTTGTGTTGTGTGTGTAAAAGTTCCTTTTTTTTTTCATTACAAAGCTAATAGGCTTAGTTTATCCTTACACTGCAGTTTGGTTTATTTGAAGTTGGTTATGTTGTTGGAAAGAGGAGAAAAAGTTTTCATGTTATGCTTGTCTTCTTTATTTTGTAATAAAAGTGGGTTTACACTTGCCATAAGACAAACATTGGGTTAATAGTAAAATGGTTCTAATGGAACTAATTGACTCAAAGCATCTGCAATGCCCAACTGTTGATTAATGAATGATTATACTAGCCTGGAAATGTCATTTAAATATTGAAAAGAGTAAAAATGTCTTGTTAGTCAAGAAGTTGCTATATCTTGAACGAGGAAAGAGAAGAGAGACTAATCGTCTGCTACCTAATAAATCTTAGAGGACTCTAACTAAAGCTTTCCTAAGATTCAAATGATATAAAATGATAGGTAGCAATTTAGTGACTATATATCCTCTGATGTGCCGATCATCTCTGTTCATTTCTATATTACTGTTATTGTTGGAAATATAGGGGAAACCATGGCTGTAGCTGTGCAACCTACTGAAGAAAGAACAAAACAGAAGAAACCTACAACAAGACAGAGGCGAGTGGTTGTGACAGGAATGAGTGTGGTGAGCCCACTCGGTCATGATTCTGATGTCTTCTACAACAATTTGCTGGAGGGAGTTAGTGGCATTAGTGAGATAGAAGCTTTTGATTGTACCCAATTTCCAACGGTAAACAATTTACTAAACCTCCCTTCAATTGTTGTATGCTATATATTATGTTCTTAGTACCTTTTCTTTTCTTTAGAGGATTGGTGGAGAGATAAAGTCTTTCTCAACTGACGGATGGGTAGCACCAAAGTTTTCCAGACGAATGGATAAATTCATGCTTTACATGCTTACTGCTGGGAAGAAAGCCTTGGCAGATGGTGGAATTACAGAAGATGTCATGGACCAAATTGACAAAGCTAAATGTGGAGTTTTAATTGGTTCAGCAATGGGTGGCATGAAGGTAACCTCAGTGTTCTGTGGTTTAACATTATGTACGAAAAATTGGCTTGCAAGAGCTTCTACTGATATATCTTCAATTTATGTTCTTCAACAAGCCTAGTTTAAAGTCTGTAAGGTTATGTCACATCTTTCTACTGTTATTTTTTTTGGTGCTCCGAAACTACTTCCTTTTATTTCAGAACTGGACTTGTTTATATTATTTAATTATTTATGTAAGACAGTGTATCACTTTTTGTCTCCCATACTGAAATGTCATTTAAAGTCGATCGAATCTTTTCACAAAATATGGAAATTCAAGCTAGATATTACCACATTGAGCCACAAAATCTGTAGCTGGGACAAGGAATCTTATGTGTTCTTCATTGCTGCCGTAAATATCTTGACTGACGACTTCATTTGGTATTTTGACATTGAACAGGTATTCAATGATGCAATTGAAGCTTTACGGGTTTCATATAAGAAGATGAATCCGTTCTGCGTACCTTTTGCAACTACAAACATGGGTTCTGCTATGCTCGCAATGGATCTGGTGAGCTTATATTTAGTGTTTGCAATACTTTTACACACCATAATGACTGCTGGAATTTTGTACTTGTCCTTTTAACTGCTACTTACTCATGAAATTGCAGGGATGGATGGGCCCAAATTATTCTATTTCTACTGCTTGTGCTACGAGCAACTTCTGTATCTTGAATTCAGCAAATCATATCATTAGAGGCGAAGCTGTAAGTGGTCTGCAAATCTTATTATGGAATTTTTTTTATAATGTTAAGAAAATGTGAAGTGAATCAGTGGTAAAGTTGAATAGAAAAGAGGATATACTGACTAACCATCCTTTCTTTTTAATGAAGACTGACTAACCATCCTTAAATATGCCATTATGATTTTATTGCAATTTTCTTTGAAATTATATGCAGGATATTATGCTCTGTGGTGGTTCAGACTCAGTGATGATACCTATCGGTAACTCTCCCATCCCTTAACTATATCATTTCTATCTTATTTTTACTGAGATTTGCACGACGTTGTCATGATATTCTTGCTCATATGTTATCACTGCAGGATTGGGAGGCTTTGTGGCATGCAGAGCACTTTCACAAAGAAACAGTGATCCAACAAAAGCATCACGCCCTTGGGATATTGTAATGTTATCAATAACCATGCTAATTTCATTTGTTCTTTTTCCCATCCTATTTGGTTATGTGCTGAAACTTTTAATTTTTTTTTTGTCAAGAACAAGAAATGGTATGATCACATAAAGCGTGCCAATGTAATATTAGTTCTAGACATGTATATTGAGCTCAAGCTTTGACTTTATTTACTGTGGAAATGTTTAACAAGTATAAAGTGACATCATTCTGAAAGCAAAACCTGTAATCTGTATTCTGGGTTTCTTACTTGTAGACTTACATTAGTGTTGTTTCTCACAATATCTGGTTTTTGATTATTGGTCAGAATCGCGATGGCTTTGTTATGGGGGAAGGAGCTGGCGTTTTGCTTCTAGAAGAGTTAGAACATGCTAAGGTATTTTAAACTCTATATCTATGACCGTGGTAATAGCAATTGGGTGTTTCTCGGAGTTTGCTTTTTCTCTTCTATGTTCTATGTAGGATCATATCTTCTGTAAGGTTGTAGGTCATCAGGTACTTTAAACCACATTCTGTAGCAATTCTATATCCTGTAGTTCCCTCAAGTTAATCCATCTCATGCTTTCTGTTGTTACTTCTCTTGGGTTACATTGGGTGACTTATAGTCAACTTTGCTTGCTGCTACCTCTGAAGTTGCATGAACCCATTTTCAAATTCTGCATTTCTATCTTACTATGCGATGTGTGTTTGTGTATAGATGCTACTTTAGAGCATTTAATCACCAATTAGTTTTTATTTTTGTAGAAAAGAGGTGCAACTATCTATGCAGAATTCCTTGGTGGAAGCTTCACATGTGATGCTTACCACATGACTGAGCCACACCCTGATGGTAATATGCTTTGCCTTGGACAATATCGTTCTCTCATTGTTTTGTTGAGCCAAGGAAGCAAGAAAATTTTCTTTTAAGCTGTTTCTGTTGATTTACTAGTTTCTTTATTTTGTACCGCATTTACACTAAAGAAATTTCACTATTTAAGAAATTTAAATGCGAATATTCATATGAATGTCTTCATAGCATGTCTTTGTTTATCCTTTTTTGCTAAGTGATATTTTATATTGATTTCAAGATATTTGAAGTATCCTTATGGTTCCTGAGTCACCTTGCACTTGTTTCATTGAATCTTATCACATTCTAGAATCTGAATATGTTATTAATGTCGTCTGAAACAGGTGCTGGTGTTATTCTCTGCATAGAAAAGGCATTAGCTCAGTCTGGGGTGTCTAGGGAAGATGTTAATTACATCAACGCTCATGCTACATCCACACCAGCCGGAGACCTCAAAGAATATAATGCTCTTATTCATTGTTTTGGCCAGAATCCTGAGGTAACCACTTTGCATAACATGTATTATGTGTTTTCTTAATATCATGTATTGCCGTGTTTAGTAACATCTCTACTGTTTACAGTTGAGAGTGAACTCTACAAAATCCATGATTGGTCACCTGCTAGGAGCAGCTGGTGCTGTAGAGGCTGTTGCAGCAGTACAGGTAACTTATGTGTTGTTTTCACCTTGGAAGAACTATTTATTTTTCAAGTCTTGCATGTAAAGACCAAATACAACTTGCAAAATTATGCCTTAGCTTATTTTTTTCATTGTTTGCCTTCAGGTGTAGTTCTTGACATGTAATTTTCTTTTTGTGTAGGCGATACGAACAGGGTGGATTCATCCTAATATCAATTTGGAAAACCCAGATGAGGGTGTGGTATGTGACCTTTTATGGTCTTGTCACCCTTTTCTGATGTATGATAGGAAGTGAAACGATAGTTATTTTCAATTTATCACTGGAATCATCTAATTCTGTCTACACATCAATTCAGGATACAAAACTACTAGTGGGCCCAAAGAAGGAGAGACTGGACGTTAAGGTGGCATTGTCTAACTCATTTGGGTTCGGTGGCCACAACTCGTCAATCTTGTTTGCCCCTTACAAGTAGTAACACAGATCTAGTGTGCTACTCCAACCTTTGCTGCAATCCCTAAGGTATGTTTGCATACTGTCACCTTTTTGTTAGAAGGAATTGTAATATGTATAACAAATAAAGCAGAACATATTGCAGGACATCTTTCTTTAGGAAGTAGAAGATTCACTTTTTCGTTTAGTTTGCTTTACGTAAGTTGAGCAAAAGTTGTTATTTGCAGATGGGATTGATCCAATTGCAGTAAGCGCCCATGAAGTCTCCTTTGTATTTGATCTTCTGTTTGGTTGAGTGAGTTGCGGCTCTGAAAACTTAATTCAGTTTGACAGTTGATCGCTGGAGAAGACTGTTGAGGTGGCTCATAAGTAGAACATTAAGAGCTTATCAAGAAATACTTTTGCTTAGAAAATTTCCCTTCTCATAAATAGCCACAGTAGGGTTTGATCTTCGTATGTGCTAGTCATTGAACTGCCGCAAGGGCAATAGTTGCCGTTTGATTTTGGTTTTCATGTACAAGTAGTTGGCTGATAAGATCAGATAGTTGTAATGAAATTTGAGTTTGCAGTTGCATGACATTACTTTTTTCGAAACTGTGAGCTGCTTGTATCTTGTCAAATTTTTGCTTTTATCATGATGTTTCCAATAACAAGTATTTTGTTTTTGCTTTTTGGGTGACGATTTTCACACGCCCATTTTATCCATTGCACTCCTCGCTCTCATAGTTTGTGTTTTAGAAATCACAAGTTCAAGAAAGTTGACAGAACGAGATTGAAATCGTTTTTCTTTACCCTTATGAATAGAATAGCTTCTTAACCCTTCGTTTGGATGAAGGAATCAAAAATTACATAGAATTCTAAAATGATGGAATTTAGATTTTCATCATTTTAATTTATGACAACTAAAAATTTCAGTGTTTGGTGGAAATTAAACTCGGGAATTTGATGCCCTAATTTTCACGATTTTTTTCTCGTGCTATTTAATAAATTTCGTGCTTGAGTTGCCAAACATGAGAATTGTCAATTTCTCCTCTTAAATTCCCGAATTTTAATTAAATTTCAGGTTATTTTTCCTCATCCAATCGGACTCTAAGAGTTTAGTTAGAGCATGATGACCAAAAAATGAAAACAAGCATTCGGTTTCCCTTTTTTCATTTTTTATGTTCCTCGACGATCTTTTCTCCTTCATCGCTCTTTTTTATTTTTATTTTTTGATAGGCTGGCTCTGGCTGGGCTGCTCAGTATGATAGACCCTAATACTGAAAGAGAAAGGAAATTCAGAAAATGAAAATAAAATAAGCAACGTTCCAATTCATTTCATTCATGCTTTCTTTACAGTGGAGCCCCAGGGAGCAACAGCAATAGAAAGCCCATTAGAAGTTTCTTCCCAACCCATCAGCTAATAAGCTTACCCACAACATGATCCGAGCCCATAACAAGCTTCCATTCAGTATAAGAACAATAATAACAATTAATAAATCAAGAAAATTACTGTAATTTATAAATTTAAAAAAAAAACCTTTAGTACAAGTTTCCCTTCAATGTGTCGATCGAAGTAGTCTTGTTCCTCACCTACTTTTTCTTCTTGCTGCCTCCTTTCTTCTGAACCCTACTTTTATTCTTAAACTTTAAGCCTTTAGTGGCGAGAATGGTTGAGACACTCTTCCCTTCCAGCTTCTTTGTCATCTTCACCACACTTGATATCCCTTTTCTTGCAGCTGCCCTATGCTCCGGCCTACGGCTCATCATTTTTCGATCAAGCGGCCAATATGCATACGGTTCAAGTTTGTCCTTCCTCTTCAAATCCCCACCGGCCTTCTTGCTGGCGTACTCTTTGCCGGTGGCAGCCCACCCGGACTCTGATGTCTTCCGCCGCTTCTGTGTTTTCTTTGAGTCTATGGACAAGTAACTACCCGCTTCACTTCTTGCATCTGAATCAGGTTCCGATGGCTTTCTCTTGTACGATTCTGCTTCGTCACGAATTATTAGGCGCCCATCATCGTCAATCTCTGGCCCATCATCCAACTCCATTTTTCGCTTTAAATTCTCGGATGATCTCAGTGCTGACCTTGTTCTTTGCCGATCAAGCAAGTCGAGTGGCTCATCTTCTAGTTGATCAAGCAAGTTCTTATTTGTTCTTCTGTATTACAAACAATTGTGTAAATTTATCTTAGGCATCAGATGATGTAGAACTTACAAAAAATGGCAAACAAAACCACCAACTGAACCACAGGCTACATGATCTGCTGGATAAATTTGCTTAAATTGGATTGTGTTTATTTAAGAAATCATTTTTTTAACATTTGTAGACCGTCAGATATGATCCAAGCAACACCTGTTCGACAAACTTCTAGCTACCAAGATCATGATTGATGCATAATCTACTCATTCCCAATCCATTATGACATAAAATACAACCTACCGTAATGAAGATGCTTTGGATTTGAGCTGCGAGAAAGCCTTGCCACGGTTGCCCAAGACTGTTTTGGCATCCATATATTCTGTATCGCTATCCTCAGTTTCTTCATCATCAAAATCAGAAAATATTTTTGTATGGTTCCACCTGCTTAACCTGAAAAGAAGATAGAAAATAACAGAAAGTTACAAAACATAGCCAAGTAGAAGCTGAATTGAAGCTTATATCACATAAGATTCAATTGGTAACATACGTGTGTGTACAATAAGACATAAATATGCACACTAGTATTTGCTGTGCTCAAGCATTTATTAATTTTAAAATTATGTAAGACTGAGACCTGGAAGTAGTTGCTTTGGAAACTTGAGATCTAGCTTCCTCAGATTTAGAACCCAGTTTCCTGTCTTTCCGTTCCTTGATCTGTGTTCAATTAAAAAAACAAAACAAAGGAAGATCAGAAATAAAGTAGTGAGTACCCTGGAAAATGTTCATTCTACCAAGATGTCTTTCGACAGACCTTCCGTATGTTGGTAAGTAATTTCATATGTTCTTGAGGCATCACAGCCTTAACAGCATCGAGCCCACATTTCTTGACAAGCATTTCTAGAAGAAGCTTAACCTGAAATCAAAACAGGTTTTACGAGCTATTGGTCAGAATTTGGACTAATTATCAAACCAACTGAACTAGATGTCTAAATTGAGTCACAAGCATTTTAATTGAGGAAACAACCTTGGCTTTGAAGTGGGTTTTAGTAGCATCTTGCCACTTCAGCAAGCCTTCCACCATGCTTTTCAAGTGCAATTGCAACCCCTCGGCTTGTGATTTGGCCACTAATACCTTCAACAAACCTAAATTAGCCTGCAATAAGGAAACGCCCAACTAAGAATAAAATAAATAAATGAAAATATTCATGTAAGATCAATTGAAATAACAAATATTAAGCAGTTAACTCAAAATAATTAATAACTCCAAAATGCCGATCTAAATGAGAGGGGAATACTTTAATTATTTCTTTGTTCTTTCTCTGGAGGAGGAGAAATGCGGACGGAAGCAAATTGGTAGCGGTTGAAACAAGATCAGAAAACTCATAAGCCAACCGAGCTAAGCCCTTCATTGCAGCACTGATCATATGAGGAGTTTCACCAGCTAGGCCCCCAGCTACCTGTGACCATAAGATCAGCTTAGACTTGCTACATATTTATATATCAATTTCTACTATGGTCCACAGAAGACCAAGTAAAGATGATTGAATCAGTCATAATCAAAAGGAGGAAGGGGGCAAAAGAGGTTGCTCCACGCAGACTTCTAAACTATGGACTTCTAGTCAATAGACTTATCAGTAAATTTCAGCAGTAATAACTAAGCAGTCTGAAACAATATTCAGTACCATGTTAAAAAATTCCAACAGGTGTTCTCTATTCCCGCCTTTCTCCTCATCGCCACAGGCGTGGCCAATTTGGACAAGGATATCATAAGCTCTATTTCTTGTCTTTTTGTTAGCCTGCATTGGAAAAAAAAAAAACATTAACAATTCATATCAAACATAAAGTTCAGAAGAGCCAAGCAAAATCTTTTACCTCTTTTAAGTGCAATAATTTTATCTGTCAGCAATATTAAAACTACTTATTAAACCAGATATTGAAGCTGATAAACCACTTTACCTCTTTAAGTGCAAGAACTATTTCTGTCAGGAAAATTATGATGCCATCCCGCCACTGCTCTGTGTCACTCTACAAAAAGATTGAAGTTCTTAGGTATTGAGCACCATACGTACGAAACTTGAATGTAAACTTTGTTCCTAATAATGGAAGATTTAACGCTACAAGGAATGAATCTTAGATGAACAGAAAAGTGAGGTATCGTTTATTTATGGATACCTTCGAAACATGGACTACTAGGAAGTACAAGCAGTCAAGTCTGTGCCGTTTAGCTGAAAAATGGCATGAAGGCAGCACATTAACCATAAGGTCAAGCAATTCCTTGAGCTTCGATGAATTCGATGAAAGAAACGAATCACAGTCCTGACCATACATTCAGCAGAGAGATACATAAGCTAAAAAGGGGGCAAAAAAACACCACGGTCACGGACAGGTGATGGCCCAGCAGCACATAATTTCATCTTATTGTTTCTCCTTTTTCTTATTTTTGAAAACATGAGTATTCCAGAAAATTATGATTGATATATGAGACCAACTCTTCTTCAACTACAACATTAGCCGCAAAACAAACCAATTACACCCAATAAATCATGTTTCCCCATATTTTCCAGTGACAGATGATGACAATAAAAGTCACAGTATGGAAGCATTATTATAGATTATCCATATAATTCAAAGCATACAAATTATTAACTTTTGCATACCCTGAGAATGACTGAAAGAACTTTATATGCCTTCTTTTGTATCAAACCTTCATCATCCTGAAGTCAGGAAGCCCTTAGTTAGTGCAACCTTTCCTTTTTTGAAGCATTGCGGGATCCCTTAGAAATGAACAAAATAGCCAGACGGAAGAGAAAGACTTTCAAACCTGTAATGCATTCTTTATTGCACTAAATAGAACATCAACCTCATCATCATGTAAACCAGGTAAAAATGAAACTGCCAAGTCAAACAGTTGTGCCCTGCAGTTAAGATGGAAGAATTAATGTAATGTCAGATGTTCCACAAAGAGAGAGAGAGAAGTAACAATTAAATTATAAAAGTCCAGAACTAAACGAGATAAACAACAACAAAAAAGTATTGATATACCGCTTGGAATTTAAATCTCTAGGACTTTCTGCTTCTTTATCTTGGACAGAATCTCTAGGAGTTTCTGCTTTGCTAGCCTCTTTAGTAACCTTTAAAAGCTTCCCCATTGTATTTCGGAAAAACCTTGACACAGCTTCTTTATCTGCTATTGAAGCAAACTCACCAATTGTGGACTGTAAATGGTGCAAACATAATTAATCTCAACCTCACAAAAACTGATGCCACATAAACATGTACGAACATATATAAAAGATAAAGGTCTATTTTCAAGTAAAAATTGGACCCATTTTTTAAAAGGACAATAATGTTGGGGGAAGCAATGGGAAAAAAATAGGTACAAATTTATTTAAAACGTCAAAGGGAAATCAAAAAGAAAGAAAAAAGAGACTGAAAAGGGTGATACTGTAAAAAAAAGGCACTGGAGCTTATAGAGTGAGTCTGTCACGAGCCCATTTTCTTCCTTTGCCTTTGTCGCTCAATTATGTTGAAGTTCTTTAAAATGTCCACTACCAGGTACCTAGTACATGTGATAAAGAGACAACTCCTCTCCGCCTCTCTTTCTCGAATACAAGATTGTGTCATAAACACTTTTTACTTTTTGGTTTTAACAACGATATGCATGATTCTTATGGGAGCTGTATTTGTTACTCCAGTAGCAAACTCACAAATTCATGACTATTTTAAAATCCATGCCAATTTGGCATTCTTGTCAAGCATTTTGCAGGACAAACACTATCAGGCATATAACCTCAGTATACTTACATACCTGCAAACAGCCTGCATCATCTTTTGTGGTATTCAAGAAAACACCTGATAGAACACGCAGTAACTTGCGAGCAGATGACTTGAGCACGCTTAAGTTATCTGCTGTAACCTGAGGGGTATAATTAGCAATAGCTCTGTGTCTGGCACTACCTACTTCACTATCAGACAGATCATTCATTTCTTCCACACTTTTCTTATTTTGTTGTACAAGAATCTGCAAGCTCAAGCATATTATTCCGCGAAACTCAGGTTCATCTTGAAGGGCACTGCACAAGGCTTGCTCTAGATCGTTGAAACTTTCAGCAGTATCTGAAGCGTAGTTGCAAAATGAAGGTAACAGTGACCACAAAGCATGTACGAATGCATCTGTACTCCTTGATGAAAAAATACGTCCTTGTGACTCGAGCTGCCAAATACAAGACGTAACTAAAAAATTCCATCTGAATTAAACAACTAACACTCCGTCAGTATGAACTGTTAAATACCTTTCTAGATTTCTCCTTTATCGTTCGAACCATACCCAAAATTGACTCTGAAAAGAAGCTCAAATGTGCACCGATAGTATACTGCTTCAGTATCGGAAAGAGCCAAACATTCACCTGACTTGAGTCTTCAGCCTCCAAATTAAGAGGTAGAAGACCTAAAAATGTTTCAGGTCCCATTGCAACAAGAGCCGATCCAAGGCATTCATGCAGCTATAAAATAATAAAGTCATTATATTAGTAAGTGCTGCACTAATTAAGAGTAAACAAAGACGAAACGACACAAGAAGCTTCCAAATAATCTTTATAAAAAAAGAGTTTGACTTGCAACCAAAAAAACTTAGTAAATGCTAATAGTGGACCTAGTTACGATATCAAACCTACAACTGTAGCTATAGAATCTAAGGTTTATATATATATTATGCATTTGCAATATTAGACCAGATATCCCTGATCAAAGCAATGCAACAAAACAGGGCTCCCCCCATCAAAATTATTCTTGCAGCTGCAAGTTATACAGTATGAGGAATTATAGCTTTTCTTTTCTGTTCTTATTTTAGCATTGGATGGCCAGAAAACCCAAAAAGATAATAAATGACTGCAATCCAGAATGTAAAATATGGTATAAGACCATTAAACTGCACAGTCAACAAACCAATACACAGTCACAATTGTCAAACAACAAAGATAGCCGTGGAGCAAATATAGAGATCCATAAGATAATGACAAGTAACAGTACTCTTCATCTCTTAAAACTGAATGATATGAAAAAGACCTGTTTCCTGAAAGGGAAATCTTCATCGGATAACTTCTCCATCTCTGCCAAGCTCCTGAGCGCACCCTTCATGAAATAAGAAGCATATACCCCTGTATGATAACGGATATTTACACCTCTTAAATGAAATGGAGAGTGCATAGCAAGTGAAAACAATTTAGTTAAAAATGACAGAAAAACAGTCAGATACAGCAAAAGCAATACCTAATTTATCGAACATTGCTGAAACAACTTGGAATGCAAGGTCCCAGACACCAGAGTAGTGATAACCAAGTAAGCTTTCAATAGTAGCACATACTTTTTCAATTATAGTTGGCCCAGACTTCCTTGCATCCAGATTTGCATTGATTACAATCTGGTCAACTCCCTGTTTGATCAAGCTTTCATCAATACACGCATGAATGAGAGTCTTAAATGTATGCGCTGCTGCGTGTATGGCCTCTTCATGCTCAGATGCCAATACATCTGCCAAACTCAAAGAAAAAACACCACAGTACTTTTTGAGTCTTGCTTTCTAGAATGGAAAGAGATTCAAACAGGAACTCAGGGGAAGATTTTTTTGAATGTACAGGAAGGTAACATGTATACAACTAAAGTCAATAAAGGAGGGAAAACATTACATACCTCTGAGTGCATTGAATACAATAGGGAGTTTAACTACGCATATATGCCTATTGAGGGAATAAACTTTGGCCATTCCACTACCTAGCAAGCGAGCTGTGAATGTCATCCCATCGACAGATGTCTCATTCGTCGAGACAGAAAGAGCTATTGAGCATAACAGATCGAGCAACACTTCAGGAGAAACGTCTGTAGATGGATTGAGACAAAGTATATTCAAACTATCTGTTACGCGCTTTGTAACAAGTGGTTGGTGCAGTTCCAAGAGAGTTTTGTAGTACTTGAGGACGGAAGTTTTGTACTTGATTGACATAAGAAAAAGACACTCTTTCAAAGCATCCAAAATATACAAGACCTCCTGAGCTCCCTTGGGTCCTTCACCCGCATCTGCATTTGACCCACCAGCAAGCAGAAGAAACCTTTCAAATAAGTTAGTAACCCCTTCACTTGCAGGGGCGAGCAGCGTTGTTCCTTGAAAACTTTGCAGTACATCACGAAGACACAATTGTGATTGTCTTCTCACCTGTTTTAGAATACAATTAGCATACTAATAAGTACATTATAAAGTAGACAACTAAAACACCATATAAAAATTAAAACTTCAATCCATTTTATAGAATCTACATTAAAAATATCAGAAATGAAATGAATTCTATGATAACCGATCAACATTAAAGAGCAAATAAAATGTGAGCAAATCACCTTAGGACGGGAATCTGTAATAAAGCTCAATAAGAAGCCATACAATGAAGACACATCAGACCAGTTGGCACGGCCTCTGATGATGAGCATATGCGATATGCATTTCAATGCTGAGACGGCGGCGCCCACTGTCAAAGACGGAGACCGCAGAACACGGACCAAGAGCTCCGATAGGAACTCGGACTTCTTCACGAGAATTGCGCCCGAGACTTTTTGAAAGACAATGGAGAGAATTGTGAGGAGGGCGTCGATCACATGAGCGGGAGGCTCGGGCTGGGAGGAGAGGCCGTCGAGAGAAGAGCACGTGAAGCCCAAGTAGGCGACCGGGGTCGAAGGGAGGTTCTTGTCTTTGAGCTCCTGAGCCATGGCGCCAATGGCTGCGCAGAGGTGGTGGTGGTCCTCGCGCGTGGAGTTGCTGAAGCGCGCGAGTATTGAGGTGCAGATGTCGTCGTCTCCGATTAGGGGGAGAGTGTAGCCGTCGTCCATTTCGATGCCTTCCATGTTGGGCGGGGATTGGGGAGTTGCAGAAAAACCCTAGCTTCAATGAATTCAAGTAGGTAGCTAGGGTTTATGGACAATAGTCGAGAATGTAGAAGGAGAATTTGGCCCAGTTAGAATTGGCGGGTTCATATCCTGAGTCCATGAAGAAAACAACCGACATTCGTTCCACTCCTTTGGGCTCAAGGGTTCTATATTTTACTGGGCCGGGTCGGACGCGTTGCCCCGAATATAACCCTCCTTTTTTCTTTCCCTTCTTTTTTCTTTTTTCTTTTCTTGGGCTATGTGTGTTTGTTTAAGATGGATTGTTGGTGATTATGGTGATCTCAACTTTTTGGACTTTCATAACAAAATTTACTTACCAAGAATTGGTACGAGAAAAAATAGAAATTCATTTTTCCACGTTTACTAACATATAAGGAATCAAAAAACCAGTTGATCCCTAATGTGGCCCAGCCCTTGATCGAATGGCTTAAAATCAGTTGATTCCTTACTCAGGAAGAAAAGAGCATTGATCACACCTTTTCAAAAGCTGCCATTTTTATTTTTTTTTGGGGGTCAAAGGAGCTGCCATTTTGCTACTTCAGTTTGGTCACATGCTTTCTGGTTGTCCAAGTCCCAAACACTTTCAAAAGCTCCTTCATTTTTATATACACACCATAAAGTCTGGTCCCTAAACATCCATGATGCCTCATAACTTTTCCTAGTCATTATTGAGCTTTATGATCAAAGTTATTTTTTCATGAACCAACACAGATTTTTTTAGGCATATGAGCTAAAACAAAGAAAGAATACAATTGTATACGTGGGTTTGGCCAATTAATTAAAGTAGTAAGTTTGCCCCTCGTACCCGAATTTCATTTCTATTAGATTAGTTTACGAGTTCTATTACCATTACAGTAGTTTAGAATATTGTCTTGTTGTCACATGTGGGTTAAGCATTGAGCCCACACCCTTACACTCAAGTTCAAGTCCCCAAATTTAAATTAATTTTGACTATTACTTGTATTAAATTTTATTATTGGTCAGAAAAAGGCTCTATATGGCTAATGAATTGTATTATTGATCACTTTATTGTAACAAAACAGTTTATTTTGAATAAATAATTGTTTTAACATTGTTATTTATCACATAATTCAATTGACTTTGATGAGTAAAAAACAAAAAGGACATCAATAATTAATTTGATAGCCTTTTAATTTATTTATTTTGGTAATATAGCCTTTTAATTTTAGATAAAACATGAGATGATACACAACGAGGAAGAGTTATATATGCAGCAATCGATAAGATCATACGTACAACTTTTTATAAATAAAAAAAGTGAAAAACAAAGAAGTACGAACGAACTAGACCCGCTATAGATAACGGCAGCGGCATGAACTGATCTGATACACCCACTGAAACAGAATTACGTCCGTCATCGCCATCATCATAATCATCAAGGCTTAGATCTGGGCTGACCACGGCTTTCATCAAGACGGTTGATCAGGTACAGCGCATTGCTAGTAACCCTAGCCGCATTCGTAATCTTGCGCTTCATATCCGCCTTCACCTTCACATCAAGCTCCTCAAACCCATCAAGACACGTGTCGTCATCTGTGAGGGCCGCGCTGACCCAAGTCTGGGCGTTGCTCATCTGAAACCGAAACGTTTCGGCGTGGAGGTGCTTCAACTCGTCGAGCGTCTGGGTTAACTCGTCCACGGACTCGGACATGAGGTCGATGCAGGCGCTGAGAGCGGAACGCTCTCGTTTGGTTCCCTGGTCGGAGTTGGAGAGTTGGGCGAGGAAGCTGGAGACGCGGCGGGCTCGTGAGAGGCTGACGGTGACGGCGGCCTGGGCCAGGTCGCGAGGGGTGTTTGCTGGGCCCGCGTAGGTGGAGAGAGAGTGGATGCAGAGGTTCGGGTAGCTGGCGTGGCTACATGACGAACGGACGAGATGGGATGAGTTAGTTGGGTTGTTCTGTGGGTTGTGTTTCCGCGCGGCGGCGGAGTAGGGTAGGAAGTGGAGGAGGAGGAGGAGCGGGAGGAGAGAGAGTAGGAAACGCATAGTTTTGATGTGTAATGGTGGGAAGATCTGAGGTACAGAGAGCGAGAGAAGGGTGAGGGTGAGTAGAGTGAAGAAGAGTGAAGAAGAGTGTGAGTGTATGTGTTTGGGGTTTGGGTTGGGGTGGTTGGGTGGGTGGATGTCTGATATGATTGTATTTAATTAATTGATGGGTGCGCCAACGGTTGGTTTTATAGGGGTATCTATGGTTGATTGGGAGGCAAGGCTACGAAAACAAACCCCTCTTTGAGCTAGGAAAAGATAATGTTAGGGAAACCATATTATTTTATTCTTAATTGATAAATAAAATATAACGGAATTGTCTTGATCGGTAAGAAAAATATTACCAATCGAATAAAATTATGCTTGTTAATTTTGAGTCAAACGAAATTAGAGAAGTTTGTAACTCAAGTCGTTAAGAGCAGTTATCTTGCATCCGATGTCCTATATTCAAATTCCTCTCTCTCAATATCGTTTTGGTCAAAAAAAGGTATCAAATGCTCTGTTAATCAATTTTTTCATCCTTTGATTATGTATAGTTAACTAATTCTTTATTTATGGTGAAAGCAAACCTAAACACATAGCCATGTTAGTTTACCTTTTGTCATATTGACTTCGGTAAATCTTTGAGTTGAAGATACGGATGGTATTTATTGCATCCACTGCTTTAATTGAACCGACCCATGTATTTTCGAGGTATAGATTCATCGCTATCTATGCATTCTTTTTGGGACGAATAATTTAATGACATCCATCATTATTTTTTTGTAGTGGTCTAAAGTTTATTTTTTTATTTTTTTATTTAATGAAAAAAAGTTTAGGAGGAGGGGAGGGAGTTTATTTTCCTCTTTAGGGATAATCATAAAAAAAAAAATGAAAACAAAAAAAATAACGAAGGCAATGGAAATTATTTTGAGAAATTCAAATGTTTTATTTACACTAACACTCTCTAAGGTTTTCGGCTTTTTAACAAAACTCTCTGAGGTTTCAAAAATTACATAAACATCCCCTAAGATTTTAATTTGTTTTCATAAAATTCATTTTCATTGATTTTTCGTCCAAAGATTGATGATTTTATACCAAACAAAATTATCCAAATGACAAAGTTTGCTTTTGAGATTAGATTGCATATATATATTCATTGAGGTTAATTTCATCATTTGTATAAGCGTTTTTCAATTAAATCATCAATTTTTAAATGAACAATCAATGAAAATCAATTTTGTGAAAATAAACTGAAACTTCAAAAGGTATTCGTGTAATTTTTGAGACATAAAGAATTTTATAAAAATACCAAAAATCTGGAGAAATGTTAGTTTAAATAACTTAATTCAAATCCCCTAACCAAACAATACATCTTGTCAAACATCTTTTCTTTGTGTTTCTTATAGGCAGTCTAATTACAAATTTACGCTCCCCCATTTGTGGGGATTTTGGCCAAGTGTTTGGGACCTGTCGAGGGCTCTGTATAAATGCACCGCAAGCTATCAACCTATCACTCACCAACATTTAAACATGTATTTATTGACGAATAACCAAAGTCCTCAACCATCCTCAGTGCATTCTGCCTGCCGACCCATTGCCATGTTTCAGTGAGGTGGCATTCAAATAAATTAGGAGAGAAACAAAACAATCATAAAAAATGACATTTTGTTAAACAATCACGAATGACTTAAACATGGATTATTCTTTTCAGGAGACCAAAAATAAAAATAAAAAATGTCATTTTCTTAAACAATCATCTCGAATGACTTAAACATGGATTATTCTTTGGCTTGTATGGTTGTAACTTGTATATGTACTATAGAAACTCACTAAAAGATCTATTTTTAGAGGCGGAGTCATAGAACCATTTTTTGAAGCAAGAAGTCTAAATATCTTAGTTGGGGACATCACCATAATAAACGACATGAAGGTTAGGGGTAGCCAATGTCATTTTTAGGAGAAAAATTTAGTTGTAACGAAAATAACAGTGTTTTGTTATCTGCGGACAATACCATTATGCTACGTGGAAGTGTTATCATGCGTGTCATAGCATTACTGATTATGAATAACAAAATGGTGTCATTTATCCCCGTTTTATGGAAATCTTTCTTCATTTTTAAGCCTACATGTGACTCCATAATTATTTGCATCCATACCATAACCACTTTCCAAAAACAATAATCCGTATATAAGATTAATTGACATGATTTAACTTACTGGAAAAATGTTTCATTACTCGACTTTTTATTTATGTTGATTTTTTATTTACTTCGATTTATAGTCTCATGATATAAGTATTTGGTTAAAAGAATAATACCAGCAGGCTAAGCCCACCCTTAATTAAGATACCAATTGGAGGACATGAAATGAAGCTACATATAGTACATAGTGTAGTATAGGGGCCTGTGATTTAATGCGCATCACCAAACCGAACCAATTTTATTTTATTTTATAATAGTGAGTGAGAAATCAAAAGCAACTCCTTTGCATCCCCAGTTTGATGGAGTGAGTGAGTGAGTGAGAGTTTGATTGGCAAACATGGGTCCCCTTACCCATGAATTATTATTAGCAGCAGAAAACCGATAAGAAACACACTTTTGTGAGCCCAACAGCCTTCCCATGAATTTGACAGGGCAGGGGTTAAGTTATGAAACACAGCATGTGAAATGCAGTCTGGAATTGCATTGTGACATAATGCCTACCCCACAGTATAAATTGCGTATGCAATTTTCTCTCTTGGGTTTCTCTCTCCCCTCTCCTGGTAGAAACATTTGACAGAACGGGCACGGCACCTCTTCCAGCAGGCCCAGTTGAGTTCAAAATGTGTGGCGTGCGACGTGTCCTTAAAATAACCCCTCACTATAAACCCGTCATTATAACATTTCCATTGATAAAATGCCAGAGTGAGCGATATTAGGTTTGTTTGGAGTGTGGATATGGTAAGGGGTCTACCCACGTGAAGCTAGATTGCGAGCAGTTGGGGCTTTTGGCCCAATTGGAGAAAACGGGCTTCACAATCCCCACCAATAACTTTGTGGGCCCATTTTCATGATGCATACGCACTAACAAAAATTCTATATTGAGAATTTTATATATGGCTCTTAGGTGAGGTCTTATATCTCAATCATTGGATTAAGCCTTGATCAAACGACTATGAAAGTTGAGACCCTATGGACCCTTGGATGATATATGATATCATATCCATGAGCTGGTAACATATAATGAGACTGTAATGAAGGATTATAATGACGAGGTCCTTGATAAATGAATCCCTCAAATATTAAACGCCTAGATTGAACCCCTCAAAACACCCCCTTAACATTGCCTCTCATTATAAAAGCGCCTGATAACATAAGGTGTCAAGTATTATATAGGAAATTGGGCATAGTATTTTTTATTTATTTTTTCTATATTTACAAGTTAGGATTTCACACCAGCTTGCTGAGAACGGGTTTGAGGTATTCACGAACAAGTGTAGCAGTGTGACATATGGCTACACTGCTACAAATCAAATGACAGTATAGTACAAGTGTAGCAGTGTAACATATGGCTGTAGTTGGGTGTGGTTTTGGTGGGAAGCCCAGCAAGCTTAGGTTGCTATCAATTGTACATGTACAACCTCTTATCTTACCTGGAATCCATCAAGCATATAATTCAGTACAGACATAAAAGGATAGCAAATTTGGCGCATACGGTACATGTGCAGTTCTATTATGCAGGATGTTCCATTGAAAATACTAGGAAATTTATCATCTCCCATGTTACACAACTACTAAACCACAAAAAGTTTAAGATGTGCTTCAAGATTATGAACTAATACCGTATGCAGTTCTATTATGCAGGATGTTCCATTGAAAATACTAGGAAATTTATCATCTCCCATGTTACACAACTACTAAACCACAAAAAGTTTAAGATGTGCTTCAAGATTATGAACTAATTAATGCATGCTTTCGCTAACTATAAACATGATATTGAGGAGAAATTTTTGCATCTTCCGAGTATACTGTGTATCATCTAATATACATAAAACATGTGATTTGGACTTTCCAACTTACTGCACTATTTTTTAAAAATAAAAATAAAATATTTCCACATGTCCTACCATACAAAAATTCTAGCTCCAAGCCTTCTACCTTGAGAGTTATAGTAGCTTATTTTTCTATGCACCCTTTCGCTGAGTAATGATTGGTGGCCATTGGTCATCACTAATGCGGTCTCACCAATCAAAGATTGTTCATAATGATGTGTTATAACTTATGTTTTTTTTTCTTAAGTTGTATCATATATACACAACAAGTGCATGATTTTTCATTAAAACTGCTATGAATCCATCATTCTTGTGTCTACACGTGCTCATCTTTCCCAACAGGTCCTACATACTACAAGGACCATTTAGAGTGGGGAAATCATTACCCTTTGTTAAACATAATTGTCAATAGGTAGCCGACTTGAAACCATTTGATTGATTGTTACAAGATTCTAAGATTCTTTATATAATTATATTATATATAATAATTTCTTACAACAATCAACATTATTAATAAGATCAGAAGAGATGTGCTAACGGGATTTAGCTCAATAAAAAATTATATTGACTTGTAGACGAGGCATTATAGTTGTGTGTGTGTGAGAAATCTCATTTTCCTGTAGTTTAGACTATCGCTTGTACTGAAAAAAAAAACATCAAAAAAGATTTATGGTGCGATTAATTAATCTAATAGAATAAAGTTAATGATGCTGCTTCAGATAAATGGTTATTTATTAATATAGTACCACCAAATACAACCACCCCCACCGCATCAGTCCTATAATTTATCTGCTGCTGTCTTCTCTCTCGCATTATTTTGGCTGTACCCAGTTTGTCAATTGTATATATATATGTGTGTGTGTGTATTTTATAAACACACATGAGGTACACTAATAAATCACATCAACTGGCAATATAATCGGGTTTAATGGAAAGAGCAAGAATTAGAGAACAAAAAAGAACCAATTAGCATTGCATTGATTCAGTGGATTAATCATGTTTAACCCAAACAAAATGTATTTACATTTTTTTTACAACCCTAATCCCAAGAACAGGAGCTTATTGCAATAAAACAACTCTGCCATACGACAATCTAACTACCACACGACACGGTGTGTTGATTTTGATGAGCTGTGCCTTTCGCCAACTCTACAACCATCCCATAATCTAACGACGTTACCGTTAAGCTCCGTCAAGTCCTGGTGCCTGTACCAACCCATTTCCCCTAATCTCAGCCTCAGAACACCCTCCAACCACTCCCCACAACCCTCAGCCACCGCATCATTGCCGGCGCTCTCTCCCGCTTCCTCCTCCTCCTCCTCCTCCTCCTCCGCCGTTAGGTCAACGTGGCCTTCTGCGTTATCCTCATAGTACAGAGTGAACTTCAACCCTTTTGTCACTACTACTCTATCATCTTCAAACTTACAAGGCGCAGCCACCGGAGACAAAACAGAGCATGGTGGCTCGTCGGCCGTTTCCGAAGGCGTTATCTCCGGAACCGGCGATGACCCATTTGAGCTCCGGTCGTCACTGGAAGGTGGTGAGTTGAATTTCAGGCAAGAAGAAGAGATAGCAGTGCTGGCAGCTCTGGTACTGGCTCTGAGCCTGAGGCTCAAGAAGCTGACGGCGGCCGTCAAAACGGCGACCCAAGTCCACAAATTGTTCACAACAGTGAACAATCCGAAGCTGACATAGTTGAAAGCAAGAGCTTCGAGAGGAGAATCCAACACAGAGTTCATGTTGAAATGGAACAGAACAGGGGTTTTCTGGTGGTTTTGTGTTAAGGTTTGTGTCCGAGTGTGGTGAAGAATACGAGGTGTGGGTCTGGTGGTGAGGATGAATTTATGGTGGGAGGAGAGAGAATCCGAGGGAGAATTTGGGCCGTTGGATTTGTGATGGTTGGTGTTGGCCGAGCCCAGTTTAGAAAGATGCCAAGAATCGAAAGCTAAGATGCGAATTGCTCAAGGTAGATCCCAATTAATATACCGCATTTTTCCACTTGCATGATTTAGTCCCGTGACACGTGTCAGCCAGGAACCAAGTGTCGTCTTCGTTTTCGTGAACTCCACAGTCCCTTTCCTTCTCCGCCTCTTCCCTTCTCATGCTGACCACAAAAGTAGTATATGGAGGGTCTAGAAAGAAACTGATGGAGAAATGTAGAGTAAAATTATGCATGTGGTTCATAGTTTTCGGGCGTCATTTCAATTTGACACTTGCAAATTTGATTTGTGTCTTTTCTTTGCAAGTTTCTTTGAAGGATGAAGTCTCCAAAAAGCCAAAGTACCATTGTCAATAATAAAAAAATATTGCATTTTCCTTTCGGTGGCTCGTATAGACCTAGTTATTCCAACATGTTAAAAACAAAATTTATAATAATGCGATCTCCTTAGCATTTTTCTACTTTTTACGTCTCGTTAGGAACTTTCGCATTACTGTGTAGAATATTAACGTAACATTAAAAAGAAATAATTGGAGAAAATTTGCAAGAAACGTGAAACGTGAGAGAGGGTCGATGCTAGTCAAGCTATAGCCTACACGTGCGTACACGTAAGTAATGCGTGTGTATGTGAATTTCTTACCTATAAATTTCACTACCTTTAGATAATAGAAGGCAAAAATGAGAAATGAAAACAAGAAGAAGACTTGGTTGGGAAATAATAATAAATTAATAAATGGGCCAAGGCTTTTGAAGGAGTTAGGTAGAAGAAGAAGACTTGCAAGTCATGGATGATAGCTGGTAATGAAATGCTGATTATGAAGTTGCCTTACACGTGATTCAAGTTGTAGGGGGTAGATGGATGGTGCCCATGTTTCCATATTTGTATTTCTTTTACGATATTATAATATGCCCATGTGTACGACCCCATTTTTGTGCATTCACTTGCTTTTGCAAAACAACTGAAGTGTTAAAGTGAGTCTCCTAATTAATCAAGGAGATTTATTTCCTTGATTAATTAAGGGATTTACTTTCCTTATTTTTAGATAGTTGACAAATTATTGTATAATTAGGAGATACTATCCTAATTAATAACTATATCTATTTCCTTTTAAAGCCCTAATGTAAAGTCTATATATACCTCCTTATGGAGAAGAATAAAACGAAAAACCTAAAGTATTCAAACCATATTCATATTTTAGCATGAAGAACAAAAAAATAAGTTTAGTGGAACTTATTAAGGTTCAATTTAAGTATGTTTGATAATTATTTTAGTTTTTAGTATTTATTTTTAAGAAATTGAAAACAGAAAACTTGTTTGGTAACTAATTTTAGTTTTCAAACAAATTGAAAACTAAACAAAAGTTGTTTGGAATTAGGATGATTTTTTGGTGAATTTTGGATTTGGAGGTCCCGAGGCTTGGACTAGGTCCGTGGTCGAACAAAAGAATTGAGTAGCCAGGTCCAAGTCGAGAGGTCCTAAATATTAAGTTTTGGTAACTGAAGTGCATTTCATTTGTGGTGATGTAAAATTAGTGAATGAAAAAAATTTTCAAAAATAAAAACACTTTCAAGTTGTTTTAAAAAATAAGGGTGATTTTGGAAACTATATTTCAATTTTTTGAAAACTGAAATTGAAATTTGTTACCAAACATGTTTTCAGTTTTTAGTTTTCACAAAAAGGAAAATAACAAATAAATAAATAAAACTAGAAAATGATTATCAAACAACCCATATGTTAGTGATCAAACTAGTTTAGAATTTGGGTCCAACCATATATAAGCCTGCTATGTTTTTTTGGATAGATGGGGTGACAAATTTTCAGCCTGAAAACCACATATGCTTTTAAGTGAGAGCCCAAGACAAAATAGAAAAAGCAGGGCCATGGATGGGCGAATATATAATTATATATATATATATATATATTGGGTTGTTCTTCTTCTCACACCTGAAAAATTCATTTCCACACAATTAAAATTTTCATAAACTTTGTGATAAGTATTTAATTTAACAAAAATGCTAGTCATAACACATTTATATTCCACTTTGTGTCACAACCACCTGCAATAGAGGTGGCGACTCCATTTGTATTGATGTCTTTCCACCTCTGTTAGAGAGATGATGTAAAGCAAACTGATCATCATTTTACATAGATTGTTCAAGTATTAAATTTATTACATTTTAAATAAAACTAAATAAGTAATTAGACTTGGAAAAACTTCACAATCGTTCAAATTTCCATAACCCCAAAAGATTCTTCATGAAATAGAATAGATAGACCCTTGCGTATACAAATCTCTGTCGAAAAAGAAAAAAGAAAAAAGAAAAGAAAAGAATGCGAAAGTCATAATAATGCAACTCCATCTCCAACGGGTCTTTACAATTGAAAAAAAGCTTTTCTCTTCCAACTATTCTAGATTGCACGAGATTCAAAATAAGAAAATTTCGTGGCCGTTTTTGAGACTACAAAGGTTCAAGTTCGAGTTCTAAAGAAACTTATATTCAATGTTTCTAAAAGAAAATGAAAAATGAAAAAGTATTTTTGAAGTCCTAAATAGAAATGAAGGCCATAAATGCTTAATTAGAATGTTGATAATTATAAGTCAGCCAACAAGAAGCTTGCAGTTTGTTTCTAGACCAATCAACGTTTGATGCCTCTGTTTGACTTCCATGTCCAAAAAGTCAGCTATTGATTTCAAACAAAGTTATCTTCTAGTTCTACTACAAGTCTGCAATATTGATAACCCTAACTTTGCAAGGTGAAGAATTTTCATGTCTGCTTCCTCTCTGGAACCAACAAGAATTGTCAATTTCTCGAATGGGATGCATTCACTCAGTCATGAAAAAGGTCAAAGCGCTAATCAGTGCAGTGTTGGTGAGCGATGGTGATACTATAGTGCATGCAGCAGACTTGCGCTCCCACAGTTATGTGAATCTGATCACTTGATGTCCTTCTCAGTTTTTTTTTTTTTGGATCAAAGTGAAGATTTTCATTGAACTTGCAACAACACTTACAATAGAATCAATTGATGAAACTGAGGGCTAAGAGTGGCCTCATTAAAACCTTGCCATATAAAACTCCCAAAGAAAGAAAATCCGGTCAAGGAAAAAGAGTACCACATCACCTCCAAATAAACAATAGAGGAAAACAACAAAACACCGTTAAGTCTACATCCTATCGCTCTCTAGTACCTGCTCCAGCCAAGGGATCTTCCCAAAAACCGTAGACCATTCCGCAATCCAAACTGGGCCAGTGCATGTGCAGCCCCATTGCCAACGCGAGGTTGAAACACCACATCAACCACCCCACGATCCGCCAAAAGCCAATATTTATTTTGTCGGGTTAATGACCTAAATGGTCCCCAATTATCGCTTCCAATATCATTTTGGTCAACCAACTAAAATTTTCATTTGAAACGTCCTTGAACTTTTTATTTTATACCAACACGCCCATCCGTCAAAGTCATGTATTATTTCGTGAAATCGAGGACAAAACCGTATTTTTAGGTGAGTATCCTCCTCTAAAAGGGTTATTGATCCTAATGGCCCCCAACTATCGCTTCCACTATCATTTTGGCCCACCAACTAAATTTTTCATTTGAACCGTCCTTCAACTCTTTTTTTTTTTTGTATCAAGATGGTCCTACTGTTAAAGTCTATCAATTTTATTGTTAAATTGAGGGGTAAAAATGTCTCTATGAATTAAAATAGTAATATATAATTAAAAATTAAAGGAAACTATTAGAAAACTTAGAAAATTTTAAAAATTGAATCTCACCAGCCACATGCCTTTTTTTTTTTCGTGAGACTCGACCTAACAATTAATAATAAAAATTATCTATTGTTTAAATTAATTGAAATCACATAAATATAAAAATAAAATAACAAAATTTTAAAAGAGTAAACAATAATTGAAAATTAAAGGAAACTATTATAGGAACTTGTACCTAATTTTAAAATTGAAAAAATTGAATCTCACCACCAACATGGCTTTTTTTTGCTGACATGGACTTAAAAAGTGATTATTTTTTTTCTCTATGGTTTAAATTAATTAAAAAAATTTAAATGAGATAAATACAAAAATAAATAACAATAAAATTGATGGACTTTGATGGTAGGACCATCTTGATACCAAAAAAAAAAAAGAGTTGAAGGACGGTTCAAATGAAAAATTTAGTTAGTGGACCAAAATGATACTGGAGCAATAGTTGGGGGACCATTAGGATCACTAACCCTTTTAGAGGAGAATACTCACCTAAAAATACGGTTTTGTCCCTCGATTTCACGGAATAATACACAGACTTTGACGGATGGACCATGTTGGTACAAAATAAAATGTTTAAGGACGTTTCAAATGAAAAATTTAGTTCGTGGACCAAAATGATATTGGAGCAATAGTTGGGGGACCATTTAGGTCATTAACCCTTATTTTGTCCAATTGTACATGGAAAACAACAATAAAAATATTTGAATCTATACTTTTATCATGTGCATAGAGCACATCATATATAATTAAAGTAGATATAAAACATACATGTTCAATCCATCCTCTATTGCTAACGGGGTCTATTTCAATGAAAAATGGTCTTGACTTGCAAACTAATGGACTTAGATTCGAATTCCCATGACATATTGATCGTGTGTGTGTGAGAAACCTCCTCTTCCTCATAGTATAGACTATCACTTGTATTTTAAAAAAAGTCATCTTCTATCACTTTTTATATTAGCAACATTTCTATGGACAAATTTGGGAGGGAACTTCCCTGCATGTCATGTGGAAGGGTCAAGGGCGGATCCATAAATTTTCAAAGAGGTGGGCTACTATTTTGTTAAGTGAACAAATAAAATAAGACACACTAGGAATAGCTATACATTGGAATTTTTTTGGACTTCAAAGATGCAATTAACAATGACTAGAGGTGGCAAAATATGGCTTTTGTGCAACTATCTAGCTGTAAAAATGAAGAAACTACAAATTTGAGAGCTAGATAGGCGGGCTAGAATTTCAATATCCTAAACTATTGTGCTGTAAAAAGTATTTTGTACAAAGGTTGCACTGCGCTATAGTCTAGGGCAGTTAACATGGAGCTTTGTTGTTCTTGGGCAGGGCAAGGGCGAGTGATATGTACAGTCTAGTTAAAACATAACATGCGTTAAAAAATTTACTTGTAACACTGAATACATTTGAATCGGACAATATAAGTTGAAACTGGAAATGTGGTTTATAATGTTATCCATATCATACACTTTGCGCGGAAAATATATAGAGAGAGACAGATGTAGAATGCGAGCTTACCAAGTATAGAAAAAGAAGAAGAGAAAGCAATATGCCAAAGTTTGTGTTAGCCAAAAGCCACCGCATTCCATGTGGAAATATGTGGATAGTTAGTGCCATTGAAATTGGAAGATGGATGGATGGATGGATGGATGGATGGATGTAAAATATAAATGCATTTGAAAAGTCGGGTCAGCTGAGAATGTGAGTACCGGCTTCCAAAAATCAGTGTGTATCTATTTAGTGTGGAAAGCCATCGTACGTCTGACTGACTTCCAGCTCCATCCATCTGCCAAATGGACGACTATTTGACTTTTACTTACTAAGTTACAATTTACTTGATGTTATTTTCAATTTCAATTTTCATGACTGAATTGTATGCGCTCATGTCGTCAATCTTCTTTCTTTTCTGCGGCAACCCCATCTTTAATTTTGTCTCCTCTTCCCTTTTGCTAGCTTGTGATTGTGATACATACAAGTCTTTAAGATATATTATTGTTATATACTTTCAAATATCAATAGAAAACATATATTTTATATCTTGTCAAACAGTTCATCTTGACCATTGATGATGATGATGATAAATGTGTGGGTCAGGTCAGATTATTTTAAGAGTTTTGATATAATCATACATGTGAACTCTCATGCTTGTGAATCATAAAAGGACTTTTGTTGTTGAGAACAGGAGTCCTGTGTTGCATTAACTAATGACAAACAAAAAGAATTTAGTTAAAATATACTATAGATAGTTGGTAAGAGCCTTGTAATTCAAGTGGTTAACAGTAGTTGCTTTTGTACTCGAGATTCTAAGTTTGATTCTCCCCTCCTCATATCGCTTGACTGTATTAAGAGAAAAAAACTGCTAGATAGTTGGTGCTTAAGACTTTTGAATTTGCACAGGGTTTTCTTTAGATGATAAATTTTCTACTGAATTATAGAACTTTAAGCACCAACACAGCTAGGTAGGGTCATGGACAGATTTGAAATTGCTAATGCAATTTCATTAATTTGTTTGAATCGAAATTGTCAACCAATACTCCACGTGTGTATCTGACTAATTGTTTTGATACTTGTTATTAATATATATTTGGACATATTAATTTCCAGTTTGCTTCTGGCTTCACTTTTGCCGTGATAAAGGAGGGTAAACTAATTAATTTAATTAGTTTTTTTATTTATAAATTAATTGTTTGTTTTCTTTAACACTGAATATTGAAAAATTCAACCCAAAACACAAATATTTAAAATGCATGAAATGAAACCATGGAAGAATCAACAAAACACTGACTGAATACCATTGAAGAACCATATATATATATATATATATATATATATAAAGCACTGCATGCATATAGTCTTAGTTGTGGATAAAAAGACTTTGATTTTCAATAGGAGACGTGTGTGTGTAGTCTTGATTTTCACATTCCTTTCTCCTCCTAAAAAGTAGATTTAGTCTGCGAGTGCCTCATTTCCTCTAAGTTTCTTCTTCAGTTCTTCGATGTTTCCTTCTACATTTGCATGAACTTTCTACATTAAAGTAAGGCCAAAACCACCTTTTACATTTTCCAGTCCAACAAGTTATTAATTTCTATTCAAAATACCTGAAGTAAAATGCTTATCTATTTATTTATTTTATGTGTTTGTGTATACATGCACGCATGCATATATGATGTATATATGAAATGCATATCCACATACATACACACACAATACTGTATGTGTGTGTTGTATTTCATATGTGGTACAGATCAATGCATGCATGTATAATTAATATTTTAAGTGAGGGACAACTACATCTAAAGGTGCATTAAATTGTTTAGTAGATCTGAGGTTCATCGGAATCATGATTTCATGACCTGCCAAGAAGTGTATATATATATATATATATATATATCTCTCTGCATATGTATATGTATGTATGTGCTTCATCAATGACCTAATTAAGAGATTGACGACCTGCTTGGGAGTGCTTTTGGAATAGGCAAAAGCTTCTTCTGACAACCAAGCGCTTCTGACAGCGTTTGACAGAAAAACTTAAAAGTGCTCATAGGTCATAGAAGCGCTTTCTGAAGAAGCATCTTGTATGTGTTTTTTCATGTGAAGCACTCCAATGCTTTTCCATAAAGCACTTGGATTTTTTCTATGAAAATTTCAATATTTTTATAAAAGCGCTTTCTAAATAAGCACCTGGTATGTGCTTTTTCATATGACGCACTCCAAGTGCTTTTCCAGAAATCACTTGGATTTTTCTATGAAAATTTCAATATTTTTATAAAAGCGCTTTCTGAAGAAGCATTTGGTATGTGCTTTTTCATATGAAGCACTCCAAGTGCTTTTCCAGAAAGCACTTGGATTCTTTCTATGAAAATTTCAATATTTTTATAAAAGCGCTTTTGTTATTAATTTCAATTTGCATGAAATAATTCTTATAGTATTATAAAGGTAAATAAACCACGAAGGTTCCCCTCCTTGACTGGCCAATTTCACATACGATTTACTAGAGAAATATTGGTCAGAATCTTTTACCCTAGCAAAGCCTTTGATCTCAAAATCAATTTCACATTCATGCTTACATCATACATGAGACCAGATCCACTCATGCAACCCCTATAAATAGCTTTGCCCTCAGCTTGTTTTGGACACCAAGCGAATCGAGTATATCTCAAAATATACACCACCTTTTCAAAACCATCTCATCTTTCAAACCAAAAACCTTTGAAACACACCAAAACCACAACAATGGCTCCAATTGTCTCAAAACTTGGCATCATTGGTGCCGGTGTGAGTGGCTTAGCAGCAGCCAAGCAACTAGCCCATCACAACCCTATTGTTCTTGAAGCCTCTGATTCCATTGGAGGCGTCTGGAGGCATTGTTCTTACAGTTCCACAAAGCTTCAGACTCATAGGCGTGACTATGAGTTCTCTGACTTCCCTTGGCCTGACAGGGACAACGCAGACTTTCCTTCCCATCTTGAGATATTGGACTACTTGAACTCTTATGCTCAGCACTTTGATGTGCTTAAGTTCGTGAGGTTCAATTCCAAGGTGGTCGAGGTTAGGTTTGTTGGTGACCGGGAAACCGTTGACTTTGCTGTCAAACCTGTGGAATATGGGGGCCTCTCTCCGGGCGGCGGTCAGCCTGTTTGGGAGGTTTCTGTGCAGTCCAATGATTCAGAGGCCATTCAGGTTGTTAGCTATTTCATACCCAAATTTTGGTATATTATAAGTCACTTGCATGTGTAGGGTTTTCAACATGTCATGTGGATTTGTAGTTTCTCCACTAGTGGTTGTAACATGAAACTCACAACCAATGTTACACAACCTAACTAATGTTGCTTTGTTTAGACTCAGGTTGAGACAAGAGCTAACCTGAACTTGATCAACGACCCATATTCACAATTTGACAATATAAATATCTGGTGTTGCCATATTACCTAACAAGAAAATATTTCAAATGTTACATATTCATATTGCTGACATGTCCTATACTCTCAACAAATAGTTTTCTTTTTCTTTTTCAAAATCCCACTTATGAAATTGCATACAACATTAATCATAATTTTATGTTTTTTTGGTGTGTTTGTTTTGAATAATACAGTGGTACGCCTTCGAGTTTATTGTGGTTTGCATTGGGAAGTATGGTGATATACCAAAACTTCCAGAGTTTCCACAGAACAAAGGCCCTGAAGTATTTCAAGGCCAGACTCTGCATGCTCTTGATTACTGCAAATTGGACAAGGACGCTGCTTCTGATTTGCTAAAGGATAAGAAAGTCGTCGTAGTTGGCTACAAAAAATCAGCTATTGATTTAGCCCTCGAGTGTGCAGAGGCAAATCAAGGTAAATATATAGGTTTATATAATTTCCATCACCTTTCATGCATTGTTTGATTTTCGAGTGCAGTGACGATGGAAAAATTTGGTAAAAAAAGATTCCTAATGAAAGTAAGGCAAAATAAAACAAAAATAAATGTCCACTACCACAATTTGGTCGCATTTTCCACTTTAAGGGTATTTGGCAATGCTTGCCAATTCGAGGATGAGCACTGAAGTATGGGTCAACCCACCCCATCCTTTCTAATGCATATCCTAAACAAGGATGGTTTATCATGCCCCCCCCAAGGAATGCCTAATGGTAGCGGTCGTGAGGGCTTCTTGACGTATTTGTTCTGTCTATATGACTACGTCTTTTTTAGTTGTCCTCCTTCTATGTAGTTGTGTCGCTGTTATGTCTTCTTATACGTTTGTGCCTTGCTGTTTATGAACTTTGTATTTCTCTTGGCTTTTCGCCTAGTTGTTATGAAATTCCATCTTTCAGACCAAAAAGGGTTGGAATTTGCATGGTTATAGTTAGTTCCAAACACAAGTCACAGTCTCATACACACAACACAGCTCAGCTAGCCAAGAATTCATTAATTAAAGATTGCAAAATAATAATAAAAAGGCATTGGGTTGCGTGGTCAAAGTGTCAAATGGAACTCAATTAAATGTGGATTTGACTACACTTTGACTAGACACGTGTTTTCAACGATTCTGAATCATATGAATAGAATAGAATAGAATTCCACAACATCAGTTTTGACTTAAAACAAAAATACATATGCTGTTCAATTGCTAACATCATAAATTTCATAAATATATATATGATACAAATTTCAACTTTTCTTTAAGCTTTTACACTACTATTTCCTTACCTTGACCCATCTGCATAACGCACACACTAGTGTAGCATGCCATTGCCACCTTGTTGTCTTCTTTTGTTGCTGAAAGTCTCTTCTAAGAAAAATGTGTTAATCTAAGTCTAAAAGTTATGCGACGGGTTTGTAACTCAAGTGATTAAAAGTATTTAAACCTACATCCTAGGTCCTAGATTCGATTCCCCCTCCCTCAATATCGCTTTGTAAAAAAAAATGTCTTGTTGACCTGAGTTATTTTGGTGGTTTGATTTTTCATGGATATTTTCTTTCAGGACCAGAAGGGAAGCCATGCACCATGGTTGTAAGGACTTTACATTGGACTGTTCCCCACTATTGGGTTTGGGGTTTGCCCTTTTTCTTGTTCTATTCAACACGATCTTCACAGTTTCTCCATCAAAGACCTAACCAAAGCTTCCTCAGGGCCCTCCTTTGCTCCCTAGTTATGTCTCCAATGGTAAATCAACAACATTAATTAATTAATTGATACAAGAAAATAAAATGTTTTAGTACTATCTTGCTCTGTAGCTAATAACAGAGCACTGAAATTTGGTTGTTGTGTTATGTTTGTTCACAGAGGCATGCAGTGTCAAAGTTTATTGAATCATACATACTGTGGAAGCTGCCTTTGGGGAAGTATGGACTAAAACCAGACCATCCATTTGAGGAAGACTATGCATCCTGCCAGATGGCCATCATGCCTGAGAATTTCTTCTCTGAGGCTGATAAAGGCAAGATTCTGTTCAAAAGATCAGAATCAAAATGGTGGTTTTGTAAAGATGGAATAGAATTTGATGACAACACTAAGATCAAAGCTGATGTTGTGGTTTTTGCAACTGGTTATGATGGTAAGAAAAAAGTTAAGTCCATCTTACCAGAGCCTTTTCGCAGCTTGTTAGAATACCCTTCTGGTATCATGCCCTTATACAGGTACTTGTTTTCTAAGATTTCCATAAATTACCAAGTGTTAGAAATGTTTGGAGAGTAAAAACTGTTTGAATGTTTCTTTTGCAGGGGCACAATCCATCCTTTGATCCCAAACATGGCTTTCGTGGGTTATCTCGAGAGTGTTGCGAACCTTCACTCTTCGGAACTGCGCAGCATATGGCTGGCTAGGCTGCTGGATAACAAATTTAAGCTCCCAAGTGTGGAGCAAATGCTTGAGCAAACAAGTAAAGAACTGGAAGTCTCGAAGAAGACAACCAGGTTCTACAAGAGGCATTGCATTTCTACTTTTAGCATCAACCACAGTGATGAAATTTGTGAGGAGATGGGGTGGACATCTTGGAGGAAGAATACTTGGTTGGCAGAAGCATTTAGCCCCTATGGCAGTCAAGACTATCTGAAGAAACAATGAAGCTATAATTTGCAATAACATCCTAAATTTATAATTGAAAGCTCCTTTACACCAGAACTCAAAATAAAGAACACCTACTTGCAGGAAAAATGATCAATGTATCATGTATTAGCAAATCATAATCTATTTTATCTGAATAAGGAATTTTTCCATTGTTTACTTTTGAAATTCCCAAAAGTGTGATGTGAATGTGATGATATTGCAGAAGGGCAAAAAGGCAGAGGATAAGAGAACATTAACCATCTCAAAGGTTTACAATAACATTAACCATCTCAACTGGCTTTGAATTATACAAAAATAACCACTTGCTAACCATATCTGGTGGAGATAATGGACACAGGGATGAAAAAGAAAAGAAAAAAAGGAGAGCTTTAAAGGCTTTGAAGGAGTTTGAGAGTTTCATCAATATGCTTCTCAAATTGGAACTGGTTGTTGTAGATGAGTTGAATCTCTCTTCCAGGCAATGTCCCAAACAGATCTGATGGCACTCCCCATTTCCTCACCTTATTACCTCGTCGCTTAGTAATGTGGACGGAAGTTTGTATTTCTTTGCCAAAGCCTACCTAAATTAAAAACTTCATAATCAACTTCAAGCACGATTTGCAATAGTTATGTATTAGAAGCCATTCTCAAATAAACTAAAGCTCTTTGTAATATATAAGAGGACTTCCATTTATAGCTCAATCAACAATCCCAAGGCTTAATCTGATGATGTCCTCCAACAAACCAAGCAAATTTACCAATGTACTTCAAGCTTTTCCATACTAGAAAATGTTTGTTGGAGAACAATCAGTATAGGAACTCTTTTTTTTTCAAAAACAGTATAGCCGGGCGGCTATACTATTTTGACAAGTGGCGAAATGCGTGCTAGGCGACAGGGGGTCCTTTTTTTATAAATAGTATAGCCGCACGGCTATACTGGGGTTTTTAAAATAAAAAGAGTATCGCCGATCGGCTATAGCACGGTTTTTATTATAAAAAATAGTATAGCCGCTCGGCTATACTATTTTTGACACGTGGAGAAATGGGCGTAGGCTCCAGGTGGGTCCCTTTTTGTTTTATAAATAGTATAGCCGAGCGGCTATACTACGGTTTTATTATTAAAAATAGTATAGCCGGGCGGCTATACTATTTTTTACACGTGGCCAAATGGCTCATGCGGTTCCCTTTTTATACAAATAGTATAGCCGTGCGGCTATACTTGGATTTTGTAATAATAAAAATAGGTTAGCCGCCCGGCTATACTCGGGATTTTTTTAATAAAAAAGAGTATAGCCGAGCGGCTATACGACGGTATTTATTATTAAAAAATAGTATAGCTGCGCGGCTATACTCGGGATTTTTACTGGGGTCTTTTTTTATAAATAGTGTAGCCAAGATTTTCAGGATCTAGTTCTTCCATTAGTAATGAAGCATATTCTTCAGCTTGTTCTTTGATTGAGCTTAGATAGCCTGTTTGCAGAAGCACTGAGCATTATAAGCTGTAACAATTGAATGAAAGCAACATTTATTTGTCTTTGTGAAGAATAAATAACTTGCTAAATAGGCAATGTTAGATGGGATTTTATAGTTTCCCGCAGTCAACAATTTTTAATATTATATTTTACCTCTTGCACTCCTTCCCTTGTGATTTTTCCATCTTCATTGCTATTGGCCCTGAAAATATTCCAAATTTTAAAAATTAATAAGAAAATAATAACTTTTCTTAAACCGGCAAAATCACAACCACAAATGACAAAAGGCAAATGCTAGACGCAGTTGAACAGCATCAAACCTAATTTGTAGGTGATGATGGAACTGTTAAATTAGATAGAACACAAACAAGACACAACATAGCTTGGTTGGCAGAAGCATTTAACCTAATCTTTTAGAGGTGTTTATGGAAAGGTTGAATTAGATAGAACACAAACAAGACACAACATGTGGAAAAGCTACTCTCTTTTGGTCAACTAAACACAAAAGCAAAAGGAAAAAACCCACCCAACCCATACACCCCAAAATAGACTAGAGCAAGCAAACCATCCACGTGACTTGTTGAGTGCATATAAATCTTTGTTTGTTTACTTTTACCTATTTAATTTAATTTACCCACAATAATTACCACACAAAAAAGAAAAAAGAGCTTCTTCCGTACGGACCGTCGATTTGTTAGGGAAGCAATTACAGAAACTTAATCAACGGCTGAGATAGAGAGAGAAATATTGGTCACTATCTTTTACCCTAGCAAATCCTTTGATCTCAAAATCAATTTCACATTCACATGCTTACATCATATATGACCAGACCTACTCATGCAACCCCTATAAATAAGCTTTTCCCTCAGCTTGTTTTCGCAATGCAAATCGAGTGTATATCAAAATGTACTCCACCTTTTCAAAACCATCTCACCTTTCAAACCAAAAAAGCTTTGAAACACACCAAGAACCAGCAACTCTGGCTCCAATTGTCTCAAAACTTGGTATATTGGTGCCGGTGTGAGTGGCTTAGCAGCAGCCAAGCGGCTAGCCCATCACAGCATGTTTCCACCAGCACCAATGATACCAAGTTTTGAGACGATTGAACAAGGACGCTGTTTCTGATTTGCTAAAGGATAAGAAGGTCGTTGTAGTTGGCTACAAAAAATCAGCTATTGATTTAGCTCTCGAGTGTGCAGAGGCAAATCAAGGTAAATATATAGGTTTATAATTCCCATCACCTTTCATGTACTTGTTTGATTTTCAGGTCAAATTTTAAATATGTTTTCCTGTTCTGGATTGTTAGCTTTCTTGTGTATATTTTTTGGGCATGCTAACCAATTAATCTTCAGAGATGATGAGCCCTGGAAAAATTTCATTGTAATGAAAGTAGGATAAACTAGAAACAAAAAAGGGTAAATTTCACTTTATTACCCTGAAGTTGATAAATGTTCAGACTTTACTACACGAAGTGTCTCACTTTCATACCCAAAGTTTCATTTCACTACAGTTTTATACCTACCATCAGTCTTTCAATTTAACAACTCTATTAATTATTGAGGTGGCAGTAAATGGGCCACGTGGACCACTTAAACTATGTCAAAGTGAACTCAATTAAGGTGGTTTATGACTACATTTTGACTGGACACGTTTTCAACGATTCTGAATCACATGAATAGAATAAAATTTCACAACATCAGATTTGTATAGATGGAATTGAATTTGATGACAACACTAAGATAAAAGCTGATGTTGTGGTTTTTGCAACTGGTTATGATGGTAAGAAAAAAGTTAAGTCCATCTTACCAGAGCTTTTTCGCAGCTTGTTTGGAATACCCTTATAAACGTACTGGTTTTCTAAGATTTCCAGAAATTACCTAGAGTTAGAA